>JAZGTH010000012.1:5377500-6577500 GCA_036877525.1 Chromobotia macracanthus | reverse complement strand
TTAAATTAATAAAGTACAAAGTTTTATTTTAAGGACATTGTGTTATTGGTGGGTCACCGCATGATGCCCAGTGTAAAATCTGGTTTCTGAAGCAAAGCCTGTTGAGATCTGTTTCAAAATGACTGTTCAAAAGTTTCCTATAAGGGCAAACAGAATCATTTTGAGTGACTGGTCTAGGGAAGTGAGTAAATTACAGCAAAGAGGAAAAGAGTAAGAGGGATAAAATGTGAAGCGGGTAAGTAGAAGGGTGTGGGTCACACAACTGTGTCTAAGTTTTGTGTGGACATTTGGCTGTGGCCTCAGCTTTGCTGGCCAGACCCCTGACTCTGAGCTCAGGCCAGGGCAGCTGGCCGGAGGGGAAGATGAACAGGCCATCATCCGTCTCCTGCACCGATATCCCGCCATATTTCAGACTCAGACTTTCCAGCGATCACACAGGGTCCCAGAAATTTGACGTGTCCCTTTAGCTACACATAGCTTAGCGATTGGTGTGAATAAATCCTAAAACCATCCTTTATTGATAGAGTGTAAAAAATTTATCCAGAGGCATAGACAATTCTAGACACTGTTTAGAGGGGCTCCAGTGGTCCTGTCTTTCTTTTCAGTCGTCTTATAAATCTGTGATTATGGTGAACTTCAGTATGCATAAGTATGCAAAAGTGCAGTAGTGAATGTTTTGGTAGATTTGTCAGTGTGGTCTATATGCAGTGTGGTCTATATACCTTAAACTTGATCAAGGTTAACTAGGTCTCAACTAGCCAACTAATCCTTCATCTAGATCAGGTTGGATCAGTCAAGTTGACCATAAAGGACCAGCCTGGTCTAGCTAGAACCATACCATGCTATCCATGCTATCTTAATAGCAACCATATGCAGACTCATGTTGGGGCAAAAGCACAGCTAGAGTCATACAGGAAATATCTAGCCTCAGATTGTTGTATGGTTCATGTTAGCATATAATAGGATCCATCAGAACAAAACTTTATGGAAATTATTAATGGCTGTTACATTTGATGGTCTCCTGATATTTAAAAGACAATCAATTGTGAAACAATTTCTCCTTTTTTTTATAGGGTATTTTCTTATTGTTTTTCTTATCGCTTTAATATACACATACACAACCTATAACAGATAACAAATAGAAGATATAACAGATGTTTTTATTTAAAAAATAATTGTGAATTGTGCCTTTCTAAATTGTGCCAGCCTGAGCCCTGGAACCCTTAAATCTCTCGAATGTGTGACAAGAAAGCCCAAAGGCTCAAGATTTTAATCTGGAATGAATCCTGCCAATTTAACCCAGTCTTTCAAACAGGACAGAAAGCAAAACAAATGGCGAATAACAGAAAGAAAGAAACAAAATGTGGGTCTTGATTTCAGTAACTAGCCGAACATGATCCAACTCCTCCCTCCGCATTTTGAATCCCTCCATTTGCACATGCAACGGACCTCCGTGTCTGTTACTCAGTACAAATAAACAAGCCTAATACTGATTTGGGAATCATGTGTGTATGAGTGCGGCTGGGGTTATGGGTCACTGAATACGTTTTTGTAGTTTCAGAAGAAACAAAAGTATGGTGAATAGAAAGGAAGGAACCCTTCATCCATGCAAAAAGACAAAAAAAACAAGTCCACCAGAAGAGTAGAGAAAGAAAACGTATGCAAGCAGGAGGGGGAGACTTTTATTCTGTCCAGGGTTCCCTATCTTAACCAGATGACACAGTATGAGAAGCAGCCAAGCCTGTAGTCCAAAGTTTCTCTGCCTCGTTCCTGCTTTCTCTGCATCTCTCCTGTTGCTGTTTTTTCTTCTCCTTTTCTTGTTCCAAACAGCTTTTGGAACACTCCAGACGGGGGAAAGTTCTTGTCCAATTGTCTCATTTGAAAAGGGACCAAGAAATCAACCCCTCCCTCTTTTTCTCTCTCTCTCTGTCTCCCTGCACTGTTTCTTTCTCTCTCTCTCCCTCTCCGTCTCTCTCTCCATCCCCTCCCCCGTGACAGAGCACACCTGCCTGATCTTGGCTGCAGGCGTCCACACAGCGATCAGCTCTCGGCCTGCCGTGCTGCTCATCAGCTCCAGCCCTCTCTGGATTTGTGGGTGCTCATCTGTTCTCTGTACGCGCAGGTAAGATCGACTTCACGTGTGCTCACCGAAAACTTTCTTATTAACCCTTCTGAGTGACAGAAAGTGAGAATTTTGATAAAGTGAGTTTGATTGGCTTGTCCCAATGAGCAGTTGCAATTATGATTTGTGGTCACCAGCTTTTTGACATGATGGTTTACTGTAGCGTGATGTGGAGGTTTAATTATTTGATTAAAACAGTCTGATGTTTTAAGTTGTTTTAACACATTGGCTTTGTGGTCTGGCATTTCATACCACTCTTCCAAGATTAATTACTTCAAGACAAAGGAATAGTTCTGAGCTCTGGCAAACGATTTTATGCATGTGTGTTTGTGTGTGGAGATTTATTTCAAAGCTGCTTGCATTTTTGTACCTTGCTATGGCTGCAGTATATGTGAAAAGCTATTTGATGTCTTAGTATCATTTGCATTCTAATAAGAAAACCATAATCTGAATTATCTATGCACTTCTGTGTGAATGCCAATGTGAAGTGAATTAGTTACTGATGCATGCTCCCTAAGCCCTTCTTCCTTAGGTGGTTGTCCCTTAATTTGTTCCTTTGCTTAAGAAGTGGGGACAGGGGTGGGACAGGGGAGACATTTTCTGAGTTTGCCAAAGTGTGACGAGTTTTCCTGCTTTTTGCTACCCTACACGAACTCACTGCTGTGAAAAAACCATTCACTTTGTAAATTACCTTATTTTCTCTCAATTCGTTCTTTTATAAGTTTTCCTTCCTTTTGTGCACCACTTGGCACTTAGATTAAAAGAAAAACGAGATTGTGTATCTGTGATCTTCTCTGATAGAGCTGTTTGTTGCAGAGCAGAGGGGATTGTGGACTGAGGTGGCTTTGCACAGACATTTTGAGCTCTGGTCTTGTTTCTTTTTCTCTCTCCATATCTGCTTGCCTCCATTTGCTGAAATTACATTCAAAAGTCTTTTCCCCATGGCAAGGAACCCAAAGTGCCTTCAGCCACATCAGCCAGGGAAGACATGCTTTATTTTAAAGGTTAAAGAGACAGAAAGACAGAATGAAAGTGTGGGACCGGTGTCATATTAATCCTGTAATGATATAGCTTCCTTCCAATCACAGGCAAGTCTGACAAGGCACTTCCTGCGTATCCCACCACAAAATTCCCAGCTAACTCAAAACATTCTGTCGAGGGGGAGAGAAAGAGGAAGCAGAGGCAGCCGATGGTTTAGGTTATATTCAACAGATGTTTCACTTCACAAGAATATAATTTTTATTAAGTTAATTGGCTTACTGTAATTACATTGAGAGTCACATAGTGGACTATTTAACCTCGTTTTTGCATATTTAATGAATCAGTTTTGTGGGTCTAAAAGGAGACACAATAAATGCTGATAAAACGTTCTTTTTGCATTTATGTCTTGTGGATGACTATTAACTCTCTTAAACTTTAATTGTAAACGGCACATTTCCTCCCTGATAGACGTTGTCCCCAAGGCATGCAGTAAGTGTTCTATGAAAGCCACAGGTCTCCATGTGGCCTTCAGCACTGTGATGTTAGGAAGAGAGAGAGAGAGAGAGAGAGTCATTAAATGGTAGGCATGCTGGTTTGGTTTGGCCACATTAATGCAAATACATTGGACTTTTGGTTTTAAACTAAAGCCAAAGCAATGCAGTTTATGACAGATGGGGAGTTAAATGTCTTGGACAGATGAAGTGAGAGGTTGAGCAAAAAAACAAAAGAGGGTTTGTATGTAATTGTGAATGAGTCAGAGAGAGAGAGAGAGAGAGAGAGAGAGAGATGGATAAATATACAATTTGTTGATCTCGGAATCAAGACAGTGCAGTCACAATCTATAACTTAAATCTTTTCTCATGGGCCAAAGTAATCAACCAGCCTCCTGTGTGAAATCAGTTGTTCATCTGACTGACTTTTTGTGGCTTTCGAGTATAGATTTTTTGAAGACAACCATTTTCATGGGTTTAAGCATAGTTTTGATCTCTGAGAAAGTCTAATTGTACTCTGGCAGTCGCTTTGGCTTGTGGGTAAGTGGTCTGGAACTAGTTTGATCACTGACAGCCCAGGACTGCAGTCTGTTGAGCTGTGTATTTAACCTGCCTTTTTTACATTTTTACAGTATTAAGGCTTATTTGTGCCACAGTTGTGATACATGAACCATTAGAATGGGCAAATGAATACGTTTTTGAAACATTTCCTCAGTGTTTGGGGAATTCTGGGAATTTTAATGTTTTCAGCTGAGGAATGCTTTCACAAGTAAAGGAAAAACAAGGCAGTTTTTGGGGGTGTAACGGTAAGACTGGACAGATAAAATATCAATGTGTTTCTTTAAAACTGTTTTTTTAAAATGCTGTCACTGCTGAAAAGAGCTACAGGTGAGTGAAAGTGTTTGATAAAGATTTTCTCAGTATGTTTTCAGTATGCTTCTTTTACTGTTTTAATGTTTAGTATCAAACACAACTAACAGTTTATATAAGTGTTAGTGTACAGTGACAATATTACATGCAATATATGGAAATACAATTATTAATAGATTTAACTTTA
This sequence comes from Chromobotia macracanthus, assembly GCA_036877525.1. Classification (NCBI taxonomy): domain Eukaryota; kingdom Metazoa; phylum Chordata; class Actinopteri; order Cypriniformes; family Botiidae; genus Chromobotia; species Chromobotia macracanthus. The sequence continues at coordinate 6,572,849 of JAZGTH010000012.1, read as the reverse complement.
CATTATGTAATTGCATTATGTAATTTTAATGCTATTTCACATTACAAATAAAGCACACATTCTGGAGTACTCAGTACTTTAAATGTATAGTAAAAGAGGGGCTGTATTAAAAGTGTGATGACATCTTTCTGATAAGAGAGGGAAATAGAGAGAACCATAGAGAGAATATGAACCGGTAATACCTTTTCTTTGTGGAGACGCATCAGACCTGCTGCGACTACACAGATTTCAAAGTCCTGCAGCACAAGAAGACTAAGTGGAAATAAGTGCAGAGATTGTGAAAGGGATAGTGGATAGTTCTACATTCGTTTTTTTACAATTAAAAGCCCACATTTTAAGAACAGAGAACGTTTAGGGCTGATTCTGGGTTCTGTAAAACACTTTGGTTTTGTGACTGTTGCCTGACCCACAGACAGAGAGAAATCAAAGCTGAGGGCTTGTAACAGCCTGGCAGAGGCTGATAATTACGCCTCAGAGCTGTGCCTGTCATAAATCACATCTTAAATGTGTTGCTTTGAACTAATTCCTGCCAATCATTGTCACACTGAGCCATCTGAGCATAATATTGCTTTTGTACAGTTCTATAATCAAATATCATCACTCTTGTAATGTTGCTCAGCCAATGTAATTAAAGAACTGGAGCAAGCAAATGAGCAAGCAAATGTTTTTATATTAGTTTAGTTATTGGAACATTTTGTCACAGAACATCTGTTCTGATGAGCCGGTCTGATGTTCACTGTTTCCATTGACACTATCTTTCTCCCTCATCTGTTTGTTGCTCTCACAGCAGCCTGTGGTTTGTTGACAGGACGCAACTAAAATGCAGCAACAGCTTTTCCCATAATCCTTTGCAAACAGAATCGGTCATGGTGGTGGCCGAAGCAGGAATATATAATACTTTTTATATATAAGGGCTTTTCAAACTGCTGACCGAGCTCTGAAGCTCCAGGCTTCTACTGTGGCTACATTCCTGCTGGAAATATATGCAGATGAAACTCCTCCATTGGCCCAGCTGGTAGAGCAACACCGAGGTCATGGGTTAAAATCTCAGGCAACATGCATACTGGTAAAATGTATACCTTGAATGCGCTATAATTTGCATTGGATAAAGGTTTCTGCTGAATAAACAAATGTAAACGTAAGAGCAAGATTGTATGCTGATTGTATTCTGCAGTGGCTCTGTTTTGCCCGATGGGTCAAAGATCACACATCTAACGATAAATGATTTATATATACATATAAATGTTTCCAGGCCTGAGAATCAATGCAGCACGTCATATATCGGGTTTCTCTAAAGAGAGTAAGCTGTTGTGAAACGCTGTTGAATAAAACTGCAACAGTGTTCTAAAAAATTTGTATCGTTTTTGAAACGTGATCCTGGTGCTGAAGAAACTTCAGAAAATGGGTTCAATATGCACTCCAGCAGTGCAAATCAACAGTATCGAGGAGTCTGAGGTTGAAGGTTACTTGCTGGGCATTGTGGGAGTCACTTGTTTCTTTTTTTTGTTTTATAGGACTCACAGGAGTTTGAAACTCTTTATTTTGTGTGTTATTACCTTCCCTCACTAAAAGGAAGCATGGTTGTCCTTGGCTATAATTGATTAAGTTGGTCTTTGGATCTAAAATTTTGTGTAAATATAGAACGCACCTCTATATAGAAATATCCTGAAGTCCTTCGAACATTATTATAGTTCTCTTACAGTTCTAAAATATGTGGTTCGATTTAAACTATACAGGCACTCTGTAAGTTTAAATACACTGAGCTATATCACAGACTCCTGCTGCTTTAGGAATTACGGTAAAGCTTTATTCCACACAAGGTTTTTAAGGACAAATTCCCAGCTTTCCAGAGTTCAGGAGCGTAAGCAATGTGGTTCATCACTGTCCGTGATGTGGCCGTTACTGTTTCTCTACTGTAATTATATACTGTATGTTGATTACATGGACCTGAGATGACCCTGAAATGTTGAATTGAACTATGGGAGTCACCTACTTTGCAATTTCCTTGTCATTCAGCAGCTTCCAGCTCCTCCCCAGACATATGTTTTTGTGGACATTGTGGAGCACTCTGTCTGAGAGAGATGACAGTTTTATTTTTCCTGACTAAAGGCGTGAACGACTTTGGATATGGAGTTTAAAACCAAGTCAAATATCAACAGTTCTCACAGTCTCAGTCTACAGGGCTGTTCTGTGAACAATCCATGGCATTTCCTTAAATTGTTGGACACTCCTTGTTCCAACTTTCAGTATTAAATTGTGTATAATGTATAATGCATTTTAAAATTATAGCAGTACTTTCAGCATGACACCTGTAATTAAACGTATTTCGAAATGGTCAATTATAGCCACAATAAATTCAGCTATTGTCCTTGATTTAATTTGAGTAGTACAAAATAAGTACATTTTGTCACATAAAGCTAAACTTGAAATTTTCCTAAAATTGAACATTTGAAAACTGGGATTTTTGTGGTTTGTCAGTATGTGTAATGTGCACTTAAGATCTAAACTTACCCTAGATCTGCTGATGTCATGGTAGAAGTTTTTAAAAAGCCAAAAACCACAAAATATTGCAGCAATAGGAACCTGAAACCACTATAAACTAACACACCTATCTCTAACTCTTGACCTGTGCTCTTAGCCTAGTTAGCACCTACATAGTCCTGGCACATTTGTGCACCCTACATCTGCTGTTTGACATTTAACTTCTGACTTTCACCTCTCCATGCTCCAATACCCTTCGAGACCATAAGGCATCAACCAGTGTATTACTTCTGACCTTTAACCCCATTTTCTCCCCTTTGTGCCCCAGGCCTTTTTTGTCACCAACATGAGATCGGCCTGTCTCTCCCTGCTTCTGGTGTCTGTATGCTGGGCTCTACCCTTCCGTCAGTCTGGCTTCCTGGACTTCATGGTGGAGGATGACCCAGCCTCAGGAGATGGTCCAGACTTGCCTGTGACTCGTAAACCAACTATTACCAAAATTCATAAGTTACCTGAGCAACCCGAGGCACCTGAGCAACCCGATGGACCTTTCTGTCCCTTCCGATGCCAGTGCCACCTGCGAGTGGCTCAGTGTTCTGATCTAGGTAAACTGCTACTTGACAATGACTTAGACTAGACTGTTGCTTATTGATGCATCATATATTTTTTAAAGGGACAGTGCACCCAAAAGTGAATATTCTGTCATTTACTCACCCTCAAAACATAAAAGTGCAAAAGAATAATTACAATTCCTGTCAAACTGCAAAATTATGAACCAATGTGCTAAATTTTTAGTCTTCTGAAGATTTTTAAACAGTTTGTGTAAGGAACAAACAGATTTTTGTTTGTGTGTGTTGTGGGAGTGTGCTTTTCCTTAAAAACTTTCAAAGAAAATCAGTTAAAACTAGTAACAGTACTACATGCTGTTACAATCATAGTTTACTCTGTTTTTCTCATTTGCTGTGGGTTTATTTGTACACCTGCTGTCAATTTCTCTATGGCACAATTTCTCATAAGACAGTGGAGGGTGTCCAAACGGTCATGAACAAACACTCTCTCTTGTTTGATCTGCCCATTGTTGAGACATTATTGAATTTCTAATTTCATATGCTGTTAACTGCGCTTACTTCCGCAGATGAGTAGGCAGTAACCACCAGACAGCTGCCTCATTTTCCTAATTGAATCCTCAGGCGTATTTGTGTGTACATTAGTGTTTGAGCAAGTCATAGCCTGGATTGACTTTTATAAGATCACTGCTTCTCTTCTTGTAAATGTGCCCTCTTCCCAGGATCACTGTGATCTTCAAATAGTTTGTTTCACACAGCTACAAAGATTTGCTTGACCCTCACTACATTATATTAATTATTTAAAGATTTGTTTTAACTTAAAAATAACTTATATAATAATATAACTTAAATATAACTTAAATAAAAGCAATTAGAGGGTAAAACATTAACAGTTAAAGGTAACACATTATTTTTATAATTGCAGTCAGTCTTAATAAACAATACCCCATCCTGCTTTAGACATTCCGTCTTAGTTAGCAAGCTGTTCCTCTTTCAGGAAATTACTCAAGAGATCTGAAGGGTGCAAGTGTGTTTGGAAAGAAATACAACAAATGAAGACAAAATATTCAAGAGAAGAGCTGTTTCTATGACATTCCACACACACCCTCAGGAGAGAGAGATGGGAAGGGAGTTTACAGGAGTTTTACAATGGGAAATAAAGCAAAGATTGAAAGAGGTGAAGTCAACGAGACAGAAAAATGGGAAAAAGATGGTTAAATAGTAGTGCTGTTGCTGTTAGTCTCTCTGGCGTCCAGCACTCATCTGCTCCACATGTTGTTTGGCTTGAGATGGACCTGGAAAAGAATGGGGGGGTGAAGGGGGATAGGTGTGTTCCGACAGGCCTGTTCTCCATCTACGTTCACCTTTTTCCAGTGAAATATGTGACCCAGTTTATATAGCCCTGCAGCCGAGCAGGGAAAAGTGTCTGGAAAAACACCAGGAATCCAGAAACGAGTAATGGTCAAAATGAGTTAGTTTGACGAGGAAAGTTTGCTAAAGGGCCTGTTGGGTTTTCATTTTGTTTTGTTTTATCTCTTGCCAACTGTTGCCATGCTGAAAGGCAACACTGGATATCAAGTATCACCTTAGTATTTCTTGTTTAATTGTCAGAAGTGTGACACTGTAATTTTAAATATTAATTTATACGTGTTAGGTAATGGACCACAACTCAGAGAAGCAAAATATTTAAAGGGAGTTTTTTCAAGGAAACCTTTTTCAAGTACTGTTAAAAGGAGCTGCCCTGCTCGAAAAAGGACAGAAAATATCATGGAAGTACCCAGTATAATTTATGTACTATAATCCAAGTCTCCTGAATATATATCATATGATAGCTCTGTGTAATACACAAAATTAAATATGAAAGTTGTTTTTCAAAAATCTTTCATCACAGGCATGGTCACCATTCACTTTGTTTGTATGAAAAGATGTCAGTGTTCTTTGGAAGAAAGAAAATTATCACTTTAAGACATCCTGTGGATTGGTCAGTTTTCACATGTACATGCATCTTTGTTTAAATGGAAAGAGTTGATAGTTAAGGATAGCAACATTTTTGGTCTCTTCACCAAAAGCACAGGTTTTTACAAAGACTGTTTTAACAAATATTAGTGTAGCATCAATGATGGCTAGACCCGTTAAGTAATGAAAGCTAATAACAAAGCCTAACAACTTAATTCTAAAATTTATACCATTGGATATTTAAAGTACAATTTAGAAAGTGCAGCAAATTTAAAAAACCTATATGGAGGAAACAAATTCTAAAACAAATAGTCCTGAGATCAAATATGTGCTATATTGATGGTAGTTATTACCTTTTTATAATTTATTATTAGAATTTTTATTATGTTTTTGTGTGTTTTTTTATACTGATAATATAATGCACTTATTAAACACCATCAAAGCTGCATTTATTATTGTGATTTTAATTAAGAGATGTAGCCACAGGAAAATTAAACAGACTAAACAGAGCAGAACAATAGAAACATCTTTTACCAAATGGTACGTCTGGCTATTCGCTTTGTGTTCTTTTGCCTTTTTTGCGGTTATATAATTGACAGGGTCAAATTCTTAAACTGTTTATACACATTTAGAGAGGCTGGAGAGAAAACGCCTTACAAATGAGAAATGTTATTGTGAGTTTTCCTTTCAGCTTTTTTTAAACTTTTAGGGTCATAGAAAAGACATATTTACTTTTGTTTATCATATTATTTTCCTCAGTTAATTTTGACTTATTCTTGTTATACAAAGTGTGATATGCATTGGTACTAAAAAGTATTTGGACACTTAAGTGACATTTCAAAATGTGGAAAACATCACAGTGCAATCTGCAAACAAATGATCCTAGAGCTTTTCTTAGAACCGTTTTCACTTTGCAATTTTTCCATCTGGTGTCAAGGTGATGTCTAGTGAAAGAAATCAGTTTCTCTCAAGTACTCACAGGTGTCTGTTAGCAGAATAATCAGAATGTGTTCAGATAGTTTTTACTTTATTTTAAATCTATTCTATTGTTTAGTCATGTCAACAAACATCTTTGCTGTGAAATGATTTGCTTGGAAAGTGTTTATGTTGTACATCTTTAAAATATATGCCACTTAAAACAAAGACTATCATGCATTTTAAACGTGGCTTAAATGTCCATATTTTCTGGTGTCTCTGTATATTCCAGCCACCTGGTCTGCAGCACATTATTTGAAAGCTGTGTCTTAAAATCGTGTGGAAATCTTGTGCCAGCTTTTACAATAGACTGCGTTTTCACTGTGTTTAGAGTCTGGATCAGTGGCTGATTAACTCCATGAACTTTCAGGGCTGTTTCGAGACACGAGAATGACAGAATGTAAACCAACATAAACCAATGAAATGCTGCACTCTAGTCTCTGTTTGTTTCTCTATGTGTAAGGCCGTGTTTTGTACTTGAGATGGGTTATTTGTTCTATATTTTCTAGTGTTCTTTTCAAATTACAGTCATATCTGATGCAAGTTACTATAACTATATTGTGACAGAAGCAAAGGCAACTGTTCAGATACTGTTTTTGAGTCTCCAGCACTTTTTGTTCAGTACATTTGACTGAATCAAGAGAATTGAATGACTGAATGTGCAGTTTAGAGTCTGTACTTCAGCATTAGTTTAAATTAATGTATAAGGCCCTAATTAATTAGAACCTGTGTCTATCTATTCCTCCGGATCCCTACGGGTCTCCTTCGAGTCATTATAATATAATTCCTAGGCAAATACAGTTTTGCGCATCTCTGAAAGAGTGTGGTTGGTGGTCTGTTAGATTATCAATTATCTGTGGGGCTGCCACTCAGCAAGGACCCCTGTAACTCATGTCCCCGCTTGTGCATTCAATGTGAATCATGCTATAGCCTTCATTCACAAATGCTTTTCTTTTTTAGAATGCTAGCCCAATAAAAGCTTGTTATAAAACTTTCCTACAATCTATTTTGTCTAAACAGTGATGGCTGGAGCTTTCCCAAAACCGAGAGCAATCCAGTGCTTGCATTCTTTCTGCTAATTAAACCTTTTTTAGGAATGCAGCCACTAGATTTAGTAAAAGAATTTACACTCTTTAAAAATTCTTCTGTAGGCATGTGTATGTTATTCTCATCTGAATCCATATGCACACAACTGATTTGAGCTTAAACAGATCTCCTGTTGTTCACTCTAAGTGGTATAGATACAGTATCACCCAAGCTTTGAAATTCCTATATGATCAATGTCATTTGGTTTTGTGTCTCGCAGGTCTGAAGAATGTTCCAGAAAAAATCCCACTGGATACCATTCTGCTGGATTTGCAGAACAACAAGATCTCAGAGATCAAAGAAAATGACTTCAAGGGAATGAAGGGTCTCCAAGTGAGATATTAAATTACTTTCTCTCTCTTTTTTACAGCATTTCCTTTCAATTGCCTATACTGGACAGTAAAACAGTGGTATTTCTCAAAGCCATTGAGTGGACCTTTACAGAACAAACACATTCTAAGATCAGTTATTCACTCCTTATTCGTGGAACAGACAGCTGTATATTTTTAATACGACCTTGAAACCAGTAATTCAACATACAATGGAGAAAACAAAGCCCAAATTTCCACTCAAAAAGCATTAAAAAGGATTTTTACAAGAAAAAATAATTCACTTCCTTCAAACAAATGCTTGAGCAGTACTGAGCAACAATCTTAGCCTCCAGAGAAACCAGCTGATGGTGTTTGTCCGCCAAATGTGGAACTTTTTGAGATTTTTGAAGTCTAATTTCTTCTCCAGTTTTTGGAAACACTGCTACAAAGCTCTGAAGTGATTTTCAGATACCGTTTACTAGACAACACTTTATCAAAACTCATGATCCAAACATAAATTCTCAAAGGAATATAAAAAAATCCTCCATCCTCTCCAGAAAACTCGGTTCCAGGTGCAGAGCTGTAAGGGTTCTTCTCTGGAGCTTATCCACCGTTCTGTGCTCTTACATAACTTCCTGAACTTTAATAAATATATAACCTCTCACTGAGTGTTGTTTCTTGGCTTCCAAGAACCAAGAACATCCACATGGTGCCTGGATCTGTTAGGTGCCAATATGAGGTCAAAACGAACAAAACAGAAAAGGCGAAAACTGTGCCAAAATGTTATGTGAGCTGTCATTATTTTAAGTATCACATTTAAACATATTTATGTGCTAGACTGTCAAAACTGCTACTGTCAACCCCATTACCTTTCAGAATGCAAAGTTAGGTGTCAACATAAATTAAAATGTATTCTTTGAGCTGCAGTTAGCACTTTATACTGTATGTCTTGTTGTACAGTAACTATACCACTGCATTGCAGTTAACCTTGTGTCCTAAACTGCCATACTGTCAATAAATTGTGTAGAATTGTAAGATTTCCACAATATTCCTTATTTCTCATGTTGTGTTCGATAACAAGTTCCTGACTTGTTCTTTCCTCAGACACTCATCCTGGTAAACAATAAGATCACTGTCATCCACGCCAAGGCGTTTTCTTCTCTGATCAACCTGGAGAGACTCTATCTGTCTAAAAACCTTCTGAAGGACGTTCCTGCAAACATACCAAAAAGCCTCCAGGAGCTCCGCATTCACGAGAACCAGATTACTAAATTAAAGAAGACCTCCTTTGCTGGCTTGGCCAATGTCATTGTTATGGGTAAGTAATTAGTATCAAAATGTCAAAGCTATTTTTATATAACTTAAATGCTTTATTATTACTGATAACTGATTATTCATTCTGCCTTCTTCCAGAGCTTGGCTCTAACCCTCTGAGTAGCAACGGGGTTGACAATGGAGCTTTTGCTGACCTGAAGAGGGTCTCTTACATCCGTATAGCTGACACCAACATCACCTCTGTTCCCAAAGGTGCCGTACTGTACTTTACTGTAAATGATGGCGGAGTAAGGAATTTTGCTCCCTTTGGCTTCATTATATTGTATCAATGCAACACCATTGATTTGAGCATAACTCTATGTGTGTGTTGTCAAAATGTCCAGGTCTGCCCAGCTCCTTGTTTGAGCTCCACTTGGACGCAAACAAGATCACCAAAGTTACTGCAGATAGTCTGAAGGGCCTTAAGAACTTGTCCAAGTAAATGCATCTTTCTTAATATATTTCTCATTTGTTACGCAATTTTGTTTTTTCATTTTTTTATATGGCTGTTTGCCACACTAAATGGCTAAATATGCTAAAATAAGTCTTTGAGAACCTCAAAATGTTGCACAAATGAAATATGGAAAGAGTGTTAAAAAGGAAATCATACTTTGGATGTTTGTATTTGTATGTGTAAGATGATTGGCAATGGCGAACCCTGTGAGACCAGATACCATGACATCACTGCATGGATCAGTTTGAGAAACTAAAACATTCTCATTACAAGGATTTTCCACCGAACGTGCCTGAATCACAGCCAGAATGTTGTAAAAGTCCTCAAGAGCATTAACTCAAAAACAGATCTGATTACAGAAAGACTGAGTTTTGTTGTTGGCCTCATAACCCTAGTCATAACTGACAAGGGAAATTAATGCAATAGGAAGAAGTGTGTCCTTATTGGGTAACACTTCCATGTACCTGTGTGTATGTGCAGGCTGGGGTTGAGTCATAATGAGATCAGTGTGGTGGAGAATGGATCTCTGGCCAATGTGCCTCACTTGAGGGAACTTCATCTAGACAATAACGTGCTTACTGCAGTCCCTGCTGGCCTGCCAGAACACAAATACATCCAGGTGAGACAGCTTACACATAAAAACATGCAAAAAATACAGTAAATGGCTGTCTCAAAATGTCTGAGATGCTGTTAGGGTTCCTGGTCACCTTCTCTCATTCTCTTATGCTTTCTTTAAATTACAGGTGATCTATCTTCATGCCAACAAGATTGCTGCTGTGGGAACAGAAGACTTCTGCCCTCCTGGCTATAATACAAAGAAGGCCATGTATTCAGGCATTAGCCTGTTTAGTAACCCAGTGCCCTATTGGGAGGTCCAGCCAATCACCTTCCGTTGTGTCTTTGACCGTTCGGCCATTCAGCTGGGCAACTACAGGAAGAAATAGAGTGTCCAAGCAGAGGGCTCGATCACTGTTTTCAACCTGCCTCTTCCTGTCTAATCCTAATCCTTTCAAGCACATAACTTTCTCTGAATGTCATATCTCAGTTAACTAACAATAAACTATGACTCCATTTTCCTCATCGTACCATTGATACTGGACAGATATTACATGATACCTAACATTGCAATACTTCATCTCATCTAGAAGCAGTAGTCAAACAAATAGCCCAATGCATATCAATTTTGTCACAATATCTCTCTGAATATGCATATTGTGTTCTTTAATTGCAGTTTGCACAGAGGGGAAAATGTAAGTTTTGCCAAAAAAAGAAAAATACAGAAAGCGAAGCCATAACCACTTAGAATATTTACCAACACACATTACCCTTACACACAGCGGAATATATGATGAAATTTTGTTTCTGAAGGTCCAATTCTGGCTTCCTCTGGATCTTCTGGACTTAAGCCATGTTTATTAGCTGGCCTGCAGAGCGGGCAGCAAAGGGTTAACTAACACATACAGCTATACAAAAGCATGTATACTAGAATGTACTCAGTAATAACTTTCTGTGTCGTGCCAGTGTTCAGATTGTGCTGATAAACCGAACATTTTACTCAACGTCTGTCTTTCTCTTGTACTTAAATTCGCTTTTAAGTACAATCACTTAAAATCGGAGAAAACAGGAAGTTGAAATGTTGGGCTGTATTCATGTTTCACTTCATCTCAGTTCAGATTTTTCTTAGTGACATTTGTATTCATTGGTTTTCTCAGACGCCATGTAACAGAGTAGAACGCCGTACCTAGGTGAACAAAACTGTTCAAGATGTAGAATAAACTAAGTTGTCGTTTAAAGCGATTCCCAGAAATGTATACGCATGCTTTTCTATGTAGTTTTCCTTATGGATGGTGTATCAACTGCCGTGTTACATGTGAGCGTGTGTGCGTGTTTGCCTTATTCGATCTTTATGTTGAATGTCTATGTTTCAGTCTGGAAGGACTAGGAGGAAGATGGTGGATGTGGACGCCTCCTTTGCTTTAAGAGTCTGGAATGTTTCTTGTATAGACGCTGTATATAAATGCTGTATAAAAGAATCCTATGAATGCTTTGAAGCACTTGCAGTAGTCTGGACTTTAATATATCAGCAATAAAGGTAATCCCTTTCTCTCTCTCTCTCTCTCTGACCAATGAGGGCTCCATCCCAGGTTGAACCAAATAAACAGTCAAAAATATTATGCTTTCTGGGGACATTCACTGTTCACCCAACTTTTCCACAGGGTCATTTAAGGGCTTTTTTGGGTGCATCCACCCAGATGAACGGATCTGATGACACCCTGTGCAAAAACACACACAGCAAAGCAGTTTTATTAAAGTGATTTTTGATTGGTTTAACCAATATCTAAGTATTGAATGAATAAGTATTCGCGAAACAAAACTAAATTTACCTAAACTAAATCAAATTTTGTGAGATAAGACTTATTCATATACAATTTATATTAAAAAAATAGTTTTAAATCATATTAAATGTAGCTTTAATGAAAACATTACTGTTCTGTGCAGACAGGATTGTCTGGATGGATTCTGCAGTTACAGGAACCATCTGCCTGAAGCTTCAATAAAACATTCCACAGTTCAGTGTCAGTTCTGCTTTGTGCCTCAGACACATTTATTTAAACTTGTTTTTGTATCATTTATCTGAATTGTAATTTCATGAACTAAGTATCCTTGACCCAGTATTAAACACAGAGAGCGAAATGACATATATTTTGTGTATTAAAGTGTTATTAAGGTTCATTTTCAGTCAATTTAAGGATCAGACTCGGTTTGAAAGACTTTTTGTTAGGCATGTTTTTTTACAGTATCCAAAGACATAAACTAAAAAAGAAAAAGTTGGAGTATCTATGTATATCTATTTTTGCATAATACATCCAATCCTTTAAGAAGAAAGACATTTAATACAGCTAATTTTGTCATTTTATTCATCTCATCCTTCTTATATTACCACTGAAATATTTTTACTGTCTTGTATCTCTAATTTGAGCAATAGCAGCTTCTAAAAAACAGTCGTGTGTTAGCTCAGAGACGCCATTTCAGACAGATGTGGTTTCAGGATCAACCATAAAAAAGCTTTAACGGAAATAAAGGTCAGTTATGAGTCAATGAACAGAGTCATAATATATTCACACATGGATTAACTGTTAGGATGTTAGATAATAATAGCTGTTATGAGGATGAAGAAATATGATATCATTTCCTGACTGGATCCACTGAATAAAATTAAGGGTACTAAATAAAATGACTAAATAAAATTAGGTACTTTTAACATTATACATCTGCAAATATCATAAATGAAGAATATTTCTTTTATAATATGTCTGGTTTGGATGTTGTGTAATAATGAACAGATTTTACACCTCATTCATTTCACATGGGCAGGTGAGGCAACCTGTGTGTGCATTTACTAGTGTATCTGATCAACCATTACGACCACCAGATACAAATGTCATAAACAGCAACTAAATACAGTTTGTGTCTATTTTCGTGTATTTCTCGTCAATAGAAAATAGTTAATTTAATAAAAATAAACAAAATACAAAAATTAACCAAAGATTAGAATGAGCAACTAGCTATATCACTACTACACTTACAAAAATGGGATGTGACAGAACAGCATCACTGCTGGGATGCTCTGATACACATGTATCAGTTTTAATTTTAAGCAGCGATTGTGATTTACATGTAGCACATTTCAGGGTAAGGTCATTTAAAATGCCTGATGAAAGACTCTTAAATCAAGCAAATCCTGCTTTGCATAAGTCTATATAATGTCAGCAGGTGACATTACGCAAGGTTTGGGGGTTACTTGGGATGGGATGGTTGGTGTAGATATGTAGTACATATAACAGACACAGGTGTCTTCATGCATTTCATAAGATATTCACCAGGTCTTTACACCTCTCCCTTCTCTCTCTCTCTCTCTTTTGCTCTCTCTCAATCACTCACTCACTCTTTGTTCTTTCTCTCTGGTGCCCCCTTGTGGATTGTTTGCATCACCCCAGTCAGACTTTAATCCATGTCTCCCTCAACTCACACCCATTTTACTGTAATATGAGTTTCTAAATTCAAAACCCTCCTCTAGAACCCAAAGGTAAAGTGCTGTGTGCAGAAAGCGAGGAGCACAGTGTGTAATTGTATATGTGCAAATATACATTTCTATATACATATATCCTCAGCTGTGAGTCTTCCTACAGAAATGTTAATAACCTCTTACACACATACACACACACATTTACTCATCTAAATGGGGGCATTCTGAAGGCTTCTGTTGTTTTCATACACAGCTAGTTATAAATCATGTAACTTAACAGACACGCTAATCCTAACAGAAAATTTTCAGCATTTTTACAATTTCCAAAAAATTATTTACTATGTTTTTACAGTGTTTTTCAAATGAGGATGTCCCCAAATAGAGGTTTTGCTCAGACTTGTCAGGTTTTGTTGACCATTGGGTCCAAATTTGTTCCCAATATATGGTTAAGTAAACCCCCAAACCTTGCGTGTGTGCTATGAAGTTAATTCTTATATGGTTTTCATACTAAGATCATTTACTGTACCCAACTCCCAAATCTAACCCTCAGAAACACCTGCTGACATTATATAGACTTATGCAAAGCAGGATTTGCCTGATTTAAGAGTCTTTCATCAGGCATTTTAAATGACCTTACCCTGAAATGTGCTACATGTAAATCACAATCGCTGCTTTAACTCATTTCTGCCGCAATTAAAACATACATACATGGTACGTGGTTCATCAGAGCATCCCAGCAGTGACGCTGTTCTTAGAATAACAAGGAGGACATTTATCCCTTGTGTACAGTGAGTGTGAGCTTTGATGAGCTTTCCATCTCACATGCCCTGACAGCATGCAAGTAGGATGACAGTGACATCTTAATTTGCCAAGTGGTATTACATTAAGTGGATATACAGAAGTCTGTGCCCTCACTAGCTTACCCAACATTCCCTGTGGCACATGCCACAACATGTGCGTGTCTGTGTATGTGTGTGTGCACAAGCGAGCTTTTCAATGTGCAGTTTATAAATGTTGTAAATCATAGATACGGCTCATACTGCATTCTTAAAATAAAGATTCTTAAAAGATTCTCTACTGCGATCCTATAGAAGAACCATTTTGGTTCTCCAAAGAACCATTCACTCACAGGTTCTTAAAAGAATAATTTCTTTTTTACCTTTTATAGTCTTTTTTCCTCTACAAAGAACCTTTTGTGAAACAGAAAGTTTCTGCAGATGTTAAAGGTTCTCTATGGAACCATAGACCGAAAAATGGTTCTTCTATGGCATTTTGAAGCACATTTTTTAAAGAGTGTTGAGAGTAGCTGATTTTAGCGCAGCTAATTTGCCCTAAACATCCACTTAGTGTAAAATGCTGGTTGGGTGATTTTACAAGTATTTATATAAAGTCCCTGTAGGGTGAGTCAGTTCATTTGAGGGTCATTTATGGTGACTCTCCAAAGCATTTGATTTGATTTGATTTGATTGATGCCTAAACGCAATTTGCCTTTGCGTTTAGGCATTTAGCAGATGCTTTTATCCAAAGTGACTTACAAGGTGAGGAAATCTGAAAGTTTGAAATCTCCTATTTTGTCAAGGTTATGTTTCAGCAACATGTTTCAGATGGATTTCATGTTTCAGTATGGATTTTTCTTTAGCTCACATAAAAACTTTATTCATCTGGCTGGTAAAAATGATGGTGATTGGCTTTTGTACTGAATGGCAGGGGTTATTGCAGCCATGGTAGGATTTCTCCCATTGAAAGGGCGGCCTAGCTCTTTTATATGATGTGAAGTTAGGCTAGCTGTTTTGTACATGAACGTTTAGCATAAAAGATCCATTTTCGAGCCCACTTGTTTTTTTACATTAGTCTACTCTTGCAGCATTTTTAAAACCAGAGAGAATTTACGTGTGGCTAAATTAGTTGAAGTGTTGGCATAAACATAGAGTATTCATTGAAAATGAGAACCATATGAAGTATTTCTCAGGTATAATTAAATGAAAAAGTTTCATGACTCAGCTGCTCATCTGGCACCATCAGATCTCATCCAGCCTGAGTATATAAGGCTGCCACCTGTAAAATAAGCCAATTTCAGACTGATCACACAGATATTGTATTACTAATACTTACAAGTACTAATGAGTAATTGGGCAGCAGTGTCCTGTACGTATAGCGACAGGCAGAAGCAGATCCAGTTCCATCTGTACAAACAGGTAACTGTAGTATCAAGACCTTGTATTAATCCGTCAGTACATATTTAATCCATCAGTACATATTTAATAAAAACCATTGTACATGTCAAGACTCTCCAGGTGCTTTCATCCCCCCAGATATGTCCAAAAACATTACAGTTACATTTCTGTCCACATGTATTTATTTTGTTAAGCACACGCTTGATAGACAGCTGTTGTTTGACCGCAGTTCTGTTTATACATCAAATACAGAACTCACTTCAAATTCAGGTGTCACTCTGGAGTCACTTTGGATACAGAATGCAGTTTTCACTACAAATGTGTATGAACAAGTGTTTTTTAGCAAACAAAAAACACTTTTTTTGTGTAAATGTTGCCTGGGATTTTGTACAGGAGAGGAAACATTCAAAGGTGTTGAGTAGATCAGAAGGATCAACAAGCACAAGGCTTCATTTTTGGTTAGGTTTGTAAACATGGTGTGAAAACATTATGGTAACACATTTAATTTGCCCAGCTGGATTATTATACAAGCTGTGTCTACAAACATCTTTGTCCATCTCAAAGGTGTCCAGGCCAGGAAAATGGAAATGCTGGAAATAACCAAACTGACTGGAAATGTCTGCACTGTGAGAAACGGACACCATTATGATTCTGGACTTTCCTGACAAGGTTTAAAAACAGAAGGAATGTATGACGCTGATGTCACACAACTGCAAATTCACACAAATGAGTTGAAAAGAGGAACGATCCTCAACAGAAACCATCAATAGATGAGACCCTCTGTACACACTCCAAAGAGGGTTGATGCTGGACCTGTTTGTGGAATGGATGTTGAGAATCTTTCCAATGATCTTCAGGATGCTGAGGTATTCCTTTTCCACTTGGTGTCTGTGTACTTGAACAGGAAAGAACACAGCTGGGCTACAAAAGATTCTTTGTTAAAGAAAACCACTGATTCCAGAACTGATGCAAATGAGTCACTGGTTACTCATTTTATTGTTGTTCCAGACCTGAGGAGAAATTCTGAAGGATCATTATTAGACTCTTGCTGTACATCAACACTTTGTAGTGACTATGTCTTTCAACCGTCTAGAAAAAGCATACAAATATCATAAAACAAAGATTGCGTTATGAGCCTTAAATTCCTTTATAAGAGGAATAGACTGAAATTTAAGTCATAACTGAGAAATAATCTTGCTCTTCCCTTAAAGGGATAATCACATATCACCCAAACAAAAAAAATTCTGTCATCCTTTATTCATCCACATGTTGTTGAATGACATGAGAGTGAATAAATGATGAAGAATATCCATTACCCACCATTTGCCTCCAATTTAAAAACAGCAGCATTTTAATAAGCGGTCTATTCCAATTATAGCCTCTATCTGACAAGAATATGCTTCTGTAGTTGCGTAGTCATGCAGCTGATGTTATTTTGCAAATGTTCTTATACCTGCATCAAGTTCAGCTGCATGCTGTAGGTCTGCTGTGACCTGCCTTTACTGCGTTGTCTATTACACACATGAGCTTATCACATGCCTCCCCTGTAGGCCTCACGTATGGGTGAAGAGCTAAAAGGAAGGCTGACCTCCAGGGCACATGGTAGATGAGGAATGGATGATAAGGTCACAGGTCAGCTTGATGACAAGTATGGGCCCGAAGCAGTCAGGTTGATCCAAAACAATTTAAGACCATTCATTGACATCAGAGCCGTGGCCTAGCAGTGCATTGACACTTTGAGCTGTGATGCTCATGCAGGTGATGTGAGTTCGAATTCAACCGGTAAACAGTGCAAGCAAGATCAAGGTCATAGGTTTGAGTCCCAAGGAATGCTGACTGATAGGAATATGTATGTTTGAATAAAAACATCTGCCAAATGCATAGAATATAGTCTTGTTTTATATTGCTGTATTGCTAGCATCATTATTAATATAGTTCATATTTAGGGTTGGAACTAAACTAAAGTATTTAGCTGTTTGTGGCATGGATAAGAATGATACCTCAATTTGAAAAATTAAAAATGTTTTTCTAAGCTATTTTGACATGCACCAGTAAGTAATCACCTAGCAACACCCTAGTATTGCAGCTATATGTTTTGCATAAACAAGCAAATGGACGGACAAGTAATGTTTTCTTCAGAAAATGTAAAAAAGTTTTTACAGAATTATCAGAACACAAACAGTTCAACTTATCTTTAACAATCCAGGACAGTACACAACCTCAGACCCTTTCTGATGCACATGGGGCCTACAGAACTCAACTCTCAGCTGGAATTTCTCTGTACTGCATTGCTTAGAGTCATCATGTGCTATTACAGCTAAACTGATCACCAATCAGAATCTTTATCCTAGTTATGGCTTGTAAGCTGCATGCCCAGCTTAGTGGAAGCTGTCTAGCTTTTTTGATGGCTGAATTAAAAAGATGGCACTATTTGATGATATACAATCTGCCAGCTGTTTAAAACTGGATGCTCTCTGCGTTTAGGTGCTTTGACTTACAGGCAAGTATGGACAACATAGTTATATAAGACTGGTTTGGCCAACTGCAGACTTATTTGGTCAATTTTTCCATGTCTTATTTAAAACTGAATTTACAGGCCAGTAGTCTAATAGCAGGCAGCTGCCACCACAAGTAGCCAATTTTTTTGGAGGCTCTTTTGATTTTCCACATAGTTTTAGATAAACCCTTCTTATAAATATTTATTTTTATGACAATTGTTTGGAATTGGCTGGGACAATCTTGTGTACGAGGTGTCTGTTAATTCATTAGTGCCTTGCACAATGGTGGCTCATTTTGTGGGATCGTTTGGAAAGTATTTGATGGAAAAGTGTGTGTATGTGTGTGCGTATGTGTGGTAACAATACAGGTATATATTTTGCAAACTCTTCCTGGTGAAGCTTGTCTCTCATCTGTGGCTCGTGAAGAACTACATGTCCCAGATTGCTTTGCTACACCTGAACCTTGTTAGAATCTATAGGTCTTGATTGTCACAGTAAACAACCCATACTGCTGACATACTAGAACTTGTCTGACTGCTGTTTTCTATCAGTCTTGGGCAACTAAGGTCTGGCTGAGTGTCTCATTCTCTCTCGCTTTCTCTCTCTCTCTCTCTCTCTCTCTCTCTCTCTGCTCTTCCACCTCTCTCACCCTCCTTTACTCTTTCTCTCCAGAGTCCTCGGGCCACACACAACTCTACCTGAAGTCAAAGTCAGAGGGAAGCAGGAAGGTAAGAATCCTCCAGCATCTGTACTTCAGAGTTTTTGTAATGATTTGTGAATGCTTATGCTTGTTTTTGCATGGTCTGGATGAGATTATCAGAAAAATGGTTGGCAGAATTTTGGGGATTAGCAGTTTGATAGCATTGCAGATCACTGTCAGTGTAATCAAGACTATTCTATGCAAACTACAGTTATGTTGTTATCAATAATTCAATTGAATGATTTATTATTAATTTATAAGTGACATCTTTTGAATTTTGATGCAAGAGTTTTGATGATGTGTATGCAAAGAGACTTCTGTGGTATGTACATCATGCAGTGCTGAATTTAGTTTCACGTTTTCCTGCTGTAATTACGTCACAATACTGTAAAAAACTGTTGTACCGTAAGTCTGTGCAAGACACCTGCTACGTTTTTTTTCTCTGGATGACTACTTTCATTCTCCTCTAACCTTCCTGAAGTATTAATAATCAGCCAATAATATGAAGTCTTTATAAGATAGTGATAAAAAAGTGTTAGCACACAAAGAAAATGGAAGGTATAGGTATGAGGTAAGGTTTATGTAATGCGAGATGAACTTGGATCTGCACTTAAGCAATGTGGGTCTAATTTACTCTGGGAGGAATGGCCTATTTGCGCTCATAATGAAGTCATTAATTTCCAATAAAAAAACATCTCTGGGTTTTGTTTATGCCTAAGACTGGCTGTATGAAGCTAAGGTCACAAAAACCTTATTTTCTTTTCTCCCTCTTCTCTGTATTTCACTTCTTTCCCAGGTTTCAGAGTTCTGCAGCGATGTTTGCTCTTAGCTGTTTCCTCTTGGTTGGACTGGTCTGTCAAAGTTTGGGTCAGTATGACTACTATGATGAAAGCTATCCAGCTCCTAGACCGGAGATGATATCAGCGGCCAATTGTGCCCAAGAATGTGATTGCCCCATCAACTTTCCCTCTGCTATGTACTGCAATGAGCGCAACCTGAAGTTCATCCCCATTGTACCGAGTGAGATCAAATACCTCTACTTACAGAACAACCAACTCGAGGAGATCAAAGCCGGTGTGTTTGACAACGCGACTAACCTTCGCTGGCTTGTACTTGATAACAACAACATCACCAGTGACAAGATCCAGGCTGGTACCTTTAATAAACTGACCAACTTGGAGAAGCTCCACTTCAGTCATAACAAGCTCACCAAACCCCCTGGTCCTCTGGCTAAGTCTTTGAATGAGCTGCAGTTGATCGGCAACCAGCTCAGCTCGTTCCCTTCCAACACTTTGTCAGGCATGGAAAACCTGACCACCATTCACCTCTCCAAGAACAAACTGACCACTGAGAGCATTACAGGTGCCTTCAAAGGTCTGAAGTCCCTCGTTCTGCTGGACGTCAGTGAGAACAATCTGAAGAAACTTCCATCAGGAGTTCCACCTTCCCTCTTGATGCTCTATGCTGACCATAATGAAATTGACAGCATTCCTAATGGCTACCTGGCCAAGCTACCAGTCCTGCAGTATCTGCGAGTTTCCCACAATAAGTTGGTTGACTCAGGAATCCCTGCAGGCGTGTTTAATGTGTCCTCTGTCCTCGAGCTGGACTTGTCCTTCAACAACCTAAAGACCATTCCAGAGGTCAACGAAGCTCTCGAGCACCTGTACCTGCAAGCCAATGAGATAAACAGTATGTATCTTCCTATTTAAGTTCTGTCAAGTTCTAGATCTCCAATGGTTGTGATTTTTCTTTCCTTTTTCTCTTTTCAGAATTTGACCTGTCGAATATCTGCAAAATCAGCTCCCCTGTGAACTACTCCAGACTGAAAACCCTGCGTCTGGATGGAAACAATGTCACGCAGAAAAGTATGCCAGACGACGCCTCCAACTGCCTACGCCAGGCCTCAGAGATCACTTTTGAATAGTGTCACCATCATCTCTGATGAGCAGTCAATGTGCCGCTAGTTCATTAATCTAATTAAGGCTGTTGTTCTTATTAGACAACTTGCCATTTGCACATCAATATTCATGACCCTGGTAACCACATCTATGCAAAAGTATTTTGCAAGATTTTTACACATTGACGGAAAAACATTTGAAACACAAAAATAGTCTCCAATCTTGAAAATCGGGTACGTAAAATTTCCCAGTCTTCTGCGACTGCTGTATGAGGGGTGGAACTAGCAGTTTTGAGCACATACTTAAGTATCATCGATAAAGAGATGTGATAAAGATGTGAATAAAACCTATATAGCTTATATAGGTTTCATAAGCTTAATATAGCTTAGCGTACACTCTAAAAGAGGTTGTACTAGATACCATCTAATTTTATATTAATTGTTTCTGCATGTTGAATACCTTAATCGCTCAAAATTATCATAATTGTGTATTGGTAATGCTGTCAGTAAGGAAATTGTTTGGGGTACTACCCAAAAATAACTCTTGAATAACATATTCTACAGTAATCTTAAAGGCTGGCTTATTTTTTTTAATCTGTGTCAAACTAAAAAAATATGGCTGAGTGAATTTTTTGAGTTCTTTTGCTAAAACTCATTTTTATTCAGCTGTGAGGTATTGCAGTTCCAAGACGTTGCATTCATAAAAAACAAGCAGCAGCTTGCAAGTTTCTAAACACTGCCAGTATTTATACAGTATTCTATCTGCATGCAGTTCACCATACATTTTGTAACAGTAATTGCTTAAAATTCTATGGTAACAGTGTTTAATTTTTTGATGTATTCAATACACCATTTAACATCATCATAACGTCACTCAGATCATTTAACCCCAGGATTACAGTAACATTGGCATACTGTTAAGTAAAAGATGTAAATTCCCTCACTTGGTTTTGTTTTAGTAAAGAAAATACCAAATCAGTTTGTTCAACTTTAATTGAATAAAACAGATTTTGTACATGTGTAGAGGGAAACTGATGGTTAGAGAATATTCCATTTACAAAGGCCACAAACATGTTATGCATCAACTACCCGAATAAAACAAGCGTTTCAGTTTTTATTATTTCTGCTTGTTGTTAATCTTCTGTCTTGTCTTATGTGGCTTTCCCTTGCTCAGCACTGCTGTTTGGGATGGAAAGAAACTTCTGGTATAAATCTGTCCTCCATCCAACTCCTTTCCAGACTCATGGACAGAAACATTCTGTGAGACTGCAGGCCGAGATTTTTTCTTTCTGTTTGAAGCAGAGTCATGGTGGCAGACCTGCTTCCTGTAGGAAACATCCTCGGATGTGCCTAGCTGAGGTTCAGGTTGTGAATATTAACACAGTGATTATAAGATAGAAAGACAGTTGTATGGAAGAGATTGTTTGGTGGTATGTCCTTTGGCAGTATAAATAATTTTTTCAACATTGTATTATAGGTGCATGTTTGTATTTAAAGTATTACTTGAACTTCCATGGTTTGCCAAAAAAGTAACTAAAGAGATTGAATTTCAAAAAGCAATCTTATGATTTCAGAGGATCTGAAATAAAGCACAAGTCATATGGATCATTTTTATGATTTAAGTTCAAACAGTAATTGAAAAAAGAATAAAAACTGCCTATACAATTAGATTCTTGTGTTTCAAAGAAGAACATCATACAGGTTTCAGGATAAATCATGCCATACAAAGACATGAGGGTGAGTAATTTGTTTTCAGCTAAACTCTATAAGTTAAAGAAGTTGACAAATATACTGTTTGTGACCACATACTCCAGTGTTTGGATAGTTTCACATAAATCTCTATATCAGCAACTAGCCAGAACTAGGCTAGCCATATATCCAGAACTAGCTGGAAACCATCATGACAAGTACTTCAAAGGTTACAAGTGTTGACCCTGGGTGTTTTGTTTAAAACAGTAGAGGACTTGTACCCAAACAGTCCAGCATTCCTGAGGATCTGGAGTGACCATCTGACAGCCATACAGAGTGAGTGAGGTGGTAAGAGTTCTTCTGCCTGGGTATCAGGAACAGATGATGGATCGGCATCTCTGAGGTTTTTTTATAAATATCTTTTCCACATTATATCAGAGCTTGAAGGCCTCTATAGCAGTTGTTAATTCCAGTCCAGTAGACCCCATTGCACGCCACATTTTGCAGATCTCTCTTATTAACTGATTCAAGCATCAGCTGAAACAGAACTGAGTGTGTCACGAAAAGGAGACATACAAAAGATGCATTTTGTGACACTGGAGTCAAGAAACACTGCTCTGCAGGAACCTTTTATGTTACAATATATCAGGCAGCCATTTTGAGTTTATTTAGTTTGATTAAAATATTAGTAATAAAATTAGTAATAGAATATTTGTCTCTGGTCTAAAATACTCACTGCTGTGAAATCTATCGTAAACTGGTAGCTATTATTTGGAACAATGTAGATGGTCTAAGATGGTCATTGGTTCGTCACCCAGCCACCATATCCCATAATCCAGTTTGACCACCTCTGGATGGATCTGAATGAACCAATTACTGTAGCCGATAGACACGTGAATATCTGAATCATACTTATTGGCTTTTATAGTGGAGGTATGTGTTACTAAAATTCTGCACAGATGGTGATAGACCATAAAATGTTGCTGTGTCATGTTTTGTGTGCATGTGCTTGTCAGCTGTGTGTCTGAGAAAACTACAGCGTTTATTAGACACTGGAGACACTTCGTGAAGAAACAAGAACGTGATGTTTCTTGGCTGGTCCTTCTGCAGCAGATATCTTGAAAGAGAATCTTGAATATAGCCTCTTTTTGTTAGGATGTTGACATCTCTATATCTAAAAAACTTTGAAATATACACAGGCCATGTGAAGGGACATCACTTAAAATATTTACAACTTGTGACGTCCTTGTCAGATGATTCTGGCCTGTTTCTGTGTGGTTCCGTACAGTGTTGTATAAGAACTTAATACCTGTATATGAGAATGTAATACAGCAGATAATAAGTAGCTAAGGCCTGGTCTATTAGATAGTATATTTTAATTAGCTGCCATAGTGTCTTTATGAATAAAAAAGATAATCCATATGAATTATATTATAGGATAATAGCACTAAATAGCTACAGTTTCAGACACTGAGAAGCTACATATGATTTGTGTTAAGAGCAAAGCTGTGTTGTGGAACTACTTGGGCATGACCAAACATCTGGTGATCTTACAAAGCATGTGTGCTTTGATTCTGCAAGTGAGAGTGGGTGACTTAATGGGTGTGTTTGAGATTTGCTGGCCATCAATGCATAAGAATGTTTATTATAGACAAAAGAACCATTCTACATTAGAGAGATTTACTCTTTTTCTAATGCACAATGGGAGTTAATTAGTGTGCATCCTACACAAATTAAAGGCCTACAAACTGAATCCAGATGTTGAAACATGCACTGCCCTTACAGTCATTGTGGGGCTATATGTCGATCAGAGACCCACTTGGATGTAGAACAATTAAGTAGATTAACCCTCTCCCATCATTGTATCTTCCACCAATGTTTGCATTCCAGCTTAATCCCACCTCTCATTTCACCTTTTGCAGGCTGGGGCGAGTCTCCCCCAGTGTAAAATGACAGTCAGATGATGTGAGTCGCCCCAGGGTGACCTAGTTTAACAGGATGTTAAAACCTCTTAAATTAATGAGATAGTGAGGTATGGAGATGAGCTGTGCCCATTGCTCACCTCATATCAGTCCAAAAAGGGGTTAAATGTCTCTAAGCCACATGTCATATGTAATTGTCTGGAGTGTTTCATAGTTGTACCAGGGGCCCCCACCTCCTGTGGCTCCACAGACCCCTTAGAGCACAAAGAAAAAGGAAAGAAACTCTGGGGAAAATAAATGCTGTGCTAGCAATAAGTAACCAATGCATGCTTGCATTGCAACTCGACACGCATCTTACAAACTCTTGCACACCCCCATATTCAAGCTCAACCAGCTGATGTCAAAGGTTTGGCCTTAGGGAAATTACAATACTTACAATAGAAATCCAATAAGGTTGTGATGCATGTCCGGGCCAGACAGAAAGTGAGAAAAACGGCAAACTGGACTCAAACTGGCGAGGACAGCAGGACCAGGAGACCATCTACAAGCCTGAAAGCTGAACCAGACACTCTACCTCCACCTGCACTAACAGCCATCTGCTCTATGACTGAGAAAAGCAGGTATGTTTTTAAGCCTTTTGATTTTTTCTTGTTTTTTTTTTATTTGACTGTGATGTAATAAGGAAATACAGGTGGGGTGGGGGGGTTTATGTTATTCATTATTGAAATTTTAAACATCAGATTTTTTCTGTATCTCTTTATCTTTCTCCACTGTTTCTCTGCTGCATGTTTTCATGTAAAAGGATATTTTCTTATCCAGAATGTAAATGCTCCTAAAATTGAATCTGTATGTTTGGTCTTCTGCAGTGCTTTTGAGGGATGAGATTACATTCAAATGGATTGTATGATATTAACAATCAAATAGAAAAAAGTAATATGGTATTGTATTGTATTATGGTATTATTGTGCTTTGAGACATTTACCATGGTAACATTTCTTTCATTTCTTTAAAGTGCCTTTAAAGTCAAGTCCCAGTATTTTCTGTAAGAAGAGATTTTATTTTAGTTTTTGTTTGTTTATATTGTGTTTGTGTTAACAATTTAAAATAGTTTATCTCCTTGAAAAGAAAGAACTTCAGCCACCAAACAGAGCTACACACGCAGTCTGGGCAAATGCAGAACCATGTTTCATTAACATAACTGCCTAAAACACAAATCCCCAAACAGGAAATGAATCTCTTCGAGGGCATGTGTTTCCTTTTATGTGAAACATAGGAGACCAGGGGCTGTGGAATTTTTTCTACAGTTTAGGGTTGTTTGGTGTAAATGTGCAATGAATGTATTTTTTTTTGTCGTGAAAGAATTTGGTGAGAAAAGTTTGAGGTCAAACTGGAATCTCAGAGACTCAATGATATGTTAGAGATTATTTATGAAGCTCTAGAGAAGACAAGTTGAAAAAAATGAAATTCTCAATTTACTCTCCATTGTTATGCTGTCAGTGTTATGAAGACAAGTTTACGAAGAGACCTTATTTCATTGAAAAACTTGATATTGAAAAACGTGTCTGCTGCTATTAGAACCATTACAGAAATGGACAGAATTTGCAGAGTATTTTAATAGGTTTAAACGTTTATAATACGAACTACAGCTAGATACTAATTGCTGACCCGAGAATGTCATGGCCTGTATTTCACAGCCTAACGCTCTTAGCCTCACCGTGTTGTAGACCTTGAGCCAGACATCTTCAGTGATTAGAAGTCTTAAGTCTTCCTGAATAACGGGCTTCACATTCTGTAATAGGATTAGTTTGATGTTTATACTTTTTGCCCTTTAGGCCACAAAGCTTTAACTTAGCACCTTCCTTACACCTTCCTTGACACGAGATGTTGGATAATAGTCCGGATTACTGCTGATCGTGGATTAGGACTGGAGAAGCCAATTACATTGGATTTCAATGAGGTGTTGTTGTCATCAGTGGAATTAATAACAAGTAATGAAAAAATAAGACCAGACCTTGACAGTCAAACAATGAGACCATATGGGGGTACCAACTTCATATCCCAGCTTCTAAATGGAGACTGGTGTTCTCCTGGAAACTCAGTCATTTTGGTGGTTTGATCAGAGATGCTAATTTTCTTTGTAAGCATCTGTACTCAAACGAATCATCAATTGTCATTTTCCAGTCAAACTGATTCTGATTCTAGTTTTGATTAGAAAGAAGGATGCTGTTAACGTTTTGTTTGTAAATAACTGTAAAAGAGGGATTTGTACATGCTTACGGATGGAGTGATAAACAGGACCAACATTTTTGCCTGATTTAAAATTCAGATTCAATCAGATTCAAAATTCAGAGCATCCAGATAAAGAGACACGTGGCATGGCATTATGTCTAGACTAGAGTTCCCACTGTCCGACAGAGATGCTTGTGTACTTTATACACACAACAGCTGTTGGTGTGAGGGAGGATGAGGATAAAGGATTCTCCACAGGTATAGGCCTGTATTAGCCTCAATAGAACTGGGCTACGGCCCATGACTTCTTCTGGTCAACACACTGGTTTAAGAACAGTCCATGCTCGCAGGATTATGACTCTTAATCTGAAAGGGCTATGATTGGCTAAGACTGTTTCCAGTGTGTCTGTCTGTGAGGGGATCATGAAATACCACTGGCACTACAAATAGAGGCAGAAGAAGGCAAAGTAGTTCAGAGTTGAGACAGCCGGGCCTATACCAACCCTTGACAGAGAAGCATTAGTGCACATTCAAGTGACCAGAAGACAAAGGTAAGTCTCAAACTAGTAGCATTTGTGCAATAATATGTACATAAGAAACTCCTGGCAAGGATAATGTTCGTTGCAGCAATGTGCTGAGGAACATTTTGGTGTGTAAGGTATAGACATCAGCTGTATTTTGATAGAATTATAATCAGAATTTAGTGTGGAGATCACAACCAACCCAAAGTTGTCTGACTTTGAGAGATCTTCATATGTAAAGATAGCTCCACCTGACCTTATCAACCATCCAATGCTTGATCTTTTCTGATTCAGTGAGGGATATCGTCTGTAATAAATGGTCTCCAGACTGCAACTTGGAGTTTGGGATCAAAAATTTAAACCACTACCAGATGAGAGATAAAACTCTGCTATGAAGCTCAAAAACGTGTTAACATATTTTTTAGTGTTTTTTCCTCACAGGACAATCTGAAGCCAAGAAAAATATGTGGATGTCAGCAAAGAAAGTTTTGTGAAAAAGCAATAATAATTGTTAACGGGATGTATCAGACAGCTGTAATTATGCAGTGTTAGGTTGCCAACACATTAGAGAATGCTTAAGGGTGTTGAAATAGCACAAACTCTACACTGTAGAAGCCATTAATCTGACATCTTGGTCACATGTTGTTAGGAACCCGTGTTTTATACACCTGGTTGATTCAGAAGTATTCAGACAGGATGTTGCTGTCTGCTGAATGGACACGAGTAGTACCATGTCAGACTTAAGGCAATTAAAGTTGACCTGGCTGCGTATTACGTGTTTAAGAAGATTACTTTCCTAGAGACACAGGGATGTAATTTTAACCAAAGGATGTTTCTGTTTTTTCCTCAGTGGATTGGGGAAAAGGGAAAAGTGAACCTTTTAATTCTTTAAGATTTGTATGCTATCAAGATTTTTGGCAGCCTAATATGTCCCCTTTTCTTTATCTCTATGACTTTGTAGGTTGAACCTAACCATGGTGTGGCTGATTCTCTCCTGTCTGGCCCTACTTTTGGTCTGCCAAGTTAGCACACAGGAAATGGCCTACGAACACCTGTTGTCTCAGCTCCAAGCATGTCCTAAAGAGTGCCGCTGCCCTCCAAGCTTTCCTAATGCTGTTTACTGTGACAACAAGAGCCTAAAGCGCATACCCGTCATCCCTCCCTACACCTGGTACCTGTACCTCCAGAACAACCTCATCGAGGTCCTCTCGGCAGACGCTGTACTCAATGCCACACAGCTGAGGTGGATCAATCTCAACCACAACAAAATCACAAGCGAGGGTGTGGAGGCTGACGCTCTTAAGGCCATGCCCAACCTTTTACATCTCTACATGGAGGACAACTTGCTGAATTCCATTCCATCTCCTCTGCCGACCAGCCTAGAGCAGCTGCGGCTCTCCCGGAACAGAATCTCAAAGATCCCACCAGGAGTCTTCTCAGGGATGGACCATCTCACCTTGCTGGATCTGCAAAGCAACAAGCTGCAAGATGACGCAGTGACTGAGGTCAGTCTGAAAGGTCTCAGCAACCTGGTCCAGATCAATTTAGCAAAGAATCAGCTTAATAACATGCCCCTCGGCCTACCACCCACAACCATACAGATCTTTCTGGACAGCAACAACATTGAGAAGATTCCCGCTCAGTACTTCAAGGGTCTTCCCAAGGTGTCATCTCTCAGGCTCAACCGGAATAAGCTGGCTAATGGAGGTATCCCAAAAAATGTCTTTAACCTTACCAGCATCCTGGATCTACAGCTCTCTTACAACCAGCTCACAGAGATTCCAAACATTTCCCCTGGCTTGGAGCACCTACATCTGGATCACAACAGGATCAAAAGTAAGTCCACACCAAAATTGTGGGTCTTCTCATTTACGTTTTTACCTTCTTCATTTTTGCAGAACCAAACATCATGTATCAAATGTTCATATGGTATATTTCTGTTATTTCCATAGGTGTGAACAGCTCTGACATTTGTCCACTTGATGACTACTTCAATGAAAACAGTCCTCGTCTGCGCTACCTTCGTCTTGATGGCAATGAGATCAAGCCCCCTATTCCACGAGATCTAATGATGTGTTTCCGTCTCCTCAGGGCAATTGTCATATAAAGGTGTGACACCTGTGAGACACTCCTATCTGTAGCATTCACCCGAACTGAATATGAATGGAAACTAAAACACTTGAAAATAAGAGACCTATCTATTTGGAAAGTCAGAAATGAAATATTGAACTCTATTATTACCCTGCTGAAAAAACTAGCTTAAACCAGCATGAATTTTCATGCTGGATCAGGTTGGTTTATGTTGGTTAGTGCTGATCTGGTGTTAGTCTAGCTAATGGACTAGCTCAGCCATACTCTTACCAGCAAAACTAATGCGATAAAGCTGGTGACACTGGCGTGATTTTTTTTGGTTAGAGCTAGTTGACTTAGAAAGCATGGCTGATTTGTCAAGAAGTTGTCAAGAAGTCTGATGGGGTCATCTGCCCCTGCATCCAAAACAAAATATGTTCAGGTGATAATCTAAGCTGGTCTTTTCAGCAGGGTAGATGCGGTTCATATAATGGTTTCTCATGTGGTTGTGTTGTAACACCACAGTGCCTTCTTTAATTTTATACATGTGGAAAACTAGCAAGCCTGCTCTGTGAAAAACAGCATAATCTGTTAAATGTCCAGGCATTACCCAAAAAGCAGTTTTACCTCACCATGCCATTCTATGGTGTTTTGGACAGCCAGATTTTTCTGTAGTGAATTTTACATATTGATGGTGTATTTTATTCAGTGCATGGTTACTTTCAGTCGTAATAGCTAAATTAGCTAGATTTTCGATTAACTTCAGAAATTGCTGTTTTTGTGTATATGCCATTAACAATTGTTACACAACTGACATTCATTCCTAAGTTACTTGCTTTTTAAACCTGTGGGTTTCCCACAATTCAAATATTCCTTTATATCTTCAAAAGTTAAAGTTTAAAACCAAAGTTTTCTAGCATGTGGCATGAAATGGTCTTCCACAGATTCTACAGGCAGACGTAATCACATACTGTGACTGTTTTTATTGTTTATGTATTTCGCATTGACAGTGGTAGTACCAGTGAACATTCTAGATTCATTTTCTAAAGTCTAAAATAATGTTAATATTCTTTTCAATGCACAAACAATATTCTTTGTTCAACAATATTATCATGAAAATAATATTCGTTTTTCATTTTTCTTGTGCATTAATGTCACTCACTTGAAAACACTTAGAATTGTGTTTTGTCACAGGAATTCTAAATGATGAGATGAACTTCTGTTTTATGTTCATGATTAAACTGTTTTCAGTGATCATTGTCTCGTCAGCATTAATAACACATTTAAAATGA
The DNA here is from genome assembly GCA_036877525.1 of Chromobotia macracanthus. Classification (NCBI taxonomy): domain Eukaryota; kingdom Metazoa; phylum Chordata; class Actinopteri; order Cypriniformes; family Botiidae; genus Chromobotia; species Chromobotia macracanthus. Next base: position 6,542,684 of record JAZGTH010000012.1, on the reverse strand, counting down.
TTAATTAATGGTACATGCTAAGACATTGTGGTTATTTAAAACAATTTGTGTAAATGAGGCCAATAGCTACCTGTCTTACCCTCTGAGTAATGTTGGATTAATTTTATGTGACTTTTATGAGACAGAAAGGTAATTAGCATGAGGGAGAATCTGACACCTGTAAAAACATCCAGCAGGCACTTTCTGGAAATGAGCAGGTCTTCTTCTGCAGTGTGCTACATCTGTGCAGAGGCCGGGATCAGAGGTCTGTGTTTGGTGTTTAGCGCCGAGCTCTGGCGCAGAGCAGAATGGAGGCCTTTTCTCACTGCCGAGCTCTGGCGCAGAGCAGAATGGAGGCCTTTTCTCACTGCCGAGCTCTGGCGCAGAGCAGAATGGAGGCCTTTTCTCGCTCTCAGTGCTACGCTAACAGAGGAGCCTCACAGTGGGTCCATTGTGTGCAGGGACCCTGCAAATCCCTACATGAAAGCAGAGTATGCCCTAAAGTTTGCCTCAGGAAAAGGAAGACAAATATCTCATATTTAGTTCTGAATAACTTATCTGTCTCTTCAGGAAACCAAAAACAAAGATGGTTATTAGGGATTAAAGGATTTTTCGCAGCTGGGGGTCTGTTGGTGTGCAAATGGTGTATCGCTAACATGTTATTCTTTAGTGTGTGTGTATGTGTGTGTGGGATGCAGCGTGGTATGGGGTGGGTGCTTGGGTAGATGTGACCAAAATCCAATCTCTCACTTTTCTCAGTCTTATTTCTTACCTGCACACACACGGACAGGTAGAATACAGAGGTCTGGGAGTGCATGCACATGTACACGTCACACACCTCACAACTCACACACCCAGTAACACCCACACACACATACAGATACACAGACACACACTCGCAGTCTTAAAGCCACCGTGAGTGATCGGTTGTCATTGGCCAGGCCCACCAACCATCTGCCTGTCCGATCTGAAGAACAGGACCATTTGGAAAAGAAGGAGAAAGAGGTAAGAGTTCTATGTGCTTCTTAATGCTGTTGCTACACTGTAGAGAAGGGACCATACAGAAAGGTGTACACCTGACGGATATTACTAAGGTTTTATTTTTTTGTTTTGTGGGTGGCTGGCTTAATGATACAATATATGGGTGTCCTGCACTAGTTCTTTCTAGTTCTTTCTAAATAACAGCATGGTAATTTGCAACTGTTTAGAAATGGTTTACACATGGCCTGCTTGGTAATTGTAGAAATTTGCATGCATTCTTCATTATATTTTCTTTGGTTTTCTGGGGTTTTGTGTTCAGTTCTTAGATGTTGTCAATTTAGGACAATTTATTTGATTTGTTTTCTTCTTTTTTGGCTTTCACAATGTAATTCAAAAGGGGTGTACAGAAAATGTAGCTGGAGAAATAGCTGATACATTGTCAATACATTAGTGATCAAGATTGTAAGTATATATATATATATATATATATATATATATACAAGCAGGTATATATATATATATATATATATATATATATATATATATATATATATATATATATATATATATATATATATATATATATATAAGCAATATATATAAGCAGGTATTAATGATGAACTTATTGGAAGTGACCCTGAATCCTGATATTTGGCAGTACTGGCACCACCACCAAAGAAGAAATTGTAAAATCAATGGCCATACGGAATGCTGGAGGGCAGAGCCAAAAATAACACTGGAACAGTTGCTCACACACACACATAGTTGCATGGGGTCTGCACACTGCAAATACTGCCTGGAGTGAGTAAAAGCAGAGCTCTGTGTGCAGTATAGTCCCTCTTTCAGTATTTCCCAGCTGAATTTGAAGCTGTCAGGCACGGGTACACTGACGCTTTACTGAGATCTGATGTTGCTTTCTCACTGCAGATGCACACCGAGTTGGTTTTTAGAGTCACAAGTGAAATTATGGCATTTAATCGATATAATGTCTATAAAATCTCTATTTGTGGTTTGACGATGCATCAGATAATTGGCTGTCAGAAAACCCACCCTGAACTTTACTTATTTACCCCGATTTACTTCTCCAGTGGTTTCTAGAGTGGGTTCTATGAGTGTGTGTGAGAGAGAGAGAACGAGTGAGAAAGGCAGAGATATAGACAGGTCATAACTTATGGCCATGCTGTCCACAGACCTTGGTGGAATTTCGAGCTTGAGTGAGGAGACAGACCCCTCATAAAGGGGCTCTGTAAGAGGCCCCGCTCACCTTTTCCTCATTTTCCTCTCTCCATCTCACCCTGAGGACCAGAACCTCATCCACAATCTCTGAGGCTTAAGTAACAACATCACGAATATGAATGTGGTGACTTACAACAGCTTAAAAGAATGTGAACATTTCTGTTAGGGTTTTTGGTGTGGAGCCATGTATTTTAAAAATGTGTGATATTTACACAAATAAACTTTATGATGTCAACCATCTCACCTCTGACCTTTCAACTTTAACACACAAAGCAGTCATAGAGTGGATTCAAGATGGCTGCTGAGTTAGGTGGTGATTTCCTGGCTTGTTTAGAGGCCAAACTGGCTTCATATTTCTCTTAGGTCTGTTATTACATGGAGTCCTCCAACTTCAGAAATGTGTGTGCTGCAGACCAAAAGTCTGTGTTTCACTGTATTCCACAGAACTCTGCAGAGGCAATATTATCCAAAGCAGGTAACAAACCAAAGACTAGTTATGGAAAAAATCCCATTTGTCATCCTTTTTGTCATATTGATAGAGTTCTAAATTTAATTTGAATGTTTTAAAAAAATGAGCTACTTCTTTAAGGGTGCGCAGATGTGGCATGTATTTGGTGAGCCAGAATCCCATGGTTTTGAGAAGCATGTTTGAGATGGTTTGCATCACAGCCAACCAAAGCAAACCTACTTTTGCTTTATAAATCTTACCCTTAGCTTCCTTCTGGGGAAGGTCACAGAGTTCTTTGATAGCTTGATGCAAACTCTCTGAATAATAAAACCATCTGAAGGAATGACCACAGAATCTCAATTAAAAAAAAATATAATATTCATATAGTGTTTATTTCCACATGAACATCTTAGGATCTCACTAAACATGATGTGTGATTGTGTGTCTAGCAGGACGATGGTAAAGTTGGTGTGGGGACTCCTGGTTCTGTATGTGGCGGCAGCTTCTCCCACCAGATACGCCCGACAAGCAGAAGTGGACGACTATGACCCTAAAGTAAATGTTGAGAATTCAGAGGTCTATGACTATTATGATGAAGTTGATGAACCACAGGTGAGAGGTCCAGTATGAACTAAAAAGCCACACATTGCACTTTTGTATTATTTTATTTTTTTCCTTAACTTCACTTATAATGTTACGTAAGTTTTTAGTTGGAACACTCTCTCTTTTACTCTTACAATTAGTCACACACTTTTAGACCTTTTTACCTTTAAGACCTTTGTCATGATTGGCTAATTCTTCCCATGTGGAATCTTCTCCGAGTTCCTGAATGCTAAATAGGCCTTTGCATGTAAATGTGGACAGTGGCTATTTCTGAATGAGCCCATTTGCAGCCTAGTTTTCAAAAGTGTATTTTGCAATAAAACTATTTCATTTCAAATGAACAAAGAAACTCTTATCTGTCCTATTTCCCATCTCAGGGTTTTAGATCAAGTCGTAGCTGTATCTACAGTAAACCCTGTTTAATGGTTGCTTTATCTATATATACACATCTGTTCCCTTAGTTTAATTTGTAGAGCATGGCTTGGGTTCAGTTCCCAGGGAAAGCACAAACCGATAAATTGTACACTGTAGGTTGCTTTGATAAAAAGATTCTGCCAAATGTAACTGTAAATCTGTTTTCCAGCCTGTTGAGATGGCTAACGCACAAGATTTGGGATCAGTCCTAATTGTCATGCAGGAATGTAATGCATAAGTTTTGCTTTGGGGTATTTGACATCTTTTCATTTGCTGTGCTGTCCTGGAGATAATCATATCCAGCTATGTCAGTGTTTGTTTTATGATTTTCATTTAGAAACACTTTTAACCCAGCTGCTGTGCTTTAGGGTCGGTCACTGAGGGCATGTGGGCCTGTATACAGCCTGTGTGGAAGTTCTGATCTCAGATCAGTTTTTGCTGTTCGCAATTTTTCTGTAAGATGGAAGAATGCATTACTGTATACGATTCCTGAAACCTATAGGGTTGTACACAAAAAATGCCGTACTTGCATTGTTTGTTTTTACACCATTGGTGCTAGCTATACAATGGTCATGGTTTCAAATGACAAGGAACATAAAAATATATATATAAACCCTTTAAGATAAGGGTCCTTATAATACATAAACCCAATAAGATAAGAGTGAAACTCTTATCACTTCATTATAATTATAATTATTACTATCATTATTATTTTGTTTTTGCAGATACTAAGTGTCAAGTATTTCATACTTTCATGGAATATTTAATGTTTAATATTTAAATTTAATGTTTGTAGTCCATTTTTTTATCTGCATCTAATTGTGTTATGTAATATTTAGTTAAGGATTCATCATACTATAATGCATGCAGACCTTCTGAATAACCTAAAAGAGATTATTATCGTATGTCTGTCAGGTTTTTCCAAATTTTTGACATCCTCTAGACCCACCCAGGATTCCATTAGCAGCACTATTTGCAGTAAATGATAAATAGTTAAAGTCAAATCTTGTGCTTGATATAACAAATACTTCTCTTGGACATACCATCCGTATGGTGGACAGATTGAATGTGAAATGCTTTCACGTTGTACAGAACTGCAGAGACCAACTGAATTTTCCATTGGCCCAGATTTACGAAAGGAAAAGAACATATTTTCTGAATATTTTTTTACCCTACCAAAGTTTACTCAGAAGCGTTATTAATGATTACACACTAAATGATTCCTCCTATGTGATATAAAGCAATGCATTATTTTTTTTTGTTGTTGGATGCAAATGCACCTCATTAACAGAACACGGCATCTCATTTTGCAATTTAATTTAATGTTTATTTGTACATTAAGGATATTATTTCTGACTAGTTGGTTGTCGCCTAGATATCTTCGTTTTTTGTTTTAAAGGATATTTTACTAAAAATCATTTATTTGTGTTTCTTTGATAATACAATACTTAATTATTCCCATTTATGCATGCTTTATTGAATGAGATGTTGTTTTGCACAATGACAAATATTGAGGATTGATGACCAGAAGTTAAGCAACAGATATGAGAGAATTTATTCAGCAATAACTGATAAAACAGTCATCATCTTCAGCATGGAAAAACAAAGATGGACCAAAACTATGTCTGACTGGCACAAGTCAACTTAACTTGATCCTCATGTGAATGTTATATACACACAATCAAAAACACAACTTTGAGTTACAACAGACCTTGCGTAAGATGCTTGTTTATGCTCTTCAAGATATTATAAATGTTTCATATATTGTGAGAATGTTTGTCGTTTCTCCACAGAGATATGCTATTGCTCATTTTATATATCCTCTTATCTTATAGTGGATTACTAAATTAGTGGTATGACTTCTGTGTATATAAATTGTTTAGCTGGCATATAAGTGGCACTGCCCATGAAAGGGGAGCAAAAAGAGGCCAGGAATGTATAATGTACAATAAATTAACATTTAGAAAATGTTAATTGTCAGCTTTAAACTACACATTTTATTATCTTTGTAAGTCTTATTTCTATTATTTTGTTATGGAAATTTAGGACATTTGCAAAAATTAGTTTTTTAGCATTTGAAAATAAAATTGTCTGAATGGATAGTGTTGCAAATTTACATAAAAAAATAAGCTAGTAGTGGGGGCTAGCTAAATGTGACGAAAATATTATAGTTTAGTTATCTTGCATAACAAGTGAAGAAACAATATTAGTTTTATCATTTATTATTAACTTTTTACAGTATTATTTACAATGAATTATTATGTATTAATTATTTTCTTATTTATATTTACTTATGAAACAGGGTTGAATTGTTGTTTTTAGAGGTCACATGACTAAGTAACTGGAATTAGATTATTTACCTTCCTTTCTGTTACTTCCTGCCATATTCACTTACTGAAATCAATGTCTTTTAAATATTTTTTTAATAAAAGAAAATTGATTATCAATTAAACAGACATTTGACACGTTTAGCTACTTTACATGTTAGGTTCAATTTAATGTTATATATCCAGTATTTCTCGCAACAAAACAGAACAAAGCCTAACATATTCGCCATTTCACATATTTTGCCACAAAGTAAAATTTTATGGTGCATTTGAGAGTGCATGTATGCGCTTGTGGCACATGCCTTTCTGCATCTGTCAGTGTAAATGCATGTACAATGCATATTGGGTCTTAAAATACATGTGAAGGTGTACAGTGATCTTGTAGTATTTTGTAAGCGGGTGGGTGTATGTGAGTAATCACAGAAAATCTACTAGAATGACTTGATGCTCATTGGATGTTGTTTCTGATTCTGTGTTAGTACTTCTGTTGGGCCAATTTCCCTCAACATCAGATCTTGATTTAATCAGTTTAAAAGGTTTTTTGAATATAGCATTAAATTTACAAACAAATAAAAGTTGAAGCTAAAGGAATACAAGACTAAGAGTGTATACATATAAGAGTCTTACATATTTATGTACATGTACATGTAAGAGCCTTATATACATTATTATACATACAGATTGTAAAAAAAACTTACCATGAGTAAAATGTTGGCAATTTGCCATTATGCCTGACTGTTGACAGAATAAAAGTGTGGCTTTAATACAAAGTAACATTTCACAGCTCATTAATGGTATTTATGTTTAACATAGTTTTGGTTTAGCAGGTTTAAATCTCACTTACAAGACACTTGGCTCCTCTGGAGTTTATACAGCATGCTGGAAAGAACTCTGCAGAAATATGGATTTTTCTGCTACCATGTATGTCTTGGTTCCACAAGGACCATCCTGGAGAGTAGCAGTCACTCAGTGATAAAACAGTGAATGGTTTCACAGCACCCCTCTGTGGTTTGTATTGGGATCGAAGACAAGAAAGAACTTTGCCATGTACAACTTTATTTTGTATTGATTCTACCCTAATACCCCCCCCCCCCCCCCCAAGCTGTATATACAGTGTGAATTGGTATCTTTAATAAAATTGATTTAAAAGACAATTTACAATAATCAATATGTGATATGCTAACAATTGTATCAACATAGAACAAGTAGCAGATGTGAGGAAAAGATGACTTTAAAAGCTTTGACCTGAATAGGTCTGATGCCTGTTAAAGGGCCCACTACCCTTACAAAAGGAATCAGTCTTGTATGTGGGTATATTGTGTGTATGATATTTTATTATATATACAGATTTATTATATATACGGATTATGTGTATATATATATTTAGATAGACTATTCAACCATTGTAACTGTAGGCAGTCTGATAACGCATATTAAGATTGGTAGCAGGGTACAGTATGCTTACTTAAACTCCCCTTACAGATAGAGATTGGCACCTTGGGCCCTGATGAGGACAATGACCCTTCACATAGCGCCTATCTGGAGGGGGAAGAAGAAGAGGCGGAGCAACAACAGAAGGAACGTTGGACAGTTGAAGAAAGAAAAGACAAACAATTTCCTCAACTTATCCCATCAGGGTCTGGGGAGTCAGGGACTCTGATGGGCCCTAAGGCACAGGGAGGTCTGTACTGAGTGCACACACCCACACTGCTAAGCATTATTACTAGTCTGTCAATTGTTTCATCATGCTGTTATTCCATTTAACTGGCAATCTGATTGGTTAAATGAGTTTTAATCATTCTTTAACCTTGCTTACATGCATCATAGCCCAATCATCTCCTTTAGTTTTTGCCAGTCCATATAGTTCTAAGTGTGATTCTAATTCTAATAACTGTTCTAACACCTAATCTTGTCTTGAACAAGAGGAGGAGCTTCGTCTGACACCCATTGACATCCTTCAGATTTCTGGAGACATTTCGGGCTCTGGTGAAATGAGCTCTGGAGCTTCTGGAGCATCTGGAGAGTTGCTCAGTGACAAAGCTTCCAGTTCTGGTGATAGTTTGGGATCTGGGGGTTCTGGGGCCTCTGGTGACATTTTGGGTTCTGAAGCCTCTGGGTACTTTGGTTCTGGAGTCTCTGGGCTTTCTGGTTCAGGCATAATATTGTTCTCAGGTGGAGGTCAGTATTCGTGAACTTAGGCTCATTTTATACATTCTGTAGCTTTAGGGGAATGTTGATTGTCATAGTATATTTTCTCCTATGAGTATAAAGCTGTCTAATCAATTGTTGATACATGTTAGACCTAAGTGGGGAGGTATTTCTTGCAGGTTTAGATAACCATGGTTACAACAATTTAACTGTTCTGTATTGGTTATATTTTGTCCTTAAATGATTAGCACATCATCACTACCATGTATCACCACCCTATTATCATGCTATAATCTCTCATACACTGTTGAGAGGGCACTTATATGTTTTCTGCCACCTCATCTTCTCTCACAAGAGGAGGAGCTCCTGACGTTAGGAATCCCTTCACAAGAGGCCTCTGGGGATTTTGAGGAATCTGGATTTTTTGGAGAGTCTGCTTCTGGGGTTCCTGAGGTGTCTGGGGCTTCTGTGATTCCTGAGGTGTCTGGGGCTTCTTGGGTTCCTGAAGTGTCTGGGGCCTCAGGGGTTCCTGAAGTGTCTGGGGCCTCAGGGGTTCCTGAAGTGTCTGGGGCCTCAGGGGTTCCTGAAGTGTCTGGGGCCTCAGGGGTTCCTGAAGTGTCTGGGGCCTCAGGGGTTCCTGAAGTGTCTGGGGCCTCAGGGGTTCCTGAAGTATCTGGGGCCTCTGGGGTTCCTGACGTATCTGGGGCCTCTGGGGTTCCTGAAGTTTCTGGAGGATCTGGGGCCTCTGGAGTTCCTGAGGTGTCTGGGGCCTCTGGAGTTCCTGAGGTGTCTGGGGCCTCTGGAGTTCCTGAGGTGTCTGGGGCCTCTGGAGTTCCTGAGGTGTCTGGGGCCTCTGGAGTTCCTGAGGTGTCTGGGGCCTCTGGAGTTCCTGAGGTGTCTGGAGAGTCTGGGGCCCCTGGAATTCCTGAGGTGTCTGGAGAGTCTGGGACCTCTGGGGTGCCTGAGGTGTCTGGAGAGCCCGGGACATCTGGAGTGCCTGAAATGTCTGGAGAGCCCGGGACCTCTGGGGTTCCTGAGGTGTCTGGAGAGCCCGGGACCTCTGGAGTACCTGAGGTGTCTGGAGAGCCCGGGACCTCTGAGGTACCTGGAGAGTCTGGGACCTCTGAGGTATCTGGTGAGCTTTGGCCCTTTGAGGGAGAATCTGAGGTTCCTGGGGTGTCTGAGGTCCCTGAGAGGCCTGTGGAGACTGAAGAGTCTGAAAGCCCAGTGGAATCTGGGGTGACTGAATCCCCTGAAGTCACCACAGAAGTATTTTTTCCTGAACTAGAGGAAGGTTAGTACCTTGATCAATGTTTAGATGTAGGTTTTGATTTGTGGAGATGTGGTAGTCTTGGATAAATATTACAGAACTGATATTAGATCAGAATAGTTTGGAGCGGCTTAATGAGAATTTAATTTATTCACTCCCAAACTTAATGTTTTACATATCAATACTAGGCTGTATTCATTTACTGCAAATTCAGCTTCATTTAACTGGCTGATATTGGTTAAATGTGTGTTTGGTGTGCATTATAACAACAATAATAATGCATCATAACTTCTTGATGTCAATATTACTCACTGTCTGTCCTGTTCCATTGTTCGCCCTCTGTCCATGTGCTAATATATCCCCATAACACTTTAATGTTGTTATGTCTAACAAGAGGAGGAGATACTCCTAACTACCCCGACCACCCCCCAGGAGGGGGCTGGGGGTGAAGTAGGGTCAGGGCTACCTGAAATTGACCCATACATACCAGGTCAGTATTTCACCTGTGCAAGTCATTAAAATTAACATATAACATGTATTCTTATTTGTTTTCCCACATCAAGACATTTTTAGTCTTTTACTTCATCTGATGAAGGGATATTTCACCTAAAAATGAATATTTTGTCACCACCATTTACCCATCCTCAAGTTGTTCCAAAACCAAAGGACTCTGTTTCTTATCATGGGACACAAATGGAAAGATATTATAAACTGAAGTCCATACTCTACTTAACATCTCTGTGTGTGCAACAGAAAAAAAATAAGTCATGCAGGACTCAAATCATGATGAGTATGAAGTATGAGGATGAAATCATGAGAGTATGTAACTGATCATGTTTTTATTATTTTGGGCAAACTATCCCTTTAGTTCTGTACCAAAGATATCGTTATTTAAATATAAAATATGTATTTAGCATCTGTTCACGAGACTTTGTTTGGTTCTCCAGTCTGTTAATGAATGCTACAAAAGTGCCAAAAAAAGTTCTTGTTTATAATTGCTGGTGTATCTGTCAGTACATTTTTGTGTTTAAAATATTTGTCTCTTGTATGCCACCTGCTGTTTTTGTGCCAAGGTATGTCTACCTGTGTGCTGTGTACCTGTCTTGTCGGATCTGTATACTGTGATGACCTCAGACTGGAACGTGTTCCTCCCCTTCCCAAAGAAACCACTCATTTCTATGCCCGCTACAATAAAATTGCCAAGATTAGCAAGTCTGACTTCGCCAACCTGAGTATGTGTTCCGTCAAAGACACAGTTGAATAGTTTTAATCATGTTGCAATTCAAGATTTTAAGCTGGAGTTCATATAAACAGCAGTTTGACCAAATATTGAAAAAATCACTTTATTAATACACTTATAATTTGATAGTACTATGAATATTTGCTAGCTCTTATTTGATGCTAACATCTAAAACAGACATTTTTATTTTAAGTTGCATTTATTTTTTTTTTTGTCATGAAGACAAATTAAAGAAAATCGATTTGACAAGCAACAGCATCTCCAAGATCGATGATGATGCTTTCTTTGGACTTCCTGCTCTGGAGGAGTTGATAGTACGAGAGAACAGTATTAGACAACTTCCTGCTCTGCCGCCCTCCATGACCCTTATTGATGCTTCTCACAACCAGCTGAGCAGCACCGGCATCCACAGAGAAGCTTTCAAGGTAAAAGAACCGATGAGGTTCACATTGGAAAGTTTAATCAAAGCTTAGCCTTTAGCTTAACCCATGCAAAGTTTTCCTTGCAAACAGACTCTTTGTAGATTTCTGTGATAGCCTATTGTTATGCATGGAGAGTTTGAGGAAATTTGACAAACTCATACAACACAAAACCAAATGATGGTCCATATGGAAACTGCTAATAGACGTGTTCTTTGGCTAATTTGCTAAAATATGCAGGCAAGGACATCCGATTTATATTCATTAACACATTTCCTGTTTTTAGGACATGGCAGGGATACTTTACCTCTACTTGACGGACAACAACATGGACCACATCCCTGTTCCTTTGCCTGACAGTCTGCGCTCACTGCACCTACAGGTACCTGTACTCCCACCTCACTAGTGCCACCATGCGGACATCCACAAAACCTGCCAATTAATTAAACAATATTACCATTTATATATAGAAGCCATCTGACATTTTAGACATTATGCTGTTTAACAGCAGGAAAACAAAGGTCAAATAACAGAAAATAACCTGAATCAAATTATTCATTTATTCCCGGACTTTCTGGTGATATGTGTACTGCTTGATAAACAGACATTTTTAATATACTAATAAAATTATGAATTATTAAGTATATCTTACAAACATCTTTTTTCTCATTCAGAATAACAATATCCAGATGATGCATGATGACACTTTCTGCAACCCGCATGACTTAAATTACATCCGCAACGCCCTGGAGGACGTCCGCCTGGACGGTAATCCCATCAACCTCAGCAGAACCCCACAGGCCTACATATGTTTGCCACGTATTCCCATCGGTGTCCTTATTTAAAAAACGCACACACTAATGCACACGTACGAAACTCAAATGTATGCACATGCATCAAAACTCCTCTGTGAGAACTTTTTTTTAAGTTTGTGCTCAAGCAAACACTTGGATATGAATGGCTGTCTTTTAAAGTAACTTGGCATAAATACATAAACACAGACTTGTACTTTCACAGGAGTATTGCTGGACATTACCAGCTCTCGGCTGCTTGTATTTCAGTTTGAATACATCTCAAATACTTAGGACATTTGTAACCGTATCTAAATTTTAAAAAAGAAGCATAAATGTATTCCCCCACAAGTGGGAGAGACCTTTCATGATTAATCTCTCCTAGAAACACAGAAAAACACACTTCATTCTTGAACAGTTTATTTATCAATGCTAATGATACTACCAGGAAAGGATGTACAAATGCAAATATCTGTTTTATTTAACAAGACATCTTTTTTGTGTGCTGTACTTGGTGCCGGTTTGGGGCTGTTGCAATAGCAAGCTGAAATTGTTTTGTAAAAAAATAATGAAATATTGTTAATATTCATACAGAATTTAATACACATCTATTGTGTTAGAATAAACTAATTGAAACTGGTGCTCAATTGAACATTTTGTAGGGTACATTTGACTAATGCAATAAAACAAAGCATTCTAATAATGAATCTGTTGTAAAGTCTGTAATGTAATATAAAATATATAAGCTGTTTTTACAAGAACTGCAATATGTTAGAAAATAACATTTTAAGCTGTTGTTATGACCATGTTCAATGGCAATCAAATGAATACTGTTTTACTGGATAAAGGGCTATTGACAATGTTTGGGGGGATAATGAGGTATAAGCACAGCATTGTGTTTTGTATGAAAAATCACACCTGAATAAAGATTTCTGATGACCTCTCCAAAACAGAGGCTGCTTACCGTGTTCATTACAGTAGCATTAAAGGCATTAAACCAACACTGACAGTTTTCAAAATGCTTGTTTATAACGTCTCACAGTTCCTAAACAAACAGCCGTTATTATGATTAACTAATAATAAATGTAACTAATATTTCTATAAGTCAATAGTCAATCACTAGAACAGCACAATTCACTTTTGGCAACAGAAAACAAATCTTTTTGCCGAACAAAGGTAGAAAAGTTAGTTACACATGTAAACAGTCCCATTTTTAATGGCCATTTGTGTTTCAGAAGTTCTCAATAAGCTTTTCAAAGAGGTTGAGGAATTTCTGTCTTCTCTCCAAGGATGCTGGCTCCATCACCAGGGGAATGGAGTTGTCAGTTCCCTCCGAATTGTCACTCAACTCCACCGTCTGCTCCCCTTTCACCATCCCACGCTGCTGCTCTAAGATGGCCCGTTCCCGCTCAAGCTTTGCCCTTTCCCTGTCTAAAATTGCTCTCTCCTTTTCCAGCTGAGCTCGGATGTACTCCACAGAAGCCCTGTCCCTCTCCACAGCAGCCTTCTCTCTTTCCAAAGAGGCCCTGTCTCTGTCCAACGCCGCAAGTTCTCTCTCCACTCCTGCTCTTTCTCTATCTAGAACCATCTTCTCTCGTTCCAGAACCATCCTTTCATATTCAATGGCGGCCTTGTCGCTCTCAAGGATGGCTCTTTCGTGTTCCATCTCATCCCTGTCTCTATCCATCTCCACTCTGTCTCGCCCCATGTCCTCCGACATTATGTCGTCATCCTCGGCAAACAGCTCCATCTCGCTTCTGTCCGTCTCACGTGACCTCTTGCTCCTCCTACGAGTGATGCTGTTCGGGCGATACTCGCTGTCATCGCCAAGACAGGAAGTATCCAGGGTGACTTCACTTCCTGTGAGTCTACCCTCCATGGCATCATCCATGAGGGAGAACCAGGGCCAGTTAGTGGGGTTCACCGAGACGCCCGGTGGGGGATTCTTTAGCTCCTGAAACACACAAAGGTACATGCCCAAATAATTTAGGAGCTGTGTGCACTGGACTAAACTTATAGAGCTTGTGAGGGGGTTTCAACACCTGGACTGTGTCTGAAACCTAAACAATGCTGCCTCTGCAGTCAGTGTGCCACATTGAAAACATATACAAGCATGTTAGAATCCAAAGTTTTAAAAAACATTCTGCCTAAGATATCTTTATCTTGCCAATGTCTGAAGACAGCATAGGTGTTTACATCCCCCCATGCTATCCCACAATCCTGTGCATGCTGTTCGGAGATTGGTGGAAATAATAAAAATGGTGACTGACGCAATGGCAGAAAGAAGTACATTGGTTTATAAATATCCTTTAATGCATTCGTACAAAACTTTGTTTGTAGATATAAATTATTTGTTCTGCATATCACACAGAATAACTTTACTAGTCAGCAAGGCAGATGCATTTGGTTTGGACACAGACACTGAAAGGCGTGAGGTTTGTTTTAGGCACATTGATAAACATTTATAAGATATTTATCACATCTTTGAAGCACCCATATTCACTCGAAATTAATTTACATGTCAAAGCACGCTCGTAGCATGGCCTAGACATACCTTATACTTCATCTTAAGGTTTTCCCATTTCCTCCTTGCCTGGCTGGCAGAAATCTCTCTCTGTAGACCCAACTCCTTCAAGATGGCCCTAAAGAACAGATCATAATGGTTTGCTGACTTAAGACACAAAACTGCTGCAAGCTGGTGGCATTGTGTTAGTGTGTGAACTTAATGAACGAATAGGTGAGTATGCATGTGTAAGTATGCATAGGGGTGACTGGTTTTATTACCTATAAGCCAGAGTAGAAGAATTTCTTTTTCCAGTGAAAAGTGAGTCGTTGGTTACACGTAACTTCACAAATCTAACAAATTCCTCATTTGACACTTGAAGCACAAACACACATACTTTAATAGCGGCAGGACAAGTGATTTGTATAATAAATACCTCAAATGTACGGGACGAGCTCAGCGCTCAATTGGTAAAAGTGCACACTTTATTTGTCTGTACATGTTTCTGATGAGCATTAAATGCTGTACTACTCACTCTTATAAATGAATTCTGCATGGTCTGGGCCATCCTTAATGTCCTCAGGAGGACTCTGTACAGTGTACAGTTCGTGGTCCATACTTGATTGTGTTGTCTTTGAGTCATCAAGTGCGCAACTCATGGCGCTAGTGCACGAGCGAAGGGCACTAAAAGAGAAAATGGAGAGTTGCGTTCATTTCTTCTGATGGTCATTCGTGGGGCTTTGAGAGGACATACCGCCACCTATTGCCCTACTGTGATATTGCGATTTAAAAGCGAATTTCTGATAGCGTTATTATAAACCATGTAAACATCGTGAAGCAGAAAGATTTGTTAAAGTCTGCCTTTGACTCATAATGATGCAGAAACCCAGAAAAAATATATTTTATGTTATTTACCTTTCGGTAAATAACAATTTAAATACGCTGAGCAAGGGGCAAAACTAGCGTCGTGCAATAAGATAACGGGTTGAATCATCGTTAATCCAAAATAAAACGAAGTACCATTTATAATTATCGACTTGAATCAATATAAATATAAGGGGGAACCGAAAAAGAACCTTTTAAAAAGGAAAAAAAAAAAAAGTAAACTATGTGTGTTTGTGTAAGTCTTTAAATCACAATCAGCCTCGAAATCATCCCATTGTGCGTCAGCTGTCATGGTCTCAGATCAGTCTCAATGAGCAGCTGAGGGTCAAGTCACGTTTTAAATGTCTCGGATGTATATAAGTTACGTAGTAATCCCACTATTCACTAAGATGGGACCCATTGTGCTTTCGTTTATTTTTACGTTGTTTTCAAACTAAAATTGCAACTAAAATTGCTGTTGATGCTGTATCGTAAATGGCGGAACAGTAATACAAACATGCCTTTAAAGTGGACAATCCGGAGAAGTCACATTGTTTAAAGACTGTTTGTCCGCATGTAACATCAATATAATATTCACCGCATTTTATCCATTTTAGGATTTAACTGTAACATTATTTTTGCAAGATTTATTTTACGATTTCTTTTTGGTTAGGCCCCACAATAAAAAGCTGGCGGTAGAGAGGGCGCGGTAGACCATTTCAAATGCTGAATAAGGCAAGAGGTGAAGCGTGATTCGCTGAAGAAAAAAAACGTCACTTCCGCAAGCTCCTTAAATACGTGAGACAAACGTTTTCGACCACGTCTTTCATTCGTATGTTGGAGAGTGTAAAGCTTGAAGCTAGCGTCTTTTGTAAGTTACTTTAAAGACCGATTTGTACTTTACTTTCTAAACATTTTGTTGCGCAGAAAGTTTTACATAGTTTTAACTTTTTGGGTAACCATCGAAAGTTTTGTTTTTTGTAATGTGCCTTGAAACCATGGCTATGAAAGGACCCTTGCAGAAAGACACGGACACCGCGCCTGTGAATAAGAAGAGATGGTCAAAATCCAGAAGAAACGCGTTTCTGCGTACACATGTGGGGAGAGCCAGTGTCCGGACATACAACGGCGAGAGGAGGCAGCGGATCCGCGCATGGCCGTCCCGGAGATCTCAGCGGAGCGCAGGCCCCGTCGACGGCCCTGTACCATCGGGTGCTATGGCACCAAGAAACACTACTCAGTACTTAATGGACCTCGTTTACACCGAGCAACTAGATGTTTCAATGGAGGCATGTGATGTAAGCCCAAATTGTACAGTGCGCAGTCATGCTCCGTTTGACGAGAGCGTTTATTCAATGTCGGACTCCGATTACGACCGATCTCTGGACTTTCAACAGCGAGACTTTGAGGACATGTTCTTCAGGAGTGACATTTAAAGGGGCCACCGAAACATGCCTCGATTCATCCAAAGACCGACAGACTGCAGGACAATGCGAAACCAAATACAGTAAAATGTGCGTGAACAGTTTAATTTAGCGCTTTTGCTATTAGCCCCGTGCAATGTCTTGCGATGCGTGATAATTTGAGGTTTAGCAAGACGTTCAGCGCGCAATCTTGAGTTTTGTTGTGAATTGAACATGGTTTCATTTGTCGGCCTTCCTTTTCTCACAGCATTGCGCAGACTCCAACTCAAGGAGGTGGGACGCTCTGCGTCACAGCTGCGCGATGACGTGTACGCCCCGCCCCTAATGGCCATCAGCGTGTGGCTACAGGTAAACCCGCTTCACCCTTTAAGGTGTTTGTGGTGCAAACAACGTTGTCATGTCGTCGCAGTTTAATTTCTGAAGATGTGCATGCACTGTTATATCGTCGGATGCATGTCTGTTTGAGAGACTGTTTGCAGGTTGCTGATCCTACTGAGCGGCTCTCAGCTGTCCGTGCAACCCTTACAGAGCCTCGGGACAAAGCCGCATGGCTTCCTGGTCAACAGTGTTGGGTAATTTTACGTGCTAAATGTTTTACATGTTGAAGTTAAACCCAGTGTGTTCAAACGTAATAACCTTATAGGATATTCATTTTTGTATAAGTAATTTTGTAAAAAGAGGTTTATGATTGTAAAAACTAATAAAAACACTAACTTTTGACTTTCATGAGCCGTCTCGTGGTTTTTCCGTCCCCATTTTCATGAATTGCAACAAATTTCTACATTTAAGAAAACTGAACTTTTGGTGATAACACAAGAGCTTGCAACTGTGCATGTTATTAGAGTTTTATTGACAATGTTAACATGGGGAGGCCTCTGGGTAAACCTAAAATGGGGGTATAATGGTTGCCACCAGATGTCTCTGAACTAAGTGGTATTCATACACTGAGACTTGAAGAGCTTGGAATGGACTACAGCTGGTCGTCCTTGCTCGGGTGGAAACAGAAAAGCAAGTATAGATTGATTGAATGGGTTCGCCCATGTATAAAACGTAATATCCTACTATGAATATTTCAAAAAGGAATATAATTTTTTCAAATCGGTTTGCATTTCCACAGCTTCCTTTAGCGTGCCTGAAATCATTGATTTTAAACTGGACTGAATGGCTTGGCCTGGTGGTGTCTAAAGGGAGGTCTAAATCTACCCAAGTACAAGATGGTTTAAATGTGTGGCGGACCAGAATCATCACTGGTAGGAATTGAGTGCCCTGCTTATGTTTATTTTAAATGCTAAAGGCAATAAAAGCAGCCAAGGGATATGAGTTTTAAATAGGTACACAACACTTCATCAAATAGGTAAACAGAACCTGCAGCTCGGCAGGTAATTGTCTCTCTTGGTACTTGCAGAGGAACACGTTGTTCTTCACTCAGCTCTGTTTTTGGCACATGATGATCCATGTGGGTAACAGGTGCGCGTTACTAACGTGTTCACACCACCAGGTGGCGCTGAATTGCCGCAGTGTTTGTGATGGATCAAGTTGAGGGGGAGAACAAGACGAACGTCTCGGATTGCACTGATAAGTACGCCTCTTGGAAGAAATTGTGATAAAACACATACAAAATGCTATTAAAATGTTATGTCATTTAATTCAGTGATGCATCACTTGTTTGATTAAAGGGATTGTTTACCCAAAACTAAAAATTCTTCTGTCATTTACTCAACCTCATGCCTTTCCAAACCTATACGACTTTTTCTAAGGAACAGAAAAGATATTTGAGAGACTCAAAAGTGTCTTAGTGGTTTTGTGTCCATACAATGGAAATCAATGGGTGCCATTGTTTGGTTACCAGCATATACGTAAAATAAATTGATGTTTCTCACAAAGTCATACAGGTTTGAAATGATGTGAGGGCGAGTAAATGACAGAAGAATTTTCATTTTTGGGTGAACTATCCCTTTAATTCAATCACTAAACCCAAAAGATCTGCACTTAAAATGTCTACTAGAATGAACTAATATATAGAACTAAATGGCATACCATCCGAACACGTATAGGATGCACATTACAACATATTATGATTTGGGACATGCTAATTTTAGTGCTATATAGGACAAATAGTTTGTGAATAAGTTTGCAGAGAAAGTTTCTGGGGAGAACATAACATTCCCATAATAACAGTTTTTGTTTTCTATTCCTCTTTCTCTTCCTGTGCTCTGTCTGAACACTCAGTGTTAGGTGGTCCTTTATGTTTCAACCATGTTTTAGTCTTTTCCCTTTTATGGTGGGTTTTTCTCCCACCCTTTCAATACTTGCCATCAGCTCAGCTGTCCCATGGTCCATCTGACCAGAGTAATAGATGGGGCATCTCACCTCAGGCCCGCTGTGTGCTGTCAATGAGATGAGAGCCGAATACGAGGTCTGTGTGTTATGATTGATAGGTGGCCCTCTAGCCAGGCCGCATTGCCAGTCTATTGATCGGTCACCAGTCTGGCCTCATAGGAGGGTCTGTCTCCTGGCCATCCATCTTGCACGTTTTCTCCCATTAGACTGACAAGCAAAGTTAAAATGATAAGCTCCAGCTTGAAAGGCTTGTTTATTCATTTAGAAGATATTTATCTTCTGCACTTACCTGAACATTTCACTGAATATTAAGGTGCTGGATTTTAGTTTAATAAGTACATAGGATTTATCTTTCTTTAATTTATTGCCTTTAAACACACAAAATTGGCAGGGCTATTCACTGCCCTTTTCATCACACAGCAGGTTAGTTTGCAATTAGCCACAATATTGAAATATTTGTGCAACCAATTCAACAAATTGATTGTAAATGTACTTTTTCTAAAAGATAATTATGATATTTAATCAGAAGTACTTGTCATAATCACACATGGAGTAACAATTAGAAAAAAAAATTGAAAAAAGTGCCTGTTAACAGGTACCATCGAAATTAATTCAAAAAGTGCTAATGGAGTCGGCTGCATGTGGGTTGCTATAGCGACTAAAGGCTGATTCTGCATGTTTGGGTTTTTTTTGTTTACAACAACTAAGATTCACTTGGATGATCTCGGAAGTAATCACATTGTGGAAAGTCATTTTAAAGTCAGTTGTGTAAAGCACAAGTAGAAGTTTATGTGCTGTCATTTTCGCACATTGCAATGCAATCTGGAGTTGCTCACTCAAGGTTAACTCTTTATTTTGACAGATGTTCTGGGAAGAGCATTGAAAAGCAAGTGAATCGGCTGTTTAACATTTTGACTTACATTAGTCCATTAAAATACTATAATGGTAAGACCCCTCCTCCACCACCTTTTCACCTTTCTGTTTTCACATGTTTTAAAGTGCTCCTCTACAAACCAAATAACCATTGCAATTTGCAAACCCATTAATGGAGTTTTCTAAATATGCCTAGTATATTAAATCTGTATTTTTTAAAGTAGAAAATGTAGAAAGACAAAAAACAGCAATGCTTTGACCTTCACAGAGACAGGAAGAGACAGGTGCCTGTGGTGTTGTGTTTGGACACACCTATGTGGACTCTGTTCAGCTGGAAGAAAAGGTCAGTAAAATGTCATGGAGTCATGTTCTTATGAGTTTGATCAGACCTGATAAAAGCAAACCTGCTGTTCGATTCCTCCTGCTGTACTTTCCGACAGCCACAATAACTCCACTCGCAGTTTAACTGGCCAATGTCGGCCTAAATGTTAGCTGTGGTAACTCAGCAACCCCGTTTTGCTAAATCTGTGTCAGAATTGAGCTTGAATTTCAAAATGGTTCCTTTTCATTTAACATTATAAAGCATTTACTGTAGTTCTAGTCCTCTAATCTGATTGGACAAGCAGCTTTCTAGGATATATTATGTTTAGCAACACTGGAACACTTTGCTTTTTTTGTTACACTGCTTGTTAGTGTTTCCATCATGCTCTAGACTAGACTATGTAAGTGATGGGGATTATGTTCATAAAACTGTTGCATTAAAGCAATGTCACAATTGTGCTGTTATACTAAATGTCAGCACAGCGGCAGTGTCCTTTGGCATTCAGAAAGCTGTGCTAATATTTAGCACAACAGCACTCTTGTTTGTGTACTGTGTGAGATGTGAGCTTTATATGTGTTTCAAGGTCTGTCTTGATGTCCGTTTTGATGATCTACATTAAGATGTTTGTGGAAGTGGAAGGCTTGGCTCATCTGACAAACTGATATTGAGTTCAATGCTTTGAGCTCAAAATTTTACCTTGACCCAGTTGAGGCCTTAAAGCCTCCTTTTCTTGGATATTTTAATTAATTTTGTACCAGAAATAGGCCACGGGTGAGAAGGGCAGGGGCTTTGACGTGATTGCGCACTCTTCTGGGAGCACCCTTCTCTTCAACCTTGGCTCATTAGTCTAACTGGGCAGTTGCAAAGATGTTGTGTCACATCTATTTCGGTCCCCTAAGCTCCAAAGTGCCCTCTCAACTTATCTTCATTTATTCTCTATTACCCCCCCTCACCACCCATGAGAGGAACCGGAAAGGATGTGATTGGCCCCTGCCCCATTCTCAGCAGGGGGGAATCGGACACTGATGCCACTTGCTAACTGTGTCAAGGACGCAGGAGCTGAAGCCAGAACGGTTCACCTTTGAGGCCTGAGAGTCCGACACACATAAAAAAACGACCTATTAAACACACTTATACATGTTTCAGTTCTCCACGTTGGGTTGTCCTTCAAATTTAATATAAATAAACATTTAAAGGTATAGTTAACCAGTAAATGCAAACCATTGTTGTTAACTTCCCTCAAGTCATTCCAAACTCACATGCTGTTATTTTGTCCTTTGTGCATGAAATGCTAGCCACATGGAACAAAAAATAGTGGAAATGAACCGTGAGAATTGTACTTGTAAGTGCATGTTTGTGCCTCCATCATATCTTTCAGTGCACAGATCCAACGTGTGATGTGCAAAAAGCAAATCAGACAGAGATGCCTGAAGAGGGACCAGATAGCCTGCAAACAAATGCTGGTTTGATTTGTGTATGATTTTGAACAGATCTTAACTGTCTGCATTCCTCATCTGTCTCAGGAGTAAAAAATGTCATAGCATTAAAACATTCACTCTCCAGTTAAACAGAAATAGAGGTGAATTTCAGCACCCTGCAGAGACCCTGTACAGACACCTTGCTGTCACAGCCCACACTAAAGACAAGTGAACTGCAAATGAATGAACAGGTCTGGCATGGATACAGATAACTTTCTTAAAGGGATAGATCACCCAATAATGATGAGCTACATCTGGGGTTACTCTGAGGGATCTGTGTGAACTTGAGAAGTAACCACATATATTCACTAAAAATGACCTTGGTACCAATTGGTTAATTACAAAGTTTAAAAGCTTTATCTTCAATTGGTTTACATTTATAAACATTAGTTAACTACAATACCTAATATAGACGGTACTTGTACAGCATTTACATCATAGTTGACATAAAGTTCTTTTAACATTAATGCCCACTGAACTAACATGAACGAACAATGAACAATTGTATTTAAAGTAACTAACATTTACAAAGATTATTATATGCTGTAAAAAATATGTGGTTCATTGTTACTTCATAGCTAATATATTAACTAATTGTATTACATTTTACCGTAACTTATTGTAAAGTTATAATATATATAAGTAATATAAATGAGTATCCAAATACTTCACAGGTCCACAGTAGGTATGTTTCATGGTTCTCACAGTTCCTTTACATTTATTTGGGGTACCTTAAGTTTTATTCTGTCTTTCTCTCTCTGGAACATCAATGGATTGAAGAGACAAGCCATACAGAAGGCACTAAATATATGATTTATCAGAAAAAACAATTTGTGCATACTAAAGTAAATGTGAAAAATAAACTGGCATTTTTTTTGTCCCCTGGATCCATCCCACTGATTTAGAGCTTGTGACCTCAGAAAGAACGAACTGGCGATGTTCGTCTAATGTTCATGTTGAAGGCAAACACATAAATAGGCAAACACAGACCCTGAGTCTCTGTATGCTGTGATTCATATCTCGTCAGAGAAGTCAGACTCGTTAACCTTTACATAATTACCCAGCACCGCGGCACAGGCCCACAGCGGACCACTCTTGCCGACTAAAGCAAGTCAGACGGAACCGGTCGCCTTCGCAAAAGCAAAGGTTTAGATGTCTCGACTGATTACTCATCTTTAAGCTCCCACTGACTCTTATTAATGCATTAATGAGAATTAATTCAGTTCAAGAACTTAAAAAGTGAAGTGTAGAATTTTTGTGCAACTAGCTGCATGGTTTCATTAACATTTCCCCTTTTACTGTTAATTGGATGAAAAGAAAGGCCCGCCCCAAACATGCGCTATTGGTTGAACGAACTGTGGTGAGAGGGTCACAATGCTTAAACAAATTTTTACATATTAAAACAGTATTGTAAGCGTTAGCACTTTTTCAGGGGAGTCGGTCTATAAATTACTGCTTTTCTGTATATTAAGCTGCGATATGTAAAAATGAAAAAAATATACCAGCCATTTGTCAAATATTGAAATGTAAATCTTTATCAGTGTGTTTACGCAACCTTCTACCTTTCTTTTTTTCTGGTCTCTGAGTTCTGTCTTGATGATGTGCATTAGACCTTTTTTTGTCTCTCCTTACTGTTCTCTTTCCATTCGGGGACATTGCAGGGCCTTGGGAACGGTTTCCATAGCGACCGTAACTGCAGACAAGGAGAGTGTGCTGAGATGGGGATCTGAATGCACTGGCAGACTCGTCTCACGTGGAGTGCTGGCCTGCCTCCTCTTCCCCTCTCATTTGTGAAATGAGCTGCTGTTTTTATAGTTCAGTTTTTCTCTTTGGGCTCCTTTTTTAAAATATTTTACTGACTGCAACATGTTCAGTATAACAAAGATTTTATCCACTGCCACAGCTATTAAAATTGCAAAGAAAATAATTTAGTAAGAAGAGCATTTGAAAAACAAATCTTGATATGTTTTAGACATGTTGATTTGTGACTAAATGTGTCAGCATAATTAACATGGCTTACAATTAATTTATTGAAATGCCATTTAATTTTTATCTTTTCAACATGGTTACCGTTACTCCACCAGATTTATTGTCTCCATTAATCTGAATACAGAAGGTTTGCAGCAATGGGAGGTTTTAAAATCTTGTTTTTTTTAATGGCTAAGAATCAATCACTATGAATCAGTCTTTTGAGGCGTAGAGTGTGTGTGTGCTTATTTTCCTGTGTATCAGGAGGTCAGACTAAGATTAATAGGTCAGCCACAGGCTTCGTTTAAAGACAGCAGCAGATTAAAGCCAGTCGGACCCTGTCATATTAAAGTGGTCCAGTTATTTCCTCAGATGAAGTGAAAATGGGATGAGAGGGCAGTCGGCTATTGTCCTTTATGACACTCTCTCACACCTGCTCTCCACATCAAATGACATCAATGTTAGTGTGAGTCTCATTGATTTAGATTTAAGAGGGACTCAAGTCATAATTTGAATCAGAGGAAATCTTCCACTGCTCTTTAGAAATGCAAAATCTTAATGAAAAACTTTAAAAGCTGTATTAATGAGGACTTCCCATGGACATAATGGTAGGACAGTGATATTTACTAAAATTAACATTTGTATATTGTGTAGAAACACACACACAACTGTACATTCCTGGTTTGGTATAATTGGATTCTGCCTCTTCAGTAAATTTGAATATCAGCAGCCTTTGGTGGGTCGCGACATTGCAAGGGTCCATAATTTTGCGCTATTTCAAATGCTCTCTTTTATAGTAAATCAATTTGTTTTGACGTGAGGTAGAAGAGAACTGCACAGACGCCTTTGTGTACCCAGATGCCGCACACCGCTGCTCTATTTCCCTGTTTGCAGCAGGTGAAGTGAGGAGTAATTGGCTTCTGTCAATACTGGCTTGTGAATTTTAGCACCCACTAAACAAGATGGAAAAGAGGTCGATGCAGAGAGAGAGAGACAGACAAGGGCACAACTGCTCACACCTGCCATTTCTCACATCTGCCAAAACCGAACTGTTTTTTATGCTTTTCTGTCTGACCCCACATACAGTTTATTTTACACCAAACATACGCCTACCCTCTTAAAAATAAAGGTTCTTGAAAGGTTCTTCACAGCCATGTTATAGAAGTTTTGGTTTCCCAAAGAACTATTCAGTCAAAGGTTCTTAAAAGAACCATTTATTTCTTAACTTTTTCCCCTACAGAGAATGTTTTGTGAAACAGAAAGCTTCTGTGGATGTTACATGTTCTTTAAGGAACCAAAAGTGGTACAGCCAAGAATGGTTCTTCAAAGCATCGTGAAGCACCTTTTTTAAGATTGCTGCAGACTGAGGCATCTAAACAAGTCTGTAATTTTTTTTTATTCACACAGTGAATTATGTGAAGAGGATTGGATAGAAGGAAGAAATACATTGGTTTCTTGTATTTCAGAATGAGCGTGACCTCATCTCTGTCCTCAAGGCCAAACTTAAGGCCAAACGTGCTAAAAGAATAGCACCTTAAGATCTGCTTATACATGTTTTTATGTCTTCAATCACCCTTAAACATTTGAGTCTGGCTTTGTCCTTGAACATCTATGAAGCATCTATCATTTACCAACACGTGCCATTCTCATTCTTATGATCACCTTTATTGTAGGTGTGTTGTATACACACACTGCACTGTATGTACAATAATCCTGAGAGAGACTGTAAGACAGCATGCACCCAAGCTGGCATGCACACTACAAGTTTGTGCAACCTGATGATCCCATGTGTGCTTCAGTAGAAGGTAGGAAGTATGAGGTAAATTGTACTAAGGAGTTAACAGGATAACGTTACAAGTTTGCTTAACTCAGTAGTAATTTATTTTTTCACTTTTACAATGTTTACTGTTTTAAATTCTCAATTCAAAATCTCAAAACTTTATTTATTTCCAGGTTTAAATTATGTTTTTCTGCCACAGCTTTTCAGTATGCCCTCAGACTTTGGGCTCAGCTGTATATTATTTACATTTCATGCATTTTAATATCAAAGTCTTCATCCATTGCTGTGGTTCCAGTGTGTTTCAAGTGTCTCTCTAACAAACTTATTGTGCCAGACCGGATCTGTGGACTCCAGTTAAAATATTCTGATGTCATTCTGACTTCAGTTTTTGTGCCAGACTTCTCAGTGTGTTTAATGAAATTGATTGATATGCTTTCTTACATAAACAGTGTCAATTCATACCTTGAGGGGTGTGTTATTTTTGCCGTTCAAGGTTCTGACCCACGGCCGCTTCTCTCTGACGGCAAAGCGCCTCGTCTCTGAGGACATTGATCATGAGTGTGCGTAAATGTGCCAGCTAGCCCGGCTTTGGAGCTGAATCAAGGGCACTCTGAATAAATCTAAAGTAGGTGTCTTTCATTCTTTCTCTCCTTCTTAACAGCATTCTCTTTTCATCACATTCCATCCTCCAGAGGGCATCTTTTACCCTTAATGTCCTCATCTAACAGGTGTCCCATCTGCCCTAAAAATACAATACGCCTGTTGCGTGCAGGAAAATCTTAGACTGAAGCCGCAGGGGTGTCGCATTTCCTTCCCAGCTTTCCATTGCACTAGCACGATGGACCCTGAGAGATGCTCTTTTTTCTCTTTATGACGCAGTGTTTCAATTCCATTCCTCTAACACATTTCTGCCATCTAATACAGTATTTAAAGGACTCACGGTATTATAGCTTTGTTGCTTTAATACATGTGTGTAAGCTTTGAGGTCGTCTGTATGCAAGCGTACAAAGTTATGATTTTTAAATATGCAGTCTGTGTATTTCAGGAAAACAGAAGCAAGAAGATTGATGACTCATTGCACCACAAAGATTTTTTATCCAATCAGAGGCTCTCAAGAATGAGTATGTCACACCCCCAAATACTATTTGAAACCGATTAGCATGTAGCAAGACATGGTGGCTGTGACAGCAATGAAACTGCACTAATAAAGCTGTTTCATGGCATTCATCCAGTCTTTCATTTTCTTTGTGATAACGAGAAATTGCCTTTTCCTTCTGAGGGAGCGTTTGCATAAATGTGAGTGTGTGCAATGTCATAAGTGCCCCTCTTGCCAGCCACGTATTGTGTATGTTGCATATTAGCATGAAAGGTCAACCAAGGTGGAGGTGCTAACAATAGATGGTCTTAGCACTCTAATTTGGAGTAAATTTGGGAATGCCTGATTGAAATGCTGAGGTTTAGCAGGTGAAATGGCTAAAATGATGGGAGGTGTTAGATATCCGGGAAGGAGAACGGGGTGGAGCCTTAATGACATTCTCATTTCGCGATGGAAGCACCTTACCCTCCAGTTGTATTCTACTGAGAATCCCACCTGGCCCCATGCCAACCTAATGTAAGACAGAAAACAGAGAAACAAATTCTTTGTTCTGTCCAGGGAGGAGTGTCTAAACCCATGTTTTGATCAATCCAGTTATTGATTTTGAATCTCTGAACATCCATGAATGGCTTACTGTTTGGGGAATTCAGTAAGAATGAATTGCAGCCGCTGATAGCTACGTTTATTTTGTGTTAAGCACCTGATTCACTAAAGAAATTATGCAAATCAGGTACTTGGCACAATTAGTGCTGAACACGGTGTAATTCACCAGATTGCAGGCCAGCTCTAGGCAAGTGCTAGGTTGTGAAGGATGCAGATTGGGCACACTTTATTGCGACTGTATCACATTGATGCGCTATTGCAATTCAACACACATATTTTAAATGATCTGTGTTTATTATATATAATTAATGTGTGTAAAATCTATAATTGTCTATAATGTGTCTTATAAGTTATTCTTTCTATGAAAAAGTAACACTTTGTCTCTCTCTTCAATTCGGTCTTCCTGTCCTCAAAGACTCTAGAGATTATACATATTTTAATCAAAGTGGGATTTTCTAACTCATACTTCACACATACAACTCTCTGTACAATGATGTTATTCAGTTGCAGAAGCTGGTGCAGACCAGTCAGACCGTTCCGCGTTGTGTAGCGACACACGTTTATCTTCCACATTCCTCACAGATAACATAAATGCAGACATTTGAAGGCTGCATGCAGTAATCCCTTTGGCTAGGAATGGTCATTGGATGATGAAGGTTTATTGTTACTTTTCAAGCACAGAGAGTATATGGTGCTGTTCAGTTTAGCTCCATCTACAAGGGCTATTCCAGCTTAGCTGTCAAAAGCAGTTCTGCAGGATACATCTCGCCTAGGAGGACGTCTGGCAGGAACACACCCACACATATCAGAGCAAAACTGCTAAATATCTTTGAATTTGAGGTGCTTATGGAATTATCCCCACAATGGGAGAGTTTTATAATCATTATTTAGAATTTGCATTGGCCTCTTTTGAGGCCTGTGCTCAGCAGTACCAGGAAATGAGAGTAATATTTTTCTGATCTGGGCTATAGCTGGGTTTCATGGCTGGGTTTCATGGTGTTTCTGTGTAAACATGGGTAAACCAATTTGTTGGCTGAAGATGAAATCAATACTCTTATGTTTCTTAGATCCAGATTGGACAGCAGCAAGGGAGGCTGTCTTCTTACTGAAATCTGACTTTTCACGGATGATCAAGATCCAATATTTGATGCCTTCGAAGACAAGGTACAAATCTACTTCACCTCCCCAGGCTTTGTTTTGGTATAGTAAAAGGTCCATCTGGCCATGTTTATCAGAGGTCAGAAATCAGTAACCGCATGTCCAGACATAAGGAAATGACAAAATACCACAAGGTGGCGCTGTAATCCAGCCCCTATCTTGAAGCAAAGTGTTTGTTACCCATTATACTCCTGTCACTACAAAATGTTCTCTGTATCCTATTGATAGACTTCTGGATTGTGCTCTTCAAATGTCACACCAACTGCCTTGGCATGTTTAGCTTTGTGTGTGCATGCGTGTGTGTGCGTGATGTGAATATTTTATACCTGCCCTGGTTCGGCACAGGTTTGCTCTGCAGTCTCTTTAATACACCAGTAGTTCTGGTTACACAGAAAAGTCACATTCTCAAACACATTTAGTAATATGCATGCAAGAAAAAAGCCACTCACACAAACAAACGTAGTAACACATGTAAGCTCTGTCAAACGCAAATGTGCAAATGTTATGGTTCATTTGTAGAAGAGTGTTTACATTAATGAACTTAAGATCGTACGCGACTAATATTTACACTTCCAGGGAATCGGTTTTGTTTTCTACACACATAATTCCAGAGCCCTGACCACAAGCTTCAAAGCATGACTCATTTTTTCCTTAAACAAAGTTCTACTGTAGTTGTCTACATTTGTGTCCTCTTATTCTAGCTCACTTGCAGTGCATAGTTTTTGTTTAAACTACTACTGAATAAATGGAGCTGTATTGACAGTGAATTTTATTTAAGTTCTGTGGAAAAACCTAAGCTCTGTGGACAGTATCAGTGGCAACCTGTCACTTATGACAGGAAATAATTTTGACCCATTTTACAGTTTGGAAAAAACAACACAATTTTAAGAATAACATGTTTTCCTTATATTACACCCAGATGTCCAATATAAGTCTGTATTGTTTATGTTATTATATGATATGGTGTTTTGAATATGTTTATAACAAGTATGTCAAAGAATAGAAGTGAATATTAATCATATAAAATTAAATTGTATTAGTGAAAAACTATCACCACAGCTTCAGGTGTGCATGCATACTAATAATGCTTTAGAAATATATATATATATATACACAATTATATCATAGCATGCAACTAGTTTGGTCAATAGTGTCAATACAGATCTTTTCCTGTGTCATCTCAGATCTGTAAGGAGAGTTAAAGTTGCTGTACTAAAAAAAAAGATTTACCCAGAGTATCTTTACCTTTGGTACCAGCATGTGGAAAGGCAAATCACCAAAAAACTGCCCTATGTTGCTTTGTTGTTCACCTAAAACCTCAACTGGTGACTCTGGTGGTCTGCGTCATTCAGGACACTGAGCCTCAAATCAGGGGCAGTAGGGCTACCCCAAGATTTCCTGGGCAGTAGGGTTACCCCGAGTTTACATGGTGTGGCTATTTTATTATACCTCTCAAGTTCAGCAGCTCCAATAACAGTTATTACAGACTCAACATGATAAAACTGTCATGTCAGCTTCTCCTGGGCAAATATTGGGTCTTTTTACAGCCTTATACTGCAAGTACACACAGTCAAGTATAGGAGCATACATGATATGTGTGTGTATATACATATACACACACACATATATATATATATATGTATGTTGCTGTAGCTCAGTTGGTAGAGCATTGCTTTAGCAGGGCAAAGGCTGTGGGCTCAATTCCCAGGGAACACATACTGATAAGTTGTATACCATAAATGTACTGCAAGTTGTACATATATCTGTGTGTATATATATATATATATGTATATACAGAAAACTAATTTTCTTGTGTATTTCCATATGTCCCAGTTAGACCACACACCCCACATACCATCTCATATTTATATCTGAATGGAAAAAAGAGGAAAAAAATTTTTTCCACCTTCCACCCATCATTAAGCACAGCTATTAGAGAGCCGAGTCGATACCATCGGACCTGCCATGCTGTGGTCAAAACACACATTCATTTAATCTGCATTGGGTCTGTGCATGAATGTGAGCACTGAGTCAAATAAAGAATCAAATCTTCAAAGTGATTTCTGTAAAGCGGTGCATGCAGAGTAAATGCTATTTTACATTTCTGTTTTCTCTTTGTTCAGTTTTGTTCTTTTACGACATAGGGAAAAGCACATGCATTAAAGAAATATCCCAGGTTACAAGCACTCCTGCTACAAAATTTCACCAATCACTTTCTGTTATTCATTTTGTTAATACAGTTGTTTAATAATTCACAAAGTCCACTGTGTGAGCACTATATATATATATATATATGTTCCTTTAAACCTCATCACTAGTTTGTTTTGTTTTGCTAAGTATCGTTTACATTGTGTTTACATAAGACTGGAGTGACAGTAAACTTTTTGACTTAAGCTCCATCAACAGTATCTCAGTATATCAGTATGTTGTCAGTTATCACAGAAAATACTTTTGTCAGGTATAAAAATGTGTGGATGAAAATAGTTCACACCTTTTTTTTTAGTAAGAGTTAAAATTGTCTGTTGAAATCGACACCATGCCTTGCATTCTGTCAAAGGGGCTTAACTTGTATTTAACCTGGAATACTCCTTTAAAAACATTTGCCTTTCGTTGACATCATGCAAAATAACCCTGAACAAACATCGAGCTACCATGTAGGTATAACAAGCTGGACCCTTATCCAATCCTGAACTGCCAAGATGCCTAAATTTCAAGCAGAGTGGGTGGCACTGACTCTGTGAAATGTTCCAACCTCTAAGGAACAAACAGGTGAAAAGAACAGATTTTCAAACGTTTGTTGTGCATCTATTTTTACGGTTTGCATGGAGACTGGAGGGAGGGACCCTGTCGTTGCACAGTAGAACCCCTCATGCCCCTTTTCTCTGTGAGTCAGAGCTAAGTTTGGCTGTCGCTAAGTCCCACTTGGAAACCGAAT
Source organism: Chromobotia macracanthus (assembly GCA_036877525.1). Lineage (NCBI taxonomy): Eukaryota > Metazoa > Chordata > Actinopteri > Cypriniformes > Botiidae > Chromobotia > Chromobotia macracanthus. Next base: position 6,511,484 of record JAZGTH010000012.1, on the reverse strand, counting down.
GCCTCTCTTTGTCCCTGAGAGCAGGATGTCTCACGTATGACATTTGGAGGGAGAGGAAGGCAGTCAGATGGGGCAACTTTCAGTGTAGGGTTACGTGTGTCTGGCAGCTGAGAGACACAGAAATAAGAGCTGTGGTGTGAACGCGTGTGAGTATGTGCCCACATGTAGCACACCTGGCGCTGACATCATCATCAGACCATTTATTCTTACATGAATTATTGACACAGGTTTTCAAAGTCATTAAGAAATCATTTACTTATTATTTTGGTTATGAAAATCTTGAAAACTTCAAAGTATGTTAAGCAAATCTGCAGTTTCTCTTAGGGAATATCTTTAAAAAAGAAAAACTGAAAATAACATAAGAAAAATCAAACTTCTGAAAATAAATACAGTTTTATTTTCAAGAAAATATATCTTGTTTAAAGGATCATATACTGGAACACAAAATACTATTAAATGCAGTAAAGGATGTATTGTTGTTTGTAAACTAGAGTATGGACAACTTGATCTTAATGGTCTTAATAGTCATAATGTTTAGTAACAAAATGGTGTGTGTGGGGGGGTTCACTTGTGAGTGGAAAGATGACATAATGCTCCACCAACTATAGTGGGCTTGGGGATATTTGTATATCCTTCCCTGATGCCTGACTGCATTCATTTCCAACTTCCTCCCAAAGCAAACGTGTTGTAATGTTGTAAACCAGTCATCAAGGTACAACTTAGCCCCTCAGATTAAAGGCAGACATCCGCCAGCTTACCATCTATAGAGCTGTAAAGTCCTAATGACTTTACAGTATATATTGTAGGCTGTTTGAGCCAGTGGAGTTCCCCCCCAGAACTTACCTCCCATTCTGTGGCCTTCAAAAGAATCAGGGTCCGATTACAGCAGTAATCCTTTCCAGGGAGGGGAGTGAGATGTCGACAGATAAGATAGAAATAATGGCAGTTTTAGGGGCGAGTCAGAAATTAGGAGGAGTTGGACTGTGCTGGCAGTGCCTCGTGCCTTGATAATATCAGTGCCGACACAGCGTTCTGGGAAGTATGGTTTTCCTAAATGAACTTGTGTTTACTGGCCAAGCCGAAAATGGCAGGGCAATAAATGCAGTGCAATGATCATCTAACAAAGTGATCGTGTAATACAATGTATGTACATAGTAACCAGTCTGATAAGGGCGTAAAAATAGTCTATATGAGTCCTGTACCATTCAAAGTGTTATTATAGCTTTTTGTGTTACCGGTGAGATTCACACTTGTGTGAACCAAAAATGTTCATTATTTACTTTATTTACTATAACTCAGTATGCAGCTCCCAGATTAAATGTCACTGGTTTTACATCATGATGTTAGTTGGAGACACATGGGAACCAATGAACTTTAATGTTATTGACATCAATCCCGCAGTTTAATTTAAAAGCTGCATGGAGGAGAGTCAATAAAGACCTATATTTCAGTCTGTTCATCACACAAAGCTGTTGTAAACTTTAAAGGACTTAGAATATAGTGCCCTATGTGCCTTGTGGGGTTTGTTGAAGCATGTTTGTATGTTTTAATGATGTGCTAGAAGCATCATTCTCACAATCCACTTACCTCTTCCACTTATTTTTCTTTCTCTTCTTTTGGACCCTCCATTTCTTGACCCTGTTCACCCCTCTCTCTCTCCACGTCTGTGTCTCCTGTAGCAGCAGGAGACTGATGAGTCCACCTGTGCTCCCTGGTGTGTGATGTCCCTGTGGGAGAGAAACACAAGGACCACGCTGCTTCTCTAAGTGTGTGTTTGGATTCAGAAGCACAATCCGTGCTGCTGTGCCCACAGATGGTCACACTACAGGAACAACCAACGTTCTGTTCCATCTCCAATGGTGAGAATGAGAAGAAAGAGAGAGAGAGACAACAGTCACACCATCTGACCTAAGATGCGGTATGTGTGGTTAACAAACTGTTTTCATCCTGACAAAGGCTACATTGTCATAGGAACATACATTTTCTTCCTGTTGTGGCCCAAAAAGTGTTTGAAAGCTTATAAAAATGGATGAATTTCATTGCAGTAGATAGACTTTTACTCAGAACTAATTTCACTAAACTGATTCAAGGTCATTTTTAGTGGATGTGTGAGGTGTATGATGTATTGAGTTTTTCTCAGGTTCACACAAATTGCAAAATACGTCCACAAATGCCTTTCGGTGAGTGCTATCAACTTAAATTCAAACCTTTGAACACACCATTTCTTAGGAAGGAGATTAATTTTGGTTGCAGAGGACCAGGGTTGGTTTATAATGGGTCAGTGCCCAGGCCCCTGGACTGCCTGGGCCTCCAAAGCCTCAGACCTGAGACTACCAAAAGAATTAACAGTCGGTTACAAAAAAAAATCTCAAAGTTAAAAAAAGACCTCTTACAAGCAGAACTAAGCGTTCCTAACTTAGAGGGTTTGTTGCACCAGGGCCTTCAGGGCATACAGTAGAAGTTGACCTCTAGAACCATGGTAACCTATATCCCATACAGTACATGCTGACTATTAGTGTTGCTAGTACTAGAACATAAGTGGAACAGTTGTGCCGCTATATGCATACAATGCGAGCCTAAAATGAGGGCCCCTCAGGGCATACAGTGCACAATGAACACCGGGGTCTCCAGGCCCCTTCACATGCGCAGTGCATGCATAACTCCAAGGTCACTGGTTCTTCAGCACATATAGATGAGGATGTGTGCCCAAGGTTCTTTGAAACCTTAATCAACCCCTGCAGAGGATGACATCATCAGTGACGTCATCAGTGAAAATGGCCATTATGTGACCTCACACAGAGGAATATTCAACATATAAAATGGTTGTATAGATTTAAACTGTGCTTTCTTCTAACAGCAGAAACTGTGTGACTAGATATTTGTTCACAGTCTGCAACAGCAATTCCTTCTTTTTCAGCCCTTGACCTTCAATATATTGTTAATTGCATTTGTAGGAACGCAGTTTTATACCGCCTGCCAGTCACGACACTGTCTCTCCTCTGTCAGTCCCATTTTCTTCAGCAGACGCGCAGCATTAACCTGGTTTGCTTGCAGTGTATTATAAGTAGGTCAGGCTTGAGGTCAAGAAATGTTGCATTTTGCTTTCAAATCATGCGATGCTGCTCACTGGGATAAAAGCAGGACGACTTTTGTTGCTTGTGAAGGGACAGAATTTTGTATTGAGTGAATGAAATTAATTGTGATTCTCCTTTTTTGTGCTAGAGGGAAGAACATGTCCTGCAGATGCCCTTGTGTGTGACATTCGGTTTGCTTTTTAAGAGCTTAATCTGGATGCATCTCAAAACAGCGAGTCGTCTTCCTCACTAGCTTTATTAGTTCCTGACATGACAGCTGTCTCAGAAAATCGTTAGGGGCAAAATGACCCCGCTTCAGAAATCAGAGCAAATATGGGATGTGTCATCTTTTATAGACCAAACACAATAGAACATTTAAAATGATGTATTGGTGAAGACATTGATTATGAAAGTAATATTTTTAATATATCTTGGTTCACCAATAAAAACTATCAAAAGTAAATACTGCAGTGTAATTAGCTGAATTATTTGGGTTAAACAGTGCTGTTTGAGAGACAGTTGTGAGCAGTTTCTCATTAGGTTTAATGAAACCTTAGAAGTATCATAAATCAGTCTTTTAAAGAGATTCCATTTCAGATACTGTCTGTATGAAATTTTTCAATGTAAGTAATTGGCACTGTCATTTGTGTGGCTAGATATGTGCTGAAAGTATTCATGATTTTTTTTATGAAGTACCCACGTATGACTTGCGTAGTCTTGCTTTTGTTGCATGAACACAATGAATGAGTCAGCGGTGCAGAGTGCTGGCTAGTCATTAAGTATAAACGCGTAGCATTGTGAGAGCTGCCCTCTAAAATCACACCACAGTCACTCACTACTAAGTGCATTCAGAAAAGCTCAGTCTCACACACTTCACTCCATGCTGCTGGGTCTTCGTTGGCAAGCGCATTGTGGCATAGGCTTATTTTATTTTATAGTTCTGTTTATTAGCAGGGGAGAGCTTACCCTTTATTTTCATTTTCTTTAATTACCATACTTATTATCATATGCAAATGAGATAAAGGCGTTCATTCTTGGATGGTGTTTCTATTGGGTTGCACTGTGGGGTAGCAGTAGGTTACCTGTTTCTCATGATACCATGTTTCATTGAAACTGGCAGCGTTTACAGACCAATCTGAGGGGTTCGTTTTTTCACACGAGTGAAATTAAAAGTGAATCTGAATTGGTAGTATTTAGACACTTAAAAATGAATGAATTTAACTGCGTTGGCACAATACCAAACCAAGTGCATCTGCAATCAAATGATGCATGACAATAACTAACTTCATTTTAGCCTAGGTTTAAGGTTTTGACCCTCAGGTTTACAAAGGTGTCCCAGCAGAGTAACCACATGTGAATTTTGTCACACAAATTGGGGACATGTTCCTCACAAGGGTCAACATTTGGCTGGTTAGCATAATCCAGGCTTTCTACAAGTGTTATATAGGCTACCCCTTATATATACTGTATACTATATACTGTATATCTGTTTTAAAATGTAAAATTGTTATGTCACATTCATACCTTTTTAAATGTGGCTTAAAAGTCAACTTAAAGGTAAACTTATGCAAAATGCTTTGTATCAGATCTGTGTTTATACTTGTTAGGCTCTACTGTAGAGAAATTCCAAGTATGAAACAAGTGTACATTCTTTGCACAGTTAGTATAAAAACAGTCAATAGTTCATCTCTTGGCCATCAGTATACAGTACATGACTATAGTGACTGTCAGGACATGGTTTGCAACTGCGGTCAGCCTCACTAAGTTAATTTCATGGCTGTTCATCACTCGTTCTACTTTTCAAACAGCGGTGCATCTGGGAGCTGCTCTATATTTTATTATTGGTCTCCATGTTTTATTATTCCGAACCCTCCAGTGAACCAAGCCACCCTCCTCATGTCCACCACTTCCTGTCCCCAGTTTGTACTGTCCATATACGGGCAGCCGCTTCCTGCTGCATATTCTGTATGGTGCATGTATTGGTCTGTGCTATGAATGTATATCTACACACACAAACAAAATATACAACAGTACATCTTTCAGGGAATTGCATTCTTGTTTTGTTTGTATTACATCATAAGAGTTGAAAAAGACCTATCCATGTTAACAACAAAAAATGAATTGTAACCTATTTTTTGTTGCATTCCTTTGTCACCCTAAAACCACTGAAATAATGTAGGCTGCTTTGTACATATTCACTTATAAACTGTATACTGGGCATGACAGACTTGACAGTCATAAGTTATATAATTTGTCAATATAATTTCTCAGATCGTTCAATATGTGTCCTAATTACAATCTTGTAGTGTGTAAACTGCTATATGCACCAATGATAGAAAAATTTAAATACATATAGAATTCTTAAAGCAAAAAAAACCCTGAATAACAAAACAAGAATTGTCTATTACTCGCCTCAACTAGGCAGGTAAAATTGCATGTCACACCAACTACCAATATAATGTGTGGAGCTTTAAAGGCAGTGAGCCACTGCCCTGTTTAATTACATTTCATCTAAATACATCTTTATAAGCCACACTGACACACCAGCGAGCTGTGACTGCAGCCTTTCACAGCAAGCATTACATAACTGTCTAAAACCTCACAGTGAGTGTCATGTTTCACATCACAGAGTAGAAGATTAAAATGTTTGCCACTTAATGTCTCTTCGATAAAAAACAGAAAATGGGTGATTCAAACTCTAATTGAACTTGGATTTAAAAAAACACATAACTGTTTAAAATCGCAACAGTGACCATGTTAACATATTTGTACAAAATGTCCGATTTGAATTCTCTGTTTCCACTGAGGCACTCAAGATTTTTGGAACATTCACAGATCATGCTGGAATTACAGGAATCATCACGTTTTGAAGTTCATGCCAGCTCAAGTTCATGCTGTCAAAAAAGTACATGTGCTGAAAAAATACTATATATACCGAAACTCTTAAGTAAAAAATGTTAATTTTCCAATTCACGCTTTCACTTAAATTGTTCTGCGAAACATGTTTGGACTACACTATACAGTATATATGTTTTATAAACCACAAGCTTTGCTCTGATCTTTCAGTTGCTTTACTGATGGGTTCAGGTGGAGGATTGTTGCACTTGCAATGCCAGTGTCACATGTCACAGGTTCAAATCCCAGGAAGTGCTCCAGCTAAAAAAAAAAACATACCTGGAATGCACTGCAAGTCGCTTTGGATAAAAACGTCTGTGTAATGCATAAACGTAACCATCTCTGCTTCTTTTTATTGGGTTATATCACCCCTCAGTCTTTGGCTGTATGGCAGCTGATCACCACTTTCTCTGCCTCTTCTGGTTTAGTAAATGCATACAATGCTCATCTTCCTTTTTCAAAGCTTCAGTTATGGAAGAGAGGCTGGCTAGAGCGGCTGGCACTTCAACAGATGGCACCACCATGCCCCCAATCCGACCGCGGCTCAGAAAACTAATTATGCGTGTCAGAGAAGAGCCAAGCAGCAGTACAGTGGCATTTAGACATCACAGGCGCGTACAATAGCTCTGCTCATCCTCTCTGCTCGATTCTGCAATTAAAATGTTACTCATTAAACGGAGGGAAATGTTACATTGTTGTTAAATCGTTTTAATTTGGCGAACCTGTGTCTTGTCTTTCAAGTTTGCAATGGTTTGGCGCAATACCCAGTGAGGTGGGGGGCGAGGGGGCTAAAACGCATATAAATCAAGGAAACAGATAAACAAAAAGGTTTTGATGAATAATTTAAAAAAGCAACAGGGGATACAGAGGCAGTTGCAAGGTTAGAAAGATTACATTAAATTAATTTCTAATGTGTTTATGCTGTGGATTTTAATGTGCAAATGCTAAATTTAGATCCTCGTATGGCGGTGTGGTGATTACAGAATGCAATTAGAGTGGATAAAGGCAGGTGATGCGGAGTAATTATCCTCTAACTGAATTAGTGTGGCGGCAGCATGCAGTGAAAATGAAAGAGAGGAGCTGACATACATCTGCTACATCATTCTTTTTATTCACTTGCACTAAACACATGTATTATTGATTATAAGCTGCTTTCTTTTATATATCTGTGTTTGCATGTGTGTACTCAACCATATGTTGGAGACCATATATTTGTACCCCAAAGTCAGCCAAACCTGAGAAATCTGATTTGGGGATGTCCTCATTTGTAAAAACAAGAGTAAATAAGACATGAGTAAATAATTTTTTTTTATTGTAAAAATGCCAAACGTTTTCTGTTAGGATTACGGTGAGTGTGGGTTAGGGTTAGGCTATAGTGTTTATAACTAGCTGTGTGTAAAAATAATAGAAGTCTATGGAATGTCCCTGTTTAGTTAAATAAGTAAATGTGTGTGTAAACAAATGTCAGTTTTCCAACAAGGAAATAGTTTGACAAATATCATGTGTGCAATCCTAAATATCATATTTTAAATCATATTCTTATTCTCAGTTTTTTTTCTTAAGTTATTAGCAATACTATAAAATCTTAAAATAAAAATATGAGCACTTTCAATAGCCATAGGCTCTGTGTACTGTGTGTATGTGCGTGCGTGAAGTGCTGTGCTGTTGGCTTGGGTGAGCGTAAACAGGTTGTGGCTTTTGTTCAATGCTCTGTCATCAGGATCTGTTTCGAAGCCTTCACATGTAAACTGCTGTGTGATAAACTGGACGCAATCATGTTTGGTTTTGTTCCAGAGTCTGTGTGTGCACAGAGCAGAGCCCAAGGCCAGAGGAAACAACAAACTCTATCTCTCTTTTTCTCTCTGTTTCCCTCTCTCTCTTCTCTCTCTCTCTCTCTCTCTCTCTCTCTCTCATCAGCCCATCTGTCTACCGTTGTCAGTGTGTGTGAGTGTGTGCCTTGTGGGTGGAGGTGACTGCCAGACAGTGGGGCGGCAGGTGTGCAAGCAGAGCTCACACACACACAAGACAGAAACACCTCATTGTCTAGAGGTGTTTCTGTCTCCTGAACCCATCGTATATGTTAGTGATACTGGCTTAAGCAATGAAGAAACATTTCTCTATATAAACAGACCATTCTGAAAAATTTCCATTGGAACCTTTGAAAAATGTGACCTGCATTCTGCTGTCAGTTGTCTGATGTTAGTCTTAAATATGGATATGTTTGTTTTTTTCTCCATAAACAGTTTAACTGGACACTTTTAGTGTCCTATTTAATCCAATAGTGGAATGTTATGTATTACAGGAAAAGAGTGTCATTTTTTTCTGAACCAACACCAACATGTTCCATTAGCATTCTGCGGTGGAGATGACATGATAAATATTTTGGAACATTACAGTTGTCCTTTTTCCAGATCATGTTTGATTTCCCATGTTTACATTCACTCCACCACATGTACATGTTTAATAAGTAGCATGTATTTGTGTTTAGACGTGTTTGTCTATTAACGTGTGTGGGTGTTTCTGTATTTAAACCCCCGGCGTACACACTACAGGATTAAGCCAGAGCCTGTCCAGCATCAGACACGGCTGTTGCGAAGATAAAAGACTTTCTTTCAGGTTCTTTCACCTCCGAGGCATTCCTGACCGCGGCTTTCAAAATTCCTTCCAAAACAGTGACCTGAACCCATTTAGACCAGAAGACATTTGGGCTTTAGGCTGTCTAAACTGAAAACCGCTGTCAAAATTGAAAATAGACTCAAATTCTTTGAGCTCAAAATTGGGTTTAGCAAGGATCTCAACCGCATTAGCCTCTAGTGTCTTGGGGCATTGTGGAACAATGTCTGACTAGCCATGCTTCATTTTACTTTTAGCACTTCAACCTTTCTGAAATTGCTGTGATGGCATTTTTACTTTCCATCACTCTGTTTCAAACAAGAAGGTGCGGCAGTGGTGGAAAAAGTTTTAATGCTGTTAATTGGCAAAATAAGGATGGAGGAACTGTGGCTGATGTCATTGTAGAGGACCTGGCAACCCAAGATGCTCGAGGCTGCTTGCTCTGCTTTCCAACACAGCTATGATGAAAGCAGAACAGAGTTAGCTAATGAGCTGTGCTACACAGCCAACATCTGCTCAGCCAATGCATCACAGTAATTTAATGATGCAGTTTAGTCATTCATTCAAAAGACATTTGCTCAGTGATCATATGGAACATGCAAAAACATGATTCCATGGTCAAGATTTTTAAAAGAATTGTACAATTCCTTAGTAGTACGTTCCTAAGTGTAATTGGTAGAGCATTGTGTTAGCTGTGCAAAAGTCATTGGTACAAGAACATAATATTATTGGAAGGGCTCATATTATTGAAGAGTGGTGTGTTGTAATTTTTAATTGATCAGATGTAATTGTTTTTGACAGGTAGATGGTAAACATTCACCTGGACCAACAAGCAAATACAGTGCCTTAGCATCCATTCAGAAGACCCTAGCAACTACATAGCAACCACATAATAATACCCTGACAACCACCCACAATACTCCAGCATCAAAGCTGTGACCTTTGAATGGACACTGTTATGCCCCAAGGGTTGATATTTATTTAAAGTGTATCTATTTGTTGGTTTGATTTATTTTGTGATATATGAATGAGATATTTTTATGCTTCATTTTTTAACCAAGTTGTAAATTTGTTAAATTCTAAAAAAAAAAGATTATTTTTTATTTATTTGGTTATGATAGCTATGAGATAGGCTATATCTATAAGGCTTCAAGCCCTAGTGCGATGGAATGATGAAAACTGAAGTGAAAATGACATTATTTGGAGAAAGAGATGAAGAGGAAGTGATAGAAATAGATCGGGTGATAGAGACAGGAAGAGAGAGAGAGAGTTGCTCAGAAATGCTGTTCAGCTGGAGGAGAGAGAGAGGTCTTGGCCCCTGATACACAGGAGGCGAATGGTGCATAGAAGCTTCTGTCTGCAGGAGGTAATTAAAGTATCAAGGGTGAGCGATGCCGGTCTCTCTAACAGTTACACAGACACTGAGGGGGTCGGGTGAGGGTGGTAGAATCGAGGCTGCAGGCCTCGATATGTCATGGGCTTAATGAAGATGCCCCCGGGGCCCCGGGCCCCAGACTCACACCTACACACACTTGCCGAGACACCTCTGTTTTTATCATCTCGCGTTCTCCACACGTACAGTGTCGCTTTGATCCAATCACAAAACTCCCACGAACACAGGAAGTTGTTAGGCAGCAGCCCAGCAGCATCATTAACTGAATATAAGAATGTGTTGGATTTTCAATTTCACAATCCAGCATGGGCTTCAGTTGGAATGTTCTGACAATCAAATCAGATCAACACTTGTTATTTTGGGTAATGTTCCCAGAAGGTGTGCGTGTTTGATTTAAGAGACAAAGCTGCCTGGGTCTCTGCATGTTGATTACAGCGGCGTGTAGAGAGGAAATGAATACACCCCTGTTGCGGAGGGTTACGGAGGTTCTCCACGGAGCAGCTGATTTGAAACTGTGTTGTGTAGATGTACAGCGATGATGCTTAGGAGAATAAGCTCATGTTCTGATGTTTTCTAGTAAGAAATTGTCATTTTTGAGAGCGAGAACTAGCGTGTACCTAGAGCATTTGTAGGATTTACTTTTGCCATTCCTCAATATGGAAGAAATTTAAAAATGTGCATTATTAAAAAGTATAGACAAACAAATATTTATTTTTGGCCAAAAATTTGTGCTGAAGGAAAATTTTAAAATCAAGTTTTTTGTTTGTGCAGTTTTCTGTTTGCACATAAAACGGCACATTTAATTGATTACTTAACTCTCCCTCCTTCTTTTCTCTCTTTCTCACTCTTCTTTACTGCAGTTCTGAAAATGTACTGAAAGAAATGCTTTATCCCATGCCAAGTGATCATCAGCACATCAGCACTCTTTAAATGTGATTTAATTACTACCCAAAAGTGTGTGTGTGTTCTCTGTGACCATTCAAGCAGAGGCAAAAGACACATGCACACACTTGACCCGCTGGCCCTTTAATCATTTCATTATAGAGCTGTATTTGTATTTGTGTGTGTGTTTGTGTTATTTGAGTTCATGAGAGTATTTTCTGCTATGGGCCCAAACATCTGATTCACACAATCACAAATATACAGCAGATAAAGAGCTCAAATGCAGTGTGTGTGTGTTTTTTGTGTTTGTACACTGTGACTATCCTGATGTGAGTGGAAACGTATGACACTATTTCTTCTCTCTTTCGCTCTCTCCTGCTCTCTCTCTATTTCTCTCACTCTCTTAAATAAACTAATTTGCTGTTTTGTCCCTTCTAGCTATAACGCTGACTTCAATTTGTAATTAGCACCATTGACACTCCAACCAGCTTGCCAGACACGAACCCAGAGTACACTGTTCACTGAGACTCATGTGTATGTTGTCTAAGATATGTATATGTAGGTATATGTAAGATGAGGTCACTCCTCTTACCAGGGTCCATCGGAAAGTTAGTCCGGTTTTATGTCTGGTGTTAATTTGTGATCAGCTCAGCCCCCTTCTAGGTAACTGAGTACTAATCACTTATTTTGTGTGCGAGTGCGGGTTTGTGTCTTTTCCAGGTATCTGAGTGTGTGGTGTTGGGTCAGGGGGTTGACGTTATGAGGACAGAGTCACAGATATCTGACTCTGCATTTTTCGTGGCTGCTGATAGCAGCTGAAAGGCTTATAGTGTAATAAGGAGCCTGTGAGGTTGGTTAACCATGCTTGGAGTTGGACTTTGTTATTTGGTAAAGCGAATGCTTCTACTGTGTGTTTGTGTGTGTGTAATAAAAAATCTTCATTGATTTGAAAAAATATCAGAGCCTTGGCCTATCAGTTTCTTTTCTCTCTTTTAAGTATTAAAAAGGAGTATTAAAAAAACAAAGTCTATAATTGCTTTCAGACATAGCGGTACCCCAAGATAGCAGAGTGTCAATCTGTTCCTGACAGCTTAACATCAATGAAGTGCAGCAGAGAATCTATAGGGATTAGTAGTGTTTGTGTGTGTGACTTTTGAGGAGCATCAGGATCCCATAGGCTTGAATGCTGCTTTATTTTCACACTGTGCTGCATAGTGCAGTCGTGTGCGTCAGTGCGTAAAACGGCCCTGATTTGCTGGGTTCATAAAGGAGCCTGTACATGCATGCATAATGGAAGATTATTCTCATATCTGATTCCCTACATATTTCAGACGTACTGGTGTAAAAATAGCACTTTCTGTGCATATTTGGCCCAGAATGACACTGAAAGCACTCTCTCTCTCTCTCTCTCTCTCTCTCTTTCTCTCTCTCATAGGCACTCCTCACCTCTCTCACTTTTGATTCCTTTGCTGTCACCTTCCCCTTTTCTCGTAACGCTTATGGCTTGGTGCTGATAAAGAAAAAGGAGAAATTGTGTCATTCTATTACTATTCTATCTATCTGAAGCTAAACAAAGTTATATATGCTATGCCTTTAAGAGAAATAACAGGGTTGACAGTAACAGAGTTGACAGATCTATCATTTATTTAGTCGCTATTAGCTTTGTGCTCATGACACTAAAGAAAGAGAATTTAAAGCTGAAGTATCTGAAAATATCCAATGTTCAGTCGTTTGTTTACAGTGAAAAATCATGGTAACGGGAGTGATAATTTAAGATCAATAATATCGAAAATATACATCGTAGTGTCTATAAAGAAAGAGACATTTGTTTTTTTCTTATACTCATTTACTTCCTGAGTATATGAATGTAAGAGAATAATGATGTCATTAAGATGTCTGTTTTTTTGGGTATGCTTGCATATTATTTTAGTAAGCAAAGTTATGAGAGTAACAGGGTTGACACATATTGAAAAACGTATATATAAAGAAATACACACTACCTTAAAAGGCTTTAGGATTATTAAAGTGTCTCTCTCTCTCTCTAGCTGTACAACCCTTTTAGTGCTCCAGACAGATAGTGTGCCTTAGGACTACTTTACTACAAGCTCTATGAGAGCCATCAAGGGTACTTAGTTCATTCGACAGCCACAAATACAACTCACTAAGTAGTTTAATACTTACGAGGTTCCGTATTCACTTGATTTTGAGTGGGAACATGCGTCATGTGATTTTTTTGGAGGATGTTTTTGCCCAATATGCGTATGTTGGCGTAACAAGAGCATGTTTTTTGAAATATGGCTTCTTTAATTTTGAGTGAGACAAAACAATAGAGAGAGAGAGAGAGAGAGAGAGAGAGAGAGAGACAAGGCTGTGCAGTAAAATGAAAAGAAAAAATTTTAGTAAAATGCATTGTGAAAACAGGAGATGCAAAGCAACTTAAAGAAAGCTAAATAAAGTTGTTGGCCCACGTCAAAAGCACCCTATATGTTACAATTGATCATTCTGCAATCACTTGCAGCAAAAAGGTAATAGCACAATAAACTGTGCAACAAACATTAAATCATAAAGGTATTAAATAAGAATGTTATCTGTCGTTGTTGTTTCATGGATGCAAAAGGAAAAGATATTTACAAGGTTCTAAAAGGTTATGAGGTATTTACACCACGGCTTTTACCGAAAACAAACGGTAAAAGTTTGTTTTCAACTTTATTTTTTTTAGGATCAAGATCAAGTCAAACGAGCCACAAACACCAGGATCCTCAGCAGAGCAGACTAGCTAATATCTCAGTGTGGGTTCACCACTTCCCTCATCAACAGCTCTGTAATTACATAAAAATAGTTTTCCAGTCATTCAGAGCAATGTTTATTCGCTCTTATGAGCACAGCAAACCACCTCAGCCTACTACTGTACCAGATACACTATTATGACTTTTCCAATATGATCTGTTGGTGTGTGTCATGTCTTTTTGTTTGTGTGTGTGTGTGTGTTTGTGTGTAAGTGTAAGATTCACTGAACCCAACATCTGTCCCTCTACATTGCTGATAAGAAACACCCTCCTCAGCCAAGTGAGGAAGAAACCATGGCAACGGTCCAGCCGGGTGTTGACATCATGGTGCGTTAAATATAACGTTTTGCCACACAACCAGTCATTCAGCCATTTTAGTCAGTCTGGTTTTCTATAAATACACACTTTTCTCCTCCCAACTGTAGCTCAGAACAGAGAAGGAAAGGAAAAGTGTGTGTGTGACTGTTTGTGTGTTTTTATAAGGCACAAAGTTTCACACTAGCACATTTATTTGTCTGTTTCTGTTTCATTACTAGGGCCAAATATAAAGAAAGCACAGTATATTTTTATACTTTATATAACTAGTTTTGTCATCATAATATTTATTAATATATAGTACAAACATTTAAAGAGTGTCATGATGTTATAAAAGCTGTATACTTAGATATTATAGCAAATTACAATAAAATATCTTTCTTGATTTTGCTAAAGCTTAATATTCAATTCTGTTCAATTGTTATTAAGGCCAAATGTAAAACCATACTTAAGTATATTGTTTAGCACAAGTTTTGTCATCATAATCTGTATCAGTATACTGTACACACAATCCAAGAATGAGGGGCGTCTGAGGGAGAGCGAGAGAGAAAGAGAGCTCTGTTTTTACACCTTTTTATTTGAATCTGGTTCACCTAATGTGACATCTGGAAATCAGTGTGATGTGCCAGCTGGTGTGAATTGACATCATGTTCAATTCTGATTAATTAATTCACTTTCCTATTCAGTTTACATTATTCCAAAGCTTTATTAGGAACCCGAGGAAAAATGAAATGATATAATTATCTTTCCTCCTCATTTAACACTTGCAAATTACTAGCATTCTTTTCAAAAAAACACATTAGATTTGAAATCTTTCTAAAATATTTAGATAGAAGCTCTGCCTGCAATTTAACAATTTAACCAACTGCTACAACTGGTCACAAGCAGTAAATCCTCGGCTACTTTGCTCCAGTGTTTTTAAACAGATTTAGACAGATAAAATGTGTGTTAGGAAACTCTGAGGTCTGCAGTGTTGATTGTGTCAGCCTGAATGCTTTTGTAATCAGTGTTATTGAATTGTTATCTGGACTGGTTGAGGTATGAGGTTCCTTTGGAACAGATTTTCCATTGATTTGTGCTGCAGGGATCCATTTTAGATTTAGTTAAATTTGATTGAAACCTGTCAAATATTAATGCAGTATTTACTTGTCCTTTGCGCAGGTTCATTTGCATAATTATTTTTTCACCCTCTCTTTTATCTCTGTCTGCTAAATAAATTAATATTCTGAACAAACATGAGTTATGTTGAAGACAGACAGATAAGGTCTAAGACAGACAGCTAAACTATACACTGCAATAAATAATTTTCTTAATCAGTATTTTTGTACCAAATGAAAAGTACCTAAATAGTATCTAAATTATTATTATTTACTTGAGAAGCAAAATTGCATGAGAATTTTTAAGGCATATTTACAGCTGGGAATTTTATGCTGGGCACTGTGATGAGAGGGGCTCTTTAAAAACATCTTTACACTGATGTGTATGTAAGTGTAAGAGGGACTGTACATAAAACAAGTTTTCAGAAAACTTGTTAAAACGGTGTAAGATAACACAGCTATCTTAAACAGTTTTGTAAATGTATCTGAAATGAAGGATGTTTAGATATTTTGGAAAACAAGATAACAATACTGATAAAGAAAAGGTTTTGCATTCTTTGTGTGACAGCTGGACACTTCTGCCTTTCATCACTGCCAAACTTTATTTGATATTATCTTTTATCCGGCATCATATGATACCACTCTGTTGTGACTAATTACTGCCACTGACTGCCATTGACTCGGCTGATAAAAAAACAACAGCAGTGAGCTGGCAAGTGACAAAATGTGTGTGTGATGTGACTAACACACAGGTGTTTGCATCTATTTACAATTGCACTGCAGTGAAAAGCAGGACCAAGAGAGTCAATGCTGGTGATGCACACACACACACACACACACACACATGCAGAAAAACTGCTGGATGACTCAGTCTAGTTTTCCACATTTAACTTTTTCTGTTGTTCAAAGTGGAAGATTAGGAACTGCATTCACACACAGTGTCTCTCAGTGGTATGTCTGAATTCCCAGTCTTGTCAAAATGATAAAGACTCCAGATAGAGTATGGCAGCCAGGGTCGGGGGTCATTGTGAGGAGAGTGTGTGTGTGTGTGTGTGTGTAGTCCGACAATAGGGCAGGAGACAATAATGCTTGCTTTATTTAGCTCTCACTGACTTTCTGCCAAACACATACTGGCATGGAGGTGAATAGCTACACACACAATAGCATACAAACATGTACACACACACACACACACACCAACCATTAAATACTTTCCAACACTTCATTATTGCTGTGTAAACACTGTAGACATACAGTCAGTCCTTCACCTGAAGCATTGTCTTTCATAATGTTTGATTACTCTTTGTCCCTTTTCCATCCCACCTGTGTTTTTAACATCAACATTAGATTACATTAGATTACATACATATGGTTATGCTGAAATTGCATTTTTTAAGCTAATTAGTAATGCTTTAATTTACATCATATACCATATACCACAAAAGTGTGCTTATGAATTTATAGCTGATGTTTTTAAGATGTACTTATTATTATTGCAAATTACAGTACAATTTCTCTCTTTCTTTTTTTGCAAAAGCTTAATATTCAATTCTGTTATTCAATATAATATAAACATTTTATATTAATATTTAATTTTTTGTATTTATTATCTTTTAAAATTTTAGTAGAACATTTACACACACATAGATGTTCCTGAAATCTACAAAGTAGAAACAGATGAATGGTTGATCCGCTGCATTCTTTTGTGTTACACAACATTAAACCTTAACTCTCTGTCGGGTCCACTCTACCTCCAGCGGTCCACAATGCACTAGTGATGTCTTTGAATATTTCATATCTCTGCTTCACTATCACCCTCTCTCTCCTCCTGAGCTAGTGAATGTGTGAATATAAGTGTACACTTTCCTTTCTTTAAAGAACTGGAAGGTTGTTCGGTTGTCCGTAGCTGCTCTGAGCGCTGTGGGGTTTCACAGACAGGCAGAACTGTTAATAAAGGCCTGTCAGGCTGAACCTTTCAGCCTTTTCAGACACCAAGGCTGGGCCTGATAAGAAGTGAAAAAAATCCATTTTATGCACACTCAAAGCCTGGTGGCTCAATGCTAACAGTTCCAGGCACCTTCTTACAACAAAAAGAACGTAAGTTAGATCAGCTTGCGTGTAAGTGATAATAGGGATCTGCAATACTAGTCAACATAAAAGTCATAATGTGTGTAAAGTTGTGCACAACGTGTACAACCATGTAATGTGAAACATGGTTAAAAAACATGGTTTACTTTGCTGTGTCCTCATAAACTTTATTAAAAGATGATTTCTTTTGTTAATTTGTTAAATAAAAACAATGCAGAAAAGTTTCTGTAAGGATTAGGTTTAGAAAACATTACATCTATGCAGGGTCCTCATAAATCACATATGCCAGTGTGTGTGTGTGTGTATAGAAAACAATATAGACTTTACAGATTTATTACAGTCATTACAATCTATTTAACTCTCTTTTCTAAATGACAAATATTTTCGGAGTTCTGAATGGGAATGCTGGTATGTGTACAGAATTTCCAGGTCATCTGTGGAGTGACACTTTACATTACTTACAGTGAAGGGAAACCCCTGTAAAAGGTGAAAGCATTACACAACTCTGAACTGTGACTCAGGACTGATTTATGAGCAGGATGATTCACCCTTGAGTTCTTTAAATATCTTCAAACACCCCCGTGAAGGTCTTGGAATGGGGTTTGTATCAGGGATTGATATTTCCAGACTGGGGTGACCCCCCCCTTAGGTCACATGACCTAGCTCTGAAAGACAAGAATGTGTGCACGTTTGTGTGTGTGTGTTTGTGTGAGAGAGAGTGTGTATGTTTATGTATGTACCAAGAATCTGGTTAAGAATCTGGTTTGTCAAGGCCATCACCATATAAGGCAACTGCTCAGCTCAGCGCATTCAACCTCTCTGGCTATTTTGCTACAGAAACACTGCTGTCCGTCTCTCATTGTCTCAGCAGTAATGATGGTTGTAGTTAATTACCCCATACGCCATAAAGGTCAGTTCTATATTCTGACACATACCAAATGCATTATAGGAAATGGTCAGTAAACTCATCTGGTTATGAGTGTAGTTGGGGTCAGGTGCCCACGTGCTTGTATTTGCGAAGCTTCTGTATTAAGTGTTTGGAAGGAAATCTCCCTAAAAGTCTTCCCCTATGTTTCCACAGCTGTCTGTCGGGCCACCTGGAGCCCCGAATCAAAACTGGGCAACTCCCAACAACTGCCTGTAACTCACATGCTCTCATTCCTTCAGTTTCTGTTTTGGATAACTTAACACCAGGCCTTGTTTTGTTTTAGCTCAGTGTACACACCGTGTTTAGACACCCTGATACACAGAAAGCTGCTGATATGAAATAAGCCTTTCTGTATTTTACACATAAACAGTGTCTGATAAAGCATTTGGGCACTTAAGCTTATTCGTTTTTACAGACATTTGTAAGCATGACTCAGACGTCTGAATACTTTTAGAGCCACTGAAAATTAACGCTCTGTCGGTCTCAGTAAATCACCAGGCAAGAGAATTTAGGGTATTTTTGGATAGTGTTGAGTTTTCCGGTATGGAAGTCCCCTTCCCAGTGGAACTGAAGTATATGGGTTTCACTGTCAGATGTACTTTAGGACTTATTGACCTTGTGACTTATGTGACACAATCACCAATCATTGTGTGATTCACCCTTTGAGGTCACGGAAACTTCTAGATCCTGTGACTTGTTACCTGTTTGTGTATATGGGTGTCCTTTGTGACTTTGGACCAGATAAGTGTGGGTGTTGATCTCTGAAAGATACTCTTCGTTTGTTGTTCTGAGAGGCCACGTATGACTGAATTTTAATGTGGCATAACATGACTTTACATTTATATGCCCTCTGTGTCTGGCTGTCTGTCTGTCTGTCCCTGCCAGTGCACAAAGCCTGTGAGTCTTCTGTTTAAAGGGACAGTTCACTCAAGAATGAAAAATCATTTACTCATCCTGTCATTCCAAACCTGTATAATTTTGCTAGTTCAGAATTGTTTACATTGCTCAAATTGTGACCAACAGCTGTCAAGCTCTGAAAAGAATATATATACCATGAAGTACCATGAAGTGATCTATATTACTCACATGCCATATTTCAAGTCATTGTAATGTCACTTAGTGCACATTTGGGAAGAATCAACTACTATTCGAGTTATTATTTATGGAAAATCATCCCCCCACCCCCATTAAGCATCAGTGACATTTGACAGTCTTCTTTCTGGTCACCATTCACTTTCACTGTATGGCAAAAGAGCAGCATCAACATTCTACTAAACTACAACTTCTGTGTTCCGTTCATGAAGGAAATCATGCAGGTTTGGAAATGATGAGGGCGAGTAAATGACGACTGAAGACACTTTACAATAAATCATCCAACTGAACCTTATAATAAAGTGCTAACACATTTCACTTTTACGTGAACTGCCTCCTTAACTGTTTCTAGTTGTGCTTTGCGGTTCATCTATCTGTTATAAAGAAGAGAAAGTAAAATTTTTCCAAATGGAAGGAAACACAGAGATAATAAATTATGATTACATCAACAAGCTTGTTTACTCTTCTGTCACTCTCTCCATCAACGTTCAGTCAACACACACACACCACCACTATGTTTACTAATGTAAGCGTATATACACACACACAAGGTTCTTGCTGTCTGGTACAGCTCTGTATTTGTAGCAGGAGCATGTGATATTTATGAAATGGGAGTCATTATGAGGGGCAAACATCCATTAGAGCCGTCAGAGCCATTGCAAAAAGCAGCTCATAAAATCTAGATAAACTGAGGGTTCGTCCTGGATAACAAACTGGGCTTGTTTTGGGGAAATGAGAGATTGGACTTTTCTATAGAGGTTATTTTGTAGTTTTATATTACGAGTGTGTGTGCGTATTTGTCTGTTCCGTCGTGACACGCAGACACATGCACAAGCCCCTTATTACACTTCAACTGCATTATCTCCTAACCAAAGACTAATGCCACATGGGAGGAGAAGGGGGAAGCCAGAAAAACAGTTCAACATCAGCCGCTGGTGAATTGGGGGTGGGGGGCGGTTAGACTGGATTGTTTGGAGGGAGTTAACAGTAAAACGGCATTCTGTGCCACCAATACCCACCTGCCCTTTTGCCCCCTATGGAAAAGAAAGGAATGATAAGCCAGTACATAATAGCAGTTTAAAGCAGGGGAGGGGTCGGGCTTAGGTCATTATCTAGACAGATTTGACTAAGGGTTATTTTGCTGATAATTGTAAATGTGGATTGTACCATCTGGTGCAGAAAAAGGGGTGTGTTCTGTTCCTGAAATGAAGTGATTTTCTCTTATATTCTTATTTTTTTTTTACCTTGTTCTCTGGTAACAGTGACAGTGGTTATGTCATTAAAGTGCCTAAATAATCTTTGTTAAGAACAGAATGTATTGTTACCTTAATTAAAAAAATATAAAAATATTAAATTGTAATTTTGTTTTTAATTCCGTTCTGAATGACAACCCTGGTACAGTATGCATGCAATAATATCTTTGAAGAATTCAGGTTTTGTCTGAATGATTTTGTCTGAATCCTCTTGAATGATTGATGTGTCACTGACCAGGTCAATTTGGAGCGAGTGGAAATGGAGCTCTGTACGTTTCTGAGGAAACAAGGCCAGTTGCTCCCAGTATGACATCGTTGATCCTCCAACACTGCCCTAACCTAGTGTTTTAAACAGCCTGCTAATTACAATGGTGGTAAGGTTCACCACTATCATCACATCCTGAGATCATTAGCCGGGGGGAATACAGGGGAGCATATGTCTGCACTAACTTCTCTCATTTCATCATCTTTTCAACCACGGCCATCTCACCCGCTTCTCCTTGACCTCCTCTGTTATGTCGCCTCTCCGTCTTCATCGGCCCTCCACTGGAGAAATGGTGAATAATACATCGGCCTTTACATCACTGTTTGTAAGGCGACAATGTTAGCGTGTCAAGGCGTGACATTCGATCCGCTCGTCCAATGACAAGATGGAATATGTTGGCCGGTATTGGTTTTCAGCAGGTGCAGATGAAATATTGATGAGGACTGAGGCAGTTTTTCCACTGTGGTTAAGCTGGTCACCAGTAACCCTTTCCACCTCACTTGATACTGCCTTGCCCGATCTTAGGCCACAGCCTGGCTGCAATCAGGGAGAGAGAGCAATGAAGAAAGAGACACTTTCCATCTGCTATGAAACTGGAGGATCTCATTACTGCTGAGTGCTGAAGGTGCGAATGTATTGCCTCAAGCCCACACCTGCCTTTCTCTACATCAGATCAACGATCAATGGATCGGATCGGCGTTTGTCGTAAACCGAAAGCTTTGCTGAGACCCCTCTCAGTGGAGCAGATGACTCAGTGTAGGACTCCCTGAATAAACCATGACTCCAAATATTCATTAATAATGCAGAGGGCTACTGTAACACATACAGCTGGAAGAGCGTAAGAGCACAACGGTGGATTGAACGTATAGCCAATGTTACATTTTCACCGGTCTAATTTACTTCCAGGATAAGTTAATATCACAAATGAAATGCAGACAGTCAGTAGGGCATGTTTTATTCTTTTTTTGGTCTTCTCAACATAATTTAGAGTGGCTGTTTGTCTCTGAGCCAGCAGTTTAGATCTTTTTTTCTCTATTGTTTTTCCCCCTGAGGCATCGTATTTTTATTTGTCTTTTTATTTGTCTTTTTATTACAGGTTTTTCAGCCAAGTATAATCAGTAAAACAATTATGAAACAAACAAAATATGTAAAAGATGAGATACTAAAATCATTACATAACTTTTAATGATTGAATAAAATTACAGCATATTAAATGAGCGTAAAAATGTGACAGCTTGCCCTGAGCTGACATTTGTGGGAAAAAAAGTTTTTTGAGAACATAGTTCTCAACTGTCTATTGAAATCTACCTTCATTATATAATTGACCTTTACTTGAATGTATCTACCACAGATCTGACACACTCAGGGTTTCTGTGGTTATGAGCTAATGATTTGTACCAGGTTTTTTAAATAAGGTAGACTTACAAAATATGAAGAACAGTGAGTTCAATGGACCAGAAGTGAGAACGTCTGTTTTACTGCATTTTGTCTTTAACTCAAGAGCAATAATAAGAATGATAACATAGGTTATGCGGACAGAATTTACATTGTAATTTAAGACTAAGTGTTTAAAACCAGCCTACAAAACCACTGTTAGAGAAAGGAAACATTTATTTAAACATTGTTGACTTTTGACACACAATTATCCATTAATGAGATGTATCCCTTGTGACAACTAGCCCCAGTCTTCTTTAACGTATATACATGCTGTATATACAACACAAATATATATTTATATGTTATATTTTTTTGTTGGCCCCTTAAGTTACCTTTTATTCCTGTTTCACACATTTGTTTAACACAAAATCACTCATAATTTTCTTTTGACCAATGCAAATGGCAGCAAGCTAACACAAACTGAACATATTTGTGCATGTCACAAATGCTTGAGCACACATTTTACATTTTGTTTGTTGGAAGTAGCTTTTGTCTATAAAACACAAATCAAGCCTCATGGCGCCTGAATTAACAGATTGTCCTTGTACGAGCAAACAAATTCCTTCAGCACTCGGTCAGAAAAAATGTCTTACTGTGCCTGAATCTTCCAGCATGTCTGTCCTCACCCACCATGGAATTAACTTCATTAAGTCAGCCCTGTTTGATTGATTTCAAGGTCTTCTGTAGAGCTTAGTGGTTCAAGTTTCACATAAGGAATCTGTTCTTGATAGTCACAGCCAACATATTTGTATTCATATTTCATATTCAACCACTGGAGAGAAATTACAACATTGTGAGATGAATTCATTTTTTTCTGGTGCCCTTGTTATGTCTACAGTGTCAGAGCAGACGGATAGTTTCTACACCCAGTCGGCCATATTTCAAAAGGCGGCACAAATTCAAAATTACAGTAGTGCACTGTATTTTTACCATAAAATAGCAGGTAGTATTGCATTGAAATAAATCATAAGTGATGCAATGTGGCAGTAGCATGCTTTTTTAAAAGGTGTCATAATATTATAGCATCAATATGATTGCATGTTTTCAGCATTATTATGAAGGTCTTCCACACTTCATGGACAATTAAGCAAACACAAATACGGTATTTTTTGTCTACAGTAGTTTCACATTTTTAGCTGGACATTGTCATTTTACCTGCAGTCTGCTTGGCTTGACCTTTAAAGAGGTTTTACAAAGGGCTCTCGAATCATAAAGCTTTCACAGTGCTGTAAAAATTATATAGTAAAGCAAATCTAGAACCATAACAAGCACTTACATCTTATCATACCCTGTAATGCATTCCAGAAAGACTTTTTTTACAATGGAAAAATCTTTTGATTGCAGGTGCTGAAGTAACCTTTAATCTGTTGCTGTCTGCTGTCTTCAGCATAAGCGTCTAAACCTAAACCTCAATTAAAGTTTAGCTTTCTAACTTAATCATTCCCCAATGGAAAACGAGTGTTGTTTATTTCAAGTTGACATACTGAAAGTTCCAGAACTGTACGTGCTAAATCCATTACTTAATCATGTAAAAAAAATCAATGTTTTAACAGTTAAGTGGCAGATAACTCCATATTTCTTTGAAATCCGTACCTTTGATGACATTTTACACAGTTGGGTTTTTAACAACTAGTTGAGATTAGTATGAAATGTTTTTGGAAAGTTCCACGTGCAGGAGCATCACATGAGAAAGAACTGTTGTCCTAGATTTTTGTGTCTTGTCTCTCTCAGTGCTTTATGGTTGTTATATTGTGGCTGTTATAATGTAATAGTACTCATAATGAGGGAACATAAAGCACATTTTCTTTTTTGAAGTTTATGAACTCTGAACAGATTTGCCTGTGTTGGCACCAGAAACTTTCAGCATGAATGACCACAGATGTATTGCGAATACTCTTGGCCCAAATCAATTTACAACAATTTCTTTGTATTTTGTTTTGTATTGTTTTGTATGGTTTCATTTTGAATATTTTTGCTGTCAGCTTGATATTTTTACTACTTTTACTACTTTTTCATTTGGTTAATTTGTTTTTTTCTTGATTTAGCTAAAAACATATTTAAAAAACTTACATTAAACTTCTTAATGCTTTAGACAATAAGATAAACATGATACAGAACAACAACATACAGAATAACATGAATCCAGAAGACAGCAGTTCTCAGACATTAGACAGCTGCACTAGTAATATGTTCTGTCTGTATAAGTGGTTGTAATCTTTATATTTCTCTTTCTTTCCCAGAGGACACAGTTAATTCATTTCCTGGCTTGCTCTCTCTGCACCTGACATCTTTATAACATTTGTATCATACTAAACACACACACACAGATTAGAGAATTGGTATTACAAAGGCTGAGATTGTTTGTTGGGTCCGTGTACTGTATGTTGGGTAAATATAATGGGAAATATTAGGGGAAAAACATGTACAAATGTTGGTATAAAAATCTGTGTTAATAATGATTAACTGTGCTGCATAACCATATTTATTATTTTTTTAAGTTTCTAAGATAAAGCATATATTGTGTTATGAAGAGAAGATTAACAACTAAGTTGTATGTGTGCGTGTTGTTGATTTACTTAACTGTATATTGGTAACGCAAAACCTCCTTTTGGGGACATCCTTATTTCAAAAACACTATAAAATTATAGTTTTTTTATTTTAAAAATGAAAAACGTTTCTGTTAGGGTTGGAGTTAGAGTGTGGGTTAGAGTTAGATTATATTGTCTATGGAATAGTGTCTATTATATAAGTCTATAGAATGTCCACATTTATTATAAGTAAATGTGTGTGTGTATACATATATCCTTATCTATATGAAATTGCTTATTGACTTATAATACAGTAAAAATGTTTACCTAATTTATTTTGATGGTCAGATTTTTGACAACATTGTTTTAATTAATTACATTTTAAGGCAGTTCATTTCCTTGCTCTTTTATTTTATCGGTTTTACAAGAATATAAAAAGCTTATCGTGAGATATGTCATGTCATTGGGCCAATTCTCCTGCTGCTTATGGAAGCTGTTACACAGTGTTAAAGCTTATATCAGCAACCAAGGCCGTAGCGTGAATGATTTCTGTTCTGCTATAAATGTGAGAGTAAGAGCTGGGCCCACAGGGGGTAGAGTGTGGGATTATGGCAGCTCTGTGTGTGTGTGTGAGAGAGACAGAAAGAGAGTTAGAGAGTTAGTCCCATGGTGTCTGCTTGCTATTATCATCATTAGCTGAGACGGCAGTTAGATCATGCTCACTAAGTAAAATCTGCCTTTGGTGCCAATTAGAATAAACCATCCGCATCTGTCACAGAGGAGGGAGGACGTTCTTGGAATGATGTGGAATTCAATTTAAATGGTTGGCTGATCCCAAGGGATGCAAGTGTGTGAAGAAGAAGAGAGAAAGGAATGGGGAGGAGAAATGGAGAGAGAGGGGGACTGCACCAAGATTTGACTGTAACATAGGTTCTTAGGTTTTTGAATGTATATGTAAAGAAAATGCAAGTAAATATGATTTGCTATAATGTTTGTTACTGCAGAATGGCACAATTAGTCATGATTAGTGGCCACAACTAGTCTATTAGAGATCAAACATTGCTGTCATGTCACCATGGCACCGATACTGGTGATGATGTCATTTTCTCTTGGGTGCTTCTGCTGGACTCTTAGTCCATGCTGATCTCCCACCTTTCTCTCCAATAAGGAAAAAAATGTTAATTGCAGATGCCTTAGAAACAGTTTTTGCTCCATTTTAGGAGATTTTCAAACTCGGGTTCAGGGACTGATACATACCCCCAGATTTCCATGCATATTTTTCGCGACGTGAATGAATTCGTCCGCTGAGCCGATTTCAACCCTGCAGTGCGGAGTGGAGATTATGCATAGTGCTTGCCACTTGCCTGAAGTTTCCAGCTATTTTAAGAAAGGGGGAATTGTATGGGTTGTGTTCCTATAAAGAACAATGTGCAGCATGATGGGTAATTTTCTTCTCTCACTCTGGAAGAAATGACACCACAATCTTTCTCAATCTCAGGTGCCAAGGCACCTGATTGGAGGTTGTCTGCCAATCAAAGTTAGTGCTGTAGTCTTATAGGCATGTTTGTGTGGGTGGGTGGGTTTGTAGATACTGTATATTTGTGAGGGCCAGATTTTTACATTAAAGTGGTCCTCATTACCTGAAAGGCTCATATATTGGTCAAATTAGGTTTTGCTTTAAATCTAATAATGTCAACAGGTTTCTGTGATGGTTATTGTAAACTTAAGGGTGTAACAAATACAGTTTTATTAGCTTAGTATAGTAAAAAACCATTCCATCTATGGAAGGTGTATGAGGGTAGGTGGGTCAGGAGGGGGCCAAATGTCCCCATAAAAATAATAAAACCTGAAATCATCTGTATTGTACACCTATACAGCCCCCACCTGGAATGAAGGTTTAATAAACATACAAAATCATGTTTTAATGAAACTATAAAAAGACAGAAACGTTTCTGTGAAATTATTATTAGGTCAGTATAAAAACAATCAAATGGAAAGTCCCCACCATGATTTGTGTCTGCATGTGAGAGAGTAAGAATGAGAGAAAGTAATGGTTTATGTAATGGTTTGCACAACTGTGCAAGAATGTATAGAGATGTGTGTGTCTTTGTGTTGGGGGGTTACTTAAACACATGATAGGGTTAGAATGTGGGTTAGGGCTAGGTTTATAACTAGTTGTGTATTAAAATAATAGAAGTCTATGGATTAAGTCTAAGTCTATATAACCCATTTAGATATTTAAGTAAATGTGTGTGTGTGTGTGTGTGTCCACTGTGGTTTCTCTTTGACCTGATTGCTGAAGTGACTTGTTAGACTGGGCCATTGGCTCTTCTGGTACTCTGTGGCACCCACCTACTTTCCTAACTCGGCTCAGCTGGGTCAGTCTGACTCTTTTCTCCCCCAGCTCAAATCTAGGACATGGTGAATTTGAAGATCTGTGAAAAAAATGATTGTCATCCAGCAGGCCTCCAACTGGTTAAATGTTTGGTACATTTTTCCATCCTGTGGACTGTGGAATCCACAGTTACACCAACATTATTTTTAATGCATTGTTTCGTTATTGCTGTGGTGGTCTTTTTTAAACTGGAATTTAAAAGAATGCTCTGTGCTCTATTTTGTATTTTTATTTGTGTGTATGTGTGTGTGTCAATGTAAGACCGGTCCCCTACTGAGGGTGTAAATTGGCCCATGAAACAAACCACAGGGCTGGGTCTAAATGTCTCTAAAAAATCTCCAGTAGAGGATCAAGCCCTGCTTTTGCTGTTTGGCATTCTTTAGCACTTTAATAGTATAAATAAGTGAGAAATTATGTTTCCCACAGACTTTTGTTCCTAAACGTCTTCAAGGGACTATCACCTGCCTTATGGTTTAAATTACCCTTCTACAGCACTTTGGTAGATGCTTGTTGTTTTTAAGTGTTCCTTATCATGAAATTACCTAGATGAGTGTATAGCAGAAAAATCACGAATTGCCTAAAGATCAAGGCAAAGTTAATTTGAGGTTCTGGTGGTGAACTGCTGAGAGCTTATATTTTGATAGTGTGACCCATGTTTAATTTGGACAATGCACATGCGGTTGCATCACAGGCTGCATCAAATGCGAAGATCGCATTATGCGAAGCATGGTCTAATGCGAAGATCGCATTAGACCATGGTGTGATGTCATTGCTTCTGCCCTCAGCTTTGCCTAGAAAACCATTCTGGATGTAGCTGAGACTATTGGACATAATCCTGTGAAGTGTGTTTTGTGTGTGTGGGTGAGTGGGGGTTGGTTTGGGGTTATGTGTGCTTCTCTATAATCCCAATGTATCTGTGAGTTTTTGTAATCCTGTGTGTATGTGTGTGTGTATCTTTTACGTGTATACTTAGATTTGAGCTTAGGTCCATTTCCCATTTTTGCGTTTGTGTTTTATTTCATTTTAGTCTCTTATTTTCTCCATCTCTTTCTCTCTGTGCAGGTGTTTGAATGCTGTTCCCAGGGGTCCGTGGGCTGTCACGCTGTGAATGGTAAAAAGTAACCCCCCACCGCCTTACCTGTGGAAAATTGATACGATTCTTCTGTGAATTGCTCCTATTGTAAATTCCTCCAGACGAGCAGAGATTTCTCAGAATGTACAGCTGCATGCATCTGTTTTGCCTCTCAGTGTTTTGGCTCCTCACAGTCAGTCCACTATTGTGGTTTGTCAGAGTCAACGTCCCCTATAAGCTGCTGTCATGCAAGCTATTTTAGCTCAGCTTCAAAACCTAGTAAGCCACATTGAGTGACTGGTTTGGTAGCGACGCATTGCGCCACACAAAGAAGGACATTCGTTTGCAATTAAAGTTTATCCTTACCATGTTGCTAAACTACTGACATGAAACTCTGATAAGCACATAAATACATAACACAAAAAAATGTGGATCCAGAAATCAATTATTAAATGGGACTGAATATAAGTGGACAAACTGTAAACCAGCTTGAATACTAATTATGAATATTAATATTCATAAAGATTCCTCAGTAATTCAAGCTATTAAATATTACTTAATCACTCAGTGAAACAGCAAAAACCTACAATATAATGACAATTATAACATATGCATAAACGTACATTTAGTCCAGTGTGCTCAAGCTTTTGACTGGTATAGTGTATATAGTCATAAAAAAGTCTATTTCTGTTTTTACAAAACATTTCAGTATTTGACACTGTGGTGTCTTTGCTGTAATAGTGGAACATTTTGCCGTACTTGTGGTTTTAACCAGCAGTTTTTTTCTGTGTGTGTACTGCCAGTGGTAAAAACCATGATGTCATTGTTTACATGTTTGCCCATGGCTGTCTGATGGAATGGCAGAAATGCAGTGATGTCACCGCAAACCTTGTGTGCATGTCATGCGTCTGTGTGTGTGTGAGAGAGAGAGTTTAAATGATGACGTAGTATAATCTGAAATACAGGGAATTGCATCTGTGTGCTGATTCCGAGTGCAGAGTAAAGAAGGATAAGTTATGTCATCTCTCTTCATCCATTACGATGCTACAAGCACATGTATACTGATCTGGAAGTGACATCACCAGAGGACAGTGCATTTGTGTGTGAGGAGGGTAAAATGATGATGTCATGTATAAACAAGCAGTTTCTACATCATTGTGACATACCTTGGAGATTTAGCTGACTTGGCTGACGATCAAAGCAAACGCATGTTTTGTTTTCTGTTCACTTTATCTGTATGTTTTTATAAGCAAGTTCTGATTTTAATGGCTTCCCACACTTGCCAGTGATTTAATGCAAAAGAAACGTTGTTGACACAAAGCATGTTTTAGCCTTGTTGAACTAAACCTGTATTTAACCTGTAAAATTCTTGGGGTCTGAGCCCAACCAAAACCACTACAACTGACATAGATGTGACAGCCGACCAGTCTAGAAAATTCTCATTTCCTGAATGTAGAGATACTATAAGCTGAGCAGCCCTGTAATAATACTTCATATAATACTAAACTCAATAATACTAAACCACCTTTGTCTTGCTGGAATCAAGCACACTGGTAAAGGACTTGCTTATTCTCATAGCTTCTGCTGTACCAGACATGGAAAGAGACATTATCTCCCATCTCATCATGTCTTTTAAATGTCTTCAAAAGAGCTGTGTAGTTTATAGTTTGCTAAAAATAACCGTGACACTCTCTTTTGTGTTCTTATGAAATTTGACTGTCTACACCGTTGACATCTAAATTAGGTGGGGGATATATTCAATATATAATTGCATTTGCGACACTCACTCTCATTAGAAAGTTTGGTTACAAACCTTATGATTGTGGTCATGTTGAATAATAATGTTTAATGCATAAGATGCTGATGGCCGTGGCATATTTACCCCGCAGTCTCTGTAATGAGGTCACCCACAGTCACGTAATTATTCCTTCACTTGTGTGGCTATTTATGGCATATCTCTTCTCTGGGGCGATCTGTCTCTCTGATTTATTCGTCCCTTCCCAATACACCTGGGGTCATTTATAAAACTGAAAGGAAAAAAACACCAATATCATTCGACTGGACAACCAGCCCTTGAGACTGATGTCTTGTATAAGGAATATTAATGCAACTGCCATGTGAAAATTCATTTCAGTCTGCCCTGTTAAGACTGTTATTAATATCAGTTTACACAAAGAGTTTTTTTCCTTTTACACATCATGAAAACCAGCAAACTCCCCTTGTTGAATAACAGCAGAAAAATATAACATATCTTTTCTTCCTGTATATATTATCTGTACTTTATCTTGGATTTGAGCACTGCAATTGACTGCAATAATTTGTGCACTGCAATTTATTTAAATTAAATTACAGTATAACATTTAATGACATAATAGAGAGATTAATATGTGGGATAATTGATCTGAAAAATGTGTGTATATCAGCTAGTTTATTTTGGATTGTAAGGATAATGACACAGTGTATTTGTCTGTGGAGGTGTTACCTGAGTTACATTAGGTCTTAAATTTATTGTGATAAAACATACCCTTTTATCTAAAGCAACTTTCAAGGGTTCAAGGTTAATAAATGTTATCAGTTTGTATGTTCCTCCTTGGGTTAGAACCCACAACCTTAGCATCACTACATGACTATAGCACAATGCTTTACCAGTTGCGCTAACTAAAAAACTAATTCTTGTGTGTGGCTTTCTTCAGTTGCTCTATAACATCTCAATGGCAGGTTCCTCTAAAGCGCTGTATTTGGCATTGCTGCTACTGTCTGTCAATAAATATCTCTTTGATAAAGCAAAGAAATGCGCATTTGCTTGTGGTTGCACCTTTGACGGTGTGAAGTCTGTAATAAGCTGCAGCTGTATTTTGTTAAGATAATCAAGTTAGAAGTGACAGTATGTCAAAAATATTACTCTGCGGTCTAAAATTCGGCAAATTACAGCTGCTGGTCGTTTTGTTGTGTTCAAAGCACTTGAACTGGCAGGATTTACCAGAGACACTAGTAATGACAAATCATGCTGCCAGCTGATACGTTCTGCTGAATGTTGTGTCTCTGAGTCTCTGTTCGAGCCGTTTATCTGTGCAGTAAAAGAGGCAGAGAGAATCTGACTGAGTAATGGCTGTCTCATCACTGCCAAAGCAGTTGCCACACATGCAATCAAACTGCCACTTATCCGTGTATTTGTATGAATGCTGTTGAAGCTTTCAACAGGCTTGGAAATCAACCCCGTACATTAGCATTAGTGCCAAACCCATTGGAGCGCACCAGCCGAAGCCTGACGTTATTTGTCCACAGATCACTTGGTGACATTTACTAAGGGCTTCTGGTCAGATAAAGGGATGAACTACACGGTTCATTGAAGTCCTGTTTGAAGTATTAAGTGCAACACTGATAAATGGAGTGGAATACAGATCTAACACTATGAGAGGAGTTGCTGCGGTCTATGTATAGCTGAGCTATCAGACAGTCTGCCAGGGAAGCAGCCAAGCTCAGCCAATGGAGCCACTATAGCAGCATTTTTCACCATGGGCTAAAAATACAATTGATTATAAAAAGTCTGCTTTTGGAATTTGCCTGTATATAGTTGTGAAACAATTACATCTTTTTTTTTACTGTTTTTTTGACAATATTCGATACATATCTTGATATTTATGCATTTGCTCTCAAATGACAATCAGAACAATTATCATTCTGGACGTTGTTGTCTAGTAGAATTATAATATTTTACACATGAGGTTATGAACAGTAAAAATTATACACAGTTTTTCACCTAAAGAATTCTAAACGTTATTGATATTATACAAAATGTAATTGTATTTACTTAGATTCACTAATATCACAATATATAGTGGTAATCAGCTATATTTTCCTATATTTACATTTACAGAGACATTTTAACATATAAACAAAAATCTAAACAGTGATATCTTTAAATGATGGCTCAAGGATCATTGAATTAGAATTGTGAATCAATTCATAAAGATGGCAAGTTAAAACTAATTCATGGTAATGAATCATTTTTGCTTAAATCAAAAAACTTTACTAAAACATGTCTGCACATTATAAGCAAATGGCCTTCAAAACATGCAATGGCAAAATCATTAAAATCATCACAATTCATATTTCCTAATTTAATGCTGCAAATATTTTTTAACATTCAATATATAGTTCAGTTCTAATGTGCAGTAACTTGTTGTAGTTCACAGCATCACAATATTAACCTGAAGGTATTTTCAAAAATATTAGACTCATTCCCTTCATACTGAAGCAAGTCTACTGTCAAATCCTCTTAATGTCAATGAGAAAGCAGTTAGCACCCAGACAGAGACAGAGGGGGAGGGGAACATTGCTCGCAATCTTTTTTGGCACCTCTGGCCTTCAAACCCAGTATGTCAAGCTGTGGCCTGAACTGGTGTGAATGATACGCCTGTTGGTAAGTGCCAGTCAAAAAGTTCTGACAGCCGCCGTGTCACCTTGCATTATTACCTCCATCACTGTCAGATGAAACACATTCTTCGCTGTTTGCTTCTGGTCTGATGAGCACTGAAAAAGTTAACATTTTCAGAAGTTTTTGTAGCAAAGCCTGTATTTTTGACCTGGTTACTCTGAGGTGTCTGTTGTAATTTCTGTAACTGTACAAACAAGTGTTACCCATCATGTCTTATTTTGCTTCTCAAGCATTTTAATGGGGTCATAGTAAGTTTGGACATACAGCAAAAGCGTCCTGTAAAGTTACCTGAAAAGGTTTTATCCTCATTGCTTTTCCCAAGAATGTCTTGATGATCAATAACCGCAGTCTTTCATCCTGCAAATACCCTAATTTGGTTCACATGGGTTGCCATATGGATTATGTTGGATTATTTAAAATAAGGTGTATTTACCTGATCTGAATTTATATGTGTGTGTGTGTTTATACGTGGTATAATTAAAGTGATGAGTTATTTATACCATGCAGTGGGTACACTGTACAGCCTGAGGCCTGATCAAGCCATTTGCCAATCAATTATTTACGCCCTCTTGGAACAGACTAATTCAACCTTTTTTTGTGAAATGCCATGGCAACACAACAGGAAGAGAGTCCTTTAAGGGGGACTTTTTGGGAAAGTGCAATTCTGAAGCCTTGGTATAAATCATCTGCTGGTTTTGTGTTTGAAGTATACACAGGTTTATGAATATACATGGTCGCGCACATAATTTTACATTCTAAATTTAAATTTCTCTTCTAGGAAAATGGCACAAAAACACTGATGACTCATCTTGCACTACAAAGATTTTTGCCCAATCAGATGTTCTGTAGAATATAAATCCCCCCCCCCCCAAGCATCATTGGCTTCCAGGCAAAAAAAGATTTTATTACTAGACAACTGGCGAGTAATTATTTTCCAATTAATTAGGTGACAGTCAGTTCATTATGGCTTCCTGTTTCATCATGATTATTACACATTCGAACATGTACTCATGTTTAAGAGTGTGCGTGTGAAATCTGCACCAATCTGCTCGCAACACCATCATTTCAGTCCATCACCCACGTAAAGCAAACTGTGCTCAAAACATGCACACATACACGCGCTCCAGCTTCATCCATAATGCTTTTAAAAAGCAAGGATGGATTTCTAAGAATTACCCTGAATGGAATTTTTTGAATTATACCGTATAAACACAATTCCTTTAAAAAAAGACAGATAAAGGGTTTAATAACTGCAACATTTATTGGCAGAGCGGGAGTGCAGCCCTGATATCAGACCCCCAAGTGACAGCACCCTGGAAACATTTTCCCAGCATGCTTTTCACACCTTAAGGGTGTGGTTTTGCAGGTGCCCTGCTGTTGACATCAGCCTAGTGCTGGTTCAGATGCACCACATGGTGCAAAGATAGAAATGTACATTGACATCAGACCATCTGGTAAAATAAAAAATATTCAAAAAATATTCACAGTGCTAATGCACAGTGAGTAGAGGTAATTTAACCACAGTCTTGATGTCACACTCATTTCTGTCAAAGCATCTTAGATCTTCAAAGAGGTCAAAAACTGGCCATGAATAATTGCAAACTCCACTGGTGATTCATAAAGGCACGAAAGCCCATATCCTCATTTCCAATCCACACACACAAATTTCTGCTTGCACAGTTCATTGTGCACAAGTGACCTGACGTCATGTTTCCATGGCTGAGTGTGTCATGTGAAATGGGAGACGCACTGTCTGAACACTTTGGTTGCTGTTGTTTTCTGTGTGTGTGTGTTTGCGCGAGATGCCACCTCAGATGGCGCTTGAAAAGACACACAGTCACACACCATGGAAATGACACTGACACAGTAAACCCTGCCAGTGTATTTGCTAACTTGTGAAAGAGAATCCACACAGAATATTACATATTCTAGCCAGTCAGAAACTTCACAGTTTCTTCAGTTCTATATACTGCAGAGGCTGAAGATATCGGAGAACGAATCTGATAGTGCTGCACAGGATATGCCCTCATTGGGCTCAAACTATCAATTTACAGAGCTGTTTTCATTTTCTGAAAAAATGCGAAAGGTGCTTGTCTGTGCAAAACTCCAGTAGCTGTGAATGTTTGCCAGGGTATTGCTATGTGGTTGCCCAGGTGTTATCACCCTGCTATGTGGTTGCTATGGTGTCCACTGTGGTTGCTAAGGGTGATATTCCAGTCCCTAAATATGACTCTAGTCTATCTTTCAGTGTACATCTATGGGATTCTAAGTTTGATGACTTAGAAAAAGCAATAGCCCATTTCTTCTCAACAAGTTGAACAATTTGAGGTATTTTTCACATCCATATTGAAGTTGTATACTTCAAATCCCTAACCAGCATAGTAATGTCCTGATGAGCACCATTAATAACAAAATCAGTAATTATATGCCTGTGAATGTGTGTGAAAGAGAAACAAATGTGTGAATGTGTAGGTGTATACAAAAGAGAAAGCGTATTTGTGTGTTGCCCAAAAGATGCTGATGTTTGCTAAAAGTCTTTAATCCCTCTAAAAATAGGACGCCTGTGACATCATCTCAGTTGCTCCCATTCTCCCTCTCTCATTCTCTTGCATGCGTAAAGGCGCATTATCTCTGCGATTTTACATCCACTGGGATTCATCTTTTTGAAGTGATGCAATAGCACAGGGATTTTATAGTCTGTTAGTCTCTGTACTATCAGGGACACGGTGGTGGCTGTTAGTCGCTGACTGCATAGACAAGCCTTGTCTTTACTCCGTTTCTTAGCAAGGGTTCTGATTCGGTAAATTGGTGCCAGATGAGAAGAGCGTTGGGGGTTATTCTCATGAGGCGTAACAGAATTAAATTCTACCGCTTGTACGGTTTCAGGATTCTGTGTTTGGGAGACTTTGGCTAAGAGAACAAAAATCACGCTAATAGAAGACCATTAAATAGCCCATAAACCTTTCAAAACAAGTGTATAATAAGCTATTACACAATAGCACAGGACTTGTTAGCTTGTCCAGATGGAACTGTTTCTCATTATGGGCCTTAGGTGGTGCTCCCAGTATATAGGGCCAGGCTGCTGCTAATTTGAGACATGGTTTAAAATGTTTTGAGCGGAAAATATTGGGAGTAAGTGCAGCCGCTTGTAAAAACCTCACAACTACTGTATCAGAGGCAAACGGCTCACTGCTGGCCAGGTGGGGGTTGGGGGCTGTGGGTTGTTTCAATAGCCTTTCCTTACTGATCATTTTTTCATACACTATACTATGATTTTGCAAGTTTATGGTTTTATGTATATAGAACACAGATCAGAACGTGATGATTTGATTTGGGAATCTTATAGGTATCCTTGCTTAAGTACAATGCACAGTTATGAGTGTGATATTGGTTTTATACAACAGTTCTATAAACAGGAAATTTCTAAAAAATTAGAAATCATCAAGTGATTTAGTGACCATACACAATAGGGTGTCTATTTCTTGTGTTTTCTGAGGGCTCTGTCCTCCTGCCTCATTGCCTCAAGATTCAATAGCTTTCAGCCCTCCCCTTGGATCATTCAAGAACACACACACCTTTTCAGCTGCACTTTTCTATAGGAATGCTACATCAAAATCACCACGGCAACAGCTCGCTGGGCAGAAGACCTGTGAATTGAACATGGTGATGATATCAGGCCTCCGCTGTTCCCATGTCAGTTTGGACCATGCCACTCACCTGCACAGCCTGGAGGTCAGTGTACCACACCACAACATAGGACAGAAAAGTACAGCACAGATTAGATTTGCATATTAATACTGCACAGGCAATACTGCACAGGCTTCAGTACCTGTAGTACCTGCATTATTAGATCATTAGAGCATTTTATTGGACAAAACTTGGATACGCCCCTGAGTGCAAGATGAGTAGTCTGGCACATTTTCCCAATTGAGGAAGACTGTAAACAACTTTTGTTAGCTTTTAGTAGTACACTAGCATATAGGCCTTAATTCTAACAAACATGGACAAAAAAACCATAAAACCTACCTTGTGATTTAATAGTGTTTTTTAGCTGCTCCAACGGGTTTTTTAATTGCATGCAAATGCAAAATGAACAGTGTAGAATGTGCACTAGGATGCATACCCCACATACCATATAAAGCATTAGTGATCATGCAGGAATTCAGGGAGGCACATTACTTCATTCCAAAGCAACTCATGGATCTCTGTCAGTCTGCACTAATGCAGCACACAATGCTACAAACATTCTGCTTAATTCTGTGGTATGTGGATGAAAGTGATTAAATCAGCTATAACTTTTGGACAGTATTGTTAGCTATAATCAGATCCAGTTACTGGTCTTTTTTGTGTAGATTTTCTGGGTGTGCCCTGCACACGGAAGTATGTGTGTGTGTACATGTAGAATTTGGTCTTCTGCATCCTTTGCATCAGGGTCTGTCTCAATACACATACACGCATTCACACAGACTTCCAATCAATCTAGATTCAATCTAGATTTAGATTTGCATATAATTACCAGAAATCATGTATTCACAGGCACATACATGCACAGTGTCACTCGTACACACTCTGCTCTTTCTTCACAGCAGGTGCACACATGTACACTCACATGCACATGGGAGGTGTATGTCATCTGTCTTCCATGCTGTGTTTGAGACCACTGTTGCCATTCATACTCGTTTTGAGTCCACTTGCCCTGGGGTTTGGGTTTTATTAATATCTTTGCTGCTTTCAGTTTGAGGCTTTGTTTAATAATTTTAATGAGCCTGAGGCATGTGTCTCTCAGTTATTTATAAAGTGTTTGTGCTCATAGGCATCACAAACATCGAATCCCTTATTGCTTTCGCTCTCTCTCTCTCTCTCTCTCTCTCTCTCTCTCTCTCTCACTCACTCTCTCTCTCTCTCTCTCTCTCTCTCTCTCTCTCTCTCTCTCTCTCTCTCTCTTTCCTGTGCTTTTAAGGAGGCTTTCTGGCTTTTTTGACTTGAGGAGGCAGTAATGAATGATTAAAAGCCAGCTAATACTGTATCCAATCATAGGCAACTTTGTAAGTGTGTGTAACAAAGAAATAAAACAAATCAATCATTCTAAGCAATAAGGAAAATAACTTAATTCAAGATACAGTCTATGAAAACAACGAAGTATCTTAATTTAAGTAAATGTATCTTGTTATAAAGATAATTTTGATCTTGTTTTTATATTAGTTTAAAGTTTAAAAAGTGGTATGTTTGATTGTTAGGGGCATGGCTTTGTCTTTCAAATCCTTTGCAAAGATAACAGAGAAAATAGGTCACTCCAGAGAAGTAACAGTCATATCATGGACTCCTGGCCAATAAAACCATGAGACACTGACGGTGAATCCCAGGATTTCATTAGAACATTCCATTCTGCTGTTTGTTGCTTTGCACTAAGACAGTTAACTGTGTATTAAGAAGATGAATTATATGTGATACTAAAATAATTCTTGTTAGCTCAAAGCAGGTTCCACCTATTGCATCTGTCCCTTTGTCTACTGAAACTTAGGTCTGTGACATGCAATGTAATAGGATTAAATTAGATTTATTTTCTAATGGTTAAATAATTCTGATGTCATAAGTCAAAAATCCATATCAGGTTGTCTCTCCCTGTTGCCACAATTAGAAATATTACATAACACAGGATACAGATGAGGAAAAATATATTTATTCTTTTAGAAGACTTTGCAGTTAAAACATTATCTGAATTTGTGTTCTTCGGAGTCTAATCTATGAACCCAGGACATTTATGTATGTAAACTTTTCTCTTATTTCTTCTTTAACCCTAAGCTGTTTTGTTGTGATACAGCATTGCCCCACTAAATGACTTGGTCTCTGCAGCTATAACATCCTAGAATGCAACTGGTGTTTAATTTGAAGCCATTAAGCTCAAGGGCATTGGGCTGTCAAAGCATCGTCCCTCAGAAAACGCTATCATTGGTCAAATGTCCAATCATTGAGACCTTGCCCTTGTCATAACCAAACAGATTGATTTGGGATGTGTGTGCTGGTGAAGGGAATCATGGGCAATCATAAGAGGGTCATTTTTGTCTAGCAATCTGTCCCTAGATGTCCAGTGCTGTTGTTCTCTACTCTGAGGCATATGAATCATCCCTTGCGTAGACACAAAAGCACACGTCACATGACACATAAGACAATATTGAGACCGGTACATCTCATTTCAGCCTGGCAGCTGAGAAATTTAGTTTTGAAATTAAATTTGAAAGAATAAAAGGCCCTTGTTCTCACAGTTGAGGTTTGATGGATGGGCCAGAGGTGGGCAATTTCTTAACACTAAATGGATCTCCTGGATCAATTTCCCCAGGGTGACACAGTTAACTCATTGGTGTATGCAAACCTTGATTGCATTTCGTGAGAATTGCCACAGGGGAAGTGCAGGATGGGAACACATTCACTGAGGACCTGAGCAAGAGCCATTATTGCAGTACTTGTTATTTCAAGAGCAACAAGTCAGCATGAAGTGTCTATAACCCACTTCACAGTTACTGAAGAGAACCTGTACAGAAATCTGATGAATGAAATTTCATGCAAAACACATATATAATGTTTGGGTATGGATTTCACACATATGATGTCTACATATTTAATCTGTATTTGTATCTGTATTTAATCTTTTACATCTTTAAAACCATATGTTATCTGATTTCTGTAGGGTCGGACTGGTCACTATAGATGTGTTTTACCTGTCATATAAAATAAAATGTAGAAAATAATTAAACCGTAATTTGAATATTGAGCTGCTATTTTGCAACAGCAGCTTAAGTTATTAAGGCAAAATCTTAATCCACAGTGAGTTAAGGGCAAAATCTTTCATGCCAAAACATAAACTGATTTGTTACCTGCTACTCGGTTGCATGTCATAAATTAGATCCCTCATTAATATTTTTGGTCCATTTTCCTACACAAGAAAATGGACCAAATGCACGAAAGAGTTTTAAATGCACATATCTGCTACAAGCAAATTTTGTCCGTGTTAACAAGCACAATGACATATAGATGAACTCAAGGCTGTCATTTCAAAACACATTTACAGCTACATTCTAATTTAAACCGAGTAGATTATATGTAGTTGACTTGAGAGTTGGCCAATCAGAGTTTAGAATTTCAGGGTGGGAATCAGTGTGGCCAATCGAATTATAGGGGAGTCCTCGGCCGCCCCAGGCCACCCATCTGTACACGCCCCTGGCAAAAAAAAGAGAGAGATGAACACATGGAGCATGGCCGCCCCACTGAGCAGACATGCCACTGAGTTGAGCAGACAGTATGCATCCTTCTGTGACCTTTCTTTTAATCCCCCCCTCCATCTAACTCACTCCATCCCACCACCTCTTTCTCTCCTCTCCCAGCTGATCTGCACTGTTTCCGTGTTTGAAGTCGGACATCAAAAGTCATGAAAGCTTTACTCATCCTGTATTGTTCATTTATTCATTCTTCTCTTTTTCATTATGCATTCTCATCCTGCGTGTGTCATCCAAGTGTCCAAACTGCTTTGTGCAAACACTTGCCCGTAAACACCCACCCGCTTCTTTTCATCCAAAGGCTGTTTGCTGGTGTCAGGATCATAATTCTAAATGCCAGGACTGATATTATCATTTAAACTAAGATAGAGTACATCCTTTCTCTTATTTATTTCTCTCTTTCACTAACTCGAATGCTCCCTCTTTGTCTGAACTGCACTCCAGGCTTGCCATCTGAAATCAATGAATGTCTTTTGAGGTGTGAAGGTTTTAATTAATTAGATGGAGCTGGTAAGGCAGACGCGCAGCCCCGTCTGCTGGGCTGTGAACGTCCGGCCGTGTTGGTCTGCGGCGTTCCGAACACCTGCATGTTATAAGGCTCTGCAGATAAAACAGCAGAAACACTTACTGTAAATGTTTTTCCATTGTTTAAATGGAACAGCTGGGACACCCATTTCATTCCATGTTAAAGTAAACAGTGTAGATGTACACCATTCCTTGCTGTGGTAATTACATTAGGCCAAAGCTACAGATTTGCTACTGCAATGGAGTAAACACCAGTATCACCTACTTGATCCTTTAGGAACAGACCTTTAAAAGATGGAGATCTAGACCCAGGAATGTGGCCTTTCTCATGAATAAGTGTGCGGAGGAAGCCAGTCACGTGTTGTTCACACAGCAAGGTCAGTCTAGTTGAGACTCTTAACTTCAGTGATCTTATTCCACTACTGCTTGCCAGGCCCTGGACAGATGATACAAATATCTTTTTCCATTAAAGATGGCCATTTCCTACCCTATAAATGATATCTCCCTGTCCTTCCTGTTTATAGCTTCTTGGGCCTTAGGTTATATTTTTTAAAGAGAAGAGAAGAAACCCAACTAACAGGGAATGTTCTCAGAGCGTTCTTAAAGTTTTCTCAAAATGTTTTAAAAAGTGCTTGCAGTAACATTGAAAAAACATTTTTCTAGAGTTATCATGTATATCAAAAATGCTATTCTTAAGTAATTAGTGGAACGTTTTAGAAACTTTACAGAATAAAACTAAATGTTTGAATAATGTTCTTACAACCAAGCAATAATGTTAATACAATGTCTAAAAAACTGGATGTTATAAACACTCCAAATAATGTTTTTATTGTTTTTGTTACTTAATGGAAATGTTACGGAAACATTCTTACAACCTAACATTGTTAGCTGGAGAGGACAGGAGAGCAGGCCATAAGTTCTCAGTCCCACCTCATCCTCAGGTTACTCACTATTCTCATGTATTATTTGTAAACTGTTTTATTATGAATGATCAGGTACAATGCACGCTGCTGCTGTAGCCACCATCAGCCCTGCCTCCCAGAACCCTGACCCACATAAACATGCAGTACAGCCGGACTCTCCATCACAAATGAAGGTGCTGATTACGCAGTCATTAATTATTATGGTGTTGTCCTTGCAAGGTTGTGCTAATTTGTGTTTGTTTTAAATGTTAGGCCATATAGCCAGACACCTCAAATTTGGCAGACCTTAATGAAATAGGCTGGACCTCTACCTGCTGGTTTACTGGTCTTAGCTGGTGTAAGCTGGCTTTCTAGTCTGACCATCTGGAAAGTACCCAAAATCCCTCTAGAACCAAATAAGTTTGGAAGACCAAATAAGACCAGCAAGCCATATTAGCTGATTTAAGCAGAAAAGCTATTTTGTGTTTTCTCTCTACATTTAATTGTGAATATTACAATAATTGTTCCATTGCCACAGCTAAATGTCCAGCTGCACAATTTTTCACCCTAAATTAAATTAAATTTACCCTCTTGGTCAAAAGTGGACTCATTTGGTCCATTTACCAAAATCATATCAGAGTCTGCAGACTATACACAACAGAAATATGCTATGCAGACATATGATATTACTGTTTCTCAGAAGTTACCACCCCTGCTATTACGACCTCACCCCTGCTGCATATGATGACATCATAATGGCGATGATGTTTGTGTCTCACACCCTGTGTTAGGCTTATAGGTGTGACAGCACTGAGTGTATGAAGAACAGGTCTGTTTTTATAGTAAGAACATAGCCATCAAAGGCTCCAGATGATTAGCAACAGTCGCCTTCCCTCTAAACAATGGTTACAATTTCTGCCCTTATTTAGCCATTCCTTAAGGCCATTTCTCCAGAGAAAGCCCTGGGCAGT
This sequence comes from Chromobotia macracanthus, assembly GCA_036877525.1. NCBI lineage: Eukaryota > Metazoa > Chordata > Actinopteri > Cypriniformes > Botiidae > Chromobotia > Chromobotia macracanthus. Next base: position 6,469,264 of record JAZGTH010000012.1, on the reverse strand, counting down.
GTAGTTTTTGTCATCTTTCCACTACGTTTGACAGGTTGGAGGTTCTTGTTTGACAGCGAGATGTAAATGATCATTGAATTCCAGCTGGTCTACATCACACAGCTAGACGAACAACAGACCAGGCTCGGAAGCTGGCATCAGTTGCTAGTTTAGCCAGCACCGTTTACATTGGCTGTTGCCATGACGAAACACCAACATTGCAACTTCTGGGGTCAGTGATGGAGTATTGTGTAGACCGGTGCTGCTAAGATCAGTTTGTCTTTGCCCCCCTTGCAGACTTCGCTACTGGGTTGAAATGACACATTAACAGCTGGTTCCAAAACATACAGTTTACAGTTAAGGGTAATTCACATCACTCAGATATTTCCAGTGTAAAGTTATTTTTAAAATAACCTTTAATTTGTAAAATGACAAGAATAAGTACTGTGTGACTGGACATATGCCCAGATTAAAGCTTGTCATCGTTTTTATATCATTTGATGAATTACTGCAAGCATAATAATTAGAAAATGTATACAAACATGTCTTTATGGGGCAGTTGTAGCCCAATGGTTAGCAGTCGGACTTGTAACCTGAAGGTTGTGGGTTTGATTCCCAGTGCCAGCAGGAAACAACTGGGGTTTTGTGAAGTTGCAATCTATGATGAGCCGAAGAAAGGAGGCGTGTTTGAGCTTAAAAGGATGAGAATGACCTAATACTCCCCATACTTATTTAAATACCCCATAGTTATTAAAATACTATTTAAATACTTTAAATACTATGAATCAGCAGAAGAGCTGGTTTAATTATTAGCTTTGATTGGAAAACATTCAGTGTCATAGTAACCTCACATCATGATGTTAAACTGAACATCTTTTCCCCTCTGTTTAAGCAGGGTTAGGGTTTGGGAGTTTCAGAAGAGATTTAGGCTACTAAAACATCTGGGTACAGCTGGTTATGAAAATGGTTGTTTTCTCTGAGAAATTTAGGTTTTTACTATAGCACAAAACCATAGTTCAGCACATCTGTTGAGCTGTGAAAAGCTTTAATTGAAAAACGATGTGGTGACGCATGTTTTACGTTTCTTTTGATGCTCTGGTTACTCTCACTGATATTGCTTGACAACAGAAAATCATTAAAGCTTATGGCATTGTGACTCTTATGTAAAGCTGTTGCATTCATTGAGGACAAGGAAATAATCTATCAGGACAAGAAAAGAAGTTCCATTATTGTCAGTCAAACTTTATCCAGTGCTATTTAAGGGACAGTGGTGTACTGCTTCTCATTGGCTGTGTGTGTTAAAAACCAACATTTAAAAACAGAAGCACTGCACCCAGTGTCACTAGTTTACCTAATATCACTGCTCTGGTTTGGGGTGCATTAGGGCACCAAAATAAACCACCCTCTGACAGAAATAGAAAGTCAAATGAAAACAAAGAAAGGCTAGCCTACAAAAGAGTGCCTTTGCGGATAAGAACCGATGAAGAATATGGAAAGATCACAAATACTGGATGGATGGTAATACCTGTCATCAGTCATCAGAGATGGTCAATGACAGCAGGATGGATATAAGGAGAATATGTACTGACAATCATGAAAATAACTTGTATCACACATCAAATATGTTCTGATTTTCACTTATAATGTATTGAGACAAATTACTGATCGTTGAAAACTTATTTGAATAACAAGACAACAGCTGCATTCTTTATCTTATATGACTTAACATTGGCAGTGTTCTGTGCATAAAAAAGTCTTCTGCTTTTAATGGCACAGCAGATCAATGTATTGAGAATCAGTCTGTTGTGGGTTATAGGTTTGGCAAAATTATGATGAGAATCCAGAATGTAATAATTGTAGCTCTGATTAAATACATTCTCTCCTTTGTACAGTGGTAAAGAATCATTGATTCTTCCTCTGTCTGAGCTTTTCATGGTCCAGGAGATCATAACTGCTACATATAAAAGAGAAGAAGCTACAATAATACAGCTTTTGTCCGGCATTCATTTCTGAATTTGCAAAGAAAAATGAATCTGAAACATAATTCAGGTGCTATTTGAAAGTACAGGTTCATATACTTTTGCTGCACTTCTGTTCCAGTTATTAGACATAGGAAAATTCCAGCTGTGAAACTCGTGGTCTAGTTTAAGTGCGGCACCATTTTTTTACTTTACTTTCCACTTTCTCTCTTCTCTGTTTATGGGTTAACCACTTTTTTACTCATTCAGCATTGCACAGAGCACATGCGGAGCATTAGTGTGTCTACAGGCTGACTACTGCATGGCTTCAGAAGACTGGAAGTATAGCAAAATTTGTGCGTTCTAAAAGCATGACCATTTTTAGAATGCAGGCGTGTCCTTTTTGATAACATTTTGATAGCTTCAGTCATCATGCATTGTAATTGTTTGGAAAATGCCTGCCTGTGTAATTTCTGTAATTTCCCCTTTTTTGTATTTTCGTAATTGTTAATATCAGTTTGTCATTTGTAATATTTTGTAATTTGTGATATCAATGTCTTTAATTGCTTTTACTTCCTCTAGGTCAGGACCATCACCTGTTAAAGTTGAGGGGTCATGTGCATGTGTGTTTGTGTTGCTGGACTTCAGGATGTTAAAGCCCACTGTATTACCCAGTTTCCTCTTCCTCTGTTGTTCCTCATGGCTCACATCAGGTATATAATCCATGGGAAAAGGAAGAGAGTGAGTCGAAAGGGCGCCTAGTTCCCATAAGAGCTGCTAAGATCTGCTTTAAATCTCAACAATCCGTACCTAGCAAAACCAGATTGTTTTGTTATTATGTTATTATGAGTGTGGTACACTGTAGTAAATGACGGTGGGTTGTTCTGATTGGTGTTTGGCAGGGGGCGGAGCATTTATTCTTTTTTATTGAATGAAGGATTTGCTTAATCAGTACTTGTTTTTGTATTTTAGTAAAAAAATTTTAATAGAGGATACAATTGTAGACATTTATTAGACAATTCCACATTTATTTTTCATACAGCATTGGAAAATTCTAGAATAATTTTGTGAGGTTTTTGCTTACAATGCTTACAAATGTAAATGTACCTAATTTAATTAATTAATTTATTTTACTTATTTTTTAATGAGAAACAATACAAAACTGATTGGAAAAAATCATTTTTTGGAGTGTAAGCAAAGTGCAAATCAAGTTTACCTGTTATAACCAATTTAGTGATAACACCTCTGCCACCCCTCAGACGGCAGTCATTATACACACACACTTATGCAATACCAGACAAGCTTTAATATCAGTGTATGATAATAACTCTTCCTTAATATTCATAAACACTACCTGGTCCGGGTGTCTTGATTTAAAGACTAGCTGCAGCATTAAACAGCCACACGCCCTCACTGTGTAGGCTTGCATGCTGGTTCATTGACCTTCATGAAAAGATGAGACTGCTTCCCTCACACAGCACCAAGTTAACACGCATTCAAACAGCGAATGTAAATATGTGGATGTCGGGTGGGAGGGGCACATCTGTAGAGAAGCACCTCCTTTCGCACACATGCACATACACAAAACGTACTCGAGGTGAATTATTGTTCTCAAGTGGAAACTTGGCCCCCCGCTCCGGCTGCCGGTCCAGTGCTGACTAAGATCCCTGTCTGTGTTTTTGTCCCCCTCTTTTTCCCAGCCCTCTCTCTCTCTTTCTCTCTCACACACTCACTACAGTATACAGCTGTAGTTTTTCTCCACTGGGCCATTCACCTCTGTGCTCCTGCTGTAAATTCCACCAGTAACTGGAAACACAAACATGCCGCTGCCCGAGGCAAACCAACACACTTTCTTGCTTTTTTATTTCTGAATGTTATTTTTTAGTATATCCCATAACACCACCCTGGCAGCTATTTTACTAAATGAAGCATCGCCGGACTGAGTGTAGCATTGCCAACTGTCCTGTATTAGCTGCAATGTCCCACTTTTTTGTATTTGTTTCTTATGGTTGTCCTTTATTTCAAACTATGTGTAAATGAAATTCTATGTAACCTTGATGTTGTCATGGCAACGATGCAGATCTTGTTTCTATTCTGCCTCTGCATAAGAATCAACACAGAGTGAAACTTGTTGACTTGTTTTAGTCAAAAATGTTATGTTTGGGTCCTGCATTTTCAGCGTTAGCACATTTATTCTGCCTCAGTGCAATAAAGCACTTGTAAACGGACCTTTTTAAGACATGTTATTGGACGAGAGAGCTTCAGCTAATGATGGTGAGAAAAGCTGGCACATTTAATGTCATATACTGCGTAACATTTAATACAAAGTAACAATGTTAGTGTGTTATGAGAGTATTTGAGTGTATGCATGCTTTGAGGGACGCCGCCTTTCACTTTGTGCATCAGTCAACTCTCTCGGGGTAAAATAACCCAGGACTGTCACTCTGTCTGTAAGGGGAGTTTATTGTAGACTTAATTAAGGAGTCTTACACCACACAAACCCCATATTCACCCCCATCTAGTATTTCTGAGAAGAAACAATTATTGTAATTACAGCTGTCTGATGACATGTTTGGTATAATGAATGTTTCTCATTAAGTTTCTCTAACCCCAAACAACCTGCCCCAGAAAACTGTGGTGAAACATGCCTGTTTCAAATACTGCAGCACTGGCACTGTCTGATATTGGTAAACCTGTGTTTATAGGATTTTGGAATGTAATAATGCCTCTTGTTGTCTTTTTAGTCTGGTGTCTTAACTCTTTAGTGCTTCCTTTACATTTTGGTATTTAATATAGAGTTTTCATCAGACCCTTGCATGATGCACAAAATGAAGTTTATTTAACAAAGTTCGGGAGGAGCACGTAATCCAACAACATCAGAATGAAGGAAGTTTCTTGCTGACATGCTGAGTCTGTGGAAAAACTCCCAATATGACCAGAGTTCTGAGGAGGGAGATGGGTGACCAGAGGAAACAGTATTACTGTGTGTCCTGACTGATAGTGTATCAGGGCCTGTTGTGTAAGTCTGCTAACGAACCACTTTGAACCATCCTCTTGTTCAACACGGGTCTGAGTCATGTGACCACCTGACATTATAGTTCATGTCATCCTTTGTGCAGTTTCAATGATGACGCTTATTAAGGCTCATGATGGCTTTGCCCTGAGGATTTTTTCCTGTCAAAGAAGTATTTTTGACCAAAGAATGCTTTGTTGTTTGCTCCGAACTGCTTGTTAAGCAAACATTCTTATCTTAGATCTTGATAGGCGAGACCGCCACTAACTTCCTTATCCTGACATCACAGTATGTGTGGTCAAATATCCAGAAAGGTCATGAAATGATATGCTTGCACTAGCATTAAAAAAGGTAGAAAGATATGAACCTGGTCAACTTTGTGTAGAAATAATCTGTTAGTGATACATTATAGAGCTAATCTTTGACTAACAAGCAATGTAAGATTTACTGTAAATGTTGTGTATATATTTGTCTGTTATATTATTTTTTCTTTCCTTATGGTTATATCATTATTAACAGTGAAGTCTAATGGCCATTTTAAATATTAAAGCACCCTGAAACCATTACACACTTGGTGTGTGTCTGTGTTTTGACGCATTTGACACATGAGTGAGTGAATGTGTGTGTGTGTGTGTGTGTGTACCTGTTTGAACATTTAAGCTTTATGTAAACTTATGTATCTGTGTATATAAGAATGTGTTTTTGAAGGTCCAGTTGTATGATTTAAAAGAACCAGCTGCGCTGGATCCCTGCACTGCTGGGACATCTGCTCAAGGACCAGGCATCGCTGTGTGTACCGCCAATGGGAGAGGCTCCAAATAAAAATCTCAGAAGTGGAAACTGGAACAAATAAAAATAGGATTCATGTCCTCTCCACTTCAGAGGTTTTGGAAGCATGAAAGGAAACTTATTTGTCAGCCTCTTGTGGCTTAGCAAGGGTTATATGTTACTTTTAGATGAAAATATGGTGCAAACCAATGCGGTCTGGCCTAATAGATCGACTGGTTACTCCAGAGAACATATGCATCGCACGCTCCACATTTACAAGCAGTTTTTACACTAAAGCTAAAGCCAACAGTCCACTCACTGACACCCGCCCTCCCTACTCTAATTGAATATTAGCAAACCTTACTTAACTTAGTTAAAACTACATGGTGTTAAAAGTTAAGTTTTGCTGTTTATCAAAACTCAATGCTCAATACAGGATTGAAGACGTGCTCATGTGCAGCGATGTCCCTTTTGTTAATGATAAAACCCATTAGGTGAAAGGATCTTGTTGATAGCGCAGAGTGAGTCCTTGTTTATTATCAACTATGGCTGTTTTCCATCGGCTGAGCTGAGATCCTGTATGATTGTAAAACCAAGAGATACCTTGATCTTTGGGTTCAGGCTGAATTTCATCATAATGCTCACCATAATGCTCCTAGGGAATTATATAGAGTCTCTATATATAAATGGCTATAACACAAAGTGATGAGTGCATGAACCTCACTGTAGGGTTCATATCCTCATGGAATGATCTTCCAGAATCCATCTGCTCAGCTAAGATCCTCAAAAACCTCAAGAAAAGCCTGAAGACACTGCTGATAATTGATCATTTGAATACCTGAAAAATCATTAAGGCAAGTTCTATACTTTATTATACTATACAATACTATACTATACTATACTATAATGTATTACAATATGCCATTCACTATAAAAATACAATCTTAACATAAAGTATTTGGCCTTTCTGGCCGGCATTAACACTTTGTCCTACAGCATGTCTAATGTCGTTGACTCCTCTTATGACTAGTTTGTGCTCTACCGTTCTACTGTTCCTCATTTGCAAGTCGCTTTGAATAAAAGTGTCTACCAAATAAATGCATGTTAATGTCAGCAGAAGGGTATCAAAGAGAACAACAGAATTAGCTGTATGGTTTCTTCTGAGACTTCTGTGGGGGAAACCCACAACGTAGTTCCACTTACAAAACATTTGGCATCATCTTTCAAGCATGCCACAGTCAACAAAAGCCACGAATGGTTACCATGACATGACAATAACTGCAGAAATAAACACCACAGGCACCTTTTGGGGACTTTCCTGCAAAAATAAGATGACAGGTGTGAAAAACATTGTCTTCTGGTAACATCTGACCATTTACAAATAAATGGCTTCAAGATTTTGTGTATTGCGATGTTATGACTAAAACTTTTTAAAAATGTTTAATTTAATTTGTTTTATTTAATTTGTTTAATTTTATGTGTAGGTAATCTTGTAGTATATTTTGTATCTATGGTCTAAATCTATTTACATAGATTTTTTTAATATCTTATTTCCAATTCAAGCATTTTAGAGTAGATTTAAATGGTAAAAATTAAGATGATCACTATGCACTGCTGCATTGCAATTCCTGCAGCACTCCAGATACAGGATATGATCATGATTAGAGGAAGTTGTGGTATATGCATGCAAGATAAAAAACACAGAATATGTGAGTGCTTGGTACATTTGTGTTTATTTAAAGGCTTAATTTAGGTTTACCATTATAAAAAAAAAACTTTAACAGAAATTCTTATTTGCCTCTGGTACAGGTAGTCCTTTGGTAGATAACAAAGGTTCACAGACATAAATGCTTCAGGCTTGTACTGCAGTTTTAGAGGAAGATTCAAGACTGCAAAACTAAGTACTTCAATAGACGTGAATCTGATGAAAATGCAGAGAGAAAAATGCTGGGCATGCAAGTTCACTCCATTAGCTTCAGAAACAAATAAATGCACAAAGACAAATGCACGTATGGCTCGGAATGCAACATTTTGCAATCGATCTGTCCGGTTATCTGTTTTATTTGAATGCAGATTTCCAGCATGATATCTGAAGTGAGAAATGTTTAACGTAACATATTCTGGGGGAAACGGCCGAGCAACGATCCGGGGTGCAGAGTGCAAGCAACGCGGTTCAGATCAGCAAGTGCAATGAGTTTCTGCACGCGGCGAATCAAACGCTAGACGGAATCTTGACGTCATGGAAAGAATGACGTCATGTTTAATTAGCCGCCGGGGAACACTCGTCCATGACTGTGGGCGGAGCCAACGAACCGGTTCACGCTGCAGCTCATCTCGTCTGAAGTTAAAATAATCAATAAAAATGTGAGTCCGGTTATTGTGCCACTTAACCGATAACACGAACATGTTTGTCAATTCTGCTAACGCGCTGGACACAGGCACGGGGGGCTGAGCGGGGTGGGAGGGGGTCTTCTCGCGTGACTGATATCTCGGCTGAGCCAATGAGGATCTTCTAGTATGTCGGTTCTGACGCGCGTCACGTGTCGCGGCGACGCGACGCGGTGGGAGGGATTTCTCCGCGGATCGGAGCTGCTAGATAGACGGTAGAGTGAGTCTGAGGGAGACCGAGAGAGAGAGGGGGGATCTCTGAGGCGTCGTGCGGAGAGCATTGTGAGTGTCATCTTCCCGTTTCTTTCTGGCATGCTTGTTTAGGTTCCCGCCGCATTCGGATGCGAATCGCGGGTGAAATGCACACCCGCTTGCTTTTTCCCTGACGATCGCCTACCTTCTCTCACCTTACCGCACTGTCCGCTAGCGTGCATTATTATCGGCTAGCCAAATTGGCTAGGCGACTCCCGCTAGTGGAGCAAAGAAAGGAGGCGAGAAGGCAACCCGACCGCCGTGCGTTTTAAACGCGCAGCCGTCTGTTGTCGCGGCACGGGAGAGTGTGTGGAAAATCGGCGGTGGTTTAACGCATATCGCACAGCGATGCGTTAAAGCGGGGATGCGGGGATGGGGCGAGCACGCTGGAAAGTTGCGTTTGACGGAACACGCGGCTTTTCTACCGCTACACGGAACGACGTTTGTTTCATCATATCGCCGTTTTCCGAGCTTCGGCAAAGGGGGGACCTGTCACCGTTGCTTCGCCGTCCCTTTTGGACGTGTTATCTAATGCAGGGTGACCCGCCGGTGGCTGTTGATTTAACCACCGCCGCTCGTTTAAAACCTGTCAGATAAACGGTGACAGTTACAGAAGCGCCGTGAGGCTCCTGAGGCGAGAGCGCTAACTCACAAAAAGTACGCTTTTAATGCTTTATAGCCTTTTGTCTTTCATCAGCAAAGCGGTAAAGAAAGCGACTTGACACGGTAGACATGTACTTCTCTTTATTTGCTGTCAGACGTGCTAACTCGTCCAGCTCAGCGACCGTCCCTGTCCGGCAGCGGACTTCTCCGTGTCGTCGGTCGGTCAGGGTGCTTGTGACATTAGCCAGGGGGATGTTTTTGAGTGTTTAACCTAACACGGTCCGCAAGAAAACTACAGAAAGTAAGAGGCCGGTGCTGGTTCAGGAAAGATAGTGGTCTTGTGGCGGTGTCGTTAAGATTAAAGCGGTACACCGTTTCTGACTCGAGTTGAGACTGCTAGCGGGTGCGCTAGCACGCTAAAGCCAAATGCGAGGACGCTTCAGCTGTCAACTAACTGTTTCAACCATTAGCTGCTTTGTCACTTATCGCTTTCGGCTACGTGTTGTACTACCGCCTGCGTTGAGCCGGCTGATATGCTTGTCGATCAACGTTATTTGTTTTCGGCGGTCCCGATCCCTGCTGTCATGTGCGGCTTGGCGGGCAGACCCGACCAAGCGCTGCCCGCGACACGTCAGATTTGCCGGAGTCGCATTTGAAGGAGCAGATGTGCAAAACACAATGCGCCCTAGCTAATCGGCTGAGAAATCTTGTCTAGCGTGTGTCTAATGTGTTGAGAGTGAGTGTGGCACTTTCTAAACGGACCCCTACCCCTTAACTGTGTGCTTTAGTAGCTGTTGCTCCTTGACGTGCATTACTCGCTGCCCTGGTGCTTCTTTTACTCGGACTATTATAGCCCCTGATAATACCTCGCTGTATGACGGGAATGCTTCATTTGACCTTGAGTGTGGAGGGTATATTCAACTTTCTCTGTCACAAAACAAAAGTCAAATCTTTTGAACGTGTAGGCCTATTTGTGTTTTAAACTGTAGTGTTGGTAATGATTGTGCACAAGCGCTTTAGGTGTATGCTGACCTTTGACATGTCTGCTGAGTGCAGATCACTGCTCTGGAGGTTAGTTGTTATTGAAATATGTCTGTGAGTACGGTAACAATATAAAATGGTTACGCATCATCATGATAACTCATAAAACCAGCCCGTATGCGTGATAACGCATAAAGCTTTATTTCCTAGGCACCCAGAGCAAAGTACTTTCGGTATTTTGTTCAAAGTGCAGGCCGGTTTTCTCTTTGTTTAATGCTTTGCTGAGGGGAACATGCAGTAAAATTGCTCTCATTACAACTGCTAAGGGCCAAGCTGTCTCTGTTATAAGAGGTATGTGTTTTTCGCTGTAGATGTTGATTTATTGCAGGATGGCATTATGATTTACCTCAGTAACGGCTGGTAATGGTTTCACTTTTTTAACGATTTACCATCAACACATTAAATAAACTAACCTTTGACTGAAGCTCAAATGAGCTTCAGAGGCCTTTGGACTACCACTGTTATTTGCGCCGGAATGGCTCAGTTGTATTTCTATCCATTTCAAGTCTTTTTAGTTTTCCAGCTACAGCCTAGATATTGAATTGCAGTTATTCCTATTTCTAAAACTATCGAATAACAGCTTATCAGGAGTAACTGTGCATCCAGTTAGCGAAGATGAATCTTATTTGCACAATTTTAATTCAATATTGCTATTATTATTAACTTATTTTACAGTTTTACTTAATGCCTTGAAGGAATATGATGTATTTATCTACTGTAATACAGAGGAAACGTGCATATGTGACTTTGTACTGTGTTCTTGTAATGTTTTATAGCAGTTTATTTATGGTCTGTTGTCTAATTTAAGCCAAAAATAGTAATTATAAACCATGCCAATACCAATTTACTGCAGTCAAAAAATTGTGAATGTGAGAAGTTGTAATATATTAATGTGTTCCATTACGGTTGGTATGGAAAGATAGTAACCCAGCCCCTCTTTCTAGTATTGTTTATGTAAGAGGCCACTGACTCGGTGTCACATTAATCTGGGGTGACATTCAACCCACATAAGCTGTTAAAAACAGCTAAGAATAGTGTCTTGTGTTATTAAGTGCATTTGAATAATGAAGCTGTGTAATTTACCACTTTTGCTCTGAAGTATGTGCATATCTTTAATCCCAGATGACTGGCGTAAATTGTAATCCTCTATATGACAGACTACAGATGAGGGATTACTGTTTAGCCTTTCTCCACACAGAAAGACCATTTCAATTGAAATGTCTTGTGTTTTGTTTGATTCCACTTAATGTTCTTTGTCTGTGAAATCCCATTTCATCACGAAGTCAAAGTATGTTTAAACAGTATCACTACAGTGTTTGACAGGTACTTACAGGTGCTGACTGTAAAAAGTGTATAAAAATGTATAAAATGGATTTTGTTTGGACAGAAACAACCTTTACAGGTGTCCATCTTTCTGTTTAGTGGGTCCATTTACAAACTGACAATGAACAATTTAGCATTTGGCATTCAACAGTTAGACAATTATAAATTGTGAACCTTCATCTTGCCCATTATCCCGTCATTTAGAAAGATTGAAGTTACTTCATAGTGTCAAAAAGCAACATGTGGTTTGCTCTGCAACCTTCCATGCATAACAATCAAACTAATGGTTTTCCTCTTTAAACGCTCTTCTGCAAAGATGTGGATGGTCCAGGTGAGAACACATCAAGTATTGAACCAAACACAGGAGCCTTTGCGAACATGTTGGAGGTTTTTCCACTGTGCGTATCTACAAAAAACAATATATGTGTTTGATTGCACCACCAAAGAAAAGAAAAAAAAACAATTTTGAACGAGGTCGACAGTTTCTTCGTCGACAGATTCTTCTTGATGGTAGTCCTTTGTGTGGTTGAGTGGGTGGCTGGCTGGCTGCTGTGAGTTAGCAGGATCCATGTCTGAGGATATAGTAGAAGTGCTGAACCAGTGGTGTGAAGTGGCCCTAAATGCACTGAGCCATGTAGCATGAGTAAGGCGGGGCGACTGCATTGTACCCTCCACATAGAAATGGCCTGACCCATTTCAGCAGCAGTCAAAGAGGGGGGTGGGGAGTGGGCTGTCTGAGGCAGCTAAAAATACCCCCATTACCGACAGCTTCACTGCAGAGGGATCCCTGGAATTGCTGTCCTTGACTTGCGTGAAGTTGGCTGGTACAGTAAAGGGGCTCCAATTGCCAACCAAGAGCACAAGGGTTTTCCTTAGGTTTTCTTGGAACCTTACTTATAATGCTTTTTAAATTTGTTTTGGTCTGGAGAAGCTGTATACACTGTATAAAAGATTTGTGACAGGCTTTGTTATGCACAGGTGATGGGTACACAGATAAATGTATAGTTTGTTCAGCCTGTCAGATATCATATACATATTTTGCTAGTCTAGTGTATGTATAAAATATATATGTAATTTTGTCATTGCAGTCTACAGAGTCAATAACTGGTTGTCTGGCAGGGGTTAACATTACTGTTGCCGTTGCTCAGCCATACCATGGTAGCTGCTAGTTTGAAGATCCAATCACAATGATTTTCCACTGTTGTGACATGTGACCTGCTCTGCAACCTAAAACTGTCACGGCACAGCAAAGGTTTGGCACTTCTCTCATCTTGGTTAAGTGGTCACTTATAGATGATAACTTGGACCAGGAGACTAGTGAAACTAGTGAGGTTATCATGGCTGAAACCTGAAGTAATCCCTAACGTTCTTATGAGTACCGTTCTGTACAGTGTCATAGCAGTAGTGGACATTTGTTTTTGAACAGTGTGCTGTTTAATATCCTCTTTGTTTGTTTAAGTGAACCTTGATGAAATGTTTACCATGACTACTTGACTTGCCATTTATTTTGGAAAGATCTGTGGTAAACCATAATGTTTCCCCCACACGTGTTGAAGAGCTCATGGTGAAAGTGACTGCTTCAGATGGGAGGAACACAGCTAGCTGTTACACTGTAAAAAAAAGTTGGGTGTTTCCTCTTCTCACTTCCAGTTTTAATAACAGATAAAACAGCTTGTTGACTTGAACAAACTCACTTCGCTGCTGTATTTGTTAATAGGGCCGGGAATATATACATGTGTATCTAATATATTCACTATAATTTTGCTGGCAATATAAAATTAAATATTTTATTCGATTGTTAGGTTGCCATTATATTTACTTGTTCTTGAATCAGTTCAAACTGTCTTAGCGTTTCTTTTTTGTTGCTCAAAAATGTTCCTTGTATTGCATTTGTTTTTGAAAAATGTTTGTGCGCATTATTAAAAACGATTTATTATCATTTCACGTGCTAAGTTGGTAAAAAATGTGCAAAACCTGCCTTGTTTTTAGTAAATGTGTTTAGTTTAAGCAATTTAAGAGCAAAGGCATAAATAGCAAAATAAATATTAAGGCTGAAAAATATAAATGGTAATGCTAACAAGAGCTGTATTTATTTTTGGCTGTGCAAAAACACCTTTTAACTCCTACAATGCTGTATTATGTGAGAGAAAGTAGTTTAAGCGGAAGGCTTTTCTACTATTTCCCTGTAATGTTCATGACATTATCTGTGAGAGAAGTTGATCGGCCAGCTGGTAGCCTGTTAGAGAACAGCATGCTGTTCCACACTCTACATGTCCTACTGCAAGTGAATCAGTCCTGGAAGACTGCCTGACTACTACAGCTTAGTTTTAACAACGCAAGCACTCTCAGCAGCAGCATCTTTCTCACTCTTCTTCTTAAACCCGGTCAGATGACCCCTGCTTCTGATATTGGTCCAAGCCTTTATTATATTCCCAAGAAATGTATTCATTGAAATCTTCCTGATGCATACATATGGTAAAAGTAACGTCTGTCGAAGCTTTAGAATGAGGCTGATAAGTTAGTCATGCATGACTACAAAGTGTTCGTTTGATACACAGGCAGATACTAAGAGCTGTTTCACTTTGATCAGTTCAATGGCCCATGGGGCAAACCAATAGGGTTTGCTTATGTCTATGCTGCAGTAACCCTCTAAACTGTGAGGTCTGAGTGTGTTGTTCAGTTTGAGGACATGCTATAGATACAAACCTTTTTTTGGTTGTTTATATATTTCATGTAAATCTGAAACATTAAGGAGGAAATTTGTTCAAGCAGGTTTATCAAAGGCCCTACTGTATGTTTTATAGCACCAATTTCTATGTTTTGTCCAAAATGTCACAGTAAAACAATCAGTATGTGTGTTCTTCATTACTTTCACACACTGTAATTGTGTAGTACACTGATTGTATAGTTACAACTCTGATGGATGCTGTTTAACAGTGTTCTGTAGTCTTAAAGTTGTGTTATTAAACAGTGATGTTCTGGCTGTGAAATTTGTCTATTAAGTCCTATAATCTTTTCAGTTCTATTATATGCCTTGAGTTTCCAAGTCAGTGTTTTTGTGTGGTTTCAAAAATCTATGTATATTGTTGAAGGAAAGGCTTTGGCTGCCACAAAGTTAAAGATGGCAGGTCGTTTCCCACGCTACTTCTCAAAAAAGCCCACATACTTCTGCCTGTAGATGTGGGTAGCATGTCACCTTGAAACTCAGCCAGTTCTTTTTTACTGTTTCCAGGCCTGGTGAAGGGTCTAAACTTAAGGTGCTTTGTGTTTTTAAATCCAAAATCAACACAGATTTCTTCTACATCAATTGTTTAGTTAAATGTTGTATTTGTGAATATACATTCGATAATAATCAAACATTCTTTTTTTTCTCTTGGCAGATCTCCTTGGGCTGATTTTTGAAGTTCCACAGGCTGAGGGGAATGGCTTGTGAATTATCCCAGTCCTGCCACCTGCAGTTGGGCATCTTCCTCCTCCTCCTCTGAAGGACGTCAGTTGTTTATGGGAACTACTGGCATTGGTCTCCTGAGGATATAGCTCTCCTGTTGGGACGCCATTTTTCCACCCTTGCTGACACAGTGTAGCCAGGAGACATGGCTCACAACTCATACAGCGGGGTGAAGAACTCTGTGGCTGAGCCCAATCACGATGGAGAGTTTGGCTGCTCGCTTAAAGACCTGCGCTCTCTCATGGAACTCCGGGGGGCTGAAGGATTACACAAAATCGAAGATTGTTACGGGGACGTTAATGGACTTTGCAACAGACTGAAAACGTCACCCATAGATGGTACATAATCATTATCTCGCACTTGCTTTGGTTTGCAGAAATCTGAGAATGAAAATGATCATTTTTATTTGTTTTTGCCTTAGTTCCAGGAGGTTTCATTTTGGAAACACCCACTAAGGACTGTATACCATGTAGCTGTTAGCAGTAGCAGTCCAGTTACAGTAAAATGGCTTTTTGCAGCATTTCGGTTCATCTGAAGGTCTGTTGGAAGGATCACTGGTGTTGTAGCATTGTTGCTGCTGCTTGCTAAATGAGCCAGCACTTAGCCAGTGGATATTATGCTGGTACTTTACAATAATGCTGCGAGTTTCTTCTTTCTCTTTTAGTTTGCTAAAGAAGTGAAACTTCAGAGAGAATCTCTTAAATATAGCCTGCGTGCATTGCCACTGTGTTTGACATCAAGTACCTTTATTTAAAATATGTCAAACGTGTATGCGTTTACCATGCCATGGTATAGTTTGCAGAGCTGCAGTTGCAGCTTTTATAATATCCTATTTTAGACTCTTGTTCCTCTGTTCTCTTGCTCTCCCCTCCTCTTGCTTTCATACTATTTTTCCATCTCTTTATTTGTCTCTGTTTACATTCTCTCTTTCTGTCATTGCAATGAGTGTGTGAGCGGGTGTATAGTCTCTAGCCTAAGATGGGAAAAGTGCAGAGTCAGTGTGCAGCCCACAGCCGCAGCTCCATTGGTTTATTACCTCTCTGTAGACATTAGGTTTAATCGCTGGCCTGACCTTGATTGAACTCTTGGGGGAAGGGATTTTCAGTTTGATCCCAGATTAAAACAGCACCATGTCCAGCAGTTCTCCGCAGGCTCTATGAGACACAACTGGCTTGTGTGTGTGAAGACACAAGGATCACAGACCAGTGTTGCAGTATATCAATTAGTTGCTTTTAGGGGTGTAACAATATAACAATGCCAAGGTTCGGTTATGATATCACGGTTTTGAGCCACAGTTTGTTTCTGTTTAAATAAATAAGAACGCACTTCTTTACAAGCAGATCCCTGCACACTCGCACAAACAGAGAGAGCGCTGATTCACTCGCCTGGTTATGAAATTACAAACTAAAAAAGTGTTTTTGTGACATAAGGTATAGTGAGGTCAACCTCAACAATGGGCCAGGGTTGGACCGGGGAAGTGGGGGGCATTCCGTTCACCATGAGAGTACTGTGGTACATACCGTGGGTTGCATATTGTGGTTTCTCGTTCTGGTTTTTAATTGTTACACCCTAGTTGCGTTTGGCCTTTGTGTCCTTGAGAGCACAGAACGTTAGTAATCAGTATACTAACCTGATCAGTAAAGAGAAGTATTTTTCAGTTGTGAAAAAGTGATGTGATTAAACAGTTTGCTGGATCCTTAACAAAACCCCCTGTGCACAACACTTAGCATTACAAATAACTTGTGACAGACTAATGAAATCGATCTTTCAGTCTTCACGATGAGAATTCAGTCGTATGATACATGCAGCATATCTGTGTGTAGTGTCACCTGCCTAGTCCTGCAGGGTCTGACTTTTATTAGCAGGCGATGAAATACTGAGTGATTGTAACAGAGGCTTACTGTGCTGTCTGTAGTCCACAGCTATACCTTTGTTATGGTGTCAATGGAAACTATAGCGTCAGTGGAAATGTATATTTTGACATTGTGTCTTGACATTTATGGCTTGAATAACAGAGTCCCACTGATAATTCAATATGTCTTTGTGTGCTGTCCTAATAATATACGCTTGTATGTAATATACACTAGACTGTGTATACTACACTGCTGTGCCATGGTTTGGTATACTGTGTAGATGGGTTTTATTAATAAAAGAATAGTCTGAGATTAGTCTGAGGATAGTTCGATTGTTGTGCAGACTGATGGAGTGTCCTGTCATTTAGCCATTGCCGCTACACATTGCACAGCCAACTAAGAATGGAACCCTACGGTGATCCACCAGTTTAGCTTTGCCCTGTTCCCTCCACTGTACAATAGCGCGCTAACAGGTAACCGTGCTGTTATGACATGTTTTACAGCCTAATCAGATCACTCAGCTTTGCCATAGGAAATTAAGCAGTCATTCAAGATTACAAGAGCTTTGACAATTGAAAAGGGATTTCTAATTAGTAAGTAGGCCATTTCTTAATTCCAAAGCAAAGCCACTCCTAATCTTTCCACTGTTTTCAATTGAACAAGCTGCTTTTCAAAGCTGTCTTCTGGCTTCACTTGAAATTGTAATGCTTCTCTTGTTCAGGTAATGTTTTATGCTGGCTAGCATGACCACAAGTTATTGTGCCGTACAGTTCGCATTTGTGAGCTGTCTGATACAGTAGACTTAGGAACAACAGAAACAATTCATGATCCAGCCTCCCATGGGGCCCTAAGACAAAAGATGTGCTGTGCGTTACGTCTGTATGATCCTTTTAACTTGCAGAAATTATCAAAATGTCAAAAATAGGTGAAATATGCTGTTATCTGTTTAAGCGTTTAAAAAATATACCTCTGAATGAGATCTCGTATTAGACCAGATTAAACCATTTTAAGATTGCATCTGTAGTTTAACCAGCATGCCAGGTAACTGAAACTCAGTGGTGTTAAAAAGATATACAAAGCCCACCCATTACTACCACCTATTACCCATTTGGTATGTTATCTGTAAATTCAGGACTTGGATGGGCTGATGACCTGCATAGTATTTATTTATTTAATATTTTCATGCCTTGTCTGGCATGTTAAATGTGCATTAGATTTTCTCAAGTCTCTTGTCCTGTTTCATTTGTGGATTGCTGACATTGAGATTAGAGAAAACAACATGTTCTTTCCGTAGAGGCTCTTTTCTGGCATTTTAGTTCTCAGGTGGAGGCAGAAATTGATGTCAGATAATTTGATCTCCATCAGGGAAACTGCGAAATCCTTGGAGTCTTTGCCCCAAGCAGAGCTCACACTCAGGCATACAGAGCAGACACAGTTTCAGGCATACAGCACCTAAAAACGCAGTGCTGTGTTGGCACTTCACCGAGTGCTGATTGAGCCACTGTGAAGTCACATGCAAATGAGTAATTAGCTGTCTGAGTCTTCTTGTTTTGATGGGTTTAGAAGGTCTTAATGATTTCTAGAGTTGTTGGTTTAATCTTCCTCTCAGTGATGCCTACATGACGAGCTCAGTGCTGGACTGATGGTAGAAGTGAAATATGCATTGAAGCATAAATGCATTTTTGACAGGGGTGTAAGACCTGACTCATCTGCTTCTTAGACCACTCGGCAAGATGAGAGAGAGAATATAACACTGCACAATACTGGTTTTACTGCACCAGCATAGCAGCGGTTTCAAACACATATTGGCTACTGTGCTTTCTTTCATTGGAGAGTTCCACTGATTACCTTGTATGTCAGTAGGAACAATTTACTATTATTTCAGTTTTGGGGTTTCTTTCCTGTTTAGATAATTGTGAACAGATTCAGAAGCAAGCACATCGTTCAGATATCGCACATATCGGGACCCAGATCTGAATTTATGAAGATAAATGTTATTCTGAATT
This sequence comes from Chromobotia macracanthus, assembly GCA_036877525.1. Lineage (NCBI taxonomy): Eukaryota > Metazoa > Chordata > Actinopteri > Cypriniformes > Botiidae > Chromobotia > Chromobotia macracanthus. Next base: position 6,450,632 of record JAZGTH010000012.1, on the reverse strand, counting down.
TATAGTTTAAAGAAGATAATTTAAAGTTTAATTTAAACTCAGAAGGTAGTACATATTATAGCCAACCAAACATGTTATTTGCTGTGTTGTATTATAATCCTGAATTGTCAGGTAGACAAATAACAGCAGTTGGATTTATGTTACAACGTCTCTAAATGTTTGCTAGAGAAATGAAAGGAACAGTCAACACACATTAAAGTTATGTAAATGTTTGTTCGACCAATGGAATTAAGATTTTTGGACCTGGCCATATCATATTTTGTTTTGTCTTTTGTTAAGGATGTTGAAAGAAACAATTTTTCTTTTTTTATGTATTGAACAGTTGTATTGAAAATCCACTTAGTGCATGCAATTATTTAAATGGATGTGGTTCTTCTGAATATACTTTAATGCATTGTTAGTTGATTTGGATGAAAGCATCTGCTGAATAAATGAACGATGGCGAGCTGACAGATGTAAAGCGCAGTCAAAGTCAAATGTAATGTAATTCAGCACCAGTAATAATATGCATAGAAACTTTCATCTGAATGAGAGACCAAAAGCTCTGAGCGTCACTGAGCAGCATTATGTCTTTGCTAAATATTGTGGAGGTTGTTGTCATGACAGTAGGCTCTGCTGACCAGGCTGCTCTTTCACACGTACACACTCGCTCTGAATCCCAGGAACTAGATTCACACAGGTGCACACACGCATGCTTTTCATCCACGTAACTCATGAGGCCCCATTCACTGTGTGTACTCGTCCTTTTTGTGTCTCTTGTGAGTGACGTGGTGAGTGTGAATGAAGTGGACACACACACACACACACACACCATAAGCACTTTGAATAACTGCTTTGAATATAGAGAGTTATTCAAATGGGCAAACCAGAGAACTGCTGTTAAACTAGTGTATTGTACGATTCCTGAGAATGACAGTGTACAATGAAGCTCACGTGTCCACAGAAAATATATTTCTGTCTTGTCAATATTAGCACTGTTTTTACACCCATGAACATTTTCAGGATCTTTTTCAGGTGTTAAAATCGCATTAAAGCTTTTTTTAGTGTAAATATTTTGCTGCTTAATGGCTGAACTGGCAGTATTAATGTATTAGCTGTAATAATAGCGCATGATCAGATAATTACACAACCATTTCAGCATAATCCTTACACCTTTCTGTAGAAGTATTTCCAAAACTTTGGTCTGGACACGGACAGATATAACTAAAAGTAATGGTACCAGTTCTATACCAAGCCATATAACTGTTTTGTTCGAGTTATGTCATGTAATATATAATATATGTCCATATGTAATCCTATATATAAATAAAACAATGTATATTCTTAATATATAATACACACCATGTAATATAAAGAATATAATGTTACAGCTTGTTTTTAAAAGCTTTAGTTGCTGAGCCACAGGCTGTAACTTTAGTCTTATAACACTGCATTAAGCTTAACATTGTGCTCTATGGGAAGAGGCCATGTAAATTATTTACTTAATTAATTGCATTTCTTTTTTTTCCTTCCAGGATTAAATGGGCAGCCCTCAGATATCGAAAAGAGAAAAGCAGCATTTGGTCAGAACTTTATACCTCCAAAAAAGCCAAAAACCTTTCTTCAGTTAGTATGGGAAGCATTACAGGATGTAACGTTGATTATTTTGGAAGTGGCAGCAATAGTTTCTTTAGGCCTTTCTTTTTATAAACCTCCGGATTCAGAACATAAAAGTAAGTAACCTATTTTTTTCCCCATCCGCTTTATTTATAGTTCGTAATGTCAGTTTAGCAATTTATACTATATTTGTTGGGAGCTGAGGCTTGTTGTGTTTATGTAGACTGCGGGAAGGCTGCAGGAGGGGTGGAGGATGAAGGAGAAGCAGAGGCCGGCTGGATAGAAGGAGCAGCTATCCTCCTGTCTGTTATTTGCGTAGTGCTCGTAACTGCATTTAACGACTGGAGCAAAGAGAAGCAGTTCCGTGGCTTACAGAGCCGCATTGAACAAGAGCAGAAGTTTACGGTGGTTCGGGGAGGGCAAGTCATTCCGATCCCTGTTGCCGAGATTGTTGTCGGGGACATTGCACAAATTAAATACGGTAAGATCATGTTAATTGACAAGACCTCAATTTTCCTTCCCATGGAGATGCCAAATGTCAATACTAAAATCTAGTGAACAGTCTTTCAACAGTATCTGTATGGAGTGTCAACTTAAAGGTAGGGTAGGTAGTTTCGGAGAGGCTAGCAAAAGCAACCTAGCTTTGAAAGCATAAGATCCTACCCTCCATTCAGAGCCCTCTCAAGCCATGCTTCCTCCAACACATGAACGCATACATAGTTTGACAGGCAAGTAGGACATCCTATGATTGCATTCAGACCTAATGTAATGATTGGATGAATATTTTATGGTCCTAACCCTAAACACAGAAAATATATTTTTTTAAATATACTCAGGCCACTTTACTTAGTGATTGCCATAGGATGTGAAGAGACTTTAAACCAGCATAACAAAAAAAGTTTCTGGAAAAAAATGCCCGCCCTGCCTTTAACGTGGTCTTCTTTTTGAGCGATAATTGCTTTTCTATATGTTTAATATGAAATAAGTCTAAAACTGCTGTCACAAATAAATATTGTGATGGGATGCTTTCTCTGCCAGGTGACCTCCTGCCTGCTGATGGTATTCTTATCCAGGGCAATGACCTCAAAATAGACGAGAGCTCTCTAACCGGCGAGTCTGACCATGTGAAGAAATTGCTGGAGAAAGATCCAATGCTGCTGTCAGGTGGGACAGAAATTGGAGTGTGTAGTTATTGCAACCTAAAGATATAGTTTACCATATATAAATTAATTTACTAATAATTAATTTAATTTTGTTCCATTGTATGAATTCTCTGCCTTTCTTTTGTGGAACACAAAAGACGTTCTGAAGAATGCATCTCTCTTCCACGTAATTCAAGTGGATGGGGACTAGCATCTACCAGGTTAAAAAAAAAAAGTAGTCCATATGAATTATGGCTTCAGAAGAAGATTTGGAATATGGCACATTTGATAGCTTGTGTGAGGAACAAATTAAAATCATTATTTACTGAAAATTGTGCTTTACATTCATGATCGTTTACTTTCATTGTATGGGGGGGGAAAGCAGCTTAGACATTCTGCTGTAAATAACTCCTTTTGTGTTCCATAAAAGAAAAAAACACGAGAAGACATTGTGTTTCAAAAGACATGAGGGTGAGTAAAATATAACAGTATTTGTATTTTGGGTGAACTAATCCTTTACCGTTTGACTGCCGATCATTGTAATTTGCCTTTTAACCCCTCTGCTTAAGAACTCATAGAAATGTCCAAGTTTTCAAACGTTGGCTCTATAGGACTTTAGTAGGCTCGCCTCTCACTGAGCCTATTGCACATCTTCAGCTAATCCCATTTTATGAAAGCCAGTTGATCCTCTGATAGAATGACATTGCTGTGTGCCATCCCAGAGGAGATGAGGGGGATTTGTGAGCCTGAGTGGGCACTTTTCCAGCACGCAGAGTCTACCCCAGCACAAACCTCTGCCTGACGTTTTTCATAGATAACCTCCCTCCCACAGTCGACACAGCTGAGGTGAACCCCACAATGGGGGCCTGTCTCTAAAACCCTTGGCAGGAAAATGGCCACTCATCTCTGTTGCTGAAGCACAATAAATAAATACACTCTGCTGGAGCCCAATAATAAATCATTGACTAGAGGACCTGTCTGTTTGGTGCCTCTAAAACCTTGTTTATTGGTACCTGGGGGACTACATGGAGGTGTAAACAAGGTCCAAAAAGTTTGAGTTTTATCAGTTTTACCGCATTCCAAGGTAGTCAAACGCATGTGACCGCATCGCATTTGTAGCAGACAATAGCACAGGACCACCTACTCGTCAATTAAACGTTACGTTAAGATAGGGTTTTAGAATTTAAAATGCCTTTGGTTATGGGTGATGATAACAGGAATCGCTGTGTGGAATAGAAAATAGATTGGAACAATACCAAATGGGAAAAGCATTTAAACATGCAGACGACTTCACGGAACATCTCCTGTGTAACAACATGACATAACATGCAGTGATGCAGATTATGCAAAGCATGTTTAGCTAATGCTAAACCAACTTGACTAAAGTAACAATCAGCATACAGTTTGAATATTAAGGTTTGTAGTAAGATTAACATTAAGTATATTTGGAAGCACCTTGTTGCACTTTATCAACATGCAGTGACTTGATAAGTGATGCATGTTGTCTCAACAGACCCACAAAGACCCTCCCCTTTATGAAATCACACAAGACGCACATTTACTACCAGGTGTTAACAGACGTGTGTTTTGCCCGACCACTTGAGATCAGATCTTCCGAGACACCAGATGTAAACAGAACCCAATACTAATGAATTGCCTGAAGCATGCCTGAAGCATGCTCAGAGCACAGGTACAACAGACAAGAGTTTGAACTGGCCCTCTCCTCTGTACAGGAACTCATGTCATGGAGGGCTCTGGAAAAATGGTAGTCACGGCTGTGGGAGTCAACTCCCAAACTGGAATCATCTTCACGTTACTAGGGGCGGGAGATGATGAGGACGATGAGGAGGAGAAAGAGAAGAAAAAAGAAAAAGAGAGAAAGAAAGAAAAGAAAAGTAAGTTGTTGTTATTTAGTGGCTTTTTGCCTGCGCCCAAGACAGACCAACCAGTAGCTTTTTCAGTCTTTAGCTGCTGTGGCTGCAGAGACTGCTTAGATGAAATGAGCAGATTCTGTGGGTGTGTTTTTTTTGTGGTTGTGTTTGTTTGCATCTGCGTGCATAACAGCATGCTTTTGTTGTATCCAAAGAAGTTTATTCATTCTTGTTTTGTAGGTAATTAGCAGTTCATAGCATTTATATAGAATGGCTGAAGCAATAACTTACAGTAATGTACTGGTTTCTAATGTAATGTAATGGCTCCATTAAGTAACAGGCATTTAATGCATTTCAGAAGCTTATGGCTCACATACTGGAGTTCCAAATGAATGCCTACAGATATATGAATAGTTGAATGCTTACAGAGGCAGAATATGTGAATATGCACCTCATTGTAATCTTGTGTGTTTGTGGTCTAGCCACAGTCTAGCCACAGCGGTGGATTTGTGCCTTGTGAGGTTGCGGCACACATCTGTTCATACCCGCACAAATATTCAGAGGGTCTTTTCTCATTCTGTTAAATCAAAGAGAAGATTTGCATAATTGAAAATATGTTTAAATAGGTGCTGCAGAAGCATCTCCTGCATAAAAGCAGATAATGAATAAATTAAGGAGTGTTTGTTATGTGGCTTCTCTTTCATTCTGTTTCCACAGATAAAAAGCAGGACGGCTCTGTGGAGAACAGAAAAAAAGGTGAGTAACCCTGTTGACTTAATGTCATAATGAACAGCCTGTTGGCTTAGCAGGCCACCCTCTTACATCTTACATCCTGTATTAAAACCATCGTCTTAACGCATTAGTGCTATTGGATCTTCATTAAAACTCATCCACACTACTGTGAGGTCCAGAAAATTGTGTGTGTGAGTTTGTGCCAGGGTGTATAATGTTGAGATAACACAGAAATACTAGAAAATAAAGGTTTTCAGCGTCCACTTGGTTTCCTGCCTGGTTTTTAGTGTCTAGCTGATCTGAACAGGTGTCCATGTATCCGGTCATGCTGGTTATTTTGGAGCCTTATATCGCAGCTTTGTCAGAGGCCAGAGATCTGCACCTGTCTTCCTTTCAACCTTTTATTATCCTGCATCACTTAGCCAAGCAGGGCAGAGTCCACATTCAGGCTCCTTGTTTTCAGACATGCTCTCTAGCCCTTTGCTCTGAATGTAGCTTGTGTGTGTGTGTGTATTTACTGAAGCCCTGGCTGCAGATCACCCTGCCAGAAATGAGCTCTAATCCACCAGACTAGGATTACAGCCCAGTGAGTAGAGCGCAAAACACGCCATGGTAGAATATTGCCCCACCGCCTCCCCTCGCCCCGCCGCTAGTTCAGACACGCTCGCGTTACCTCACATCACACGCCCATTAAATCCTTCACACAGGCCGACTACGATACGCTTTAGTAAAACAACCACAGGAGCGATAGATAGAGATGTCTTGCTGTGTGACTGAATGCAAAGTTCTTTCTGTGTGATGTTATATTGGCAGGCTGTACTTTCAGCGTGCCAAATGCCAGCCAAGAAATCAGGCTATTCTTTACGGCTGATAGCACTAAGTGATGGATTGGAGATCAGGGTGTGCGTGTGTATTTTACCATATATTGGGGGAAAATTTATACTCAAAAGTCAGCAAAACCTCCTTTTGGGAATGCCCTCATTTGTACAAATGCTATAAAATATAGTACATACATTTTTTTCTAAATTGTAAAAAGGAAGAAGGTTTTCTGTTAGGTTATGTTGTTTATAACTAGCTGTGCATAAAAGCAATAAAAGTCTATGGAATGTCCCCATTTAGATAAGTAGATAAGTAAACATGTCAAAGTATGTATAATGACCGTGAGATGTGTGCCTGCCAGTGAGGTTTTGTGTCTTCTTGGTTACTTGGTCAGAAGAGCATGTATGTGGCTTAAATGAGAGGAAGTTCTTGGAATGTTTGCTTCTAGGACCACATCATAAAATTGCCCTTGATTTATAATTAGTTTTATAATTAATTTATCTGCACACATAATTATATTTGTCAAGTAAAGAAACAACAATTTCATTAGAGAATGCTTTCTGTGGTCCAGTTGAGGAGAAACTCAGTCATGCTGTACAACAAAGAGCGGCAGAGTGTCTAGGCATATTCACTGTCCTCTCTCTTTCTTTCTTTCTGTTTCTCTGTCTCTCATGTAGCTAAAGCCCAAGATGGAGCTGCGATGGAGATGCAGCCTTTAAACAGTGATGAAGGGGCTGAGGGCGAAGAGAAGAAAAAAGCCAACTTGCCAAAGAAAGAGAAATCGGTTTTGCAAGGGAAACTGACCAAATTAGCAGTCCAAATTGGCAAAGCAGGTAAGTGTGAGAAATGCTAGCTGGGCGCTTGGTTTTTGTGGGTTTTACAAAGACAAAGGATAGTTTAGTCTCACTGTGATAACTGGGGATGTGAATCATGGGGAAGTTCAGATTCACTGGTTCGCTTGATGATTCCATTAATAGTTCTCAGGAGTTTTAAGGTAGCACCATATAATTGATCCAAACTGTTATACTTTTTAACTATAATGCCTATAAACACGTTTCTAAATAAAAACAGGTTCTCAATTCCCAGTCATGATGGTACTTGTGCTTGCTGGAACATTAAATGTGTGCAGCAACATGTTTTTATATGTATCTCTGTGCAGGTCTGGTGATGTCCGCCATCACGGTGATCATCTTGGTAGTGCTGTTCGTGGTAGACACTTTCTGGGTTCAGGGTCTTCCTTGGACGCCGGAGTGCACACCCATCTATATCCAGTTCTTTGTCAAGTTCTTTATCATCGGAGTTACTGTGCTGGTGGTGGCTGTCCCTGAGGGGCTTCCTCTGGCCGTAACCATCTCACTGGCTTACTCTGTCAAAGTATGCCCACCCCTACATTTATATGCCTTTACCTTTATCTTAGAAGTGAAACATTAGCCCTTTGTTCAGACTTTGTTAGATGACCTACAGTATGTATAAATCCATCAGTCAGATCTTTATTTATTTGTTACCAGCCCCATTGTAGCTCTTACCGTAATATTACATCTTTGGATTTCTGCCATTTAATTGTGGATTAGAGGGTTGTTTCATGTGTAATCACGCTCAGCCTGTTAAATCACCTTCACACACACAATTTTGTTTTTTATTCTTCCGCTTTGCTGTTGTTTTTCAGAAAATGATGAAAGATAACAATTTGGTGAGACATCTCGATGCCTGTGAAACCATGGGCAATGCCACAGCCATCTGTTCTGATAAGACGGGGACTCTGACCATGAACAGAATGACGGTTGTTCAGGTTTTTATCACTGAAAAACATCACAGGAAGGTCCCAGAACCTAATGTCATTCCTGCCAGCACAATGGACCTGCTCATACTGGGCATCAGTGTCAACTGCGCTTATACCACCAAAATCATGGTGAGCCTCTAACCAAGCGTAATATCAAACCACAAATCAGCAGGGAATCCACCTCTCAAAGCAATGACAATATAAAAACTACATCTAAAACTAAGTGATTTATTATAACATTTAGTTTTTTTAGTTGCTTTTGTTACAGTTAAATAGTATTTGTATGGTCATTAATTAATTTTGCAATTTTGTGAATGACTCTTCATATTAACTTCTAGTCACTACTTGTTACAACTACTGTTGTAAATTAAGTCTCAGAAACCTTACGTACACAACACAGTAACAACTCTTGGTTAATTGAAAGTTGAATATAACAAAGTAATAATTTAAATAAGTTGTTCATACAGTATAGTGATGGATTTGTTATACTGCTTCTATACTAATAACGTAATTTAATCATTGAAATAAGATCTTTTCTCATCAAGTTAATTTATGTTTGTTTTGCATAAGAAATAAGGTGGTTTAATTCATTTAATCTTATCGTTGTAAGCATTTCTTATTCTTCTCTTGCAGTCCCCTGAAAAGGAGGGAGGCCTGAATCGTCAGGTGGGCAACAAAACTGAATGTGCCTTGCTGGGCTTTGTCTTGGATCTGAAAAAAGACTATCAAGCAATCCGCAATGAAATCCCGGAAGAGAAACTTTACAAGGTCTACACCTTCAACTCCGTCAGGAAATCCATGAGCACTGTCCTGAAGAACGCTGACGGAAGCTTCCGGATGTTCAGCAAAGGAGCCTCAGAGATTCTGCTGAAGAAGTATGCCTTCCTAAAATCACAAATACTCAGCTGGGTTATCAGTAAACAGATTGACACTAACACAAGTCATTACATTAGTAGGATGAAGAAAACGTTATAGTATTCTAACATGTCACAGAGAGCTGTGAGAAATGTGTCAGCAAAATTTATTGGCAGATCAAATGTTTCACCTCCCCCTTCAAAGACTCCTAGCTGTGTTACTAATAGATTTCCCTTGAGAAATCTGGATGAATCTAGAAACTCATATAGGTTTTTGGTTCAGTTTCAGTTCATTTAAATCCTTACCTGCTTTTTCCTGATCCAGGTGTTACAAAATTTTGACGGCGACAGGCGAGGCGAAGGTTTTTCGTCCCAGGGACAGAGATGACATGGTGAAGAGAGTGATCGAGCCCATGGCTTCAGAGGGTCTGAGGACCATCTGTCTGGCTTACAGGGACTTCCCTGCCTCAGAAGGAGAACCAGACTGGGATAATGAGAGTGATATCCTCACCAGACTCACCTGTGTGTGTGTGGTGGGCATCGAAGACCCAGTCAGACCAGAGGTAAGAGCCTTCAGTAGCGCCCTGAGGTAGAAGAACTTAAATGTTTTTAGCCAAAAAGGCTCCTTTGCATTAACATGTACGTGTTAAATAATGTAGAGACGTAATGATCTGGTAAACTGATCTTTTTTAAAACGATCAGGTACTGCTCAGACATCCAATCCAGACTTGATACTCTGTGTTAATCATGTTAGTTACGGTCAAGTACAAAAAAGGAAACCCCAAAAATATTACAAAAGTACAATTGGTGGACTGAGGATTTTCCCTGAATGTTTTTCATTTTGATGCTGCTTCCTTATCCAGTAGTATAGATAAGCTCCTAGGTTAGGCTGGACAGATCCAGATAAGTTAAACCTAGTTTCTTCACACATAAAACAGTTATCCCAAGCCGTTCCAGTTCTAAACAGTGACCTATAAACATTCTAACTAATCAAGATAAAAAACAGTGATATTAGATGGCTATGGAAATGAGATACTGGGAAAGAAATGAAATCAGTGCGTCCCTAATGTAATGTCAAATCAAGCCAAAAGTAATTTTTCCCTTTCGGTCATGTCCTCTGTTTTATCTTGCTCAGGTCCCCGATGCCATTAGAAAGTGCCAGCGAGCTGGAATCACGGTACGAATGGTCACCGGGGACAATCTCAACACCGCCCGCGCTATAGCGACTAAATGTGGCATTCTGCAGCCGGGGGATGAGTTCCTCTGCTTAGAGGGCAAAGAGTTCAACCGGCGGATCCGTAATGAAAAGGGAGAGGTGAGAGCCACGATCATTAACTAGCTAAGGCTGCAGGCACGAACGTGAACACTCAAGCTCATAACATCTGCCCTCTTTTCAGATCGAGCAGGAGCGAATTGACAAGATATGGCCTAAACTCAGAGTCCTGGCGAGATCTTCACCTACAGACAAACATACACTAGTCAAAGGTACTAGGAGTGATAAATTCAGTGTTGAGAAAGTGATTCTGCTCGGTTGAAGGTGTTGTTTGTTATGACACATCATGTTTCTATTCTCTAGGTATAATTGACAGCACTGTTGTGGAACAGAGGCAGGTTGTGGCGGTAACGGGGGATGGCACAAATGATGGCCCTGCCTTAAAAAAAGCTGATGTCGGGTTTGCCATGGTATGTGTGCATGGCTGAAAATCTATAATCATTTCCAGATTTGTTTATATTTTGATTAAATGCATTCCCTAACAGTTCCAAATTATTCTCAATTTTAGTTTTTCAAGGACAGTATTAGGGGCACAAATATTTGGTATACTAGGGTGGCATGTTGCCAGATTCTGTCTGAATATTCCACACAGAAGTTGTACTAAAATGGCATGGACACAGAGCGATCTTAAACTTTGTTCTTGTCAATAAACTGTCACAGTTGTTTCAATACAAAATCATATTCAGTCTTTTTGTCCTTGATTTTTAAATTGAAAAATCTCATGCATTTTCTCTTTTTTCATCGCACTAGATTTGTTATGTATAGTTTTTAATATAATTCTTTTTAATAATTTGCAGGGCATTGCCGGCACAGACGTAGCTAAAGAAGCCTCAGACATCATCCTCACGGATGACAACTTCAGCAGCATCGTCAGGGCCGTCATGTGGGGGAGGAACGTCTACGACAGCATTTCAAAATTCCTCCAGTTCCAGCTCACCGTTAACGTGGTGGCAGTGATCGTGGCCTTTACTGGAGCTTGCATCACACAGGTACCAATAAAAAAAGCGATTCCACCATTCTTCGCATGAAAGTCGGTGAAGTTCAAGAGGGAGCTGACGCAAAATAGCGTGGCTCTTTCCCAGGCATTACATTTGTACAGATGCACCATGGCGGCTGATGGGAGACGTTGATTGCTACCCATCCTGTGTGAAGTGATTGGAAATTGTTAGTCTGAGGCAGGAAGACTCACAGGCAGTCAGCATGAGGTCTGGCACTGCTGTCCGCAAAGCACCAGTCTGAAATGAGGCAGCTCTCCTCCTGTTAACCGGAATGATAGTCTGGCTGATTGTGGTTGAGGTTCTCTATTATCCTGTAATGAATGGGAGAATTACATTTGCACTTTGCGTCGGTGTCAGTAGACTGGACATGGTGATGAAGCTCAGGTGTTCCACTTGTTTTGTGCGTGATTTTCTCTTGGTATTGCTCATAAGCAGACCTGTGAGGAATATGCAGATTCAAATTTCTGTCACATGTTAGCTATCGAGTATTATGTGTAGGGCAAAAAATAATTAGTTAACTCTTCACGTGACTTTCCATATCAGTAGCCTTCACCCTTTGTTAACCTGCTACTGAGGATTCGATAGTCCTGACAGTTTTTGTGGGTGTCATGGAGGTGGCAGTAATGTATGCGGTCATAATGAACATTTCCTGTTCTTCACTCTTCCAGGACTCTCCTTTGAAAGCGGTTCAGATGTTATGGGTCAATCTAATCATGGACACATTTGCCTCTTTGGCCTTGGCCACTGAACCCCCCACTGAATCTCTGCTGCTGAGGAAGCCTTATGGCCGTAATAAACCCCTCATCTCGAGAACGATGATGAAGAACATATTAGGTCATGCCGTCTACCAGCTCACCATCATCTTCACTCTGCTATTTGCCGGTAAGAGCTATTGGTTTCAGCACCGATTCAAACTAGTTTGATAAGACAACAGAATGATGAACCAAATTCAGTCATGAATAGTAGAAAGCAAAAACGATTCTGTATTAGCTGAGATCGATATGTGAGGTAATTTTAGTGCTGCATTGTTCTTCTAACAGGCGAAAAGATGTTTGACATCGACAGTGGACGCAACGCCCCTCTTCACGCTAATCCATCTGAGCACTACACCATCGTCTTCAACACGTTCGTCATGATGCAGCTGTTCAACGAAATCAACGCGCGGAAGATCCACGGAGAACGCAATGTCTTCGATGGCATTTTCAACAACCTGATCTTCTGTAGCATCGTCTTCGGGACTTTTGTTATTCAGGTATAAAGTAAATCAAGTCCATAAAAAAATTGCTTTGGTTACCAGAACACACCCTACTAACAGATCACTAGATCAATAGATTCCAATAGATAGATAGATAGATAGATAGATAGATAGTTTATATCTATCTATCTATCTATCTATCTGATTGGTTAGATGCTAGCTAAATAAGTAAACATTCTTATTTTTCCTTGCTTAAGTGTAATGACATTTTGTCACTTCTTCACTCAGATTGTGATTGTTCAGTTTGGAGGAAAGCCATTCAGCTGTGTCGGGCTTAACATTGAACAGTGGCTGTGGTGTATCTTCTTGGGTTTTGGGTGTCTCCTCTGGGGACAGGTAAGAAGCAGCTCTGTTGAATGGCTTGAGCTCCTAGTCAGAAACCAGCAGCCTGTAGCCTGTAATGTGCTCTCAGTAACCCAAACCAAACCTTCAATTGTAGAAGATGAGTGCCCTCTTTTGGCGGTCACGTGAATCACTGCACTAGAAATAGATGCTATCTAGCACAGGTTGTTTCAGTTCAACATGGCTATTAAGTATCAACGTGCTGTCTTATTTAGGTCATCTCTTCCATCCCCACGAGCCGCTTGAAGTTTTTGAAGACGGCAGGTCACGGAACGCAAAAGGAGGAAATCCCAGACGAGGAATTGGAGGAACTGGAGGACCTGGATGAAATAGACCACGCCGAGCGAGAGCTCCGCAGGGGCCAGATCCTCTGGTTCAGAGGCCTCAATCGCATTCAGACTCAGGTAACCTCTTTAAAACACCATGACTTTGCTGTCCAAGAGCCCAATCAATCATTGGTTCCCTCTAAGAATTCAAACCCTCCATTATTCCTTCTAAAATCTCTATCATTGCTTTAGTCTTTATTTTAATCTTTTGTTTTTCTGATTACGGTTTGAGTTAGCGCTCTCATATCAATCAAACCCCCTATGGTGACCTTATGCTGGTGGACGAGGGTTTGTTAAAGCAGTTTATCAATGCAGTTAGCCGATCCACGCTAAAGACAAATGTCTGATCGGGGAAGGTTTGTTCTTTATACAGTGCCTTTATTTTATTCTCTCTCTCAGCTGCTATCTATCCCTGTCTTCTTTATATGGGTGCCCTTCTCTCTCTATCACCTCTTTTTCTCACTTTCATCTGGTTCTCTGTCTTTCTCTCCCCTGTGCGTTCTCTGGGCCTATCACACTCTCTGATTCCTTCCAGATGGATGTAGTGAGTGCGTTCCAGAGCGGAATTTCCTTTCAGGCGGCCGTCAGGCGCCAGCCATCCAGCTCCAGCCAACAGCACGATGTAACCAATGTTTCTAGCCCTACACATGTAGCCTTATCTCCTGCTACTGCCTTCAACTCCGCTTCTGCCGCTGTCGGGTGTGAGTGCGTGTTTATTAGTGCATGACAATTAACATTTCCTCCACTCGCCTAACGGTCTTCATTCTTCTCCTAATGTCCTGCTATCTCTGTTTACCAAAACGAAACGTATCTGAACATCTTCCACATTGCTTTTCAATGTAATGGCTGTATACTCAGAACCTCTGTGTTAGGGTTGAGGTATATATGTCTGTTCTGTTTGATGGCTTTGGCTGGTTCTCACCAATGAAAAGTCACTGTCTAATAAAGTCTGGTGTGTCTGCCGCCCTGCAGCCATGCTCTCCGGCGACTCTAGTCCTCTGCACGTAAATGTTTTGAGTATATGCCCATGGTCACGCCGATAATCCGACCAATCAGATTGGTCTCGCAAATTGGTTGGATTATGGAATTGATGGGTTGCCATAGGGACCGGAAAATAAAGTCTCTCTTCGGGTAAGTATTTCGGGTTTCTGCAGGATCACGTTTAGAGCTTGTGGAAGATGAGGTGTTTGGAATGGAAACTTCTCATAGTTATTAACCAAGTCTACACTTTAATGAATAAACTTCTCTCCTTCTGTCTGTCATTTTTCCTGTGGTGTCAGCATTTCAATTTTTGCTTGTTCGGTCATTATACAACTTGTGTGGGATTATAGTAATTGAGCTTGTTCGTATTGCTCTCAGTACTCGGAAATCATTCTTCTTTCTCTCTATGAACAGCCAGTTTTGTCTCTTTCTCGTACTTCCTTTTTATTTGTCTGTATTCTCTGTGTAACCGTGCAACGTTTACAGGAAATCAGAGGAAGTTTGTCTGCCTAATCACCTCACACACAAAACTTGTGGAATCACATCATTTCTGTTTGTCCGTCAGCTGTCTGTGTGACAGAAGCCTTCTAACATCAATGTTTTCCATCTTTCACCAGGTCCTGACAGGCCACGCCCTTCTTGGTCAAATAAACATACTTTTTCCTCTGTTCAAGACATTGTATTTAGTTTCAACGCTGTTTGCTTTGTTTTCGTCTTGATATTTTTGCTAATGAAATGGATATTTTGGGAAATGAAGCATAACACTGTCTGCCACATATTCCTTCATAGATTCTGTGAATGTGTCATGGGCTATACTCAAAGGTTTACCTCTGTTGAAAATAAGGTAGCGCTGCTCTGCATGGGTCCAGTCTCTAAACCGTTTGTGAATTTACATGTTGGTTAGCTTAAACTTGCTTGGCTGCTCAAAGTTTTGCGTCTCTTCTTCACAACATAATCAGCGATCAATCCCTCCACCCCAATACAAGCATGCCCAGAAGTGATAACCTTATGTGTTGAGCTGTGTCCTCTGGAGTTATTTTGGTCTCTCTCTTTTCTGTCTCTCTTTCTCTATATCTTTTGGTTACTTGTTCTCTCTCTCTTTCTCATATTTGCATTTTAAATAATTGGCTTTGAGAGTTTCTGAGAGGATTTCTTAAGTTCTTAACAGTTTGTATGGATCATCTGTTTCTCTCCTGAATTTGTCCTTATTTAAGTGCAGAAAGAAAGAAAAGAGGATTTCTGTCTCCCTCAATCAGAGGATAAGCTCACCGTAACACAAATATCAGGTTTTTACTCACCAGTACCAGAGTTTTCTCCACTCTATCGCTGTCTCTCTCTCTTGGTTGCACGACATCTGATAGCTCACACACTCTGTCAGACGATTTTGGTGCGCTAACCTCACTGCTCTCCACTCATCAATTAAAACCAGCCCATTTGGCCACAATTTAACCTGTTTAAAATGTTTGACTTTGTTTGCCTGTGTATGTGTGTATAAACTAGCAGTAGTTCTTTGCGCGCGGTAAGGCTGACTTTACACCCTTTATGTTCTCCCACAGATCCGAGTGGTGAATGCATTCCGCAGCTCGCTGTCACCCTATGAGGGCTTGGAAAAGCCAGAGTCTCGCACCTCCATCCACAATTTCATGACCCACCCAGAGTTTCGGATAGAGGACTCGGAGCCTCACATCCCCCTCATCGACGACACAGATGCGGAGGACGACGCCCCCACTAAGAGAAATGCTACACCCACCCCTCCTCCCCCACCTTCGCCCAATCAGAACAATAATGCTGTTGACAGTGGTATCCACCTCTTCCTGGATCCCAACAAGTCAGGCACACCCTCAGCTCCAGGAAGCCCCATGCACAGCTTAGAGACGTCCCTTTGATTAGCTCCGCCCCTCAGTATGACGGACAACAGTTGTCTCCCCAGAGACTGAAGCCTGGAGAACTCACGGATGAGAGGGGCGGAGCCAAGAATCTCTTGGGAGCTTAGCCCTTAGCTTTTGCTTCTCTTTATCTGGATGGTGTTGTACATTTTGTTCTTTTGCCCTTTGCTTACTCAAACACTGATTTCTGCATCATTTGGCTGTTAATATTTTGAATTATTTATGTGTTTTGGAAGACACAGGTCTGTTTACAAAGTTTGTAGATACTTTTTCTTCTGTGTGTTGGTGGAAGAGCTTCCTGATACAGAGAAATGGGGACAAATGAAATAAGAGAAATATTTCAGAAACTGCTGTATTTTCAGGAAAAAGGGTGTTTCTATGGAAACTGAACTATTTTTTGCCTGCAAGTTTTATTTGTTATATATTTGTAGATACATAGAACCTTCTAGCCAAATAGGTAACACTAAGGCTTGTACAGCAGTGAGCAGAGGTATTGAGGTCCATAGGAGGTTTTTAATTGGACAGGTGAGGGGAGGGGCTGTAGACAAAGATCTCTGTCCATACATCTCCTTGCATACTACTACACCCCATGAAGTCATTTTAGATGTTTGGTTTTTTTTTGGAAAAGCTCATGTGAGTAATGCTGAGTTCAGATTCATGCCTCTTTTGTTTGGAAGTTGGGTGTTTGAGATGGCCGGAGTTTAGACTTTTTTTAATCATGTGATTTAAAGTGGAAGCCGCCTAAGGAATGGCCACGACTGTAAAATTACGTAACCACTTGAAATGGTCCACAGTCCGTTTAACAATGACATTAAGTTCCTGCCAATGTATCATAAAGTTTGTTTACTCAGGCTGAGAAACACCTAGAACATTTGAATTGAAACGAATGCAATGATTAAAAAGTAAAGCATTTTAACTTAAGATTTTGTCTTTAGCTAGGAAATTGTTGTCTCCGTCAAAAGGAAAAATAAAGGAAGGAAAAAAGAGTGAATTTTCAAAATTTGATTGCTTTAATTCTTTTGTACTTTTCGAGAAATGTAAATTTCAAGGGTTCGTTGATCTTACAAAAATGACACAAAAGGGTTTTTCATATTCCATCAAGATTGTTGTTGGTTATGAAAATATTGCTGCAGGTGTTTGTAGAATATATTTAAACCTGAAATACTGGAAACACTAGAGAAGCAACATGAGTTTTAAAGAGAAACCGCGTACACTGGTATTACAGCACAGGGTACTTTATTTCAGATCCCTAAGGAACATTTTGATACAGATCATATAAATATATATATAAATTGTATTTTTATGCGGAAATGAGAACATCTCAAACTGCTGAATCAGAACTACAGGGATTTTACATCCATTATATTCTAAGGGGGTGGGCTGGGGATGGGGCACTCTTTGAGGGTTGTGATTGGTTTTCCAAGTAACCTAATACTCAGGGTGGCTTATAGCATGAATTTTATGGTTAAAATACTAACATGTTTAATGTTTTTGTAACATTTAGGAATGAACTTAATTTTTTCTCTCCACTCGTTGGTTCATTGAGGGTGTAAAGGAGAAGAAAAGAAGGAACACGAGAGAAAGAGGACTCGGATTTCTTCAGTCATCGCAACCGCACGTTTTTTTTATAAGTTGTGTCATGTTTAATAAAGTAAAAACAAAGTTACGTTTGCAATTTAGAGCAGATCTATTTAAAGAGCCCATCACTTTTTTCTATAGCGTCTTCCTATAACAGGAATGAATGTTTATTCAGTTGTTTTAAGAGTCTGTTTTTATTTTGTATTAACCTTTGGAAATAAAAACGTCATGTCTGTTTATCTTGCGCAGTGTAAATGGATATCGTGATTCAGCACAGTTACATTTGAAACTTGTCGAGTATCGTGTATGGTTTTTAAGAATAAAAAGTGATATTTAGCGTAATCTGGGGCTGTTTTCCTTCATGTTCAGCACACAGATTCAATCATTGTGGCCATACAGTTACAGAGTACAATAACAAATACACTGATCTGGGAACGGCTGCTGCCTTTAAGCCAAAAAGGACGATCTGTAGGAAAAATCATGTACGTTTTTTAAGACCTGCACTGCTGTACACATTGTTCAATACTTCAGATACATACAGCGGGGTGAGCACTGACGCTGGACCAGTTTTTAACTGAGCAAAGCGAAGCCGCTGAGTTGCTCACAAT
Source organism: Chromobotia macracanthus (assembly GCA_036877525.1). Classification (NCBI taxonomy): domain Eukaryota; kingdom Metazoa; phylum Chordata; class Actinopteri; order Cypriniformes; family Botiidae; genus Chromobotia; species Chromobotia macracanthus. The sequence continues at coordinate 6,432,591 of JAZGTH010000012.1, read as the reverse complement.
AAACCTCCCTGCAAAAAAGTGTCCCGAGTCTGACAAAGTATTGGTTCAAATCTTAAAAAAAAAATAAACTTTTTCCTCCCTGCTTGTACATTATTATGATTAGTAGTGCAGGTTTGGTGCTCATCACAACTAATTCAGTCTGTTGGTAATACAAGGTCGGTACTGTATGTCAGGAGACATCCACGCCGCTAGGCGGCACTAGCGGCCTCTTCCAACCCGAGACTTTGGATCCTTGGCAACATGACGCCCGATAACAGTCGCCGTGAAACCTCGGCTCAGTTTTAAGCTCTGTAAGTCCACATCCTTCACATGACAGCTCGGTGAGCGACCTTAATGTCGCTCGGCAGCGCATATCCGACCTCACGGGCGAACGCAACCGAGACACGCCGCGACAAAGTGCAGGAGTCGAGCATGACCCAAGAGTCTCCGGTGAGGAACTTTCCGCATTTAGTGTCTTGCTGAATGACCGACACGGTCATTTGTTTTATTTGTTCAAATGCGCGTCTCTGTAAATGATCTTCCGTTCGGTCACGCTGTGTTGGATTGAATGTATTAATCGTCTCTCTCTCTCTCTCTCTGCCGCAGAATGAAAGCGGGTGCGGCTCGACCCGTCGCGTGCGCAGGGAGTGGTGGCTTCACGTAGCTCTGCTGTGCGTCCCTCTGCTCGCCGTGTACCTGCACATCCCTCCTCCTCAGCCGTCTCCTGCCCTCGACTCCTGGCGCTCCTCCGGAAACCTCCTCCCGTTCAGAGGAAATGACGTCTTCTATAAAGGTGCTCCTCACCTGGACGTTTGTCGCGCCCCGATCACGTCACTGAGCTGCGGGGATGACGTTAAAGAGACTGTCTGTGTTTCATAGTCGTGTCAGTTTTAACCTGAAGTCTTCATGTTGTCCGTGTCGTTATATATAGTGAACTATGTTGTTGTTCTAAAAGTTTTAGGAAATTAAGATTGTTGTAGATTTTAAATCTTACGTGAATGTTTTATGCATACTAGCGTGATGGTTAGTATGCTTTAACATGATGCCAACAGATTTGAGCCTGATGCTAGCCTGATGTAACGGTACCATTCTAACACGATGCTAACATGTTTAACCTCAGTTAACATTATGCTAGCATGTTTCAGCGTGATGCTAACATGTTTAACCTCAGTTAACATTATGCTAGCATGTTTCAGCGTGATGCTAACATGTTTAACCTCAATTAACATTATGCTAGCATGTTTCAGCGTGATGCTAATACATTTTTGCATGATGCTAGCATGTTTCGCGTGATGCAAACATGTTTAACCTCAATTAACATTATGCTAGCAGGTTTTAAACATGATGCTAATACATTTTTGCATGATGCTAGCATGTTTTAGTGTGATGCTAACATGTTTAACCTCAATTAACATTATGCTAGCAGGTTTTATCATGATGCTAATGCATTTTTTCATGATGCTAGCATGTTTTAGCGTGATGCTAGCATGTTTTAGCATCCATTAGCATGAGGCTAGAGATTCTAACATGATTCTTGCACATTTAAATACGATGCTAACACAGTGTAGCATGATGGTAGCAGAGTTAAGCATGACAATTGCATGTTTTATCATGACACTAGCACATTTTAGCGTGGTCTTGGCATGTTTTTATCATGGTAGGTTTTATGATTTGTTTGCTATGGTGCTTTTAATGGTTGCTGGGATGAGGGTAGGAAGTTGGCAGGGAAATACCTGAAGCCCATTGACAACCTAATTCAGATAAGCCCGCCTACATATCTCTACAATATTCTAATGCTGAGATATGGCTTACTGATTTCATTACATGGTTGCTAGTGTACTGCAACTGGTTGCAGGGGCGTGGCTATGAATTTTAAACGTCACCATTTGTTGCTGCTTGCTAAGCTGAGAGATGTGAGCCCACCCTCAAGTCTCTACAACATTCTGATGTGGAGCTATGACGTCACAAAATTCAGTGTTAAGTCCGATAAACATTGTACACCCGATCGCTTAATGTCATAGCACACCTCTCCTCAATAAGAGACTGACCCCTCAATCATGAGTCTACGACAAACAGTGCAGGGCGAGTTACGAACCAAAGTTTTGTCTAGAAATTTTATTCAGAGTAATAATTATTCTTTGCTTCACAAGCACCACTAATAATAAGTTTAAATCAGATAACATCATAACAATGTGTTGGCTTTTTTTAAGTCAACAAATTACACATGTATTGTCATGTAAGGCTGGTTCCAAACTTAATGGTTGACTGTTGCAAATCCAGTTACATCAATATTCATATTATGTTTACAAAGTAGAATAATTAGTATATTTTTGTTTATCTCTTTTGATGTAGTGGGCTTCTCTGTAGATAATGCACTAGTGTATTCTCATCTTTGTTAATAGAGACATTTGGTGTTATGGGAAGTTCTGATGTTGTCCTGTTGCTTCATGGCTTTCCTACTTCAAGCTATGACTGGAATAAGGTGAGTAAAACAGAACAGTTTAATGTGACAACAGTTGAAATGCCAGTAACAGTACAGACAGGCAGCATGTAACTAAGCATGATGCAACCTGAAAGTAATTTACATGTAAGGATAGGACACTTCAGTTTCTGCCCTGCATTTATTTTCGTTCTGCAGGATTTGCTCATTATAGTTTTGTCATTTTGTAGATCTGGGATTCTCTGACTCAGCGCTTTAACAGAGTCATTGCCCTTGATTTCTTGGGCTTTGGGTTTTCAGACAAACCGGTAAGATGAAAGCTGTGCAGTCGCTATGAGACGTCACTACGTTCTTCAGATACAGCTGTTTATAAAAACCCCATCTGCAAACCTTCGTCCATTCCAGAGACCGCACCGTTACTCCATCTTTGAGCAGGCAAGTTTGGTGGAGGCCCTGGTTGCTCATTTGGGTCTATCAGAGCAGAGGATAAACATCCTGTCACATGACTACGGAGACACTGTTGCTCTTGAGCTGCTATACAGGTGAGCTTCAGCTATAGGTCTACAAAGCTCTCTTCTAACTTCATTATTTGAAACACTCAAAGGGGGGGATTAGATTTCCCAGTATGAGCAATCTTAAGTCTCAAGTAATTATATTAGATGGAACCCCTGAACGTTTGGTTAGGACAGATGACACAGTTAGCTTAACTGTTCCTGTCAATATGATGTGGTTCTCACATGCAGTTAAACACACAGGAGTGACCAAAACCGCACCGGACACATCGTCATAAACAGCCTCTGCCTCTCAAATGGAGGTACAATCATTTTTTGTCAATTATCTAATCTTTGGCTCAATACAAGCATGATTAGAGATTCTCAGCTTTATTGAGAAATGTAAACTGAATTTATATAGATCTGTTTTGTTTTCAATTTTTAAAGGAATATTCCCCGAAACCCATTATCCACGATTCTTTCAGACAGTGAGTCTGACACAGGCATTTCATAAAGACTTGAGATAAATGTAAATCACTTCAGATAAATTTGAATTGAATAATATTTCTATTTTTATGTCATCTACAGCTGCTAAAAGATTCTGGCTTTATTTCACCTCTGCTGACTCGTCTTATGAACTTTCAGCTCTTCTCTAGAGGGTAAGTAATATATATACCCGTCTGTATATACGAGTAGGTGTATATATCTGTCTGTATATATGAGTAGGTATATATACCTCTTTGTTCCTCTTTACATACTGCTGCATTGATTAATCACAATGGTGTTACCTGTGGCCTAAAATGCTACATTAAAAAAGGTTTGGAATGAAAGATTCAGTTGAATCAAAGTCAGTTTTTAAAAACAATAATATATGCATATAAAGGTGTGTTTATATATTTAACTCACAGAATAAAGGAAGTGTTTGGACCATATACCCAGCCAACAGAAGCAGATATCTGGGACATGTGGACAGGCATTCGCTTTAATGATGGAAATCTGATCATGGACAGGTGATACTTAGTGTCCACACTTATTCATGGCTGGGTCTAGAACTGCAGCAATCCATGATAACCTGTATGTATATAGTCCAAAATGAAAGTTAATCTACGTCCAGTCTTTGGGAAAAGCCTAGTTTTTGTGTTCGAATACTATATATTCCACTGGACCAACAGATGTCTGTTGTGTCTTGTACAGTATCCTGCAGTATATCAACCAGAGACTGAAACACAGAGAGAGATGGGTGGGGGCACTAACCTCAACTTCAACACCATGTGAGTACATACAACATTTATTCGGCGGTATTCTGCTGGTATAACCACTACTGTTGGCAAGACCGTGCTACATCCTGGTTTAACCAGCATGGTTCCGGTGACCAGCTGTGTCAGGGTGAATATCACTCAGTGTGGTTGCTTTACTTGAATCTTGGCCGTGGTTGTAGCACCATTGAGGCCAAGTACTTTAATCCAGTGAAAATCACTGTGGAAGCTGCTTAGCCCATCTGCACCACAGACAGTTAGGTGTATTTAAGGTAGTGTGTAAGGCAGCACACTATTCACTATTAACAGTGACTTTAAATTCAGATTAAATGTTTACATTTAAAAAAAATGTGAGCAATTACTGTAGACACAAGCACGAAGTGTGTTAAGTTGAATTTATTAAGATCATTACATAGCCTGCTGCCTGCCGAAGCTGTGAATTAGTTTTAGTATCATTTTTAAACTTGCTTTACAACTTAAAATAGTCGAGAAACTTGTTTGCAGAATGATGAACAGGTTTACAAGTTCATCAACAAGTTAATTTCAAAATAATATTTTAAAGGTCTGGTGGGTGATGAAAATTTTGGTGTGGCACTGCCTATACAGATGAACCGCGGCTGCATCTAATTCTGTGCTTCTAACATAAAGCATCATAAAGAATTTCGTAACTCTTTTTTTACTTTATAGTGCACATGATTTATGGGCCACTAGATCCAGTTAATCCACACCCCCAGTTTATCCAGCTGTACCGGTAAGTATGTTTCTATTTAGTATTATTAACAACAACTAATTAAAGGTTTTTAAAGCTAAATCAGCCATTTTTATTTATAGGCAAAGGTTTTATATTTACAAGGAATGTTTTAGCAGGTTTAGCTGAATATTTTGGAGTTCTGTATTATGTGTATTCTATGATTATCAAGGAGGTTGGGAAGGTTCTGTTTATTATGGTGTCCTCAGCACCAGGAATTAGAAGAGAATTGTTATGAACACAAAGATCCAGAGAATTTAGAGCCACTATTTTTGTTTTATTTACAGAACACTTGTCCAGAGATCCACAATCTCAGTTCTAGATGAACACATCAGTCATTATCCACAGCTGGAGGATCCCACAGGCTTCGTAAATGCCTACATCACCTTTATCAACTCATTCTGACCTACCACCTTGTATCAGGACCAGAGACCCAGCTGAGCCAGCGTTCTGCTTATCATAAAGATTTGACATGGGACACATCGAATATTGTCCTAAACAGGCTGTTCTGTAAACCAGAATATTCAAACAAGCCAGAACGTGTCAGATGTCAGTCGTTTAACTGCACGGAACCTAACTATAAGTATTGTATCAAATGTCCAAATTATGGAAAATTGTTTCTCTTTGTTTTCTCAATGTTTCATTTAAATTCAAAATACCATAATTCAAAACTTATAACTACACATTTGAGTTAGAAGCACAAACGCAATAAACGTTTGTATGGTGTCATTTTGTGTAGAAAAGCACCCAACTCAAAGTCCTGTATGCTTTGGGTTATTTTTATTAAGACACAAAGCACTTTTTCTTCTCATACATGTTGGCTAAATGCCAAACAAGCTCCAAAAAAACATTTTTCCATGAATTAAAGTGGTGCAATAGTTTAAAAATCTCTCTGAATCAGAATATTTGGGAGTGCCATTATGAGTTTACTTTTACAAACTGACCACGATCTTCCGGTGGCTCAGCACAGAAAATTTCAACATCAGACCATCCATGTATTGGGGTAATGAGCTAAAATCTAGATGTATAAAGGTACGGCGACAGAGACTCATTGGCATGTGACCAGGGAACTCATTTAGCCGACAGAAGCCAGAATGACATCGACCACGCTCTCCTCTGTGCTCCTGACCGTCACCTGCATAGTGACCCCATCAGCCAGGGCCAGTCGTGACCTCACCAGCACGTCATGACCTCCTCTGAAAACACCTTCAAAGGGACACAACCATTTAAATCATCAGCCCAAATTCATCAACCACAGAGCATTCTTGCTCAGAATATATGGAAGAAAAACATTTTTACACAACGCAGGATTAGTCAAATGCTCAGAACTATAAACATTTTAAAAATATAGCTTCACGTTACTGTACACCTGCAAATCACAAAAGCTTACTGATTTTATCAAATGACAAAAGGCACCTACCAGCTAGGAACAACACGTGAGAGTTCTTGTTTTCAGGAACTTTGTCAGAACGTTCACAGGGCTGCAGGCCTAAGAAGCTGATGATGTTATTTACTGCCTCTGTGAAGATGAATATTACATTGTTAATGCACCAAGAACCGCACCTTCAACGCCATGTCACACACATTTTAAACTTTGATGGTTTCACACAAAGGAACAATATTTAACTTCTTTCAAGATGATGTTGACATTAAATATCATACGTACCATCTAAAGTTCTGACTGTAGCCAGTGCAAACGTCTCTTCCTTCTCAAACTCGTCTCCGATCTCCTCCCACGCCGCACCGAAGTTTGGCTTTAATACCTTCTGTATGTGGTCAGCTACAGTCACCTCTAAATCTTCCAGCTGGAAGGAAAATCAAAAGCTAATTGAGTAAATAACGGCACTCTGTTTCATATTGGTTTTTAATCAACCACCATTTTTAAAATGCACATACCACATATTCATCATCATAACCGTCATCGTCAGGCTCTCCTGTGTTCGGATCGCAGTCTCTGACCAGATATTTCATTGTACAGCTGAACGTGCAGGAAACTAAGAGACCAAAAACATCCGCAGAACATTAGAAAGACAATAAGGAACATTACACTCATGTTCACAGCCAACATTAAAGGAACGTTCTATTGACAGCAACTGTGACATGCTGACCAAAATACATTTAATTCAATCTATTTCGTAAAAAATGAAACAAACAGAATGATTTCCCCATAGACATCAATTGCAAATGAATGTTTTTAGAATATCACATAACCCGTGTTTAACCTGGTATGTTCTTTTAAACACAAACAAAGCTGCATCTGTAGGATGTCACGGTCTTATATGAGCGTCTGACCTGCTGTGGGGTCGTCCTCAGGTAACCGCACTAGGCTGTAACAGGAGCCGGGCTGGCTGTAGGGGAGGCTGGGCGCGGGTACGTAATGCAGCACCTCGTAGGCTTCTGAAGGCTCCATCTGAACCAAAACCCGCTGCAGCAGCTGGTCGTTGAGTGTGTTTGTACAGTCGAACTGGAAGATCATATGATTTGCGAAAGTGTGCTTGATGCAACGGACCACATACTCCGTCTCTGCTTCTGTGAGCTGAACCGGCTCGGATGATTTGAACAGGGGTCCCAGGCCTTGGAATTCTGGGATGGCTGCAAGTTGCTCTGAGAAGACAAAAGGTTTCTTGTGGATCAAGGACATGGTTGATGCCAGTGAGGAAAACTGATTGATGCCACACCAGATAAAATGTGGCACAGACTGCTTGATAATCAATCAAGGTTTGGTATAAAGTACCTCACACACATTGATGTGACTGGTCTAATCTGCTTACCTTGGTAAATGTCCTGACGTGAAGGTGCAAGCTTTTCAGGTAGCTTGCTTGTTGCCACAGGTGCCATTTCTGGCATGGAGGAGGAAAAATAACAGTAAACTTGGTTGATCTGAGCAGTTCCGAGTAAACCCAGTAACGTTAATAAAGATTAAAATCCAATTAGAGGACCAACAATAATGTACATACATTTAATAAATTGTTAAATCTAGTTATAGGCCTTTGGTTCAGAGGCTGTCTGCGGACTGGATTCAGCTTTTGATTTTGATAATATGGTTGACTTGAAGTCTACCTGTTTTCTGTTCTGTGATGGGCGCAGTTGCCAAGGGAACCGTCTTCATGTCAAACGGTTTCTCAGAGGGTTCCAGTGTGTACTGGTGGAGAGATTTCTCCAGTCCAGGCACGGATACGGAGAGACCTGCGAACAAACCATTCAGCAATTACTCTCGTGAAACTATGTCTGCATGTTGTTGCAGGACGAATGATTTCTGCAGCCTCACCATTGAAGATGTAAGCTGCGTTCAGAGCCTTCTGTTTCTGCTGCAGAACATTCATGTAGAACGTGGCTCTGTCTCTCACCTCATCATCACTGTCCACCATACACCTGCCAGACACAAATACATACTGTATTCAACCGAATATATTCAACCATTTCATGTGATAACTCTTCACGGAAGACTTCTGGAAGGTTCTTAACTGACTTAAGTTAATGACTGACTCTAGCATTACATACTGTCAGTAAAGGCCTACCTCTGCATCAGAACCAACACACTGGGCAGCAGATCGTCGTTCTGAGCCCCAAATTTGGCCAAGGCACTCACAGCAGCTTTGAAGGGAATGTGAGGGGAAAATCAGAGCAGAAAAACACTTTCTAAAACAGCTCAACTCATTTACTCTGCATGGAACCAGATTAGTTACAGATTATCAACCCTGCTTAAATTTAAAACAGTCAGTCATCTTACATTTTATATGTGACACAGTTGATACACTCATGTTGATATCTCAGAGGTTAAAGCACTGATCCAAAGTCGTAATATTACACACCTGCCCGCACCGCCTCACTCTCCAGCACCACCCGGTTGAAGATGAAGCGGATGTATTTGGAGGGGGTTGGGGTGCGTGGACCCTCCTTCCCCAGCAGGTGGAGGATCTTGGTGGCCAGGACAGTGTGCTCACAGTCCTCGATGAACTCACACAGGTGGGCCAGGCCCGTCTCCTTACTCTCTGGGTTCTCCTCTATGATGCTGATGATACAGTCAACGATGGCTCGCTTGTACTCAAAACCACCCTACAGAAGATAAAAATGTTATCTATACACTTCATTAATGGAATTTTACAGCAAAATCTCTAAGGATTTTGGCACCAAATAATTTTGTATCAAACACAATCCTAAATTCAGAGCAGACATAAGCCAATCTATTAAGGGAATTACTGTAAAACAAAGAACAAAGTGGGAATTATGAGACATCATTAGATATGGGTCTTCAAAAGAAGAATGAATGCCCTGAAATGAACTTACATCATCTCTCAGCATGTTGGACAGGAAGTTCATCATCACGCTGTGCTTTCTGGGATACTTCTGGCACAGGGCACTAATGGCCTGGACCACCACCACCTGCAGCACAAACACAACACTAACTAAACCAACATCATCACAAAGACCAGTCATTGGGGTAGACAAGTACTGCATGCATGTATGTATATGTGTATATACACATACATATATACACATGTACACTACCAGTCAAAAGTTTGGAAACACCTGACTGAAATGTCTTCAGATTAAAAGATTTTTAAGATAAGAAACATTTGATTAAACATTTAAAATTAAAAAAAAAATATATAATTGTGCCAACATATTAATTTCAATTTAATTTTTGTTATTAGAAAACTACTATTTAAAAAATGTTTTTGAAATGGATGATTTGGACCAAATAATGAAGAAAAAAAGCGGCTAATAAGAGCGCAGGATAGAGGGGAACTGCTTCAAAACTCTTTTAAAATCTTCTCAGGATGATTCTTCAAGAAACTGGGTAATGGAAAATGTCTAGAAAATTTTTGTAAATTCTAGACGAAGGGTGACTATACTTAAATTTTCTTTAGTCACAACAATTCCTAAAGTTACATGTGTGTTATTTCATGGTTTTGATGAAAAAAAATTACAAAGAAAAAGTTTTTTTACTGGTAGTGTGTAGTGTGTGTGTAATATATATTACACACAGACAGACAGACAGACACACACACAGACAGACACACACACACACAGAGACACACACACACACAGAGACACACACAGACACAGAGACACACACAGACACAGAGACACACACAGACACAGAGACACACACAGACACACACACACACAGACACACACACACACAGACACACACACACACAGACACACACACACACAGACAGAGACACACACACACACACAGACAGAGACACACACAGACAGAGACACACACAGACAGAGACACACACAGACACACAGACAGAGACACACACAGACAGAGACACACACAGACAGAGACACACACAGACAGAGACACAGACACAGACAGACACACAGACACAGACAGACACACAGACACAGACAGACACACAGACACAGACAGACACACAGACACAGACACAGACAGAGACACAGACACAGACAGAGACACACACAGACAGAGACACACACAGACACACACAGACACACACAGACACACAGACACACACACAGACAGACAGACACACAGACAGACAGACACACAGACAGACAGACACACAGACAGACAGACACACAGACAGACACACACACAGACAGACACACACACAGACAGACACACACACAGACAGACACACACACACACAGACACACACACACACAGACACACACACACACAGACAGACACACACACACACAGACAGACACACACACACACAGACAGACACACACACACACACACAGACAGACACACACACACACAGACAGACACACACACACACAGACAGACACACACACAGACAGAGACACACACACACAGACAGAGACACACAGACACACAGACAGAGACACACAGACACACAGACAGAGACACACAGACACACAGACAGAGACACACAGACACACAGACAGAGACACACAGACAGAGACACACAGACAGAGACACACAGACAGAGACACACAGACACACAGACAGAGACACACAGACACACAGACAGAGACACACAGACACACAGACAGACACACAGACACACAGACAGACACACAGACAGACACACAGACACACAGACAGACACACAGACACACAGACAGACACACAGACACACAGACAGACACACAGACACACAGACACACAGACACACAGACACAGACACAGACACAGACACAGACACAGACACAGACACACACACACACACACACACACAGACACACACACACAGACACACACACACAGACACACACACACACAGACACAGACACACACACACACACACACACACACACACACACACACACACACACACACACACAGACACACACACACACAGACACAGACAGACTTAACGCATATATAACACTGCATGTGTCTTCATGCTCCTGCAACATTATTTACTATGCAAAGTAAATGGAACTGTATCCATCTTGACAAAAAGCAGAGAGCTCATTTGTGAGATTCACTGTCGGGGTCACCTTAAACTCATCAGAGATCTCAGAGACGAAGGAGGAGATCTGCTTCATCAGGCGATCCACACTGCTCTCGCTCCCGGTCTTCAGGAGGGTGGTGATGGCCAGAGTGGCAATGCTGCGGTTGGAGTCTGTGATCAGGTTCTCCAGGTCCAGATTGCATGCGGTCACTGCTGAAGGGTGCTTCATGGCAACCTGTGTGAGGGAGAGATGTTCCTTTTCAGGTCGTTCAAGGACAACATTGCCATTATTGGATAGAATAAAAAGGTACTACAAAACATGTTCTTTGGTGGCCTCTTGTGGTAAGTGGTGGTACTGCAATAAGTTATGACTGATTTAAAGTCGAAACTGACAGATAAAACTGACCTTATTAAGGGTCCGTACGGCTGCATATCGCAGGGCTGCTTTGGGAGAGCTGCAAAACAGCTGGAGAACTACACAGAGAGATAGAGTTAGAGAAAGACAAAATGAATTTGAACATATTTTGAACTTTCACCTTGTGCAGGTGTTGGAAAGAACTGAAGTAGAGGAAAGAGAATGCATGGCACTAACCAGACACAGCAGGTGCCAGCTCACGAGCAGTACAATTGGGCATGTGGACAATGGCAGAGGCAGCTTCATACACAACCATCTCATGTTTGTTCCTCAGGCAGCTCTCAATGAAGTCAAACAGTGGACTGTCATGCCTGTGGAAGCAACATACACAGTAGAGAAATTATAGTTTGGAATTCAATTACTGTTTAATTTCTTCCTTATTTTCAATTTAGTGTAATGTTTTGACAGTTTACATAAGAGGTGGTCCCACTAGACTCCAGCAAAAGTGAAAAAATGTTGCATTCTTTTGCCATAAAAATGTTGAAAGAACTTCAAAGGTTCACTTCTTAGCTCAATACGACATACACACAATTTAAAGCTCTATGGTTCGCAAAGAAGCATAAATAAGTGGTATAGTTTACCCTAACAAATTGTGATTATTTGTTATGTAATTATTGTAAACAAAAGTCCAACAGCACAACATCTTTTCTGAAATTCTTCATTTTACACACCCTAATGCTTTAAGCTTATTCAGTTTAAAACAAGCCTGAAAGGCTGATGTCTGACACACGTACCCTCCTTCAGTTTCCTCCAGCAGTTTACTGGCAATTCGAATCATCATGCAGTAAGCAAATGGAGACTTGAGGCCAGATTTGGTGAACTTATTGAGCATCTTGGTCACAGCCAGACGGTCATTCTTCCTCAGATGGTACAGAAGACCCAGAGCGTGGTACTATGAAGAAAGATCTCAATGTTTTAGAAATGGACAGACTGACAGAACTCAAAGCAGGAGGTTCAAACATCTCACTAACCTGCACCATGATGTTATCACTTGAAGCCGCCTCCTGAGCTTCATTAACCCAGCGTTTCACCACATCAAAGCTCATCTTCACCATATGCTAAAGGCATAAAAACATCACCCAATCACAATGCAGTAAACACTCTTAAAGGAACAGCATGTAATTTTTCAATATCAAGACATTCTCTCCTTTTCCAGTTTAAAGTGCAATGACACAACCTGACTCAACCTGCTACTTTGGGACTTTGTCCAATCACTAAATGACAGGGGCAAGGCATAAGGGGTGGTGGGAGTGTTAAATCTTAATGGAAATCATTTAACATGGCTACTAGCACAAAAAAACTTCGGCTTTATGCAATACGTTATATGATCTTACCAGTGAAGAGACCAAAGCTGAGCTGGAGACACTGGGTACTTTATCCACTATGGCCTGTTTCATGTATCTTTCAATGGCCTGTAGCATGGTGGTCTAATGGATAAGACAGAAGAAGCCACAATTACAACACCAGCACACTGGGTTGACTGAATTCAGTTAACATACAGAGATAGGGCATGGTGTTTGGGAATAAAATCTATACACAGATACAAATGCACTCACATCAGTGATTCTGCACAGAGCTCTGATGGCTGGACCTCTGTAAACATCCTCCTTACCAGTCATGTCCTTAGTCAGACTACCACAAAACAACATTTATCAGTGTCTTTAACAGCGTCATATTAGCAAAATGAGCAAAGACAACAGCACTTGCTTTAACAACACGATTAATAAGAAAAGTCAGAAAATCAGATAAGCAGGATTTTATTACTTATTAACTGTTGATTAATTGGTTTCACAGCAATTAACAAGACTGTCCAAATAAATAAATAATTCTTTAAACGATATAGGCCTAAACTTTGGACACTGTTAAAGGTTTAAAAGAATTCAGTAGTTTTAAAATCAATTGTGTATTTTGTGATGTACATACATTATTACCCTCAAAAACATCCCAATATTATGAGAATATCACAATATAAATTTTGCTTCCTTTGTATCGTTCCTATACCAGAGCAGGTTCCAATAAGAAACCTGACATACAGGAACGCACCGTGAACTGCTCACCTGCTGGTAACAATGATCACATCCTCTGAGATGTTTGCCATCTCCTTTATGGTGAGGTAACACATCCTCCTCAGGGTTTGCTGAAGGCCAAAGACAAACAGACAGAAATTATCATACAAAAACTATTTACATTTTATGTCATTCCGATGCCAAATGAACAATGAATATTACAGCACAGCTTTGTCTCAGGGCAAACAGCAGGGGCATATACATATATACGTATGTACATGTAATAAGATATAATGTAAAGAGCTGTAAATAAAGCTTTACATCATTAGACTGGAACAGTCTGGTCATGGCAAAGAAGGCTTCAGTGGCCTCTGTGGTTCCAAAGTGCTCACCCTGCAAAATCAAGCAATGGCACACAGTGAGAAAGAAATACAACAGCTGTAATGTAAATATAGATCTGGAACACATAAATATAAAGCTGGAGAAGATCACGGACCTGGTTGAGCAGGTAGATGATCTTTGTCAGGATGTGCAGACATCTTCTTGGATTGATGGGTGTCTCATTGAAGATCCGAGCCTTTGAAGCAAATCCTCCATTAGAGAAATGTTTAAGGGTAATGTAAGTGTTAAAATCAGCTCCATCAAACTCACCTCCTGCAACACAGCACTTTTCTCCAGATGTTGAAATGGATTCGAGCCGCTTCCTAAACATCAAAAGTGTATCAGTCGCATATAGCAAACGTAACGCCTTTATAAAAACAAAAGTGTTACATGTAATTTCTCTTTTAAAACTGCTGACGTAAAGCGAAGGCAATGAACTTAAACGAGAAATGATTGCAAAATATTTGGACGAAAAGTTCACGAAGAAATCAAATGCTTGATCTTTATGTTTGCAACTGCTAGCACCTTAGCATCATAAATGAAACTTGAAATAAACCTATTCCACTGGATACTGCAAAACTATACAACGGCTTCTCATTTATCTCTCTTTTAAAGATTAAATAAGGTCTGAAAGTGAGACGCGTACAGTAAACGCAGTGTTAAATACGTGTTATATGATCATTAAAAGATGTTGCGCTGTGGCCCGCAGACGCTCTTCCGTAGCAAAACAGCCAACAGACGCTCAGCAACAAAACGGTGTTATTTATTACGCTTCATAACGTCCACACGCATCGCTTTGTGATCTTACCCGACTCCTCGTCCTTCTTGTCAAATTTCTTGATCATTGTGCGGAATGTTTGAGAGAAATGATCGAGATAATCAGACAGATTCACACTTTCTCCACGTCAACCGGTGTGACGTGTGTCGTGCTGGCGGAAATGAAGTTAGCGCCGCCCACTTCACACTTCACACTTCAAATTAAAAGTCTCACATTAAAAGACACGGATTTCTTTTCACGTATTTCATTTTTAGGACCGATTTTATTACTTATGTTTACATATGCATGTTTTTATTTTATTCACTTGTATTTTTTTAGTACTGTCGATCATTTTATTATTGTATTATAATATAGTCTTATATTATTTTTCATATTTGTATTTTTCATATTTTTTATGTTTTTATATATGTACAATTATATAAGTTATTATTCCCAAATATATTTAACCAATTTTCATTACAAAAAAACTTGTGAGACCAGATTAGGCCTGCCCCTATGCAATTCTCCTTAAAACATAAATCCAGGGAACATTTTTTTTAATTTGCATTTATTTATTAAACGAAAAAAATAATTATTTTCAGTATAAAAATATTCGACTATCGGTCTGATCAACCCAAAGGTTTCATAACTTAGGCATACTTACCACTTCAGCTGTGTGTCTTAAATAATCGATAAACAGCAGTCATATTTCTCGAGTAAATCGAGTAAACTTTCATCTGAGAAAATCTTAAATCATGAATGTGTTTGTTAAATAAATAGGGATCAATTTTACTGCAGAATATCGTATTCTCCCGTTGTCCGCAATATGATACTCCAATATTTACGCCTCTTTTAAGTTTGAGCATTGTAATCAACCAAACAATGTTTCTGTCTTTCAACATCATTCTTAACAGCACAGCCTAAAACAGGCTATAATTATAAATATGAGGGAATATCAGCTTTCCACAAATAGCTTTTTCTTGATCTTTTAACCAGTTATGCAACTCAGTTCCATTAAATTTCAGTATTGCTAATGTGTAATGCGACTGAAGAAACATTTATTACAATATTAAATTAGAGATAACATGCCTCCGATGGTTACAAAAACATATTGGCTAAAGCCAAGTTAGTGACACTAGCAACGCTTCATTTTCTCTTTCCGATCTGCGCCAGGAGACGCGCGTTGTCGTCCGCCTTTGCGCGCAGGTTTTTGGCTTTGGCAATGTCGAAGAGGATGTTCATAATGTTGGTGGGCACATCGAGGGACAGGGTGACCCGGCTGCGTCGGTCGCTCTTCGCACTGTTTCGGTACAGTTTACTCCTCAGCTGCGTCTGGCTCAGGAATCGGTACTTGGACGCCGGCACCGTCCTCCTCTCTCTCGGTTCCTCGGAGGAGAGCGCGTCCGCTGACTCGTATAGCAGGTTTAAAGTGTCCAGCAGGGCATTTCTCGCTTGCCCGTGATCACCCTGGTCGGGGGGCACCACGCTGTTGCAGAGGAAGTTGGACTCGGGGTCGTACGTCGGTAAGCAGAGGCTTGAAACCGGTGCGCAAAGCAGTGCCAAACCGAGGAGAGTACGCGCGGGCAGCATTGTTTTCTCCCTGTTGAACGGAGACGCAAGAGTATGCATGTAATTCACTGAACGCAACAACTTTTACTAACAAACTATAAAACTATAAAAGTTGTACATGCATGCAGAAGTACACCAGATCTCACCTGCAAGATCGGCGAAGCGCCGTCTGGAGCACCACAACTTTTGGAAACTTGAGTCCAAAATGTTATAGAAAGGCAACGCAGCTCAACTTCTCCACGTCAGCTTAACGTCGCATTGAATGATAAGACTTATACCACGGGTTTGATATCTCCCAGGCGGCTCATATGCAGAGCCTTAATATAAGCTTGGACTGTTTGCCCATTGGATGTGGATTCATTTAGTTTAAGTCCAATTACGCAGCAATCGTACGCCAGCAATAACGTCATATGTCTGTCATATATTGAGATCCTCCCAGTAAAATAAGGCGGTGATGAAGACGCTCCTGCACCCAAGACGAGTTTACTGTCACCATGTAAAAACAGATAGCCCACTTTGTGTTTAATATTTGATGAACGTAATGAGCAATAATGATAATAAGGCTTGTGATTTACCCCATATACTGAGATGGAAAAATTCTGAAGACTTTCAGCACCATGGAGAGCTCAGCAGAAATGAATTACTAACTCCATGCGTATGAACTTTGTTGGGTTTGTTATAATGTTTTATCAGTTTTATCAGTTTCTATCAGTGCCTCCAAAGTTTTAAGGCCTCATTAACCTTTATTCACTGTAAACTAGGTGTTTAGGACCGAATGACCGGATGCATTTTCTTCCACATGAAGTTAAAGGAAACTCATTAAACATTAAAAACTACATTTTAAAGCAGGCGTAAAGGGCATCTGTGCTCTATTTAATACAGATTGAAGCTCTCTCAGAAATCCCCTAAGACACACTGTATAGGGCGTCCTGTCCTCTGACTTAGGTGCCACTCAATGTGCTGTAAATTGGATTACAGCCTGTTACATGCGGCCCCCTGTAGCTGGAACATATGTAAAGACTGAAAATCATTGTGATACAAACTGGGAGTGGCTTGATTCACGATTATATAAAACAGAAAATGTCAGGGACGATAGAGCTGAATATATGACTGAATATAAAAGAGATAAAAGAGGTCAAATCAAAGGAGGCAAAAATAATAAGGATGAAAACACACACACACACACACACACACACACACAGAAATAAAAACGTGATCATACAAGCCACCCACAAATGTAGCTACTCTGTTCCACTGTTCTAAACACACACACTTTCTTTGCCTTCCCCCAGGAGACACTGTCCAGACACGACTCGACAAACATGGCTGAAGAAAAGCCAATATGGCAGCATTTATACACACCACAGGGCCAAACTCAGAGAGCACTGTCCAAAATCAGAGGTCACGATGTGAAAATGTTCTCACGCACACACGTATAACACGCACGCTCCTGCTCTGCAAGGCACCCAAGCAATCCATTCAAAAATAAATCATAAGTTCACTGTTTTATTGTCTCATATATTATTTTAAAAACAGTCAGTCAGTGTAATCATAAACACTTTTGACACAGCTATTAGTGCAAAATGGTGAATGATAAAAAGACTTTATAAGCATGTCATGACTACAAATAATTTTTTAAAAGGGACGGTTCACTCAAACATGAAAATTCTTGTCACATGACGGTAAGCAGTGATGACAGAATTGTATTTTTTGGGTGAATTATCCTGTTTATAGTGCATGTAACTGTTGGAATCATGACCCCTCTGAATACACATAAAGAAACAGTAGTTTGTTGGAGCGTGTGTATAACTACAACAGTGCAACAATGTGTTATACAAGTGAAACCAAAACAATATAGATTAAACAAGACAAGAAAATGTTACATACAATTGTTTCTGCACTATACAATTGTGATAACTAATATACATATGGTATGACAACATTTACAAAAACAGTTAGTGGGATAAAATTATCTGTTAATAATTCACTCGCTTTCCAGATCCATAATCTGTAAAAAACAAGGAAAATTCAACTGAATAATTCGGTCACCGAATTATTTGAATTCTGAGAGAAATAACTGGCTTTTTGTTTTGTTTTTTAAACCTACATTATCGGACCCTGTTTACTGGAATCCCGACTGGCTCTTTACCTCTCCTGCCCAGAATACATCGCCTCTCACAGTCCTGTTTGGAGTGGAAACGATTCCTGTTTCCTCCACAGCCACCGTACACAAAGGGACGACACTCTCCCGAATTTGTGTAGTAGTACCAGAGCAGGACATATTCAGTACAGAGGCCCTCAGACATGGGTTCGAGGCAGAGATCAGTAGCCGGGTCTGGATTCAATGTAGGCAGCATTACATAATCAGTATCAAATTAGCTTTGTTTAACTTCTTGACTACACAGACGAATAATTTGAGTTGCTTTAGATATGGTTGTGAGCTACTGATGTCCATATACAAATTCAAGGACAGAAGAATTATTAAAAATTAAGTTCTGAAGCTAAAATTTATCTGGATTTTGTTGTATCTTTTCTCTTTGTTTCACACACACATATACACATACATAGGCAAACTACACATGCACACATACACACACACACATACACACACTTGCAGTGATAATTTAAATGCCTCTTTGATCAGTGGATTAATTCTGGTCTTATCTGCCTGTTTCTGTTCTATCAGCGTTTCACTAACTAAACATGAGACAGAAATAGACAGTGTAATAAAGACAAGTATAGAATAATGGTTTAAAAACGCCTAATGCTTTGTGCTCTGGCGCCAACAACCATTACTGTGCCCTTCATTAAGCCACTTTCCTGGACGTGTACCTAAAAATTCCACTGAAATTCCTTTTTATTTAAGAACCCGGTTTAATCTCTGACTATATTGCTTATGTGAGCAGTTTTCACAGCTATATTAACTCATTAAAAGCATTTGGAGCAGCAGTCAGCAGAGGACGATGTTGTCCTCTTTTACCACACACACACCTGCATGAAGTTTGAGTGCATGTCTCTTCTTAATTCCTTCTCCGTCTCTCTCAGCAGTGGCTCCTGAGTGCAATACAGAAGCTTTAATTATATCCACCTTTAACAGTTAACACAAGCAGAGCAATTCACAAACTCATTGCACGACCGTAGTCACAGCAGATGTGTGTGTTAATAAAGATCAACATAGGGCAAGTGTGTCTATAAAGGCTTGTTTCAATCATCTCTGTTGCAATGTAGATGTTTATGGAGCAACGTGCAATAATAATGAACCACTTACCCGTTATATGAACCGCTTGTTCCTTATAAGGGCTTTATAAAAAAACCTGCTAAAATCAGTCTAACACGGTCTGCTGGTTTTAGAGGGGTTTGGGTTTTCAGTTGATTGCCCAGCTAAACTTAGCAGTAGCTTGGCAAGGCTGGGAAACCAAATAGACCAGCTGGTTTAAACTGCTTTGATCTGCTATTTTATCCATTTTTATTCAAGCCCATGTCATTCACAAAAGTGTAATCAAAAGCATACACATCAAAAGTGTAAGAAATACATTAATACTAGAAATATATAAATAACTAGCTGGATAGCCTATAGTATGTCTTAGATCTTAGATTTTAATTGCAAATTTAAAATCCTGGCTGCCATGAGCCAACTACTACCTGCTTGTAATAATAAAAAAAACATGCAGATTTTTCCAAGTGGTATTTATCATGTGTGACGCAAGGGTTTAAAATAACACAAAGAAGTCTCATCTTATCCACTAGACCATGCAGGACCTCTGCGTATGACTCGATATCTATTTCCTGTAAGCATTTCCTGTTTTTTAGCATGTAGAGGAGAACTGAATAATGCTTATGTTTGAATGAACATCTACAGACATGCCGGATCTCAAAATAATAGTATTAGTTTATAGGACTGAATGTTTATGGTATGTTGCAGCATTCCATTATTTACATCAGTGTATGCAGAATTCATTTGAATATAAAATGTAACATTTTAATATAAATGTAAATTTTAAATTTAAAACTTCTCCATTCAAAAACCTCAAGTTGAACATATAGGGCTGACACAACACAAGAGAGACTATATTATACCATATTGGTTCAAAGCAGGAATATACCTACTTGTAATGTTACCATATGTTAATGTTGGCCCAGAGTCTGAAGCAGCAGGAGGCACTGTTGTGGATTCATCTACCATATCTTCAGCCCACGCTGGATAGACAGATTCCTCTTCATCTATCTCATCCTTCAGAATGCTTCCATCATCTGGATCATTGGTGTTCACCATCAGGAGATAATCCTTACCTTTGGTTACAAGCACAAGGTGATCAAGCGTTCTGCATATTTTCAGTAGCTTAACATTATTTGCTGTGTGATTATAACTTGTGTGACCTGAGGAACACAAAAGAAGATATTGTGAAGTACGCTGGTAACCAGACAGCAGTGACACTTCCACTGTATGGACACTAAACCATTGATATTTTTCTCAAAATATCTTCTTTTGTGTTCCACAGAGGAAAAATAAAATCATACAGGTTTGAAGCATTTTTGGAGTGTTTGTAAACCACAGAACTGGTCTTGATATAGGTGCTTCTATAAAACCTGTAAACTGATGCTGTGCGTGTGGATTGATTTAGTTTTCTCATACAAATATGTTTGAGAATGAATCCTGAGCATTGAGATTTTCATTTGTTTTTCTCAGTAAGAGAGTCCACAAGAGCACAACAGATGGTGGAACCCATGAGGTCCTGAGGCCACCACAACAGGGGCCTCCAAACCCATACACTGAGAGACACAAACTCACACAAAAACACTCGCTCACAACCACCCACACACACGTTAATGAAACTCTGTTATTCTGTCATAATTTGACTTCAATGGACAGCAGTACTGTGGCATGAGCTTGTGGGTTCAATATTTGGTTGTTTGCAAGGCAAATATGCTAACACACAAGTACTTACTACACTTCTCAACCACCTCCTTTGTCACAAGATCCTTTACTTCCTCCACCTACACAAAAAAAACATTTGGAATAAACATCACTCCACCCATAACATCTCAACATCTGTAATCCAGCATATTAAAGGAACTGTATACATACACTAAGTCCTGGCTCGCCTTTTTCTCCCTTCATTCCTGAGGCTCCCATTTCTCCCTAAAAAGAGCACACCAGATATTGACAAACACACAAGTTCAGACTGTGTTTGTGAATGGACAAAACCGCTATGATAGATTGAAGGTTATCTGTGTGTAGATGCATAATTACATCAAGGCCCGTAAGACCAGGAATTCCCGGGGGTCCCCTTTGACAGGCCTTTCCTCTGCCTCTTCTCCCTTTCTCCCCCTGGATATATGGAAATCAAGCAAGCTTGGTCAGGTAGTCATGCATTTCCATCGGTTACACTTTGTCTATACCAGAAGTGCCAGAACTGTACCGAAAAATGTTCAATAACCACTGACCAATCAGATACGAGCTTAAGGTTTTCACTAGCTTTATTGTAACACACATAATATACACACAAATACACTAAAATGGTACAGAGAGATAAAGAGATCATCAATGATGTCAGCAACCTCCACCCAAAGGCACCGCCTCTGCTAATTCCCAGCATCTTTTGCCAAGTACAGCTCACCTTTCCTATAGACAGTGTGCATGCCTCAAAACGTTCTCCATTCCTATCAACATCAAGAGATGCCTAACTGTGGCTAAAGGCAGCCAAAGCGCAGTGTTTGATTTGATAACTCAAATCCTCCCTGCAGAAATAGCTCCAACCCCTTCTCTCTACCTCTCCCTCAACCTCTTTTTTTTCTTCGTTTTTCTCGGCTAATTAAGGACTTGTCCTCCTCCACGGTTCCTCCACATGAGACTGAGTGAGATATGAGGACGGCCATAATCACAGGCTTGACTATTTATCCATCTACACTATCTGTCTTGTGAGGTCTGATGAATCACATACAAACATAAATACTCTCTTCAGTTCTGTATCCTTGTTTTATGTGGAAACTTAAGAAGTTTGGTAAATTGTACCTTCGGTCCTACTTCTCCTTTGGGCCCTACTGGACCAGGCCGACCCAGAGCACCGTTAGCTCCTGGTGCACCAGAAGATCCCTTAAATCCAGAGAAACCCGGAAAACCAGTTGCTCCCTGCAAGAAAATTGGTTATATACATTGGAAATTGGCTATAATATATTAAATATATATAAAAATTTTAATTAAAACTTGCACATTTAAATTTGTGCATCATACAAGGTTTGCTGCCAGTGTAAATTAAATCATGAATTATTTTTTTACTCTGAAATGTACTTTTTACTTGAAAAGATCATGATTTTTTATTAAATTCCTCAAAACATGGTGCTGTAATTTTGACACTTCTTAACTAGTGGCACAAACCTTATCTCCTTTTTGCCCAGGAGCTCCATCAAGGCCATTCAGACCACTATCACCCTTTTCTCCCTAAATGTTAATGAAAACAACTTATTCACCTTGCCATAATATCATATAGTGACGATGATGTCAAGAACTGTGGGGCCTCACCTTTCGTCCCGGGATACCATTCAGTCCAGGAATACCGTGCCCCCCAGGGCCACCAGGGTCACCCTGTGGGTTACAGTAAAAGAAAAGCTTTTAGTAATGCATTTAATCCAATTACCTCCTTCAAGAGGAGAATCACAAACAATACCCGCTCTCCATCCAGTCCTGGGCTCCCGATGCGACCAGGAAAACCTCTGAAGCCCTGCAGAGGAACAGCCTGTATGTACACCTTTAGTTGAAATGGAATGGTTACAGACAGAAGAGAAGAAAACATGCAGTCTGCTTACCTTCTCTCCTTGAATTCCTGTATCTCCAGGTAAACCAGGATCTCCTCTCTCACCCTGAATGCAAACACAAAACCAGAGACTGAGTTTACCGCATTCTAACTCCATTATAAAAAATATGGACTTAAAGCCTGACAGGGAAGACTGTCTAAATGATTTAACCAATCCTTTAAATAATATAGTCAAGAAAAGAGAGACAAGTAAAGAGAGACAATATTCTGAGCTGCTCCTGAGGCCCAGAGGACTTTCTTTTAATGAATATTTCATTCAGATGTTTCAAATCCTTACCTGATCCCCCTTTTGACCCTTTTGACCCATCTCTCCTTTATCACCTATCTCACCATCCAATCCATTCTCTCCATTTCGACCCTGTGACAAACCTCAGCCAATCAGCAAGACTTACCAATATCCTCCAAGTTATGGATTATGCAACTACCACATAAATTCAGTAGTAAATCTTAGACGATACGCAACCTTTTCTCCATTGGCACCTGGCTCCCCTGGATCTCCCTGAAGAAAGAATTGTACGTTCATTTCCAAAATGCTCTTGCTACAGTAAGAAACATTTACCATGATGAAACATGCCAACAGTTGAAGTGACAAGACAAAACAATAAAACTCATCCACATATTTCCTAGTGAAAATGTAGTTCCACTAGCAATTTAGGGCAAACATATTTACCTTTTGTCCAACTGGACCACGTGCACCAAAAGGGCCTTTGGCTCCTTTGGTACCAGCATCACCCTTCAGCCCCTGCAGTTACATATGAATCAAGTGTTGGAAATGTTCTTTAGTTGCTCCATATCTATACTATTCAGGTATCCTTCACTCAGACGGTTTGTATAATACCTTTGCACCAGGTGGTCCATCTTCACCTTTTTCTCCTTTATCTCCATCAAATCCCGGAAGGCCACGTTCACCCTGCCACATATCAAAGATAATAGTTCTATCCCAAATTGTGACCTGCATACTATGCTAAAGTACTTGTGTATACTATGGGCTATTTATTTGGCGATCTAGCGTATTGCACTAATGCATCTGCCATTTTTTGATTAAAGCAAATGTGCAGGTGCTATTATTCTGTTAGTTTTAGCAAATTTAGCCATGCCCCTTTCCACTACATAGGGTAAACTATGACCATTGAGTATTCAGCATTGCTGGGAAGTGTTAGTGCTGTTTGTTTAGCGCTTTTTTTTTGCATAGAGACATTGGATTTGAATGTGAAATCAAAAATAAAAATGCTGAAATATCTCACTGGTACTCCTTTAATGCCCTTGAATCCTCGGGGGCCTGGCATGGACAGTTGGCTACCCTACAAAACCAATAAATCAATATATTAATTGGGCTTCACATCTAAATAACCACCAGCCAGGTATCTAATGTATCCTTATGTTGTTCTTACCTTGTCTCCTCTGTTCCCAGGAACACCTTTGTCACCCTGTCAGTCAAAAAGTTTCACCTTTATTACCTTTGTCTGGGGTACATTTTTATTACGGGCATACACTGATAAATGCTGTAAATTAACACAGGAAAAATAATAACATTTATTTCTGTTTATAAAACAGATAGTTTTAGACTCAAAATTTTGATTGGATAAGCCACTTTTAAAACCGTTGTAAAATACACTATAAACGCTTAACGCTTCGCTTAACTCCGCTTCCTGTTGTGCTTAAGAGCCTGTGGTAAAATCATTGTAATGTCACACGGCCTCTCCACCCACATAATTACAAATTACATGCTAAGTTGGTCATAACCCCCATAAACTGTCGCACAGCATACAGTAACATAAGCTGAAGAAAATAGAACCAATATCATTCACAACTGACACAAATTCTAACGTTATTGTGAGAGTGTACGCTTGTGTGAAGAAAAGCTGTACACAGCAGCTTCAGCTAAGCAAAGATCGTCTTGAAATACGAAAGCTGAAAGAGACAGTCGATTGAAGGCGCTGCCATGTCAATATACAATGAGAGACAGGCTCTTTGAGCACAGCATCCCTGTCAAAGCTGCCTGTAAGTCTACAGGAAATGACACTGGTAAAGTCGGATTGGCTATTAAAAATTTAAAGCCCTTCAATATTGTGAACTTCTTCGGAATTGAAACCAAGATAGTTAAAAATGGAACCTCACCTTTTCTCCTTTCACACCCATCAGGCCTTTAGGACCCTTAATTAAAGTGAAAGGTCAAGAGAACTTAGCAAAAAAAATTCACTGCTTGGTATTACAATACAGTAATGAATGAGACACATTCCGTTGAGCCTGTGCTCAATATCGTCTACTGGAAATGGGTCTACATTTAATCTGCATGTGATGGAGTCTATGGAATCACACGTGACTCACAATTAGTCCTGGAGGACCTTTAGCACCATCAGTTCCTTTGGCACCCTTGAAAAGATCAGAAACACACTATATGAAACTACCATATGCTATGATATGCTATCATAGTACATAGTATCTACAATATAACAGAAAAAACAGTTGTGGGAATCTTACCCTGCGACCCGGAAGCCCAGCAATTCCTCTGTCACCCGGTTCTCCTGGAATACTGTCACCCTGTTGATAACGTGTGTACATGTTTATGTGTGGTAGGTAGTATCATAGTGATTTTTTTAATGCTAAACAGCTCATTATAAACCTGTTAGCATCAGCCAACAAACAATGACTTACCTTCTCACCTTTAGCCCCGGGGGGGCCAGGTGGACCCTGCAAAGAGGAATAATAATAAGCTCTCAGCTCATCCCAGTCATTACTTTTCATGTCCACTCTATATTGGTGTACATGCCGAGCAGTACCTGCTGTCCTGGAGGACCAAGTGCACCTGAAGAGCCAGGTGAGCCATTCTTCCCTCTCCTCCCTCTATCACCCTATAAATAATAAACTTTGATGAATGAATGTTTTTAACCAATTAAAGTGATGACAAGATTTTTTTGATGCCAAATGTAGTAAAAGTATACAAGTATACAAAATGCAAGTAAGGGCTATTACCGTTCTGCCTGCCTCTCCAGGGTCACCTGGTTGGCCTCTTTGACCTGGTGACCCAGGGATGCCGGGGTTGCCACGGATACCCTGGATGCCCTGAGCTCCAGGTGGTCCTGGTTCTCCAGGTTCCCCCTAAGCACATAACATTTTAGACACAGAAAAATGATGTAAAACGCCTTTATGTTATTTAGGGTTTAATTATATGTAAAGCACATTAGCAACAAGCTTTAAAATGAATCCTTCAAAAAATTCAGAACAATATTATGTATAACACTTTATGTTGACATTGCATGACAACGTTTATTTACCAACTGTGACTGAATTGTACAGTACCGATAAAGTACACATTTATTAACTTTCAATTGATCAACCTTTTGTCCCGGTGGACCCGCCTGACCAATTGGCCCACGGTGCCCAGTTCCAGGCTCGCCCTAAAACAGAAAAAATTAAATAAGTAGATAAAAAAGGCTAAAGCAATATCCATATTACATTTAGATTTATTCACCCAAAGCATAACTGTACCTTCTGACCTTTTTCTCCAATTCCCCCCTGTGCAAATTCACAAATTATTAGTTTATCAAGCCATCATCAGAATGAAAGAAAGAGTCTGAACATTTTTTTTGAGAAGTCAAACTGCTTAAGAAACAAAGCTAACAGAGAGATATTAATAAAGACATTAAACCCATATCAGACACGGAGGGCTAAAAATAAAATTCTAGCAAGCAAAAGGATTTTAATGAAATTCTGTCCACTTGTTTGATTGACAGTATTAATTTGCGAATGCAGCGAATGAGGAGGTGGGGATGTCATATATGTATGGGTAGAGTGCTGTCCAGTCAGGAAGCACGAATGATTATCTAACAGACTTTGGTTTCAAGAAAACACAGATCTTAGTTGCTAATAAGAGCTGACGAGAACACATTACATAGAAAAGAACTAAAATAACGTTACTGCTATCACGCGTTAGTAAGAAGATTGTTCCATCTTGTAATGAAAATAATTGCCTAACCTTAGGGCCTGGTTTTCCATTTTCACCTGGAGGTCCCTTTAAAGAAAGAGAATAATGCTTACACATATACAGTACTTTGATTTTCTATTATATATAAAAGAACACACAACTGTACATACAAACACACACAGGGGTCTGAAACCACTACTGCTTCTATTTTGGATTATTTTCAAATTTAATACAGCATTTCCATTAAAGTTACAAATTATACCATGTTATCCCAGCATAATCTGAGAATGTTCCAAAGGGCAAACTTAACCATAAAAGGTATAGTTCCTGTCCTTGATTCTGATTGGTCAATTGGCAGTACAGTCATTACCTCTTTAGCTAGAATTAGTATCACTGCATAGCACCCATAGCTGGTCATTATTTTTGTGGCATAGACATTTAATGATTTCACTGTCGAACTATTTTAATAAACACTTAATATATTTTTTATTATATGGCTTTACACATGCAACAAGGCACTCAAGGTCGTGCTACATCTTTTTGTGTCTAATAACACCCTCAGCTGTGACTGTATTTACAGTATACCACTGCCTACTGTATCTTATTGCTTAATTTTGCCAGTGTGACCCAAACATTGATAGAAAGCAGATACATTAGTGTAGATTTTCAGCACATTCTTACCTTTAGATAATCACATTGGTGAATATGGGGCCCAGCATATTCGTCTCCGTCTACCTCGCCCATCCTCTCTCTCTCCATTTTTTCCCTCTGTCTTTCCCATTCCACCCGTTGCCTCTGTAGTTGTCTCTCCCTCTCTTCCTTTTCCTCCTGCTCCATCTCTATCTCCCTCTCTCTTTCTCTCTCTCTATCCAGTTCGTCCACCCTTTCCCGTTCCAGCTCCATTCTTTCTCTCTCCATCTCTAATCTCTCCCTCTCCATCTCAAAGTCTTCTTCCATTTCCTCGCTGGCTGTTTCATCGTCACTATCACCTGAACTATATTCCTTGTTTTCAATCACTGTTTCATCTTCCTCCATATTCCAGTGTCCTTCAGTTCCTCTCTCCTCTCCATTGTTTAGATATATATCCTCCTCTCTCACCCTGTACATCTCTGTCACAGGATCAGGGTCTTTGTTTTCTTGCTTATTTTTCTGCAAGAGTGACAGAAAGATGTGTGAAATTTTCTACACACTTTAATCTCTCTAACAAAGTTATAGGAGCTTCTGTGTTCCGACAGTGATATTAAGTAATAAACTACAGAAAAATGAGATTACAATACAAAAAAAATTCAAGCCACTATCCAGAGGACTGAAATGTATGTTATGCATATTACTTAAAAATTCTTTAACATTTCAATTGCACTTATAATTTCTTGAAACTGAATTCTTATACACTGCTTTTAAAATATATATCAACTATTCCATTTTCTTGCTGTTTTTTTTACAAAAATGACAGACACATAAGGTGTGCTTTTATGTTTGCTTCTCTTTGCTGTATTAAACTCACATTTAGCTTCTTTTTGCCTCGTGCACCAGATGTTGACTGCTAAAAACAAGATGATAGCATAATTTAATCCAAAATGAGGTCATCCATACACAACCACTAAATATGTTCCTTTTAATCACCTCATATCCTTGTTTGTAACGCCATTGTCCTCCTGGAGTTCCAGGCATATAGGCCTACAGAAGAACATGTGATATGTGCTCCATTTCACCAGAGAGGTCATATTCTTTTATGTAAAAATTACATTCTGCTGTTTAAACCGAACATGAACAGGTATGATCATGATGTTTTACCATGTAATCAGGCCAGGGGGCGCTCCTCTTCACTTTAGACCTTGCCTCTTCCGCACCACTATTCTGGGACAATCTCTGTTTATACCCAAACAGTGTCATTAGCATATGTGATATTCTCTCTCTTATTGGTGTACACTGAAGTCTCAACATGCTTTAGGCTTTTGTCACTCTTGTCACCTTCTAAATGCTAGTTGATGCTGTCTTAACTATCACTGACATACACCATTGTGCAATAGTTGCTGATTTTTTATTAGTATGTTAACCTAATGATGTTTATTGGGTAAGTGTGAAAATTACAACAACAGCCAACCTCAGAATGTCTGAAGTGTTGCTGTTTGTTGGGGCAATGAACCAGCCTTGAAATAGAGTCGCTGTTTACTACTAATTAATTAATAACAGCTATTACTTATTATTATTGTGATTTTGATTGTCCCCTTGTCTCTTTGCTCAACTCAAATCATTATTTTATTTGATAAGAAGCAGTGCTTTAAGCGGAAGGATCAATCAGTACATGATGTACTAACCACCCATGAGAGCTTTATGTAACACTGCATTAATATAAAACACAGACACACACAAAAAGACTCAGAAACACGTTAAGATTATTTTAAAAATGATGAGCACATTTACTGACACACATGCACAAGCAGATTAAACATGAAAGTAAATCAATATGCCAAAGAATTTCACCAGTGAAAACAGATTATGGTGTAAAAATGTAAATATAAAGACACACAAAGTACAATCGTTTTCAGTCTTATTAATAAATAAGGCACTGATGAACAAATCTATGTGATTTAAGCTGTAAGGGAGGGATTTAAGAAACCATTTATAAATGTTTTACTTTGAAATCAGTTGTATAATTTAGCTTTCAGAGTTGTTTAATAAGTATAAAAACAGCACATTATAAGGACTGTTCATTATGTTTCAACTGAGCCGGTCTCTCCTCATAGATTGTGACGGTCGTTGCTCTCAATCTATCAAAGGCACTGCAGCATACTGAACGCTAGTCGTGGTTGAGGCAGCATGGGCGGATGACATCATCATTGTGCGACGGGAAAGGAGGCTCTCCCAAAGTAATGCCGGCCAGTCAGCTCCTCCCCCTCTTTTACCCTTCACAGTTTCTACACTTGAATGTCTCCCTTACAGACTTTAGACGAGCTCCTGTGTTAAAAAAATAAATATATTAAAGAAGCCGTAGCTGACGTGTAAGTGCGACTTTGAAGCGCGATTAATGTTTCAGTCTGCATTCTGCTACAGGGCACAAACCACTATCCAGAGAAAGCTAAAAATGCAGTGCATGCTGGGATGCCAGTACGTTACGTAAAGATTGACATTCAATAAGCTGGTTTCTTTTTAGATTCTGATCCATATACACTGAATTTAATAGTTTAATATCTATTTTGCACTGGTGAAATTCAATCAGGTTGTTTTATTCTCTAATGACTGATTATTTTATCATGCACACAAAACTGGGAGCACAAATTGTATGCTAATTCAATCACTCAGAAGACCCATTTAACAATCTCATCTGATGCAATGAGCTACAACGCCCATCAAGTGTGCTAAAAGAATGACTTTCAAAGCTTGTTAGTTCATGCTTTAAACCAGAGGCGCATGCAAGGCTTGGCGCATATCAGCGCCTGTGCGATGTAATACAAAAACAATCAAGCAAGCAGGCGAAAACTAAAAGGAAGTAAAACAGTCACAGACTTATTCTTACCTCCTTTTCAGTTTGATTGGTATTTATCACTGGTGATATTGTAGTTTCAGCTGACTTCTATGAAACAGACAAACAAGAAGTTAATATGTGTCATGTGTATTAAACTGTGGAAATGAAGTTCTTGGAATCAGCAGCACCTGTATTGTGACTCTGGTTGAAATCTGGGGACCTGCTGTGTGAGCACTCTGAAACACATTTATTTTATGGACAGTTAGTGTACTGTAAAAATAACAGAAAATTCATCTGCACTGTTTCTCGTGAGCTGGCCAATGGTGACAATCGTGTCTAATTGTGAATCACTGGGTTATTAAAAGTTAAATAATGAATTGTAAATGATCCCAGAAGATTAAAAAAAGATGCATTTTCTTACTGGTGTAATTTCCCCTGGAGATGGTGTTAGTGGAAATGTTGTTTCTATCTCTCCCTGTGTGAATTTCAAAATAAACTTTATGAACAACATAAAACATTCTAAGATAATAAATAAACAAAATAGTAGATAAAAAACCTTTACCTCATTTTCTTGTGTGTATAAAGCTGTTGTTGCAGAGAATTTTAGCTAAGGACAAAAAGAAAATCACACAAAAAAAGAAATAAACCGCTAAACAATGCTTTAACACATTTTAACACTATACAATAAAGCAACATTACTGTTGTACTGTGACATCTGTTTATTTGATGGTGACGATATCTGTTTTCTGTTGTGTTGTAGAGATATAAAATGAATATGAGTGGTTAAAACTCGTGCCCCATCAAGAGGTGCTGGGATTTTGATAATGCCCACCTCATCTTCATTCTCCAGTTTCTGAGATGGAAAGGGATCTTCTGTGGGCAGCTCATCCTGGCATGATACAAACAAAGCTTTAGAAATTCAACCTGCAAGTTTGCAGGCAATGTGTGTGTAAAACATTCCTTTGAATTAAGCTGTAAACTGAAGGCGAGTAATTAGAAGTGAAAGTAATTACTTTATTACAATTTTTCTCCTTCAGCTGGCCTGTGGGGGTAACATTAAGGTCTACTCAAGTAAGACATAATTAGACTCTTTAGTGGTTGTGTGTGGGTGGGTGTGCGAGAGAGAGAGAGACTCTAAGATCTGTAAGCCTTTATCAAGATCTTAGACTTACTGTACCTCATATTCAAGACTGTATTCTTCATCATCATACGAAGACGCCTCCTCAGCTCCCTCTTCTACGTTGTCTTGATTCTCCTATTATTTAAAGTACAGTCAAATAACAAAACATATACAGCCTAACTGTGGGAAGAGAAACAGTCCCACTTTATATTAGGTGTCTTTAACTACTATGTACTTACATAAGAAAGAATGTACACATTTGTAACTACTGTGTACAAATGCGTTGTTAATTTTTGCGCACCCAGAATAACACAATAATACAATAAGTAAACGTGTTAGATGCCGTTTTTTTATGTAAGTACGCAGTATTTTTAAATAAAGTGCAATCACAAAGACAAAACTAAACAACAATATTGGAAATCATGCTTTCTGAAAGGATTATTATATTATATTATTATACCCATTAAGGTGTTATAATATACAACTATTATTCTAGTTATGTTACAATAATGACAGTGATGACTGTGATTAGTGAAATTAATAACATACAATATTAGTTTAATTATGGAGATGATTAGGGGAAAAAACAGTGTATTTAATGTTCCTGTTAAATGTATATTTATAATTCAGTTAGGGTTTATGCTTTTTTATGAAAATATTTAGGCATATTTAGACAGATTGTGAATGATCAGAATATTTAAGTCATTTTAGAAGAGAAGTCAGGTGTTACATAAATAATTTAATAACTGTGAATGTCAGGTTAAGTGCGACGTTTGAATAAAACATTTACCAAACGTTTCCTTTGCCGTTTTTGACGTCCTTTATTTCCTTTGCCCTGGTTGAGAGTTTAGCAGTTGAGAGTCAACATCATTTATAAAGGCGTTTAATTACAATCATCAGGCTGGTGGTCATGAAATTTAATTCAACTGGTTAAGTTTGTTGTACATATTTGCAATGCACAGATTATCATAAACTGATCAATAGCAGTTATGATGTTTAGTATTACTTATGTCTGGTTAGGTTCACAGTCTAAACAACTGGTTATAGATCATTTTATTCATTATTGACATCTGATCTGTTTATTTACAGTATTCAAACAGAGCTAGATCTGTACCTTTCCTTTATCTCTCCCTTTCTTCTTTTCTCCAGCCATTTTCTTTCCTGTGTCCTCATGGCTGTGTAAAACCGTCTCCATACCTACCTCTGCTATTCCAGATGCCAGCTGTCGGAAAAACATTGTTAATTAATAAAAGCAACTTGTTCTTGAAATAGCAAATGTATGGAAAAAAATTGTGAATCTAACGTAGTATTGCTCAGGTAAAACAGCAGAGCACAAGCGTACCCTTTCAGAGGAAGTGTTGGTTTGGGAAAATTTGGAAGTTGAAACATCACTGAAGTTGGTCTGAGCTGGTTTTCCTTCCTTGTTCTCTGCCGGCATTGTCTTACTGTGGATTGTAGAGACATTCCAAAGAGAAGGACCTATCTCTGTTTCAAGCACTGATTCCTTAAGAAACAAAGACAAGACAGTGAAGCCATGTTTTGTAGCCTGCACAGCTATCTGGAATACTCAGTTCTGATTGGTCAGTCATTCCAACAAATAACAAACCACAAATTAATATTTTGTATTACACAAAGGTTTATATAGAATCAGCATCAAAAATGGAACAAGCTATGAATAAATAGTCACATACAGGACTGGGTTCAGGCATCTGCCCCTCTGTGAGATCAGACTCTTCCTTTATCAGATCCACATCAGGTAATGATTCATGAGAGTGACTGTACTTTACTGAGCTCTGTGGATTAGGGGAAAGATTAAAACTCAGGCAGGCTTAATAAACACATTATTGTTAAGAGTAAGACTTTGCAGTAGATTAAATTAAAGAGAGCATGCAGAATCTTGCATTGCACATTAGCATCTCATTGGAGATGTTGGTCATTTGAAGGCCTCTCACAGTGTATTCAGTAATGATGTTGGAATCAGGCTCTTGTCTTTCTCCTTTCACTCTTCTTTTGTTGCTGATGTCATGAAGAAGCTCCTCCATGCCGTCCTGCAGCAGCCTGTCAATCAAGGCCTTCAGCAGCGAGAGCTGGGAGGTGCATTAGTGAACGTTAGGATTTTTGTAAGTAAATTACATTTTTTTTTAACATTGCTTCTATGACTGAAAATTAAATATTAGCTTCAATACACTTACTTTAATACCATATGAATCAAACAAGGCTTCAATGTCCTAAAAGAGAACATTAAAACAGATTTACAATACATCACATAAGATCAGTTTTGTAATGAAGTAAATTATATATAACGTAAAGTTATAAACCATGGTAACCTTCATTTCAACAGCTCTCCCAGGTGGGCCAGCTTCACCCTGTTGAATAAAAACAATGTAACAAATGATTTCTTATAAAACAAACATATGACTTTTATATAACATATGGCTTTTATATGCAGAAGATGCAAAAATCTATCATACCTTATCGCCATTCAAACCCCTCTCTCCTTTCTCTCCCTGCCAACCAACCAAACCAGAAAAATTAACCTTCGACTAACAAACATATTTAATTTCTTTTAAAGATTCTTGGCAATTAATTTCTAACCTTCATTCCAGGTGGACCCTACAAACACACACACAGTTTTCGATTACAAAAATGTATGCCTTTTGGTTGTTAAGGTTGTTAAGAAAAACAACAATAACTACACTCATATCTATATCTAAACTCACTGTGGCTCCAGGGGGTCCCATTGGTATTGGAAACACCTTTTTGATTTCTTCAATTGACATACCCTGAGAACAAACACAAACATAATTCACCAAAAGTTAATTGAAAACAAGAGAGTTTGTCTAAGCTCAAAAGAAAACAGATACCTCTTGGAGTACAACAGGACGACCTGGTAAGCCTGGAGATCCAGGTTCTCCTTTTTTACCTTCATTTCCCTGATGTAGTTAAACAGCATAGAAACAGCTACATAAACAAGCTGTTTATAACTCAACTCCTCATTGGATCAAGATATGTATGATTTAATAATGTCTTACATTTGCACCAGGTTCACCTTTCTCACCCTGTGAATTACAAAACACGAGTGATATCAGCCAGATACAGTTTCATCTTGAATATAATGGAAAAATAGTTCATATATGTTGTATTCTCCACCTTTTCCCCTTCATCACCCTTTGGTCCTGCTTCTCCCTTAAGAAAACACAAACTGAGTTTGTTTACTTCTGTAAAAACACATGAATGTGCTCAAAGACTAACAAACTACATTAAACGTACATCTTTTCCAGCGATCCCTCGCTTTCCGTCTACACCAGGTTTGCCCTACGAGATGAGGTTAGGTAGACAAGTCAAGTGAAATAACATGAAGTGACTGCTGATAGAAGAATTATTACTAATATAGTTCTGGAGCTCTAATTTGATTGGTCAAGAATTTCAACTGCTGCAGAATGCCGGCACTGTTTATATGCTTGCACTCTTGTCTGCATTATACTGTTTAATTAAACCTGATGTAAATTTTGCTGTACATATATAAACACTATAGAATAAAATCACTCACCGGTGTTCCAGGTAATCCAGGCATACCAGTAACCCCAGATCGTCCAGGATCTCCTTTCTGTTTAAACATGTATACATAAACACACACACATGCTTGTACAGCTATCTTTGTAAGGACATTTACTAACACAATAACATCTCTAATCTTACCCTAACCTTAACCATCCCAACTAACTGCCTAACCCTAAACCTTACTTTAACCCAGTCTTAACCCACAAACAGCCCTTTAAAGGGATGTCAAAAAGTGAGGACCAGTCAAAATGTCCTCACTTTACTCTCTTTGTTCTCACTCTGATGGTATAACTGCTCACACTGGTTCTCACAAAGACAGATGTACACACACACACCAAGAGCCGGAGAAAGTACTGTACTAATACTAATTCCAGCCACTCAACTCACGATGACAAACTGTCCTACATGAATAAAAGATAACCTTTAAAAAGTGGGAATAAGTATGATAGGTTAGATTATTTTACAAGCAAAAGGTTCCTATAGATTCATCAGCAGACATATATTACATTCCCGTCGCAAACCCTGTAATTCAATTAATGTCACTGAGATTTCAAACATGAATCATATGCTACAGTAAAAGTGCCATGCTTATTTTCAGCATCAAAATAAATGTTATTACTCACCGACCCTGGCTCCCCTTTATGTCCTGGTTCACCCTGCAGACACACACACATACACAGTTATAACTTGAAAGCCACATGAAGAAACACCTGAAACAAGAAGATGTCAAACCTTAGGTCCAGGCTTTCCTGGTAGACCATCCAGACCGTCCCTTCCTGTACCAGATCCAGACTTGAAATGAAAGAAATTGGTGCTTCATTAAACATTATGTGTTTAAACTCCTTTAGCCTCCATTCATTCAAAGGTCTGGCCATGTGATCTCAACATGCTGAGTTCCACATGTTGAGGTGACACACTCAACAGAAATTAGAAAACGCAATAAATCGGCATTTATTATGTGATGTGAGCCTTTATATAATGTGTGTGAAATAAATCAAAACCACTGTTTATTTCTTTATGAAACCTGAAATGTAATCATTTGTAAAGGTGGCTCACCAGTGAATTCCCAGGTGGTCCAGGTTTACCTTCAGGACCCTGAGGGACAAAACCAGCAAAAGATGTATGACATCCATTTAGCTTTAATGGGTTAATATCGAAGCTAATGTTGAAGTGTCACTCACAGGTGGTCCAGGCTGACCTGTCTCTCCACGAGGTCCTGGGAGCCCAGTCTCACCTGGTTCACCCTTCAAACAAGGCAAACAGACACAAAATTTAGCTCCCAGACTGTGTGTTTATGTGAACTGTAAAACCGATATGAATTTCAAAAAGTTTTACTGCACCTTAATAGCCCTCGTAAGGATGGTGTTGTCAGACATGGTAAACTGAGGAGAAAGATTTTTAAAAATTTGCATACTGACAATCTGTATTATACAAGAAAACATTATATTACCACCCCCCCATCCCCCCCCCCCCCAAAAAAATGAAAACACTGATCGTGTTTATTTTTGCATAACACTTAGGACAAACTCTGAGCTTCCCTTGTCAAAACAACATGCCTTGTAACGAACATACATTTTTTTTTAATTACGCGGTTGTAATTTACTATTCATTATGTTGATTGGCTTTTTGGCCATGCCCGGTTAGGACATCAAAACATACTCACTTGAGATTCTCCTGGTGGTCCCGGCTTTCCCTGCAAAATGACAAATTTAAAAAGTTTAAGCAGAGAATAAAATATTAAAAAGCTTTTTTTAATGTATTATCTGAGAGGCCAACTCTGTATTCACTCATGTATTAAGCATAACGACACAAACAGAGAGTATGACAAGTCCATTAAATTTTGAATTTACATTAAAACATAGTAAACAATAGAAATCAATAATATGTTAAATTATATTGAAAATCCATAATCATAGCAGCAGAGCATACCGGCTCACCCTTCTCTCCTTTGTGTCCCTCAGAACCCTGAAAAATATGCACTGAAACATTAGTTGTGTTTTAAAATGTACACTCCATATTTTTACACTATTATTACACTACCGTCATCTATGGTAGTTTATTAGTTTTTGGGTTGTTCACATTAAATGTAACACTATTGGCTATGTGCACATATACTCTGCTATGAGTGTCATCCACACAAATAATGACATATCTTTTTATGTCATTACATTTTTTCCTAAGCTGAAAGTACATTTACATTTATTCATTTAGCAAACGCTTTTATCCAAAGCGACTTACAAAGATAGAGAGAGCATTAAACATTTTGTCTCAAGAAACCAACAAGCCAAGTCTACAAGCTACATTTACGAGTAGAAATCGTATTCTGATGCTAGAGACAGGATGAACAGAAGAAGGGTGTTTTATTATATGGGAAACATCAGAGAATTAGTAATTACTCAGGGAGTCACTTTTAGTACCTAAAACTAATATAATTAGCCACATTTGGTTATTTCAATATATTGAAAGCCCTAATATTTTTTCAAATTCAGATTTCCAGTTACATTAAACATAACAAAACTGAAATCTAATGTGGACACAGCTGGGGTATACATACTCCTGGCTGGGAATCACTGAATTACAACAGGATCTATTGTTATTTTTTTATTATTCCGATATGAAGTACCGGAAGCTGCTCACCGGTAACCCTATTTTCCCCGGCTCGCCTTTTCCACCGGGGTCGCCTGGTCGCCCTGGAAGACCAAGAGGGCCCTGATGACAGAGATGAGGAGAATTATGAGTGTTACTGATTTTATGCTTTAAGCTACAAATGCAGCTGATGTTTCTACACAAAGAAGATGCTAATATGATTATATAATAAGATAAGGACTTTACAAAGAGAGTATATGAGATGATCAGATAATGCATGACTAAGTGTCGTAGATGAATGTGATTAAGACACTACCTTCACACCTCTCTCTCCGGGCTCTCCGGGTGAACCCGGGTCACCCTGTAACAAAAACACAATCATGTAACCTGTGTGTGTGAGGTGGGCAAAAGCCCCAAAAGTCCCCATGATGAAAACAGTTAAATGAATTATAGTTCAACTTAACTGGCTCAACAAAAAGTGAAAGTAAATCCAGGTCATGATATGAAATACAAGAGTGTATGAGTGTATGTGTGATGGTATGAAGCGTCTTATATTTTTCCATGTTATCAGTTATTGAGTCTCACCCTTGTTCCCATCTCCCCTTTTGTTCCTGGAAAGCCCTGAAACTCATTAAAGCATAAATGTTAATTAAATATGAATGAAGCATTAATTAAAAAGCAAACAATGATGCTTCTATGACAGAATAATATTTCAAACTCTATCATCCTTACAGCAGGGATGTAAAGCACACATACATTTTCACACACACAGTACAGCACTAACCACACACACACACACACACACACACACACACACACACAACACACTGGGTTTTCATGCTTTATGGGGACATAATAGACATATAGTTTTCATAATGTACAAACTGTATGTTCTATGCCCCTACACTAACCAACTCCTAAACTGAACCATCACATAAAACTTTCTGCTATTTTAGATTTTCAATTAAGTTCATTCTGATTGATTCCTCATGGGGACCTAAAAATGTCCCCACAAGGTCAACATTTTCTGGTATTAATATTCATGTAGGGACACTTGGTCCCCATAACATATTGAATACCAGAACACAACCACACACACACCTCTTGTATCAATTGCTCTGGGCTCTCGATTTACTTACATCTTTACCTCTTAGTCCTGGTGATCCAGAGTTGCCAGGCAAACCCACCTCCCCTTTCTCTCCTTTAAAACCATCATGACCCTAGACACAACAGTTTCAATCAGATTGTATCTTTTATTTCTTTTATACCCAAATGATTCAAGGATGCTCTTGCAGTCGATATAATTTCACTGGTACAATTGAATATAACAGTGCAACAGTGCTTACTTTAGGCCCTGGTTTCCCTGATAATCCAACGTTGCCCTGTTTATAAAAACAATTGAGTCTGAATAAATAGAAAGACTCAAACATTCATCCACTACAGACCTCTTTTTTATAACATTTTTCTCTATCATCTATAAACCTCAGAAATACTCACCCGTTCTCCGCTCTCTCCTTTGGGGCCAGGCTGACCGGGTATACCAAACCCAGGATTGCCCTTTAAAACCCCAAATACGACAGATCAGTTCATACAGGCTGGCAGCTAATAAATGAATCCAATCAACTGCACTTCCAAATTCATAAGCACAAACATACACATACCTTTTCACCTTTATCTCCTTGCTCTCCCTTGATCCCTTGTGGTCCCTGTGGCCCAACTGGCCCGATGTCCCCCTTTAACACCCAACACAGGAAAAAGATCAGAAAAAAACAGAAAACATTGAAATACCTCTGCTGATGAGCTCATCTTTTAACTCTGTATACAAAATCATACAATAAAAACCAACAAGCTGAGTTGGTAGAATCCAGTGGTATAATGTAGCTCAGTTGGTAGACCATTGCATTAGCAACACAAAGGTTGTGGGTTCGATCCCTAGGAACACAAGCACTGACAAAATGCATAACTTGAATGTACTGTAAGTCACTTTGGATAAAAGCATCTCCCAAATGCATAAATATAATGTAAATGTAACAAGCACACACAAATATTATGGCTTCTGTCTTGGATAAAGAGTGACTAAAACCTCCATAACTGTTGCTTAAGCTTACATTTTAATAACTTATTTTAAAAACAATATTTTTCAGGTTTGTCTAGCTAACACACATTTGCCTTTAACAATAGCCAACAGCAAGAGAACAAAGAAATCGGATATTTAAACTGAAGGCCGGGACTTCCTGTCTTACAGCCAATATTCTGTGTATTGCTGCATATTGCTGATATTCCTCCAGTTCAATTTTTTTCAGTGTTTTGTCTTCTTATACCATCTCTGGTTTGTTGGAGCTGAAATGGAGCCAAATCAGCAGTTTAAGCTTCTAGCTCATTTTGATGAATTTAGTCTTGTTACCTTCAAACTTTTAATGATATGCACCAATCAAACATATTCACCCTGCAGAGTTCTGGGACTTGAAATAAAACTTGGCCATCTATAAAACTGTCCTTTTCTCAGTGTGTTCACGGACAAGCAGACCAGAGGGAACTCATGGTTTCATATCAATGCTTGTGGCACTAATTATCTGTGTTTAAGCTGTCAAAGAACTCGATGTGCTGCTTGTTTTTATCAATGCAAATGAAGAGAACCCTTGAGGAACTGTCAGGCGTGATTCATGAGCTCAAAAAAAAACCTAAACACTGCGAGCGAGCGGCACCACCCAAAGATGATGTAGCTAGCACAGACGCATGCTAACTCATTAGCTCTCGTTTTAGGTTTCTATTTCTGAAGTTTGAAATTGATTTTTGAACATCTTACCCTCACACCCTTTTTCCCCGGAGGACCAAGAATCTGAAATGTGAGGGGAATTATTAGCAATAGTCTATTCTTAGCTGAAAATACAATGTGTTAGATAAGACTGTGAGGCATTGTGGGACATCTGTTTTACCCCTTTGGCTGGGTCACCGGGAGGGCCACGCTGCCCCTGTGAATCACACACGACAGAGTCTCAAATTAAGATATACAACCAACTCATAATCACTTCTTAATGAAAAAATAATAAAAAGCATAATGCCAAAATAAAAAAGCATAATGAATTTATGTACACTGAAGCTATGTAGACACACAAAGAGAGATCAAATAACTAGCTAGTTTCAAGCTAGTCCCACTTTATATACTACATGTGCCAAAATTATGTGGACACCCCAAGCAAGCATCCCAATTTATCAGATACCAAATGTGTTCAGTGAGGTTCAAGACTGGTCTTTGTGTAGACCAGTCAAGATCTTCCACACCAGACATAAGACTATTTTTCTGACACTGAAAAACATTCTACTCCAAACCATTTGTCTAAGACGACTACAGGCCCTTATGCAACTAAATAACAGGTGTAGCTGAAATAGCCAGACTTGATCATTAGAAAAGAGCATCCATATTGTTTTGGTGGCAGTAGTTCCAAATGAAATTGAGTCACCTCATCTCCTTTTGGTCCAACAGCTCCAGGTAAGCCCTGAAGTTTCAGAAAAAGAGAAAGTAACCTTTCCTTCTAATCATCACAAGAGGTATAAAATTAGTATTCACCAAATATGAATGACCTTGGGTGCTTTGAGGCAGTAGGAGCTCCAAACCAAACGTTTCATCATTAGTGTTATTGAGGGAACTCAGAGCTAATGAGTAGCTGAATGGTAAGAGAAATCTCCTTGATCTCCCCAATGAAGGCTGGGTTTAATAATGAGTGCATAAGTTTAATTTTAAAGAGACTGAAAGGCTGATATTCCAGAGGTGGACAGATAGTGGTACAGCTATAATGTGAAGGACAGATCGTACATCAAGGAACCTAACGATTGTTAGCACAACTTCCTCCCCTTTGCTTTCTCTCACTTCATTATTAGACCGAAGCTCAACTCAGGTGTTTCTCTTTTAAATCAGGTCAATAATGTGGATTTTTGACATTCGTGTTAAAAGAGTCCATCGCCGGGCAGAGATCAGAGAGGAGGTGGGCTTCTCTTTCCTTAATCAACTCTTTTAATTTCCCCAGAGATCTCCAGCTCACTTTTGCCCCTAACAGACCTTCAACAGCACTGGGCAGAACTGGAAAGTTTGAAGAGCTAATGAACCAATATCGATATCTGACAGACATGGCTTGTTAAATGAGTATGGAAAACGTTCACGGTTTTAGATTTAAATTCAGTAACTGGTTTATCAACATCTGCACCCTGCAGTTGTTATTTGTATTGATTGTCAGTTATATAAGATGAGTTATATGGTCATAAATGGAGGACAAGGTTATGTACTTACTGCAATTCCTGGAGGTCCAATCGACCCGATCTCCCCACGTTCACCCTGCCAACAAACTGGGTTTAGGCTGAAGGACTCAACAATATCTTGT
This sequence comes from Chromobotia macracanthus, assembly GCA_036877525.1. Taxonomy (NCBI): domain Eukaryota; kingdom Metazoa; phylum Chordata; class Actinopteri; order Cypriniformes; family Botiidae; genus Chromobotia; species Chromobotia macracanthus. The sequence goes on along the minus strand of JAZGTH010000012.1, from coordinate 6,390,299 downwards.
TTATGCAAATGAGAAATCGCATCTTCATAATAAGCATGCAGACTATTCTTGATATGGTAACACGTTACAATAAGGTTCCATTTGTTAACATTCGGTAAATACCTTAATTAACCTGAATTTTATTTTAACATTATTTTTGTTTTTTTTTAAATCAAATGATGAGAAAACTGAACGAGATTCTGAACAAGTCCATAATTGGTCATCTAAACTGATACACCCTAAATTTTTGAACATGATGAAAATGCAAGTAGGATGTATTATGAATCAGAAGCATTAGACAAAAGCATTGACGTCAATTGATGTGATGGATTTCTTTGAGATGTTCGGCATCTGGTAGACAGTGAAGACATCAGATCAATGAAACAGATGGAAGACAGCCATGTATCTGACTAAACGTCAGTACAATTATACCTTGACTCCATGGTCTCCTTTAGGACCCCTTTTCCCCTGAACACAGAGAAACAAAACAACAATGCAACAATTATAAAGCACTTAACATTTAGCAAACAAAATGACATTTATTAGCCAAAGGCATCAATCTATGAGTGAATGGTCTGTGCTGATTCACTGTGGAAAACAGGCAGAATTTCACAGATCGAAAATAAAAGACTGAAATGGTTTTCAGATATTGTAGTTCGACATACCCGAGGCCCTATGACTCCCTGGACACCCTGGAGTCCTGGTATACCCTGTTGACACACAGGAAACCTATTAATTTAAACATAACTTAAGACAACCGGCCGCCATTCAGCTCCATTGATTTGACATACCTTTGGGCCTTGTGGTCCAGTTTCACCCTAAAAAATAGATTAGAAGTGACTTATAATAATCAAGCTTAAGATTATTTGACCAAGTTTAATGTATGTCTGTAAGCTCAAAGGTGAAGTGTGTAATTTCTGTGCAGTTAGCAGCAAAACCTGGAATAATTACTTCTTCCATAAGCTCCGCACATATGCTTTGGGCAAACAAATACAGTAGCCCCGCCCCATCTCACGCTATTGGTTGAGTCAATATTGCTAAGGTGGGCTGGTTGAGATGCTCAAACAAACAGAGCAATGTTCTGATTACACAAAAGATATAAAAAAATGTACTTATTGTTGTCTCTGAATATTAGGCTGTTATAGGAAATTAACACAGCATTGGATTTTAACACAGAAGACAATACCACACTTTACCTTTAATGAAATGGTAAAATGAAGGCAACAAGACTGTACTGGTATAAAAATATGGTTTGTGCTGATAAGAAACACACACCTTCTCTCCAGCTGGCCCAGGTGAACCCCGAGCACCCTGAATTCCAACACCTTCCTCTCCCTTTATAAGAAACATAAAAGAAATTCAATCACAGAACCAGCTGTACTCATTTTAGCTTTGTGCTCATTAAACTACAAAGCCCAAGTCATTTTTACAGCACCCAGAACAATTGGACTTCCAAAAGATAACACACAGATGCGCAGAGATTTAATTTATGCATTTTAACTTCTTATGCAGGCCGCAGGAAGTCATTGTTTAAATGGGACCACTACTTGTCCTCTCTCCTGAATAATGGTATAGTATATATCCCTCATTCTTATATATATCCCATATCAACTCACCTTCTCACCCTTCTGACCAGGCAAACCAGGGACTCCATCCACCCCCACTGGCCCTGGTAAACCTGCAAGACCCTGATGACAAACACATTCACAAGATATTCAACTACTGTATATATGAATGCTTCTTACACCATTTATCGCAGAGGCTTTTAATGCAGCAACATTTGATGAACCTAATCATTTTATCCAAAGCTGCATGTAGTGCATAAAACAAATACTGACATTATTCCCCAGCTCTCCTTTTTCTCCTTTGGGACCTGGTTTCCCACGTGGACCCTGGACAGAGTGGTTAGCTTTAAAATCAAACACTGATCATTTGCGTTTATGGTTTTGCATTCTATTTTAAGCATTACATGTAAAACAGAAGACTTACTTTGAGACCAGGTTCACCAGACTCGCCCTAAGATGATAAACAATAGAAAAAAACAAGCTGGAACATCTCTCAACCATCGCTTAAGTTCGGTCATTATATATAATCATACCTAATGTCAATAACAGCTATCAAATGTGCAAATATAATTATTAGATATGTTTATAGAGTTTATTTACTGCAAGGTGGCCTCCATTTAGCAAAATGACTAAGACTACTTTATCTATGTATATTTACTATTTTAATACTAACCTTGACAGAGAAACCAGGAGGCCCAGAGGGCCCAGGTTGACCCGGCAGCCCTGGAGGCCCTGATACCCCTGGAGCACCTGGAGCACCTGCAGGGCCCTTGTGTACAGAAAATGAAATGAATGAAAAATTAAATCAATTATCATCACATGTTGTAATGTTATTTTTAACTACTGAACAAATTAACATGGCCAGCATTCAGTATGAGGCACTCACAGAAGATCCAGGTTCTCCTTTACGTCCTGGAATAACCTCCATACCTCCCCCTATTACATAACCTGGCTCTCCCTACAGGAAACAATAAATACAAAAATGTAATAACGGTACTTTCAACAGACTAACCTTAGAAACATCATGTAGATAATTACCACAATATCATTGACAAAAATGTTTTTTGGATCCTCCACACCGAGGTACATCTTCTGTACTTTACCTTAAGACGTCTGAACATCTAAACTTACTCTCTCTCCTCTCTGCCCTTTTGGTCCAGTATTTCCAGGAGGTCCCTAGTATTGTGAAGAAAAAGACGGAAATAATGAGACATGAAAGGACAGTCTTGATACGTCTTGATACAGACTCATTTGTCCAACTAGTAAAAAAGCAACATGTTACTGTAGCTTTAAACAAGGGACATGTAGAGGGTGACCCACCTAAAGCAAATACTGACTAGTCATAATCATTCTCACCACTTTATGTATTAATTACTCAAACATAATTACAGCTTTCCAGATTCAAGAGAGAGAGAACAGGGCTCGGGAACAGGGTACACATTATAAATAAGTAAGCTAATTACATTACCTGAATATACAGTAATATATTTCAAATATCACCACCTACAGTATGTGTTTATATAGAGGGACATCAAAGACACACTTACCATGTCACCAGATGTTCCAGGTGGTCCCTGCATTAAGAAATTTAGAAAATAAATTATTCTGACAGTACAATAATCTTCCCAGTTAACTAAACTGTACTGTATGTGTTTTAGACTGATGCATGAACTCCAATCTTTTACCCTTTGTCCAGGAGAACCAGGGGGTCCGGTTCTTCCCGGTCGTCCTGGTAATCCCGGAATGCCATCGGTTCCGGGAAGACCCTGGGATTGGGTGCAGAGTGGGAATAATACAAGCACAACACAGCATTTTTTTGATACAGCACAATCCTATGTAGCACACACACGATCACATGAATCGTTTGATATTTCTCAAATTTAACATCAGCCATCTTCAATGAACTTCTTACTTTGAAATCAAACATAGACCAATGTGAAATGCCCGTATTTCTCATGCACACACTGATACGCATCACAAAGACTAAAACAAGGAGGCATCAACGACAATGGCTAATCTTGTTAGCAAGACCTGTCACGTCATTTGCTATTCAAGAGAGTCGCTTTGATATGACAAGAGCTTTCATGTGTTTCCTCTCAAAGAGATAACAGAGCGAGAAAAAGGCTAAGCACAATATCACCCTATGCACAACAGATCTGTGATATTAATAATTACATTTAATCCTTTAATCTAATAAATCAACATTCAAGTCACAAAAACAATCCCATCATTAACAGAACAGGCTTGGCTTAAATGATAAATGCTGCAGTAATTCAAATGAAAATGAATGTGGAATTGCCAAAAGGGGGTTTATGTTTATATAGGATTGTGTGGTAGAACATCAGGAGAACTTCAGATGTTGGCTGTACTTACCCTCTCACCCTTCTCTCCTTTAACTTTTAGACTGAATGAATCATAATGCCCTGGGCTTTGCTTTAGTCGCTGTGTCAACAAAAACATATTGAAAACAAATAAACGTACAATAATACTTTTAATTGGAGACATGATGCAGAAAAGAAAGAAACTTCATTCTATTCAAACTATTCAGGATCTTTCAGGGATGTAAGCGGTGCATTGACTGTGCATATACATTTGCGCAATGCTAAGGTGTTTCAAATGGTGCTTCTCACATTTCTATGTGGTGACCCAGCTAACAATTTTAGGTTGTTTAAGTTTATTAAGTAACAAAAACATTGGGGACGCTCAAAAAATGGCCAACTATTTAGGTGTTGTATTATAGTTTGCTTGTTTATAGATTATAAGAACACTATTCAAACATTTTTTTTATTCTGTAGCATTTTTAAAATGTTCCACTAACTACTTAAGAATAAAGTTTTTTGATATATATGATATTTAATGTTAAATAAAGTTCTACTAACATTACTGTTACATTAATACAGAATGAAGTTAAAATAAGAAACAGCTGTCCGTGCTGAATAACATACCAGGCCGCCAAGACCAAATCCATCACCCTGCAGAAAAGTAATGTAAACTGTGTCAAACATTAGTACTTCATTAAGTATATATATTACATCACACAGTAGCCACTTACCTTCTCTCCTTTCTGACCCTACAAAAACAACAGATTCAGAATTTCAAATAAGGTTTTCAAATATGGCTTCAAGGTGATGAGGAAGACCATGATGAAGAAGTGTTCACCTTGCAGCTGAGTGGACAGGGCCCTTCCGGTTTAGAAAAAGGCTCTGGGTCGCCTGTAGGTGTGTCTAGTTGAGCAGACTAGGAAGGAGACACAAACAGAAAAACTGTTTTTTAAGCACATGCAATGAACATATAACCCATAATTCCACCAGGCTTTCAATGGCCCACCTCTTGCTGTTTAAACTCTGACTGTAAAGCCTCACTGCAGAGGCTGCTGATCAGCTCTCTCTCGACGGACGGCAGGTCATCAAAGTCTGTGGCGAAGAAGATGTTCTTGTAGGTGGTGGGAGAAGCGATCTTTCTCAGCTCTTCAAAATCTGCTTGAGCGATTCCGATGGCCAGCACACTGACACCTATACGTTTACAATATGAATGTGGAGTGAGGATGAGAAACATTTTATTTAACACATTTTTTTTAATGTAATTCATATTATTTCAGTAGAAGGTTTATAATGTAAATAAATCACAGGAATTTCAGATTTTATTCATATCTGGTATGTCCCCTTTTTGCTTTAATGACATCATGCACTCAAGCTGGCAAGAGTGCCACACGCCTGTGCGGAACTCAATGATCCATATTATCCCAGCATGATCTGACAACATTCCAAAGAGCATCTTGTGTGCTTCAGAACAGGCAAGGAAATCTGACCTTTTCCATACAGAAATTGTATGCAAACATTGTCAATGGGTGACTACAAATAGTGCATAATTTTCATAATCATTTTGAAACAATTTTAAAATCATTTTACATTTCAATCTTCTTGTGTGTGTGTGTGTGTGTGTCTGTGTTTATAAAAAATAAAACACTTTTACGGATATAAAATAAAATCCGTTAAATTTTCAATGCAGTCAAATTTTTAACTCCATGCTGTATATACAGTATATTGGTAATACATGATTGTTTTGTTGTGAACTCTGCTGCAGTTAATATTACTGACCCAGGGCGTGTGCTATCCTGGACGGAGGCTCTACATCATCCTGCGCTCTCCCGTCGGTCAGCAGCACTAACACGTGAGGGACTTCCTGTCTCATTCCCAAAGATTCCTGAAATAACTCTCTGAGGACATAGCTGATCCCACGACCTACACATAGATTTACAATCACGTTTGACAACAGACGGCAATAGCCATCACCAAGTTTTCAGAATCTTTGAACGTGCGTGCGCACCTGTTTTTGTGTTTCCCCCTCCATAGTGAACTTCTCTAAGGGCTCTCAAAACCGAGTTGCGGTCTTTGTGAGTCTTAAGATTGAACTCGATCCTGGGCTGATCGCTGTAGTGGACTACGGCTATCTGAGCAAAGACAAGTTAATAAGATGGTTCAGCCCAGATCTTCAACATTTGTTTTTTTTAGGTGCCTTGAAGTTTGATCAAAGCAAATTATTTTGTACTTATTCCAAAACTATTGATTCAGTAATACTAAAGGAGGTTTAAAAACCTTCAGTTTAAAGGTCTGAAGGACGTGAATGTATTACCTGTGTTCCTTTAGGTCCTATGGAGGGGAAATAGGTGACGATTCTGAACAGGAAGTCCTTCAGCTTGCCAAAGTTATTTGAACCGATGCTCCAAGATTCATCGACCAAAAACACAATATCTGCCTTTACCCTGCCACACACTAACACACAGATACACACAATTATTCAAGAATACACATTTATAACACAATTTAAGACGGCAAGGTTTTTTTTACATGGAAGTAAGCATAAGCACAGGAGCAAAACAGCCAGTTTAATTCTAAGGGTCAGAAGGAGATTAAAAAACAGTCATTAATAAAACTGACCAACATTATAAATGGGCTTTGTGGAAAATAGTTGTTTGATATGACTCCTATTAAATACTTCAGCAGATATCATTGAAAGAAAGTACTTTAAAAATTGAATTGAAAAAATTAACCAAGACCAAATTTAGAGCAGATTTTAGTTTATTAGTTTAGTTATTATATTAGTTTGGAGTGTAATCCTTTCAATCTGAATGACCTGGTCCAGGAGGAGGAGTCTCTTTGGACAGAGTAGTTTGATGGTTAGCTGTGATCATTCGGGTCAGAGCTTGTGCCGTTTGGGCAATGGTGATCTGAGGCCTGGCAGCAGGTTTCTGAGTGGTGGTGGGTGTGCTGGAGTTGCCTGGTGTTTGGGTGTTTCTGGTTGTGAGGTGGACATCATTGAGGTTGGTATGAGCTGAGACAGGAGCAGGTGTGGGCCTCAGCACAGGAATCAGACGAGGAACCCCCACTGTAAGACAGTCACGGACAACAACTTCAGCGCAGAAGCAGACGTCACCATCACCAAAACACAACTGTAATTCACTTTCCTTATTCACTTTTAAACAAAGAAAAGTTTAGTAACTCAGTTTCGTATTATTATACAGCTGTAAGGAATACTTGATTCTGATTGGTCATTACTATACAAGACACACCATTGTGGTCATATGGGCCCATATTATGCATGGGTCCTGGTGCAAAAATGCATCAATGACTAACAATTAAGACATTACAAAAGGATTTTCTGTATAGCTGCTTTGAAATGATTTTCTTTATGTAAAGCGCTGTGTACATAAACACAATTACATTATACTTTACCTACTTTATAAAAGAAATGAGTAAAATGTTACTGTTGGTATAAGATATACTGTTAATGATATTGTCAGAGATGAGATCTTACAGATCCTTTTGGTGATTGTTGTGACAGGACCCTCCACTTCCCCATAAAGTGGCCTGATGGAAAAGATGTAGGTTCTGCCATACTGCAGATCTCTGATCTTATAAGAGGTGAAGGTGGAGCTCAGCAGCTCAGAGGAGATCTCCACCTCTACAGAGAAATTAGCATCCAGTCAACGTGTGGTCAGATAATTCTCCATTCACATTGTTTCTGATCAGTGACCAAATAAAGCCCAGAAAACTAAAAGCTGGAATGTCTGTGGAAGTCTACTTTCAGCAAGATCTTAACATCTACTTGAGATGAGACTGACTTCTTTTATATACTGGTTTAAGGACACAATAACTGTGCCATCTGAAATTTCGTGGAGTAGCACTCTTTTGTGTCATGGTCCAAAGAATAAGCGTCTTTCCTCAAACCTTCATATTCAAGCAAAGGACACCCTCATTACAAGAACGGTCCGCCTGATGCCATCATAATAACAGGAATGAGTCACCGATCTCGTTTTGACATTATCTACACTGTCTTCTTGTCTCATGAATCACACAAAAAAGACCTTTGTGGGTGTAACGTTTATTACAAGAGCTTATCTGCAGTCGTTTTGGCCTTGCCATTTAATGATACTCATTACCAAATGAATGGCAAGAACTAATTTTAGCCCCCTTATAATGCCTTCGCCATGTTTAAATCTAGGAGGACCAGGTATGAGTGCCAAAAATATGATTGTGATTTCTGCGACTTAACATTGGTAATGATGTACATTTATGCATCCAGACACTTTTATCCAAAGCGACTTCGAATTGTACTTCGAAAACATTCAAAGTATATGTCTGTTTGTGTGCACATACCACAACCTTCACACAATCTGCTTGTTGAACTACAGAGACACTAGTTTATTGGTTCCTATGCACAGGTGACTTCCTGTCTATATATGTATTTTCTTGCGTTTCTGACCTGAAATGTGTCTCCAAGACAGCAGATATCCGGAGACTCCAGCCACACTGGTCCAGTTCAGCACAGTGCTGTTGTCTGTGGTGTTCAGAGCACTAAATCCAGTCACTTTAGGCAGATCCACTGTAACACAACAGCAACATTCTATAATATAAATACTTATATCTATACTTTGTTCACTACATAAAGGTATAGGGGATCTTAGCTCAGATCTATGGAGATAACACAGGAACCAGCACACTGAAACATGCAAGTTGTGTATAAGGTAGAGATCAGAGACTCACAAGTTCTGGCCGTCACCATGACTGGACTTCCTTCTTTGCTTTTGACCACTGCAGACACCTGGATCTTGTAGGGGGAGCTTGCAGGAAGATCAGTAATGGTGAAAGATGTGGTAGAAGAAGGTACAACCTCACTCTTCTTCTCTCCACCTGGTGGAAAACATCAGCAAAATGAGTTCTGGTGGTAAACTGCAGTCTACATAAATGGGCTGACAGACAGATAGACAGACACTGTAGTAATATCTGAGGACTGTCAGTGCCCACCGTGGAAGGGGATCCAGGTGACCTTGTACCCAGTGACTCCTGGTGTTTTCTTCCAGCCCAGTTTGAAGGAGCTGGCACCAATGTCCACCACCCTCACCTCACGAACCGTCTCAATCATCTGGGAGTCTGTCAATGATGCTGCAAACACGAGAGACACAACAAAATTTCCATAAACTTCCATAATACCTGTCATTCATAACCATTCTTTCTTTCATTTTTTTCTTTTAGCTAAACTTACAAACTTAATTATGCTGTAATGTATATAACAATAGAAACATGCTCAGTGTACTCAGTGTCTCAGAAGCTTCAGAAAAAGCACAGATGCACTGATAACAGTGATACTGACAGCAGGGAAACACATACATACACTCACATAAATATACACACAAACACACATACATAGTTTCAGTAAAAATACTGCTCCAGACAGCTGTGGTCCTAAAGCGGGGGGCTCAAAACACAGGAGCTGTCAATCAATCTCCTGATATCCCACAATCCCTCTGGAACAACGGGCGGAACATTTTCCTGAAGCGTCTAATTAACCGATCACAGTTTTCTTCTTATGGCTTTGATAAAGGATGTGTGTCTGTTGATCAGTTGTCATTGCAAGCATACACAGAAGAAAACAGAGCCACCCAGAATGCAAAGACAAGCCAGGTCAAGTCAACACTCATGACACAGACAACAATAAATGGAACAGCATATACTTAAACCTCTTCGCCAGTCTGGACTAACATGCATATTTGTCTTTCTGCGTGGGCGACCGGAGTTCAAATCCAATTTCCATCATCCACCCACCAACATCTACACCCATTTTTTACCCTGTTATTTCTTGTCTGCATTTTCAGTGTATCTATTAATAAAAGCCCACTGTTTACTCTGGAATACAAATAGCATCTGCCTCTATATACACTGAAATATAAATAGAAAAACTCTGTCTTAGTTTTTTCTGATATCTGTGAATATGTTCTTTTGTTTGGAGTTGCTTAATACCTGTTTGCTGTGAAAGGCTGATTTCCGGCCCTTCTGTGTTGCTGTACAGAGCGTGAATGCTGATGGAGTAAACAGTGTTTGGCTGAAGACCATATATGCTGTGCTGTAAAATGCTACGGTCAAGATAGCGACTCTGAGGACTCGCCAGTTCTGCGGAAAAAAATACACACACGTTTAATGCAAATCGGTTACGTTATGCTTTTGAAGAAAATAAGGAATTATGGCTGCATGGAGGTAGCTCTGCTAACAAGGTCATAGGTTTGAATCACATACACACACATTCTGGTGAAATATATTTATCTTGAATGTGCTGTAAGTCACTTCAGATAAAAGCGTCTGACAAATGTGTAAATGTCTGTAGATTTATTTCAAATTCACAAATCACAACTAATATGTACATATATTACATTTGCATACAGGAAAGGCTGCAAGTGCAATATCACTGAAGTTTTACCTGAACTCCAGGTGAGTTTGTACTCTGTGGCCCCTACGATTGGACTCCACTCCACATCGATGGAAGAGCTGGTGTATGATGTCACTTTAAAATTTGACACGTATCCAAGAGGCGCTGAGAAGCAGAACATGTGACATGAGAACCCACCAATAAGATGCTTACGTCTGAAGTCTGCATGTGCAGACGTGACAATGTGTCGGGTCACTCACAGGTTTTGAATGTAGCAGTGATGCCAGGTCCGACCACAGAACCAAAGAGCACATACAGAGAGAGAACATACTCTGTGTCATGGACCAGATTCTTCAGAACATATTCAGTAGCACTGCCATTCAGAGCCAGCTGCCTGGGTCGATCCCTCCCTATAAACTCTTCACACACAAATATATAAACAGTATGTACAGTACAGTATATACAGCATTGATGCATGTATGTTTTTTAATTATAAAAAGGCATGCCAATTGAAGAGACAGGAACAGGAGGATATAGTGGAGAGAGAGGACCAAAAGTCTTTATAATGTTTCTTTATTTTACATTTTCCAAATTTCTAAAACTTTATGTCCAGATTTAAAGCTGCAATATATAACTTCTGCCTCTCTTTTGCCATCTCTGTTTGAAACATAAAATTGCAGGTTATGTTACATTTGTTCAAGTTGAAGTCAAATTAAGCCAAACTAACGTTTTATGGGAAATTCAACCCGACAGCTCAAATTCTACATCATTATTATAAGCTTACTGTTGCAAATCAGGGCAGGGTAAGGTAAGGAGAGCGTTTGAACATTGATCTGTTATGTACTTGCTCTAAAACTAATTTTTGTTTATTTTGAACAAAACAAATAACAAAAAAAAATTACAAGTTGTAGCTTTAAATTAGATTTCAAATCCAGAACAGTATTTTGATATATACTTTGTGTATAAATAGACCTAATTAAGGGATCTCTGATGTTTCATCTGACTTGAACATGCACCTTAGCCCCTCCCTCTACCCAATTTTCCCTCTCTGAGAATGAGAGAGAAAGTTTCTCTCTCATTCCTCCACTTCAAACTCTGCCTCAAACTCATCTGTATGGATCTGTCAGAGTGTGTGCTATGAGTCACAGAAGCCCTCTACATCAGAACAGTCTTCCTTCTAATGCAGGGGCCCGGAGCCCATCATGGTGACAGGAAAGAGTAACTTTCAAAGGCTCTTCTTTTGGAGGGCCTCCGAGGTGACATCAATTCATTTCTCACACACGGTCTCTCTCTCTCAAACACACTCACACAAATTCTCCTAAACACACAGCTAAAGTTAAAGGCATGAGTCATGAGGCCGCACAGTGACACCTCATGTTGTCACCAACCTGTCGCTTTTGTGAGAAAGGGACCATAAATCAGAGAAACTGAAAGAGGGAGAGAATAAAAGTAATGACAAAGAACCAGACTGTGGTGAAACAGGAGAGAAGGAAATGGTCAAGTACAGGGCAAAAACAAGAAAGAAACAGAACAGAATGAGTGGAATGGAAACAACGTAGGCTTTTATAGAGGTACCTGCAGTGGGGCCCCAAGCCAGTCTGTAGCCTGTGGCTCCAGGCACAGAGTTCCATGAGGTTACAGCGCTGCTTGTGCTCACTGCGGTGGCCCTCAGGGTCTGTACTGCACTGCTTTCCACTGAGAGAGAGAGAGCATCAACTTTATGATTTGTGAAATGATAAAGAAAATACACTATAGAATACACTACTCATTAGAATTATCACGTTCCATAGGGGCCCTCTGGAATGTAACGTCTTTTGTGTCGGGCCTTGGCATTGTACATGTTGAACTCACATGTCTTGGCTTTGGCAGCAGTTACAGGCCCTTCGATGTCCACAAAAATAGGGTTGATGGTTACTGTGTACTCAGTGCCAGCATGTAAACCCTGCACCATATAGAAATTAAAGTTGTCCCCCAGGTTGACATTTTCTATATGGCCTTCTGTGGAAAACAGGAAGATGTGCATACACATTTTTATTATTACGACAGTTTACAAATCAATGTTAGACAGATTTTCTAACCTAGTTCTGTTTTCTGAGACATTGAGAATTTATCCTGTCAGGTGCTGGTTACCTGAAGATGACCAGGTGAGTCTGTATCCTGTGGCTCCTCTGACAGATGTCCAACGGGCCTGGACCGTGTCTGTAGTGGCATTCTGCACCAGCAGTTTCTCAACAGGTACCAGTTTCACTGCATCACAGAGTGCACATGGTGGGACGATAATACTTAAAAAATTATACACATTTCAATGCACTCAGTTGTCAAATTTGAACATAGTATTATGCTTTAAGGTTTATTCAGGAAGATTATACCGCCATCCAGTGGTGACAAGCAGTAATAAGAACAATATTTATAAAGTCAAGGCAAATTGTTTAATTATGCTTATTATGAAGTTCAGTTCATGCTATTTATAAACAAAGCAAGATAAATCAACATTCTTAGATACCATATAATCATAAGAATTCAATTCATTCAATTTCATTCATTTAGTCTTATTCAATTGTTGAAGTACCTTTGTTATACTACATGGTAGCATTATTGTACTATGATACCCACTGTAGTTTTTTAAAGGATAATTTCGGACAAAGGGTATAAAGACTCTTACAGGTTCTTCCGGTGACAGACACAGGCTCACTGAGGCCCTCCAGGTAGATGGCGTAGATGCTGGCCGTGTAGTCTTTATCTTCTTCTAAGGCATCAATCACATGAGAGGAGACGTCGCCCCTCAGTGTCTGTTCATAAATGAGCCCGGGTCTGTCCTCTGAGGTGAACATTTCATATCGTCAAATAACCTCCAACATGAGACACTTTCATAATGGCAGAATTCCTGTCAATATTTATATGAGCTACATATAATACAATACATATTAATACATGGGAATCTAATATTTTAGATGATCATCTGTTAACAGTGTAAAGTTCGTCTTAGACGTGTGTTCGATTTTCTCACTTCTTGGAATATAGATTTTATATCCGTCTGTTTTTCCGAGTGAAGTCGTCCATCCCAGCCGTAAAAAAAACAATCCCTCTTCAATCACACGGAAATTTGTGACCGGCGGCACAGGAGCTGAAAGACAGAGCGGAAAAAACTCTGTGTGTGTGTGCATGTGTGTCGTAGTCGTAATTGTGTTTACTGCACATGTTGGGATACTAAACGCATACAGGAAAGTGGGGTTAGTTGTCACAGGAACTATATGTCAGTATTCACACATACTTTCAGGAAAGGTTAACCATATGATTATTAATTAAGAAAGTTGATTATTAATGAAAGTGTTTTTTAGAAAATGTCTGATAGATGTTTAAACATTATAATTATGTATACAATATTTTTTGACCAAAACAGTGGTTTGATTTTTTTTACCTATTATAGTTTTGCTGTTTAATGAATGATGTCGTGTTTTTTATTTGTGTGTGTGTTTAAATTTTGCAGAAAGATCTGTTTAAAGGAAGGTCCCATTGTGATAACTTGCCCCATGTAGACATCATAGCCTGCTATTGGGGCAAGCTCTCACAAAAGGGCAAGATGTATTTAATCAACAATATGTTTTCAATGGACAATAACAGTAGAACATTCAATAGCTTTTTTGAAGCCAATATGTTGCCTTACTGGAGTAATACGTGTGACAACTAGCCCCGGTTTGCCCTTTGTCTAAAAAATGTATGGAGACCTTTTTATTGTGGTTTATTGTATTTATAGACACGCACTGGTTTCTGTGATGATAGTGGCCGATTCCCCGATGCGTCCAGGGTATATGGCATATACAGTGAGAGAGTACTCAGTTTTTGGACTCAAACCCGTTACCGCAGCACTGCCAACATCTCCTTTCAAATCAATCTAAAACAGAAGGAAAAATATTTAATGTGTCTGCTGTAAGAGCCAAACAACACATACTTACAAATACACACAAAAACAAAAGTCAACTTGTCCATGTGTTTCATTCCATCTGCTCTATAGGGCTTCATGTGGTGTGCGTGTGCACGGGCGACTTCATCTCACCTGTCTCTGCTGTGCTGAGAGCAGATGGCCCTTTGGGGAAACAGGGGTGATGAGCAGCCTGTAGCCCGTCACATCTCCTGTGGCCTGACTCCAGGTCAGCTGCAGAGAGCTGTAACTCAACTCGCTCACCTGCAGATCTTTAGGACCTACAATCCTCTCCACCTCTACATATAGAGATGGAGGCATGATAGACAGACAGACAGATAAATAGATAGAGTAGCATGTTTTCTTGTATTATCTTGTTTATCATAGCTTTAGCTTGTGGAAGTCCTACCTGGTGGACTTTGTTTGACAGGTCGAGGAGGTTCTGAAGCTGTGAAGCAGATGCGACGGGACAGTTTGGGAAGCAGGTTCTCGAGGAAGGAAAAATCTGGGCTGATCATCAGATGTTCCTCATGAGGTTCTGTTACGATCTTCCTCAGCTCTGACAGATCAGCATTTCTCACCCCTGAAGAACAGAGTAAATATTGTTCAGTGGACAGGAAACAGATTACTGATTCCAGGTGTGATCATTTTTATTACTTCATACAGAAATACTCTACAATACTACCAATTGTATGATTGGTCAATAGTGGCATCCTACTGTCAAATATTTTATAAAATTCATACTGACCACTAAACTATATAATTCACTCTGCTGCTTGTTCTTCTCTGACTATTCATTATCTCTAACATTTACTCAGTTATGTAGACGGCTATTACAAATCAAATGAATCATATTGTTTATCTATTAGGTATTTATTTTGCATTTTTGTTGTTTTGTTAGATAGACCAATAGTGAAGGGTACACAGGTACACATATAGAAGATACAGACAGTGAACTAACCAGCCACACAATGTGGGGGGTAAAGGGATGCTGTTGGGTGATGCAACCTCCATCACCCATATGAGCACCACAGCTCAAAGTTTCTGGGGCACATTCATTAACCACTGTGCCACAGCTTCGGCATGCTCTATTTTTTTAAAAACCACATCATGAAGGTCTGTAAGGCTCAGCCAACAGTCACAGCTCAACAAAGGCCTCAGTCTTCAGTGTTATCAGACAGTGTATCAGCTGTAGATGTGACACAGAGACTGATGATGGGAGAGCACACTTCTTACTGTACACACATCTCATTGATGTGTCAGACTTACATGTGATTTATGTCTATGGGAAAACTGATTAGAAAGGCAGGACACAGTGTCAGTGTGTGTGGGTGTGTGTGTTGAGGGCAGGCAAGAACGAATGAGCTTGATGAAAAATTACAGCAATTAGTCGGCCACCGGGTAATGAGCCATAATTATTTCAGCACTCCGGGCATCAAAACGGAAAGAGTAAGAGAAAGTTAAGGAAACATGAGTGACGGTCACACACACACAAACATACACAGAGTTTATGTCTTGGCGCATTTAACATTATCACCATTCACAGATGACATGCGTGTACTGTATATACAGAACTGTAGTTATTCTGAGGCATGTCAGAACATTAAAGATGAAAGAGCACACACACTTAGCGATCTAAAGAGACTTCCCACAGACTTTAATTGTTTTTATATAAAGCTATTTAAACTAAATAGACCCACAACCTCAGACATGTTGGGTTTGTGGGGACAAAATGAATTTTATACTGCACAAACTGTATATTATATCGCCTCACCCTAACCCTCACAGAAACCGTTTTGCATTTTATCTATACAGTTTTACAAACAGTGTGAATGCAGAAGACTCACCCACAGCAAACAGGGAAATGCCACTGTCTGATACTGCTTTAGCCGGACCACCAACCGGGTCATCGGATTGGCCGTTAGTGATCAGAACAGCAATCTGAAAACAGGAAGACACATAGTGGGCTTTATAATCCAGCAATGTTGTACAGTTCTAGTACATACTGAAAAACTCTTAAAATGGGTCACAATTGCAAATGTCAATACATACTCTGTAAGCTTTAAAAAAAATCACAAATCTTGCAAAATTCTGAGGTGCATAAATACATAAAAGTGTGTATGTCTCATTGACTAAAAATTTATTTACAAGTGTAATTTTAAGCTGCTCAATCTGCCATTGAAACCATCATGGTGATGCCAATGCCCTTGAAAGCATGCAGCAAGAATTATCATCTCATTGAATTTATAATTCCCCAACTGCAGTGGATCCAAACCTGAAAAGTCACTTACACTCGCATATGATTCTTCTGTAAAAAGAATCATCTTCTGGTTCACCTAAAGTTCACCTGCTTTAGTGAAGCTGAGATTGAAGTTGGGTTCATCTATATGCACGCAACAGTAATTCACCATTACAGAGCGAGTGTGTGATGTGAGTTTTAATAAAAGGTGAAATCTCTGCAGTACATTATGAACACACACTCATGCTCCACACCAGGTGCTGTGTGTGCTTTAGAATCCTAATCAAGCCCAAAATTAGGATGGGTGGGACGCTGCGGTGCAGAGAGTGTACACTGCAACCAGGACATGACGTCCAGAATCAACGGATTGATTAGAAGTGCAACTCACCGAGATATATTTGGAACACTCTGCTGTGAATATGTGCCAGGATGTTTAGTTTGAAAATCAAATCTTTTAATGGCATTTTTGATTGTATTGGTATTTTTAATAAATTTGTTAATATATTTTAATATATGGTATTTTTATGACAAAAATAAGACAGTTTCGCAAGGCTAAGGTGGCTGATGGGTTTAATCTGGTTTAATAAGTTGATTTAGATGGTATTTTATACTAGTTAAGATGGTGTTACACCAGTCTAGCAGCTTCCAAGCCTGACCAGTTCGTAAACCATTTTAAACCAGCAAAACTATGAATAATAAAGCTTTAAACCTTATGCAGGTTTAAGCTGTTAATATCATTAATTTACAAGCATCAAAATAATCAAGCAAGGGATTTGACTCTCTGGAATATTTGATTCTGACTGGCCGACCACTAAACTAGTATCACTCGTTTTCCATGGACATATTCCAGTGCTACTTTCATGTCTCTCATTTGACTCATTGGTCTTGCTCTTTACTAACCAATGCTTGGAGTTAGGCCTTTCTTACGTTTTACTCCAGAGTAAAACTGGACATATATGGCAATCATAAAACATGGCTAGAAGCTTTGGGGTGCCACAGAAAAGCTGTTTTGTGGTGACTTTGGTTCTGCAACTAACTAATTCTCCTTTACATGTGATATGTGACATTTTAAACTAAGCTTCTGTGCTACTTTTTTACTGTAAATGCTCACATGCAGGCTCGGCAGATGTGAGTCACAGAAAATCCAAACGAAACATAAAAATCATAATCTAAAAAGAGCTCTTGTTAATGTGTTTTTAAGTGATTGTGAATGAAGAGTCACACCTTTGGGGCATTGTCTCTGACGATGGAGGAACTGAAGACAGATTCTACGAGAAATTCCAATGCCAGACCAGTACGGCTGTTTCCTCCCTCATACGGCACTTCCTCCACAGCCCTGAGCACCTCCTCCAGAGTTGAGTAATCTGTCAGAGCTATACGCATCCTGCACAGGGACACAACTGGCTGCTCACAACCATATGGACCATTTTTACAGTTCATATATAATCTCAATGCTTCATTCCCTCATAATCATACACTGCTTATCTGCAGAAAACAATATCCATATACACCCTCACAGAGACCCTGCTGTGTGTATACAGTGCTGTTTTTGAGTACCTGGGAAGGTCCGAATAGACAGTCACTCCAAAGCGAACGCCCTCCTGTCCAGCCACACTGCTCTGGAAAGCTCTGATGACGTCTGATATGAATTCTTTGATCTGCTGGAAGCTGGATGGACCCACTGACCAGGAGTCATCCACCAGGAACACAATATCTGCAGGCAAAGCTGTGCGGCATTCTGGGAAAGAACAAGTGAGATTTTGCTTTGATGAGTTCCTCATGTCATTATGGCTGTGTTTTAATACTGCAACTGATAATTATCATAAAAGATGGCTAATAACGAACACTAATAAGTCTAACTACCAATAACTATTGAACCGAGGCCAAAGTTGTGAATTTGAATTAAATTAGACCCCACAAGAAGTGAAACTGGAATGACAGGAAATGGAATATACAAATTAGGAATATATGAATTGCAAATTAAAGAAATTCTAAAATATTTACACAATAGAAGAATTCAGTAGTTCTACACAATAATCGACACAATCTGCAAGACAATTTTACAGGTGATCTGTTCATTTTTTTAAGCCTGTTTCTTATTATTTCTGGGTTGATTATCTGCAAAGTTCACACAACATGTGCTGTTATGAACAGTCACCATTAGATGGCAGTGTAGCTTTAGAGAAAAGATATAGCTGGAACCTACTGAAAACAAACTCAGATCTTTCGGGTGACTAAAATAATACACCATGACCTGCACTGGAAACCACATCAACTAAGACCAACAGTTACAGATGCAGAATAAGACTTTACTAACTAAAGGTTTCCATCTGGAACTTGTGTTATGATATAACGTTACCCATATTAGACATTTTCCTGAGATTATCTTTCAGAAATGTTCTTCAGATGTTCTTATTCTTAAAACCAGATCTATAAATGAATATATTTCAGCTTTTGATAAATAAATATGGTCCTGGTTTTCAGGTGACAGCACATTGTGTAACTCGTGACTGTTGGCACTTGGTGGGACTGCAGATGTCCATTGAATCAGACATCTCTCCAAAGACGAGCCGCTTAAGGCAGGAGCCAATCAGACGCTGATGCCAGGTACTAGATTAGACTGAACAGTAGCAGACAATGTACAGACAGAGCTGGAGAAAACTGCTTTACACACCCACACCTGAAACACAACAAAACCAAAGGAGACAAGTACATCCCCAGCTTTCAACGCCTCCGGCTCTCACGCTGAAAAACCTTGGCACTACATCTTAAATGTACATTTGAAATGCACATTAGTAACTTAGTGACTGCAAAAAGGAAAGCATTTTGTCTTGATTTTTTTCTTTTTTTCCCCAGCAAAGAGATAACAGGCTCCATTATAAACTCTGAACACAAAACAACTTTGGAAACAAAAGTGTATGCATTAAACACCAGGAAGTTATTGATGATCTGACAGAAATTACATGAAAAAGTTCTGTCTCATTTAAAAGTTGCTTTTGCTGGGAAAATCGGTGCCACCCACATATAAAGGAAACAAATACACTAGGCTTTAGTGATCTATCACAGATATACAGAATACAGCGCACCAGGAGAGAGAGAGAAGTGCATTCATGGAAACAGGAAGTTCTAAAGTGATCTATCAGCCAGCAAACTTTAACGGTCTAGAATATTCTCTGCAGGCAAGGCCGATGGACCAGAGGCTTTCAGACAGTGCTAGAGAAAAGAACAGAAAGACTGGGGCGAAGAAAAGATGAATTTAGCAGCTGCCGTTTCATTCTGAGCAACTTAACTCGGGGGTAAAAACTGTAAAACTATGGGGAAATGTACACACTTGAATCTTTTTGAAAGTTGATGTTTGTTTGAGTAGCCCAACATTGCAACATTGGCTCAATGTTGCGAGTTTGGGGTGAGAATACTTGTTTGTCCGAACCAAGGAGAAATCTGTTAACATTCCCATTTGTGTCAAGGCAGAATCTCCTGGAAGGCTGCAAAAATCTGCCATTTATGTTTTGCTTTGTTCTGCATTCAGGCTTTTTTAAAATCACTTGAGCCATAAATGCCATACTATATAAATGCTAAATATTATACTACAATGCTTGAAAAGAAACATGCATAGCCCATTGCTACATGATGGCTTATTTTTAAATGGTCATTACTATAGAAACTAGGATTTCCATTTTGCATTGAAAGTTATTTTATTCTCACACTGAAGGATCTCACATGGACTCAAGTAACCCAGCGCAACATGTACATATGACAAATTCTTCATCTCATATACAGCACAATAAACAGATTACCTGCCTCTTCATCTTAACTCAACCGCAGTTTAGCGCACCTGTATTGTCTTTTCAACACCCCGGCTGAACACTGACACATCTTCAGTTGAACTAAATCGCAGGATTATGCTAAAAATCATCTGCCGCGAGATTAAAATCATGGAGCCGTGAAGATGATGCATCTTAACACGATACACTGTACTGGAGTATATTTATTCAAAGCTGAATCATAAAGTCAGTGCAGAATAAGGTTATTAAGCAAACATTTACTTCACTTTAAAGCGGACAACTCATAAATGTATTGACGGGCCATTACCATGGCAACAGATGCCCTCAAAGCAATGACAAGTGGCTGCTTGTATATTTACATATATAAGGTTGATTACTAGGGTAACGCTTGTGCTTTTACATTTAACTGGATGCTGATAGACACAAAGCAAGCGAGAGAGTGAAGAAAATGCAAGAGCGTGCCCTCAGAAAGCACATTCTTTTCATTTCATAGTCAAGTGTCTGTCACAGCAAACAGCCATTTTGAAGAGGTGTGGAAAATTACTGTGTTTCAGGGCATTAGTGACTGAGTCAGTAATTGGTCCTGACAGACTCTTTTAAAACCATCCTGCGTGAATTCAATATGTTTCACGTACTCACTCTCCCCCTCACACACACAGCTCAAGGTGAAACACACACACATACACAGATTTCTTTGTCGACAGTGGAGGAGATGGAAATCACAGAGGCATAGAGTGATTTAAAGCTCATGCCAGAGGTATAAAGCTGCAGGAGGTGTGCAGATGCCTGTCAGTGGAGTCTGCTGACTCAGGAAGCCGTATGTGGAAAGATTTCAACTGCACCTGTACAGGTGTGCAGACAGACTGTACTCACACACATGGATCTGATTTAAGATGGGTTTCCCTAAAAAACGAGTGTAAAAGAACTTCCTACACCCTTTCAAAAGAGATAAAGGCTGACATCTGTTAGTTCACAAAATAATTTTTTTGCAAGACGATAAAATGGAGTAGGAACAATATATAGAATGAAAGAAACATTTCTGTTCTTACTGTTACAGTGTTTCAAACTGTGATTTACCAAGAGGTCACCAAAATAAACTCATTTCTGCAAGACCAAATTATGTGGACTGTGCTACCCACATTTATCTAAGACAAAGCTAAGGCTTAAATAAAACATAACTAAGAACTCATTGAAGTCTCATGAGCTATAAAAGAGCAAACTTTTGTAATACAAATATCTCATGAGATCAGGACACATTATAGTCCAGCCTCAAACCCGCATCACCCACAAGAGAACCATGGCTCAATATGTCAGAAGCATGTGTATCACAATGCCACAGCTCAGACATCAAGGACATTTTATAAGGTATTATATACTGCTGTATACTGGAAAAGTGTAATCTCATGAATATGATGATCATTTGTTATGAAACATTCTGCAGCCAGGACTCAAATGATTGATAATCAGGGATTTCAACAGTTCTCAGGGGACTGAGACAGTGTTAGCCAGCAGACTACCTTCAGCTTCAGCAGTGACGCTTTGATGAGAGAGATACAGGAACAAGAGGAAGATCCACACGCCACAGAATCCCATCTCTTCCTCTTTCTCTCTCTCTCTGTTATCTCTCTCTCTGCAGATCCTCCACCCTGGACTGATGTCCTGAGACAAGCTTGTTCTTGGAGTTATTTAGCTGCAATGCTTTCTCCCTTTTATCTGCAAAACAGTCAGAGAGAGAGAGAGAAAGAGAGAGACAGATAGGTATCGTCATACATTTACATATACACACATTCAAAGTAATCATTTGATCTGTTGTTAGTGAAGTCAATGTAATCACTCAAATCTCTGTTAAAAATTGCCTGTATAATCCATCAGATTTATCCTGTCAGATATGGTTGTGCAGACCTGCTGAGCACCAGGTAAGAAAAGACAGACTCATAAAGAAAGAAATGATTCGGATGAAATAGATTTTTCTCCCAGAGGTTAAGAGACGCAATAATAGAGCAGGATAACATTTGCTTTGTTTTTGATACTAGGATTCAGCTAAGCTGTTTCCCCTTTTTATGATAAATAATAGACTATATAATAGACTGTTGTAAATAAGGTTTATATACAAGATAATAATCCGATGCACAACAACACATTTGAACTCTGTCCAAGTGGGAAGAAACTCCCACTTCTAGGAATCATAGCAGGCAGTGTTGGGTGTGATTCAGAACTGAGTGTAAATTCATTCTGCATTCCAGTTTAAATCTGAATCAAATCTGAATTAAGACAGCAGACAGGATGTGCGATTGTAATTCAAAACTGAATTGAAAGTAGAAGTTGAATAGAAAATAGTTCAACTAAAATAATTGCTGTAATGTCATTTTTATATTTTGACATACTGGGTTTTATGCATTATGATTATTTCAGTAAAAATTACCTATAAACGTACATATACACACAATATATGTAGTATTTTCAGAAAGATTAGATGATATTAATACTTTCTGAAATTTTATTTAATTAGTATAATAATAATAATAATAATATTTAATTTTATTTATTTAATGAGATTTAATTTATTTATAAAAATAAAAATTCATAAATTCACTTTCTTTCCCAGAGTGCATCAGTTTATACCAAAATCTTCAAAATGGAGCAATACAACATTAAGATGGCTTATAAGAAGTAAACCCTAAACACAAAGCTATCTGTCATTGCCTATTTTTGTTGTTTTGTTGAACTTATGAAATTCCTCTGTTTTGTTATTGTCTTTCTGTGAATAGCAGTTCTATAAATTCTTCTTCCTGTCATTTCAGTTCAACATCCTGTGGGACTGACTCATGAATTGTAATGGGGCAATTCTTAAGTTCTTAAAGAACTTTACCGAATAGTTACAGCAGCATGAGCTGATTTACATCACAACTCTGCAATGCATTTATAATGCATTTTAAACTGTGTTCTATGCAGTTTTGCAGTTGAAGAAGCTGAGCTCAGATCTGTTGGGAATAAGCAGCGGCATGCAATGTGATGGTTTTATGGTTTTATCAGATCAGTTGGTGCGTTTATGCAGTTTGATGCTTCCTTATCTTAAAACATGTTTGGTTCTCTGCATGGATTATAACAGGACCTGGTAGATATGAGAGTATGAATTCTTAGAGATCCTTTGAGAAGTATTTGCCTCAAGGTAATAGCATTAATTTAACACTATATTCAAAAAATATGAAGAGTGCATGAGAATGAAAAAGCATGACAATAAGAAA
This sequence comes from Chromobotia macracanthus, assembly GCA_036877525.1. NCBI lineage: Eukaryota > Metazoa > Chordata > Actinopteri > Cypriniformes > Botiidae > Chromobotia > Chromobotia macracanthus. The sequence continues at coordinate 6,366,867 of JAZGTH010000012.1, read as the reverse complement.
ATCTTCTCACCTGAGCAGACCAAATTATGATTACACATGCTGGTTGACCTCAAGGTATTACCAGCTCTTTGTGAAGGACACTTGTTCGCTCCTCTAACTAAACAAGCTATGAGTGATTCATTATTATTCATCTCATTTTGAAGGTGAACATTTCAAAGAATTTACTGACTTTTAGTACAACTGTTTTGGGTAAAGGATTCCTCAACAGAATATTACCAATTTGTCTGCCTTCATGACAGAAGGTTCTAGAATTTCAACAAGATTGAGGAGTTTCTTCTTAAGGACGCCAAGCCTGTCCATCCTCACAATGTCGAAGGTCAAAGGTTTACAGTAGATGTTGTAACATGTCTTGGAAAATGTGGGGCATTACTCCTACTTAACCACCAGAGCATCTGTGAGGTCTGACCCTGATATCTGGTGACAGGCCTGGTTTACATTGCAATTCATCCCAAAGGAGTTCAATGGGCTGGTCAAGCTATTCAACAGCTAATTATTTTCTGTAGCATTGTTATGCTGGAACAGACATGTCACTTTATAATAAAATATTTGTCTATGAATATGACTGCATGATGTATGACTATATGATGTATTACTATATACTGTATATGATTTTATGAAACTGGTAATATAGCTAAATTTACATTCATTAGACACAACCAGATATATAAATAAATAAACACATTAATTAGAAGAGAGTGTCCAAATTTGTGGCCTTGTATTGCACACTTAAATTTCCAGAGTATTTCATTCTATTTATCTGTATTACTTTGCTCATGCTGTCTTGAAGCTGAGTGGAGTCTTTATTCAAAGTAGCTGAGAAGCTTTCAATATTGCAAACTCTATATCTAAATTTATAGTCTTATTCTTGGAGAGTTCTTTATACAAAATTCAGGTGTCACACAATTACACAGACTCACAAAGACTGTCATTCCAACTACCGTGATAACTAACAATGTACCATATGGGATCAATGATCTCGCACAGAACTGCTGTGGCTTTGTCAGGCTACATCTGTGGGGAATATTATAACTAGTGAGTCTCTTTTCAGCCAACAGACAGGACTGTCAAACTGTGCAGAAACCACAGCCTTCCTAATACAATGCTTTACTGCACGGCTGCTGCTTCTAATGTGCAGGGAATGAGTTTGACAGTCCACAAAATTAATGCAGCTGCAAGGGTTTGGTGACTTCAGCAAACTTCTCTTGGGTGTACATGGAACTCTATAAAGCATTTTTACATATTGTAGTGTTAGAGGTTTATGTCCTAGCAGGTGTCATCACAGGCCCTTTTAAGCAGGTCAGACAACCGTGGCATACTAAGTTAGCTCAGGAAGAAGCATGTTTTCCTACCACAGATGCAGTGGAACACTGCCAGATCTATCATAGTGGATCTTTGGGGCTCTTGCTCTGCACATTGCACATACCAGTCAAACTATGTCCTGTTGGAGCACGTCACCTTAAACACTTTTGCTGAATGGGCTGCACTACAGTCCGTTTACATTGCTTAACATGGACTGCAAAATTCAGATCTTTCATAGTGGATCTTTGGGGCTCTTGCTCTGCTCGCTGCACATACCAGTCAAACCTGGTCCTGTTGGAGCATGTCACCTTAAACACTTTTGCTCAGTGGGTTGAACTACAGTCCGTTTACATGGCTTAATGTGGGCTATGAAATTCTGGATGAAGTAGATAAGATGTTTTCGTGGCGATCCTCAACTGCTGCACTCTGATTTTGGAGGCCAGTGTCCGATTATGCAATTTATGAACAAATCTTGAATGAGCGTTTTTTTGCATCAAGCACACAGGCCGGAAAGGTGCTGCTGCGGTGACTCATGGGATATTTCTCTGATGCCTCTGTGGAATCTATTAAAAGCATAGCAACTTACATAAGGCAAGCCATGCAGCAGAGAATGTAATCTTGTGAGCACAGGCTGACCTGTGAGTTGAGCATGCAGCCGGACTGTGTGCTTTGAAGGATTATAAAGATACAGGGGTTGGCCTTCTCTCTCTCACACACACTACAAGCCTGGCTGTTTGTTAGCCATTTCTGTATTCTGCCACTTCATAGAAGATTATCTCTAGAGCTGTAAATTGGATGTTCCGGCAAAGCATATTACTTAAAAGTGTCCAAAAATGCTCTCTTGCATACACGACACAACATCAAACCGAACAATCCAAAACAGTCCAAAAACCAATATATGGTGCATGTGCAAAATTAAACCCACACAGATAACTGAACACAAACAAATTCAAGTTCAATAGTGCCTCCAAAATGTGTTTTAGTGATTTAGGTTTTTAGAGATACTGAAGGAAAGTCTCCAAATAACATCTGCTGAACACAGATGTCCAAAGGCACACTTTCAATACAGTAAGGAAACAGCCGGAAATAACAGTTTTCAGAGGCTTATCGGCTGTGAAGGAGGCAGGCTGCCAGTGTACAGTAATGAAGTGACTTTATGCTCTGCCTTTATAACATTATGACTAAAGCACCGATGCTCCACTTTGAAGAGTGCGTAAAAGCGTGCACAGAGGAAAAGCTATCTGACTAAAGACATCACCAACACACGCTCTATTTTGTTCAAGGCTTTTTAGTTGCATTAGCGGGGCTATTGAAGCCACGCAATACGCCGGTAAATGGAGTGGAACAGCATACAGTGAATTGAACGGTCTCTCATTTTGTTCCAAAATTACCTTATTGTAGAATGCATTAACAAATAAATGAGCTCAAAACCGTCATATTGGTTCTGAGCAGTCTTGGGCTTGTATGTTTGAGTATTTGAGCGAGAATGAACTTTAAAGAGGACAATTACAGTAGTTTAGACGCTCTGAGACTTGCCCGCATCCAGAGTGATCGACAGAAACAAAAAGAGGGAGAGAAACTTGGCAGAGAGCAGATAGATATACAGCCCTTTGTGTCATGAAGCAATGAGCTGCAAAATTAGAATTGTGGAAGACAGGAGATACAAATTGTCATTAATTAGAGTTATATTACAGAGACCCTCACTCACCTCTATCACAGTACACAGAACCATGATACTCCACGCAGTATTAGAATGACAGCTGTCTGTCTGAAACAGATTCAATCCACTGGAGGTCAGTCAGTCAACAGTATTAATCCAAACTAAGAACTGGTTACGGGGCCTCACACGCTCTAGGGTCCCAGGACAAGGGGTATGAGAATTCAAGAGAGCCTCAGAGGAAAGTGTACAAGACAGAGTATGTGTGTGTGAGAGAGAGTGAATGAATGAGGCAAATACCTCTAAAGGGGAATGTTTTAGGGGGTGTGGAAGAGCTACAACAGGTTGGCTCACAGTTAAGGCAAAAAGCAATGAAAGATTAATAGGGGAGAGAGAGGAGAAATAAAACAAGAGTAAGAAAGAAAGATCAGGAACTATGAAATGGGCTGAATGAAACAGCTGAGGGACAAGCTGCAATTTAAGTATATTTTCTAAGCACAATATCTATTTTTAAACACATTTTGTTGTTGTTTTTAGTCTAGGAATTTAATTTCTGTTTTGGGTACAAGAAGTTTGAGATTCTAATGCTGGACAAGTCCTCATTTTATATTTATTACTCCTTTCCACACCTACACTGGTGAGGACATTACACATTAGCTCTATATTTCAAATATCTTTTTGCAGTTCACTGTTTAATATGAATGATATGCGACATTATGCATGGTAATTTTTTTGTTAGCATTTTTATGTTTTATGTGCTTGCAATAAATTTCAATGCATTTTAATAAATGGCTTCCCTTAGGCATCAGAGGCTACTTGAGCAACAACACAATGTGCAAAAAAACGTAAAAGTATCTGAGGCCTTAGAAGTTGAGAGGATCAAACACTTATTCCACAGAAGCATGTAGCATCAAGGTTTTAAAACCGATGTGCTTCAGAAATAAAACTGCCAGACCTTTATACCGGTCAGACACTTTCCCAGGGAACAACAGTGTAAAACAGAGTAAAATAGTAAATAATATGACAGATCTTCTTTGAGGGTCTTTCACTGGAATGCAAGGGATGGAGTTTATTGGTTCTTACCAGCTGTCAGTCATGACACACTATAACTCTGCAAGCCCCACTCACACAGACAGAGCTGACAGGCTAAAAAAGTGTTGTGACCTACAAGGTCAAAGGTCAAGCATAGCACCATCCTGCAGAGAGAGGTTGTAAAGTGTGCTGCATCCATGTAAAAGAATGTATACAGTCATATAGAGAGTAAATAGTGATTTATTGTTTTAATTTGTTAACAAATTAAGAGTGAATTCAGGAGTGAATGAGAATCAGACATGTTTTCTTAAGACTTTAGCAACAAAACCTGTCTAATTACTGCAAAATTATTTCTAAGCGCAGTATTTTTGTCTTCTAAACATCCTAAAACAAGATACATTTTTTGAAAAGCAAAATGACATTAGATATTAAATGTTTTTCAGAACTGTTTTTAATAAGGTTTTTGCTTAAACCATGAACAAACTATTTGCCAATGGAGTTCAAAAAATAATTCAAAGTAAAAACAAGTTATTTATTCAACCCCAATGGCAAACAGTTTATGCTTTGAAATCTCACCAAAGTTTATTAGATGTCTCTGAAAACTAGACTCCTTTTATAGATATGTTAAAAAAGGCTCATTTTAGATTATGCCATATTTACAAAACTCATTTAATTACTTGAATATTTGCTTAGCGCAGTTAACCGTTACACTTCCGCACCCACAGAAAACAGACGGTAACCAGAATTGTAATTAAAAGAGATGTGTACATTTTCTGTGAAGCATATTAGCAGTTACTCATGAAATTAAGATAAACAATGGAGAATGGCATTAGAACCAGCAATATAAGTTACTGTAGACATTTGTATACATTTTTATATAGTTTTTTACAGTCTGTCAGTATAAAAAAATGTCAGAATGCAGTGACTGACCAATGGGAATCGGAGTATTTTTAGAGCACCATATAAGAATTGTAATCAATCAATTGAATCTACAGTACATAAATGATTTATGCACAATTTAGGGAGCTACCCAGACCAGTGTGGAACAGTGTGGCACACTGTGTAATTGAAGGTCCCTCAAGCAGCCCTGGGGAGATTGCCATGTCAGATTTAAAGTTACTGAGGAGGGAAGGATTGGATGAATAGAAGAAAGAGATGAAGAAATTGATTCTCAGTGTTCCTCTCAGTTGGCCTACAGGTGTGCTGAGACCTACTGGGCACAGTAAGGTCAGGGTTTCATGTCCATGACCTCTCCATCCACGAGGCGCATCATAAATCCTCATGTCTTTGGGTGTCTGGAGGGATAAAGAGATGGAAGACCAAAGAAAAAAGAGGGATCACTAGACTCTAAGAAAAAAAGAGGACTGAATTAGATTTGTGTAAACTGGCTTTGGTAAAGAGTAGAGAAAAGGTTGTTTATCTACAGAGCTTGTTTAATACATTAGACCTTTTTGCGTTAGTTTTAGATGGATTTGATTTTTTTCCAGGTCTGGAGAATATTTAACCTTATTCGATCTTTCATTGACCTAGACTTGCATGCTTGTATCCTGATTGATTAACTCGATGCAGCTGGTGCTATGGGAAGATTTTTCAGACACTTATAATTACATACTGTACAAGGGCATCATGGGAAAAATACTAAAGCTCCACAGGCCGGCTTTATGAACAGAAGTCAGTTATGAACAATTTGTGAACTGGTCTAAAACAGATTTAAGAACTACTTTAAAGTAGGATTGCAACAGGTCCAGTTTGAGGCAGTCTTTAAATGGCTGTCTGAAAACTGAAGCCTCACAGCTCAAGAAAAAAACATTGTACAATTATGGTGCTGTAACAGCATCATTCAGCAATTAAAGACATTGAGAAATATTTTAGAAGTGCCGAACAAAGCTGATAATGGCTAATCAACTTGGGAAATAACAACTGGGCTTGTCTTTATAAACTAGCAGCTAATTACAGAGTTGTAGCAGATAGAAAACCCCACAAGTTCATACCACGAATGAAGTGTGCTTTGATTAATTTCAAGCTTTAGGCTTAAGTGAAAACATCAGCATATATCAGAGCAAGAGAGAAGCAAAGACGAAAACAAAGAAAAAAATTGCCAAAGAAATCTCTTGTCAGTCACATTAAGGAATTCACAGGGATGGGCTGGATTTCTTTGTTGATGTTGTTGTAGAAACATCAGTAACATGATGGCTTGTTTTTACAGGCATGTTAGCCGTGGAATTGTCATCTCTGTCTGCTTTAATATCTATCATACACAAATATCGTACATACCTCATCACTGCTATATGTATTCTGCACAACAACAAAGCAAAAGCAAACAAAAACACCCTTATACTCTCAAAAGTTTGTGTTCAGGTCGGAATAATGAGTTATTGCCTCACAAGCTGCTGGGAGAAAAAATTCCAATTTGATGATGTATAGATTTAATGTAATGTTGAAATCTTAATTATGTTCATTTTCTGTGCTCCGATGGCCCCGGCGTTTCATTATTCTGCCCTGCAGTGCCTTTTCAACTCTACTTTAATTGTGTTTTTGACGTGGAATGAGTTCAGAGTCCATGTTTAAATAATGTGCCTGCCTGAGCGCCGCTATTGGGGGAAAACTATTGATTGATGTAATATAAACACAAGTGCCTCATTTAAAGTTATAGAAGTGTGTCTGTAGAGAAATGAAATGATTGTTGTTGGGGTGGTATGATGTGTATTTGAATATGAATATAATTGTGTGTGTACCTGTGGTCTCTGGCACAACTGGCATGTTCTCTCACTTCAGGAGCTCAAGGCATTGTTGCCCACGGCAATCAGAATACTGAAATGTATCCACTGCTGTCAGGTATGTGTGTGGAGCACAGTGCTCAACTCACAACAAAAGACCTAAACTATGCCGATACACATGTACTCATCGCCAACAGCACTAAAACAAACACACACCCTTAACTTTAAATGACATGTACAATCACATTCCTAAAGCACAGTTTAAACAAGTTTGCAATAACACACACGCTTACTGTTAAAGGGATAGCATACCCAAAAATTCTGATCTTTTACTCACATCTGTGTCATTCCAAGACTTTCAGATTTTACTTTTCGGTGTATTTCAAGGTGTTTTGAAATTCTTCATTAGGACTTTTCTATGCAACAGTAGCACAGTCATATGGGACATGGAAAGCAATGGGTGCCACTGTTGTTTGGTTATCAACGTATTTTATAATACGTTTGTTAGTGTGTTAGTGTCAGAAACAAAAAGTCATACAGGTTTGGAATGACATGAGGGTGAGTTAATTACAGAAGAATTTTCATTTTTGGGTGAACTGTCCCTTTAAGAGAATAGTTTGGAAATAAAGTATATTTAGCAAAGGTAAAACGTACTTCATGGCCAGTGATACTTCATGAATAAGTAAGCAAGCCTTCTGTGGCTGCTGGTAGTTTACACTGTGTTGGTCATAAAACCCTATGGCCATCAGTAGAGCCATAAAAACATTGTGTCTAGTGTTTGCATGTCATGCAGGCAGGTTACGGCGCTTCTTTTGGACCTGATCCAGAAACACACTATGTGTGTTTGGTATTCCATGAGGTAATGAAGCCATTGAACTTGATAAATATCCAACAGGAATCCAAACACATTGGTAGACTGACAGCAACTAAAAAGGAGAGAGAGTATGTCAAATCTGTTGAACTCATAAGTCCACACAATGGAAGCACTGTTATGTGTCTATATGTTTGTATTTATGGCTCTGTTGTGACCTGGAGTATGTGTGCTTGTGATTTTATGTGTTTATGGTTTGGCTGTGTTTTTGAATTATTTACAGCATGACAAAATGACATAGTCACACACATATACACATGCGCCAGTCTGAGGGCTACAGCTCACAAACAGAAAGATGTCTAATGAGGCCAGTCTTTGAACTCTGCCTTGATTTATGCTTTACTGAATATCAAAACCATACACAGATTTATTGGAGCAGGAATGCAGCCATCTCTGACAGTCTCTCAGGCAGTGGATAGATAACCACAAGCAGGAACAAGCCCCATGTTTCCCCAAAGCAAAATTCAGTGTATTCTTTCTGCACAAGTACACATACTGTACACACTCACACACACTCATTCACTAAACAGCTGCACCACTTATGTCAGTGACAAAAATATGGAAAAACATATAACTTATTTGTGAACCACACGCAATGCAACCTAACCAGTTGCTAAAACAGTGTTGAAATGTATTTAAAGTAAGTCATTACTGGAGGGATGTACACTGTATTCTTGGTGCACTTATTGTGCTAGAACTGCCTGCTGAAAACAGGCAACTGAATTTAATATAAAATGATTGCGTAGTTTTTATTCATCATGGGTGCAAGAATTTACTACATTACTGATAAAGATAACCAAGCATGTGATCCTGTCTGTGAAAACCCAGCCAGTTATTTTCTGTGATTCATTGTTTTCTATATAAAATCATTCTTTATAAATAATGTTCTGTGAAAATATAACCTTGATATATTAAATACTGACTAAGTAAGGCCACATCAAACATTGAAATTAATGATTGAAATAAAATTTTCATGCTGCTGATCTTATAATTAGATTATAAGACTTCAGCCTGGATTTTACATACAGCATCACATGTATCAGGATCCAAATCAAGTATCTGGATGGCAAGATGTGCACAAACTTTAACACATTTATTTTTGTATGTTTATGTCCTCTTTTAAATTAACAAACAATGATACTAATCGGTTGAGGAATTTAAGATTAGGTGTGATTTATCAGTGAAATGACCGAGTGTAAGTAAGATTCAGTTGCTGAAGATGAGTTTTCATATGGTTTGGAGATGCAGTTATGCTCAGACTGACAGATCCACACCACCAACCTCTCAATCTTTCAATGTCTCCACCTCCCACGTCTGTCAGGAGTTCTGGAAGCCATTACAAAGTATCTAATGATGAATCCTGGGAGGAAGAGGAGCAATAACAAGGAAAACAACGGACAAGAAAGAGACTGAGGAGAGAGGATGGATTAACAAAACATAAGGTAAAGTTAGAAACTGCTGCTGTAGTCACATTAAAGAGAGCGGAAATTGGTGTAACAAAAGTGTGTGAGTGCCACTGATGGTCTAACCAGCCCCTAGGAGAAGAGTGTAGGAGGTGTGAGAACAGAGGGACATAGAGGAATGTCTGCGGGACAGTTTAAACTTAAGAGTAATATCAGGATTAAAGTTTATAAGTACTAAAACTATCAGTATAGTCAGTATTCACAACAGTGACACCTTAAGTATGCGATAATCTACCTAACCATTTCCTTGCCTTTCAATACAGGCCCTATAAACCCTATCCCCACTATTAACAGAAGCCATAACCTCTTTCTTAAATATAAACATCCAAATCACTTTAAAAACTAGTGTTATCATTATCTCCACTATCCCCAGGAATGCAAACAGAGATCCTGGCTTTCAAATGTGCCAAACTGTCCCGTATGGAGAGGAATTTAAGCCACTGACATCTGCAGGGTGCAAGTGAGCACCCCGCACAGAACCTGTGCTCACAGGAAGGACTTGTTGTGCTGTGGGAGGAAACCATGAAGCCCTGCGGGGTTACAGCTGGGCCTTATGATGACAACCCTGACTGGAGTTGGAAGTGGGAAGAGTGACACAAATGTAAAATATTTGAATTTTTTAAATATTTTAATCTTTTGTAAATTCTGATTTGTAACCCTATAAAGTCATCATAATGAATTATAAGGTGTTACTTTTGGTTTTTGCTTTTTGTTTTGTCATTTTCATACATTATGACCAGGGTACAAAATTACCACTCACCAAGTGCCACACCAAGTGTGGATCCCCAATATAAGAAATGGTTTACAGCAAATTTCAGTCAAGAATGTACAAGTCAAACATATGTGTCTTCAAATGCTTTGCACATCATCTTCACATTTTTTGGCAGGTGGCATTTCACGCAGACAGGCTCATCTCATGCGTTATGTTGCACTGTTTGTCCCTAATATGCATAAAAGAAACTGCTAAATAATTATACTGTCATGTTGTAATTATTTCATAGTTTCGTGTCCAGAACAAAATAATTATGGTCTGTAGACGTTCTCACCACTTATTTACCACTTACGTGGCAAAAGTTTATGTCAGACCCTGATAATGACCCTTGACCTCTATTGACTACACAGTGCATACAAAAAGCTAAAAATGTCTTGACACGGAAGTCAGCGAGACTATTTACCAATGCAGACTTATTTATCACAGTGCTGAGAAACAGAGAAAACTTCTAATCTGTCTTCAGAATTCTACAACATTAAATCTTCATTCAGTGCTCCAGCTTTTTCTTCTCTAACTGTACTTACAGTATAATTTATACATGTCTGTGTGCTGTAAAGAATCAACCACTCAACTTACAGTAAATCCATACCAGACACTGCAGAGGACCTGGCTAGACATGCCAAGCATTTCAGATGTCTGATTCCACATTTGCTTGTGATAGAAGACAGGTAGAGGAGAGAAACATAAGCCCAACCGTACCATCAAAGGTGATAAATTAATCTGTTAAACACATTTGATCACATCCACAGAGCTGCTCTGCATCAGAAATTAATGGTGCTTTTAAAACCGGCACCACATTTATGACCCACTGTATAGCTTTTGACGAAGATGAAGGAAATCTTCTCAGCCAGCTGGCGTCCTGCTCCACATGAGATCTGGTGCGGGTTAGTGCACGGGACACATGCAAAGATAAATGGCAAGAGTGAATAAAAGACATTCAATTTCACCTGATGCTTACTTTGTTCTGATTCACCATGCAGAGCAAATGTGATGTAATTCTGCATGCCACTGTTAAAGTACAGCAATTAATTAGCCCTCAAGTAGCGCTGTTGTCAAAGCATTGTGTTAGCAATGCCAAGGTTGTGGGTTCGATTCCCAGAAAACACATACTGATAAAATATTTACTTCGAATGCACGGTATGAAACTGTGAGAATTATTATTGTTTCAAAAAATATGTCAAATAATGTTTGAGACAATATCAAAATAACTGATATTATTTATGTATGTATCAATATTAATGTTTAAAACAATACATTATCATGAAACTGCAAAAAGGACAGAAAGAGAGTGAGAGAGAGTGTACGTGTGTATTCCCTATATAAAAGTTTTAGAAATCTTTCATAAGAGCATGAGAGAAAATTAGGGTGAGGATGTTGGCACATGAAGTCGGTGACTTCAGTCTTACTGTCTCCAAATAGGCAAACAGGAGGTGCATTGCAGAGGGCCGGTTGCCTTGGTAACAACAGCTGAGCTGAATGGATTTTAAGCAGAGGCGCCCATGAATTCTCAGAGGTGAATCTAACTGCACCTTTTAAGATGAAATGTTGACTCAACACAACAGCATGCCAGCGAACCAAGTAAAAGAATCCTGCATTTGTATATGTAAGTTAATACAAGTCAGGGGCGACTGCAAGAGTAACCTTAGATTATAACTTAGGAAAAGATATCAATCTGAATGTTAGATCATAAATCTTTCAAAAAGGAATTTTTGATCCACTTTGATATCTTCAAACCGCTCATAAAAAAAGGAATGAAATCTTTTCTGCAGGACATTAATACAGCATGTTCCAAATGGATCTAAAACCACAATCACATGATCTTACTACTGATCTTTCAGTAAAACCATAAGCTTCCACCTTATTCTGGGAAGATGTACCCTGTTCTAAAGTCCCTAATACTGTATCTCCAGTTCAAAAGTTCACTTGACACTCCCCCCAACCGCTGATTCACTTTTATAAAAAACTGTTTCCTGTATCAATTCTGATGGACAGGAACTGACCAGATCTGCACTAGTCAAGCACTAGTCAACTAGTCAAATAGATATCTAGATGTCTTGATATATACTAAAATAACTCTTAGCTGGATTTGTGTAACACTCAGTTGGATAAACAATCAATGTGAACAGATAAAAACAGAGCTTTGCTTTACACAATTTATTGCACGTAATTACATGTTTGCATTTAATAGGTTTGCTATAATAATTACAATGAAGTGTTGATATACAAGTGTGTATTCAGTGTGATGTTTATACATACTTTGAAACAGCACAGAATTTAGTGACTCAGTTACCGATTTCATGATTTCTAATGACTTCGGTAACTTTACAATTGTCTACTATTAACCCAGTCATTGAAAGTTCAACATCACCAGCAGTACCCATCCTGCAGTAGTTAATGTTTCATTTACCAGCATTTCACACATAATCCTTTCAAAGCATCCCTCTCAAATTGACATCTATGATCTAAACTGTCATCTGCCTGGGGACACACTAATAGAAACTATATAACCTTATATAGTTGTGTTCTATATAAACATCTATAAGCTCAGTAAAGTACTGTATATAGTGTAGATGAGGAGTTGCTGCATTCTATACTGTGACTAAATAAATATAGGTTATTTTAGGCACTATTTTACCAATGTAGCACATCAACAGCAGGCTGAGGTATTTACTGTGACCCCTGCAGGCCTGAGCTATCACAAACAGCACTTACACACCACAGCTATAAGAAATACAGCTCAACTTTGATTTAGTTCTCTCTTGTTTCTGTGTGGAAATGATCTATGCTGGTTTCTTTGTCCCCCAGTGCTGCTCTAGATAATGTAATGTGGACAGGTTTGTCTTTCTTTGAGATATGATACTGTGCAGGTTATTGTTTGTGCAGAGATGAAAGCAGAGGCAAAATATTTTAGGACCTGGTATCAGGTGTGCAGAAAAATCAATCTGACACTATATGTTATACAGCACCAAAGGTCTCTCACAGTATTCTGTCATTTATTGACCAAGAATGTCATTTTATTGAATTTGATGACTTCACATTTGTTAAGTCTAAAGAGATTAATTTTTGCATCACTAGCATCACCTAAAAAAAACGACAAAAATAATGACGAATAATGTTTTTAAACTGGTTTCCTGAACACTGGCCATCTTCCATTGGTCAGACAAACAGATAGTCCCGCCACACACTCACGCGATTGGTTGCTTGTGGGCTTGCTCGGGATGCTCAGACAAAGCATGTTTGATGTGTATTTATGATTGAGTGAGACAGTTTTGGAGAAAATCCACCACAAGCCACTTTTCCATAGTCGTCTCTACTTACAATGGGACATAAGTATTTTACCATTGCAAAAATGACACTTCAGCTTTAAACACTGTTAAAATGACAGTTTAAAAATGGATGATTAAAAATGGACGAGTGTATTATGAAGCATTAGGAGAGAGTATTAAAGGTGAGAAGACTGTAGGTAGTTTATGCCCGAGGCTCTTGCAGTTCTATGAGTGATCTTGTCTGAAACTGCCTCTGAGTTATGAGATCATTGTAACATCTGCTGGTTACAGGGACTGACACTGATGGACGGCCAGGTGTGTGTGTGTGTGCAGCATACCTCACACTGATGAGAAATGAAAGAGATAGCTGTATAGATCTATACCTCTCTATATTTATTCTGATTAGTTTTATTTAATCCGATCCATTAATTTAAACAGGGCTGTCTTTTACCACTATTTTCTAGCTGAATTCATATGTACGAAACCATTTTACATGTAAAGATTACACAGCTACTTCCCAAATGTATGCAGAAATAAAAGAAAATATTGATTGAATTATGAGAGATGAAACTTCCTGGCTATGTAGGAAATCAGTTGCCCGGCACAAGAAATTTCTTTGATCGCAGTTATTGACCAATCAGAATCATTCCACAGACAGCTGTCATAAGTATATGCTGTATAGGTAATTATATTAGGTACAGTATATCCCCTATAAGTTCTATAACTCAATACTTCCTTTACCCACAGCAATTACAATGAGTGACTGGAACACACTGAGTGATCAATAAGTGATTGGAATTATTATTATTATTAAATTATTGTTAATTCAACCTAAATGCTTTTATTACTGGAATAATGTTGTTTAGTCATATTTGTCATGACTGTAAGAACACAACACTCACAAGATATCCAACATCTCACTATGTTTTACTTCTATCTTCACTCTCTCTCTCCCTCTAACCTTTCAGCTGTCTGTCACTGTTTTGGGCCAGAATCGTTGGTCTTACGTCCAGATGGGATGGGAGGCAGGACCCGTTTGGCACTGGCGCCTGGGCGGCCTGGAGAAGAGGGGAGGGTCGGAGAGACGCGCTCTGAGCCTGAGCGAGCAGCATCAGGAGTCAGACCTGAGTCTGCGTGACCTGCGAGAGATCAGTCAACTACATCTTACTCGTGAGACAGAGAACTTTGAACATTTGCTGTAAATGCTGGACAATCTTATTAGTATTTGTAAGTATTTGCGCATAAGGTGTACAAGTTGTATAGATACTACAATGTTTAATGACATCATATAATAATAATTATGATGACATCATAATTTGACATAACTTCATTATTCTGTTCTACATTCTACACATACAAAAATCAGTAAGTGTTTGAAACAGACAAATTTATATTGATATATATTACATTGAACTGAATAAAATGTATAATTGCTGAATATACTAGAAGCTGAACTCTGATCTACTGCAGGTATGTACAGGGAGAAAAACATGAATGACACTAGACCTCTGATGGCGTCTCGGTCCTGCCCCAACATAGACATATCCAAGGGCTCTATGTTGAGCCCTGACCCAGCATCTGATCCCCTAACTGGGCTTTCCACTGAGAGCACGCCTGCTGAGCTCCTCATGGACAGGCCAGAACTGGCACGAGATTCCTCTGAACTGTGAAAAAGAGGACAAAAAGACACAGGAAATAAGAAACAAAGAAAGGCAGAGAGAGAGATGTAGTACACGACAATCACAACGGTGCTACTATTATTCTGACATATCACAGGCTATAAAGGTCTCGTTTACCCATAATTTGGCTGGAAGGAGCATATTATATGAAAATCACTCACTTGCAAAAGGTTTTAGTTAAAAAACACACTCACATCAGTGCAGAATTAGCTAAAGTCTCAAGTCACTCATTACAAACAATTTTGAGTGGCATCAGTACAATACAGTTTGTTTTTACAGAGCTGGCAATGGTCTCTTCTCAGATATCCCATGATTCCACAGCTTGCATTTTCAATTGTATAAAGGCCATAGTAGAATACATAACTAGATTGTAAAATATCAAACTCCAAATGCATATTCCCCTTTCTCTGGCAGAGGATAAACAAGAAGCCATGTTTAACGCAATCAAGACTAGCGTATTAGTTGTATAATTTTTTCCCTATCTAATAAGTAAATGCCGGAGCACCACGCAGGCCGGGTGGCTTTGTAAGTCTCTCGGGGTTCCCCTTAATGAGCTAAATTACAGTGTATTTAAATATCTTGGGGACATGCATATTTCATGGGAGTAGTCTTGTATTTCCTTGCCTGTTTAGAGTCCCAGAGCTCACACACAGCACCGATAGTCATAAATCTGCATTTTACGTGCTCTAACACATTCATCTTCCACACAGCCCGGGGCACGTCAGCTACCTGAATGCTTTAACTTTGAGCTAGAAAAAAAATTCTGATATTTGAGCCTGGATGTGTGTTAAATGGAGACAGAGGTTATAAATACAAAGAGAGGCTACAGGACAGAACAAGTCTTGGGAAATGATGTACAGAAGCAGAGGATTGTGGGTATGGGTTAATTGTGTTGGTGTGTTGGGGTCAGAGGGTAGAGGTGAAAAGGTGAAGGTGTGTTTGGGATACCTGCTGTCCTCATCCGGGTCGGGACCAACAAGGCCAACTGGATGCCGTGGGGAGGAAGAGGGGCCTTTTGGTGGCCGAGGGTGAGAGGTTAATGATGATGGAGCTGTTGGTGCATTTCTGTGACACACAGATAAATACACATGCAAATAAACACACAAAACGTCAGAGAAGTGCTGCTTACACACTGGCCTTTGATAGGCTTAATTTTTGCTGTGGAAACAAATTTTGAGACTTGAACACAACTACAAGAAACTGTTACAAATCTAGGTCGGTTTCCAGCCATTTATAACAGACAATCTTTCACAACTAGTATTACCTCATTAATGAAAGCATGTCACGTAAAAAAAAAAAAAAATGATGAAGACGAGATTTTTAAATGTTAATACTTTATAGCAATTCAACATGTCCTGTTTTAAAGATTACAATTTTTCACCAATAATATCACAATTATCTCTCAATAACTAAAACATTCCATCTTAAAAGAGCAATTTACCTAAAAATGGAAATTACGGTACTGACTAATGGTGAGTAAATGATGACTTGATTTGTTTGGGTAGTACATATTTTAACCATATTGTCTGTCTTTTGATCAATGAACAAATCTGTGATGTGGCTTCTGGAATATCAGACAGATTTGTACTGACTGTGAAGGTCTCTGTACATCCTACATTTCCCACAGTTCTCTAGTCAAGAACACACTTCATCAGTAAAAACAAAACTGAAATTCTACATGACTCTTCTGAAACCTAGTGTTACCTTTGAAACAGCTCAGCATAAGCACCAGGACTCTTCCCATTCAGAGCTTCCCGAATCAGCTGCTCACGTCTGTTAGAGGATGCCACTTCCTACAAGGTTTACAGAAACATTTTACACAGACTTATCTTCTCTTAGCAAAGGGAAAAGTACTGAAGCGGTCTCACTTACAGCTGGGGTCCGCTGAGAGGTCATCTCTGCCTTAATTTTGTTCTGGTAGTTTCTGTTGTAGGAGTCCATGAGTTCATTGTCTTCTGTGTTGGCTGCCAGTATCTCACCTGTTGTGTCTACAGCAGAGGTATCGTCAGGGCACTCAGCCATTGTGAACAGATGTCTGCTGTGGCTGCAGCAGTAAATGGCACAGCTTCATACTGAGTACAACTAATTACAGCTATATTACTTATAATCCTGTATAAGTGTCCCGCAGACAGAACTGACTTTAGTTAATGACCCAATGAAATTTAAGTTTTGTGCCTACATTCCATTTATATTAGCTTGGAAGCCATTTACACTTAGTGTACTAGTGTACAGTTTACAAAATTAACATTTAGCAGATTTGGAAGAATTACAATCTTTCCATCCCAGAGAAATGGACCAAAATATTGATTTTTGACTTACATTACACTGTTTTTTTGTCCAATGAGATGTTCTCTAGAATGAGAACCCTCTCCTCTAATATCACCATGGGCAACCAGGGCTCTGTCCCAAATGATGACCAACAAAGTAATGCAAGAAGCTTACTAGTGGAGGTGCGGTCAGTGGTGGCTGAGCTGGTATCTCCTCCCTGCTCTTCTAGACCAAGGTACTCCTTCACCAGCTGCTTTAGAGTCTTGTAGGCCTCAGTACGATCATCTGATGGATATACAGAACCAATAACCCTGATTAAAGTTGTTAGCTTAGTTATTTTAGTATCTGAAATCATTGTGTTTAGAATAGAGGAAATATAAGGAACAATCAAGCTTCAATACATTATTTAAAAGGTCTTCATCAGGCATGTAAACTTTCTGTAGATACACAGTCTAACTGGTTTCAATGGGTTATTAAAATTGTGTTACCACAAGGGATGACGTAATCAAAAAATCCAGGCTTTTCTCTGTTTATCTTGGTGTACAAATCGATGCGAGACACGGCTGTTTCCATCTGTGCATTACTGTAGAATCCTCTTGTTTTCAAACAGCAGACATAATTATCAACAGTAGTGGGGATCAGCAGGATGTAACGCGGCTCAAAATACGAGTTCTTCAAGCTGTACACTCCCTAGTGTTGGAGCAAACACAAATGTTCAGTATATGGGACTGTTGGACCTAGTCTGTGGTATTTAGTTGCTGGTCAATGCATGTTAACATGATGAAACGTTTCATAACGCCATACCTCTAGTTCCATATGTACACAGCAGGCCAGACCATCGCGAGCCACATGCTCAATAGACTCCCGAGACAGACCATACCAGTGACCTCCATATTGCATTGCCTGGACAAACTTACCCTGGAAATGAGAAAGTCTACTATAATGAACATGAGAACATCCCCGTCCTGGGGAACCTTTATGAAAGTTGAAAAGACATTCATCTATTTATCTTCTGAATGAGGAACATCATGAACATTCATGGTGTTCAGCTCAGATTTATTGTTAAACAACACTCTCAGTCGTGACCTGAACTCTCGACCTTTCTAGCACAGGGGAACATCCCTCTTTACACAGGTCCTCACAGATGAACTTCTGACCCCGTGTCTTAACCACACCTGGGTCCATTTAGCTTCTGCAACACTATTTATCACCAAGCATGACTCTGCAGTTTCTTCCTGTGAAGCGTTTTGCTCCCGGAAAACAATGTCAATGGTGAAACCTTCCTCAAACACGTTTACATTTATGTATTTGCCAGATGCGTTTATCTAAAGCAACTAACAGTACATTCAAATTATACACTGTTGTTGGTACACATGCTCCCGGGGAAGCAAACCCACAACCTTTTGCGCTGCTACCGCAATGCACTAGTAATTGAGCTAGAGGAACAATACAACAGAGTTCCTTCTTTGATCTACGCCGTCCTTGTTTAAGTTGTGTTTAAAACATGAACATAAATCCTAACCATGCTTCAACTTCATTTGATTTAAGACACAAACTTTTTTCAGATTTAAAGAGAAATATAAAGCTTTGTGAAGGGGATATTCAGCGGACTGTGTGTGTGCGGAATACCGACACACATCTGTGTTACTGTGATAAAGGTAAGAAAGGTTAGTCTGTAAACCTTAACTCAGTCTCGTCTCCTGTGCTGGCGGCATAAGGTTATAATTACACATCAAAAGGCTCTATAAATCATTAACACTGGACTTATATAGTCCAACAGTCGGGAGCTAACCGAGATAGTGGAGGAACAGAGCAGGCATGCACTGTCTTCAAAACACCTGAGGGGCCTGAGGAAAGAGAATCCTGGGTAAATTCTTTGCTCTCATCAAATATTTGACATGTCATCGCATTGCAGACCAATAAGGCCTCAGGCACTGTGTTTTTACAGATAAACTGCACTAAAACTATGTCACAGGAATATAAATAGTGTTGTAGTGTCAAGTTGATGAGTGAAATATTTTAGATTCATTCCCTTTTGATAACTTCCACCAAGAGAACAATCAATCGTTATAGGATAAACTGCACGCTCCTAAATGGATTGGATAAAGAATTACCATCTGAATCATATTTTGAAATTCTTCCTCTGTGACAAAGTGATAGTCCAATCCATCTTCTTCACCGAAATAGGGCCCCCTGGTGGTGTGGCAGGCACTACAACAAATAAGTACACTAAATTAAAAACTCTTCTAAATCTTTGTTTACAAAGATTTGTTCACATGTGAAAAAAGATACCTTTATTTTGTGCAAAACAGGAACAAAGTAATGTTTAATTTGTTAGAAAATTACAGAAAGCAGCGACAATTCACTCACCCATAAGCAAAATAATCACTGAATTCTTGACACAGCTTATGGGCCAGTTCTCTTTTCCCACAAGCCTGTGGACCAGTGAGGACCAGCATAGGGTATGGAGTATCCAGACTGGGCAGAGTACTTGCAAATTTAACAGAATGACATGCGAAAATCCAGGTTATTCCATGCTATCAGTGTGAAAGAGGCTTAATAAACTTTCTGTGAGTTTATGACCTACTGGATGATTAAATAGAGACTCAGGAGAAGCACAGTTTTAGTTAGACTGGAACAGGTTTAGTTTAGATCTGAGCACATCTGGTGGTTTAAAGGGCTTTATGCCTGAGGAAAAATGGCCTTTGTGGACTAGACATTCCAATAAATTGAAGTGGAAAGTGTATCTAAAAGTCACACCTGTCAAATATAACCTGTGGTTGCATGAGCTGGTACAGCAAATGGGTCATGTGATCCCGGGCTGCTGTCACCTCTAAAGGAGGGTCATACTTGTTCACAGAAGACACCTATAAAGACAACAGCAATGTGATGTCCTCACTACTCATCACATACACACAGAACCATGTACAAATTTGAGACCAAATCACACGACCACCTTCTCCTCTGCTGTTACTGCCTGTTGGTCCAGAAGAGTGAGATGTTGAAGAAGGAAGATCACAGCCAGTCTGTAGTCATCTTTGTCCTGCAGAAGAGCAGATGGCAATGAAGACCATATAAAGTGATGATAACATGCCCAGTGTTTCCTGTAGTGTATCACTGTGGCCTTACCTGCACTGGGTTTTTGAGGAGATTAAGTTCTCTCAACAAAATCAGGTCACACAAATGTGAAGCCTCTTTTATCTCACTGATCTGACGTGCATAGAACATAAAAGAAGAGGATTTGTCACAGTCATGCAGAGAAATGTTATTCATTGAAGATAAATCTTTTGCCAAGTCCCGCCTTAAAATGGTGCTGACCAATCCCACTGCAGCATATTATCAGACTATGCGAGATTTGTGTTTGAACAGAACTGTACATAAAGTACAGAAAAAAAATGGTAAAACCTTCTAGAATTTTCAGTTCTCATTCCCCCAAAATAACTTATTTTACCAAAAATAACTATCAGAAATTTCTGATTCTTTCCAATAGGTTTGCTAAAGCTTGTCTGCATGGGCACTACGGACAGGCGGAGCTTAGAAGGCTCAGGGTCAAGAACCAGATTTTTCATTACAGTTTTAACAGATCAGATTGTCCCGACCATTTTAGGTTTTATCAGATTTTTTTTTTTTTGTTTTGTTAGCCCTTTGTCGATGTAATATTAGAAACCATTTGCATAATACAGTAAAACAGGAACGTAATGAATCCTTTACCAGATTATTCTCAAGGTTGACGACTCCCAGGAGATGGAGATTCTGGAGATCCGAGAGGCTTTGGATCCGGTTACAGGACAAATCTAGAACCTGCAGCTTCTGTAGAGTCTGGAGATTCTCAATCTTTTGTATTGTATTTCCCCTCTTAACACACACACACACACGCACTTGCAATTATCATTTCAATGACTTAAAGAAAAGTAACTAAAAAGGCTCTCAGGCTATGTAACTTTCCTGCCTGTCTGTGATTGGCTGTGTGATTGACAGGTGTGCTCAGATAGAGCAAGTCTGATTGATAAGAACTGACAGGTGAACAGCTGGTAAGACAGAGAAAATACATATTAATGAATAAGGGGCTCTCCATACACCCTTAACACCCCACTGAATCTTCTGCCCTAGAGCGACAGCTTCAGTCCATCATCTAGAGTCCAGCTTCCAAAGCCCTGCCCTACAACAACCCATGCCTGGAAGAAAACCGCGGGGGATGGAGACCACGAGGGGCTTTGGAAGCTCCACATTCAAAGTGTGATGGTTGTAAGGGGAGCGAGCTGACAGGAGAATGCTGTTCAGGGTCTCAGAACAACCAGGGGCCAGACAGGATCAGCATGTGGAGGGTGTGTACCAGTGTATTTACTGCTGTGTGTGTGTTATTTTTGAACGAGGTCCAGGGTCTTTCACGCCAGCAGCTTTGCCTCGCGAGGACACGGACACCAAAGGACACGGTGCTGCTGACGATGAAGAATCTGTTTGATAAAGGACAGCGTAAACATCCTTCAGCTGAGTGGCAAAGGTCTGGTGGCACGCTGGCCAGCCATATGGCGGGCTTCAACACCAGGCTTTGTTAGATTTTCTGAAAAGGCTGGAGTTTAATCATGCATACAGCCTATAAACACACAGCCAGAAGAGCCACAGCGTTGGAAAAAGAGCAACTGTCAAAAGCATCAAAACGGTAGGGGGGAAATGCCAAAACAAGAGGCAGTTCTGTTGCGTGGTAACCTTTCTAAAAGTGATCACACAAAACAACCTGGAAGAGGACGACAGGTGATGGGGAAATACGATCGGGTGAACCAGTATACAGAAAAATACATCAACAGGTGTTGAGGACTTTGATGCTAATTAATCCAACAGAGAACCATAAACCGAGCAAAGAGGGGACTGTTTCCCAGACACACATCTGAGTTTAAATATATCATGTTAAACTCAAGCATGACACGATGTTCATTTACCGCCCCGTCATGTTGAGCGTGACATATCTTTCCAAACAGATATAAACAATTTACAGCTGCGGAATCAATATACCTGTACTTGCCTTCGTTAGCTCACACAGTTAATTTGTCATTTCAAAACACACATTAATTAATCAGATAACCTTTTCTTAACAAGTAAATATTTCAAGATATGAAGTCATATTTTATACCCCTCTGCACTTATTATTAATCAACAGGAATAAATTAGCTGGGTTAAATGTGTGTTGCTGTTATAAATCTGCTTGGTTAATGTGTGTGTGTGTGGGCTGATGGTACCAGGCAGAGCTCTCTGAGGGGCAGATGGTCCAGACCCCTAATGCGTGAGATGTTGTTATGGGCCAGGCTGAGGTGAGAGAGCCTTTTACACTTTTCCAGGCCCTTGATAGCCTTAAATGAGTTATCTGAGCAGTGCGGCATTGTCAAAGAAAGTTGTATTCATATGTTTCTAACAAAGCAATGGCTCAGAGTTAACATAAAATAAACATTGTCCACATATGTGAATAAAGATGACGTGCTATTGTGAGAGATTGACCATCGTTCATCATTCCAAATCAAAAAGCCTTATACTGATACGTAAATAACTTTCCCTTTATGGATGACATCACTAATATTTTGTTTTTTAAACAACTGATTCTCTGATTTTAGTATGTAATACCCACTTTTCCTGAGCCAATCAATACCTAGCAAAATCAAATCCCACCCTACATGCCTTGGGAATTTGCTGCTGAAGTAAATAGGCTGTTTCATGTTTACTATGAATATTCAGAAGGATACAGTCGAGAATTAGCTTGGTCAAAGTAGAATACTCAGAGAGATCCTTCATCACTGACATCTGGTTGTGTGAGAAATTTACTTCCTGTATTTAAAATAAAATATTGTGCATAAATGTTGGACATCAGAAGCTAAAAGCAAATAATCAAGATTACGATAACACAACAACAATCTTCAATAACTGATAAGAGATTATTCTTTATATTTATGCATACATACATTCATTATTTTTATACAAAGTACAGAGCTAACTGTAATTATTACAACACAACAGTGATGCTGTAAAAGTTTTCAGGATTATATGATGAAGCTCTACCCTAAACAAACCACCTTGAGATTTTTGGGTGCCCGGAATCCAAAAAAATCTGTGAGCTTGTTGTGGGACGCATCCAGTATGATGAGGTGTGGCATTTGACTCACGCAGGATAAATCTACCAGCCACAAAACATTAAGCAGAAACAGCAGGAGAAAGATGGATGACAACCATTCACACAGCTGAGATTATTCATCATGCTACCAAGCAGCCATGAAGGGCACAGATAAAAAACATCCGGCAAACATTTTCCAACACGAGGATATTAGAGCTAATATCAACATTAGTGCAAGACAAATCTGAGGAGATCTGAAACATGACAGAAAATTATATTTCACCATATAGTTTGCTTGGATCGCAGACATTATGCTGGTGTAAACGTACCTTTTATTTTATTGTAGGGAAGCTCCAGCTTTTGAAGATGGATATAATTGCATAAAATGGAGACATTTTTCAAGTCTCGCCCCTGTGGCCAAACACAATCAGAAATTCAGTTAAAGTGCCAATAAAAAGTCATCCGGTAAAATCGTGAAACCAGAGCACAGTATGATGCATTAGAAAAGTGATGTAAACCATTTATGGGCCACTTCTGTTTCTCTCAAGCAAACATGCGAGTGAACAATATCTGTGCTTCCTGAAAGATATTACTACTCTACCCTAGAGCTCTATTGAGTAAACATGGGAAAGTGTTTAGGGAAAATATCAATATATTGCATAGAGATGTATATCACTCACTGGCAGAGAGAGGCACAAATAGGTGTGCTGGAGTCCGTTTGCTGAGGGTCCCAGGTTTGACAGGCCCTTAGATATCTCGTCCTCCTTTAATTCATCATTCTTCATTTCACATAAACAAATACAGTACTTAGATCATTACAATTGATCATTACAGTGCCAAATCACTCACCTTTCATTTTATTTACAAACAGTGCTGGAATTACACTGTTATGACTGTTTTTACCTCCATTATTGTCACTGACTGTGTCATCGCTCTTTTGCTGAGATCTCGCCAGAAAGCACCGCTTATTACATTATTACATTATTAAAGTGGGCCTCTCTGACGTTTTAAATGATGAAGGCCACATTATTTCCTCCAGTGGACGACAGAAAGTGAACTTCTTATTAAGAGCAGGAATAAATGTAAGCAGCTCTCACACAGCGGACGAGAAAGAGCCGCAACGTTGCCTGGCAACCACGTAAACTACAGACGCGGAAGTGATCCGCACATGCGCACTAGAGGAACGTCAAAATCTGGCGCTTCATTATTGCTTTCTTAAATTATGTTCAAACGTATTAAATCAATGCAGACAATATTTAGGTATTATGACATATGCGAGTACATTTATAATTATCTAATTATAAAACAATGTACGTTTTTGTTACAGTAGCATCACATACAGTAGCCTACTTGGCAAAACAATAAATAAATAAAGATGAAAATATCATCAAACAAAGTAGAAGGTTAAAACCGAAAGCAATTTTGGTCTGTTGTATTGATTTATTTTCGTCGGACATTGGCAAATTCGTTTTAAATTCAGTAGTACAGATCCATGAAGGGTTTTTAAGGATGAAGAAAGTAATTTACAAGCGTGTACATCCCTTTAATTTACATACTCAGGTGCCATTAAACACCACACATGAAGTACATGAAGTATAAAAGCAACAAAGAAAGAAAAGCAAGCATGAAAGTGTTTATCTGATATTATGCAAACCACAATCTGATTCAGCTGCAGTGATGTCTGAAAAAATATTAAACTGATGGCACTCAAATACACATCAACATCACATAATCCAACATCCTTTTCCATATAGTCTATAGTATGATTCGTCTTAATAGACACATTACAGCCATAATAATATAAGACAGGCATGATTTCTCTGTCTTACCATTTGTGAAATGTGACAATAATATTCATACATTCTCACCGCACGATTCAAATCTGGTGAGAATATGAAAGATGTTGCTTCGTTCATCTCTTTGGTAACCGGGTGGCAGTTATTGATTTGCAGGCTTGAGTCATTATGATGAATTGCTCTGATGGCCTTCTGCTTTACGCCTGTGATCTGTATTGGCAGGGTTTTCTCTCTCCTGCTTGTTATGTCCTATTCTTTTTAATTAATGAACTAAAAACAGCTAAGATTGATCTGTGACTTTCTGTGTCTGTTTCTGTTTAAGAGAAAGGCTCTGAATTCAGAGAAGGGTTCCACAAAATATATATATATAAAAAAGATTTTTATTAGAAACAGATGGAGTGGTGATTACTGAAGTTTGATGTCAAGGCCTAGAATCTCATCTGTGTAAACGACAAGGAACCCACAGATCCACAGAAATGTTTTAATAGGGATGTCATACGTGTTGTAAGGATGGTCCATTAATACAGAATCAACAATAAGCACGCAGACAAAATTATATCTGAAACATAGCACTGCAGAAGCCATGAGCAATATAAGCCACAGAAAGGGAGGGGGAAATAAGAAATGCTGAACAAGTTTAGCATTCCCTTTCCTCTCTCTTGGAAAAGTAGAACAAATCAACAAAAATCGGATAAGCTATTTCTTTAAGCCTGATAAAAGTCTGGTGTTCTAATCTGGCATCTGTTATTCCAGGCACAAGCTGCGGGCCGGGCACTGCGACATTGCTCAGGAAGATTTCATAATTGAGAGCAGCGGTTTGATAAAGAAAGAAATGAGAAGAAAATGTCCCCAAGCCACAGACTCCTTCCTCTCATTCAGACCTGGTCTAACCAGACAAGATGTGAGGAATTCATCTATAAGAACGTTCCCCCTGTGAAAGCGTGTTGTCTGTAGTGTCTGCGGTGTGCTTTTTATATGCACAGAGCCCTGATCTGAAATGTATCTCACAAGCCATATAAAAAATAAACAATACAGCTAAACAAAACAAAACAGAACTGTAAATCAGATCTATGGAACACTTTTAATCACGGTCACTAACGTATGACAGTAACTCTAACGGTAGCTGCTTTCAGTGGGTGTGTCTCAGACTGTAGTGATCTTCTTGTCTTTGGTGGCCTGTTTAATGGCGGCCTGCTCGCAGATGATCTCTTTGAGGCGCTGCAGACGCATGTTCTGCACAGTCAGGTCTCCCACGCCCGTCTGACTGCGGTGCAGGAGACTCAAGGCGTTGATGTACTCCAACTCTGTGTATCGCACCCCTTGATCAACCACCAGGTTCAACAGCTCGTCTGCTGTGTTGTACAACATCTCATAGTACTGCCTGCAGAGAGAGATGGAAACAACTGAGTGTTACATCACACTGCCACATATATAAACATATAGATATATATGTAGATAGATAGAGAGATGGAGCGTATAGTTCCACTGAAACATATGCTGAACTTAATGTTACTTAAGGATAAAAATATGCTGCATTGTTGCATTAGCAAGCAAAACCTTAGCTGGACACATTTAGACCACTTTAACATTGACTCTTTGGCCTGACTATGCTGTTGACCAATAGGATGGGCGAACCGTTTATTAACCGTTACAGATAGGTCAAGGAGACAACTTACACATGAGTATGTAAATAGAATCACACAAAGAGCTTACAACTTCCATTTCTGCAGCAGAGGCACATTTGTAACAGGGGTGATAAGAGCTGAATGAGTTTCTGACCCTATCAGAGCAAACGGTCCTGAATCTCTCTCTCTCCTAAAGCACCTCTCTCACGCCGCATTACTGAGGCACACAGAGAGAAAACACCTTAGCCAGCAGGAACGTCAGAAAACTCTCTCTCTCTCTCTCTCTCTCTCTCTCTCTAAACTCCCCTATCAAGCTGGTACACTCTTCCAGGTGATTTCTTGCGGAGACTTTTGGCTGCACTTTAAATGAGCCGATTTTAAACAATCTCTCACTTTAAAAGTGCTTGGTACAGAACAAACGGTGAAAGAAATGGACAGTTTTAGCTTTTACTTAATGAGGTCTGTGTAAATTTTGAAGCCAAGCCAGACAGTTGGGTATGAGGTTATGAACTGTTGGATATATCAAACCATTGTAATATCCAGTTGATTCATGGCTTTGATCTCTGTTGAGTTCTTGCTAAGGCAAGCATCACTATTAATGGCGCCCATACTTGGGATTAACTACATTAATAAACTTTGATGCATGAAATGTTTAAATGTGTGCTGTTACTGTTATTAATGTGCGCTATTACTGTAAGTAATCAGATATACAATTTAAAAGTCATTCAGAACATCTGCATAGCAACACCCTGACAACAAGCCACATTTTTACATGAATAAGCACCTCCTACTTTTTCTACATTTGTGTTACAGATACAAGTATAAATTTGATGTACGTACATGTCCAAGCACTGCCACATTCAGGCCAGAACTGCAGCGAGAGAATTTACAAAATAACCTAATAAGCCTACACTCCGTTTCTTGAAGACCAACAGGGCTTTGTTGTTATGGAAACCACAGCAAGATCATTACTTTACTAGCTGGAGAGAAAAAGCTAAATGAAAGACAAAAACACAGACGCACACACACACACAGACCAAGATGCAAATCTCACAGACCTGCTTCCTGTTACCAAATCATCTTATCCTCTAATAACTTCATGCCCTCTAAGAACTTTTTCAACAGTTTAACAGATTAATATTAAAATTAAATAGTTAATCACAGCATACAGTGTTTAGTTTCTGTTATATTCCGATTCAACCTGCAAGACCTAACACGCTGAGAAAACTTGCCAAAAGTATTCATCTGAACACAAGTACACCTGCAGGACAGAGAGGGACCAGCTCCATTAACCTCCATTCATCTCTGACACGGAAAAACAGAGCCATTTATAACAGCCCTGACAGTACAGTGTCCCAGTAACACTTGTGCCAGACCTGCACTGCCTGTTCATTAGAGAGAAGAGTCTCCTATACGAAACCTAATTTTACTTGCACGGAAGACTTTCACCTGACGACCTCAACACAGATCACAAAGGTCAGCATAAAGAGGGCAGTCAGCCAGCTGTGTGTTTGCGTGCTGCTGTTTGTTTGGGACCGGCAGGCCAACTTGAAACCGCGCACTTCATTAAACACGCACTTAAAAAGCATTTAGCAAAACAGCAGCGAGTTGCTAATCTGATTAACTCTCTGTGGCTTTTAAGACCTCCTCCTTTCCTCTCTTTTCCAAATTTTCTCTCCCATTAGAATATAAAGAACAGAAACATCTCACATGCAGGATCTGCACCTGTGTGTGTGTGTTTTGCTGAGTGCCATTAAGTTGTAATTAGACTGTTTCTGTGTGTACAGTACTGCACAAGAATTAAGCAAATTTATGATGCATGCAGCGAAGGATGCTGGGAGATGTATGTTGGTGTGGAGGGAGATGGTGAAAGAAAACTGGAATCAGCACAATTCATTTCCTCCAATTTCCAGCACGTACAATATTAAAGCCATTAAGGGCTTCCTTTGTCAGCGCATTCTCAACAACACATTAATTAGCAGCTGGGAGGAGATAGAGAGCAGGCAAGATGCCCAAGACGATCCTCTCCATCACTGGAACACACACACCTGTCACCACGGTAACAAACACTAATGCTTTCCATGCAAACGTGCATATCGGGCTTCCCGGACGTTCCCTCCTTCTCGACCGGTCAGATTTTCCCGTTAATGGGAATGTTTTGCAGATGGGCTGTGGTTTTATCAGCTGGTCTGTTTAAAATGAGTCGCGGTGCTGGACTTTGGTCTACTGAAGAGAAAACACCTGGACAGAGGGAATATATATATATATATATATATACACACACACTGCGTAACTGGGCGTGTGATTGGCACCTTCTTTTCCAAACAGAACTGGGATTTGGATTAAGATAATATACATTCATATAAACACATGAAAGTGACCCCAAAACACTTCAATACTTAATGCAGGAATGTAACTCTATTAGATAACAAAACATCAAACCAAAAGTCATTTTAGAGAAAGATAGCACAAGCACAATTGTCAAGCAAAACAAGTTTTACATTATAAAACAATACTGTTCAATAATGTACATAGTGTTTATAAATTATACAAGGATGTTTTTCGACAATTTCTGGTTGTCGGACTGCATGATGGGCTACACAAACTGTTAATGTCTATAGTTATTTATTAGAAAAGTTTCTTGTTAAATCGATTTAATAATCTGTAAATAATACGTTTGTGTATTTATTTTCACATGGATACTTGGTCTAAATGATCTGTTGACCAATATGGTGGGGAAACATACATTAAACATGAGTCTTGGACATGTATACATATATATAAAATGTGGGACCACTGTCCATACAAAAAAACATGCAGAATACCATAAATACACCACACACAGAAAGAGAAATGTGCTGTCAGGTTTAACAGCGGGTTTGTTTTGCGGTTATCAGGAGCACAGAGCAGCCAGGGTGTAAACAAACCAGGCCTTCACCTTGACATGCTGGCTAAATGTCATTTTTCCAGAGGCCTTTACAAATGGCCTCTCTTGACAGGTGCTTTTCCAACAGCCTGACCTCTGAACCCCACGTGTCAGTCAACCTGGCGAGTGTCTGAGTTGAGACTAAACTAATTCACCTTTCTTTATTGTTCCAGCACATGTTCAACATTTTGCACTGGAATAAAGAGAGATATAGAGACAAAGAAAGAGAGGGACAGAGAGAGATGGAGATGATGTCATAAGGACTGTTTATACTGACAGCCATTGTAGCGCTGGAGGCTACTGAGCTGATTTTTTCTGGTTGTTGGTTAGTCTTGAGTAACCAGACTCTAAACCTATTAATGCTTATTCTAGCTAAGAACGGACCACTTAGACAGGAAGTGGCCATCTGACTGACAGATCATTTTATGTTTACATGTTATTTATGGACGGAGTTTCCTGAAACTAGACTAGTGTGCAAAAATACATTCAAATAATAATCGTTCAGTCTTCATAAATAACACCTGTATTAGAAGCCAGCCAAATAAAAACTGAATAGATTCTAGCTGGAATCAATAATGTGAAGACCAGTTCACATTTACCAGATGCTTTTGTGACTTGCATTAAATGCAAGATACATATTATCAGTATGTGCGTTCACCGGGATTCGAACCAATGACCTTGACGTCACAGAAGAAACTGAGTTCTACTCTTTGTAACTCTGAACTGTAATGATGAGATCTGCACATGTGTTATGCATACATGGACTGAAACATGGTTTAAAAACTGTGGGTGATGTAGGCTGGAGGATATCTGTATGAGAGATGACGTGATAGTTTGTTTGCATGTTATCATCTCATTTTTAATCCTTCATCAGTTCTACTCATCTTGCTTTTCCAGCTAATGAAAAACTGGGAGTGAAACACACACACACACAGGTCTCCTGCCAGGTTCGAGTGACGTTGATTAGACATTACTGAAGCACCTGCAGGACTCTGGGACATGATCTGGCTCAGTCTAAGGCTATGAGCAGATGGTGTGTGTATCTGTGTATTTGTGTGTGTGTGTGTGAACATATAGTGAGAGTAAAAGCACTCTGATTTTGCTGGGGGACTGAACCAACACTGGGCACAAGGTCATTTCAATGTAAAACTGCAGAGCGAATCTGTTTACCCCTGATTTAAGCATCAGCATTTCAGTTCCTCTGGTACTCGTCCCTTCCACACAAACGACACCATTTGTACTAATTTAAAAAACGAATGGACTAAGTTTTCAGTTCAATATTCCCATTTAGAAGCAAGCTCTGATGAGATGACGTTTCTCATCACTAGATGGCACTGTGTCCAAAGCCTGCTGTAATGCGGGATGCCGCTGGGTTTGGTCACTGCACCGCTCAGCTTTTACTCAAATCGATGGTTATTACCGCGTCCTTGGCCCAGTCGCCCATAGCAAGCATTCAGATGGGGGAGCAGCCAACTATTCCCCTCTTCCTCATGGGTCTTTCTCCATCTCCTAGCATCACTAGCATCCATACATGCCTACATCTCTTTCAGTGAATCCCTTAACAAAACCATTCAACAGACACACACACACAGCCATTTGCACACTTAAAGCTGAATGTAAATGGCAGGGGTACAGCTGCATGTGTATAGTACAATAGGGAACCTTCATTATGGTGTTTAAAATGTGTGTGAGGGAGAGTCAATAAGAGCAGCCATGAAAGAATAAACAATGCATTGTAATTTCAATCACCACCTGTACCTCATAGGCATCATATTGGGGGTTGTCAATAAGGCAGCGCTATAATAATCATGCAAGAATTGAACCAGTATTGATTTTCATTGTTTGTACAGCAAAATACACATGAATCTATTTTACGTAAGCTGTTCCGACAGTAATATTCACATTATAATGTAGAAACATACTGTTAGAAATCTACATTCACCGGATAATTATTGACTGTCTTTGTTAAATTTATAATAAAGAGTTAAGAAGCACACAGGGAACAATTGATGCCCCTTTTATATGACGTGTCAATGAATGGAGTGACATCTAGCTACAGTGTTAACTCAGTTTCAACTTTGACCCCGTTTGCCTGGATGGAACAAGATGGAAGAAAGACTGAACCTGTGAGCTGACAATGTCAAAAGCATACAAAATTCAGGGAATAATCACAGATTCATGGAAAATCAATTCTCTAAATGTTTGATCCAATTTTAATTGGCAAATTCATTCTGCTTGCATTGTCATAAATGGTGCAAAATTGTGCAGTTACAGATTGTTAAACTGTTGTCATACTGTATATAAAATAAGCAGAGCCAAAGTCATGTGACCCGACCCATAACTAGTCGATAAACACTAGTAGAACTAATCACCTAGTGAGAATTGATCACATTACATTGTATAGTGAGATCATGCAAAAACATGCTAGCTAAAACCATGCTAAAATGTAAATGTCACATTTACACTACATTAATGCATTTGACAAATAGCTATCTACAAAGCATCTTAGAGTCTTACATTTTATCAGTATGTGTGTTCTCTGGGATAACCTATGATATTGGCACTGTAAGTGCCCTGGGAACACCATACACTTCCAAAAGGAATGTCTGTGTATTCTACCTGGCGAAATCCAGATCGGCCTCACGTGACATGGTGATGTTGGTGAGGTTCTGCTGCAGCACAAAGATGTTCCTGCACATCTTTTTGATGCCAGACTCGCTGATCCGCTTGAAGTACTGAGCCCCGTTTATCAGGATACAGGAGATAAGGTGACCCAGACCTGCAAGAAGACAGAGAGAAGGAACATGGTTAAACACCTAACGTTCCTATAGGCATCAACTTCCTGTTGAGGCAGGAAGTCACCTACCCTCAAATATGTACTGGAATTTGTGCTGCTGCAGGGCAGCTCCCATGACTTCCTCGATGGCACTGATGTCTTTATTCAACTTCACCACCAGGGGGTCGTAGTCCATGGTGGCTGCATTGGCCACAATGGCGTAGTTGCCTTGTTTAGCCAGAGGTATCAAATAATGGAAACAGTGGACCCTGATGAGGTGGAGATGACAGAAGAGTCAAGACAAATACAAACTAAAATATTCCAGAAGCTAGAGAATTACTTTATTTTCATATCTGCACAGGATTTAACACTCCAGTTGGACTGTGTAGAACACTTCCAATCTAAATGCAAATATACATTATTAAAAGCATTGTGTTTGAAAGTGTGTGTTATTGTTAGCTCAGGTGTTTACAGCACAGTAGACTGTCATTTGTACCCCAAAAAACTCCAGATGCTGCTGGTGAGGATCTCAGAGCCTCACTCTAAAAAGGCTGAATGAACTGGGATTATGGGTTGTTCTGCAAGCATGTGTCTGTGGGCGAAATCTGTGAAGTGTTCATTGGGTAATACAACTTCAGTATAGGTGCTTAGCAAGGCTATTACAGTATTTATATATAGTATTTATATTATAGTATTTAAGTATTTATATTTAAGTTTTATTTTATTTAAATTGTACTTTCAATTTAGCTATAAGTTTTCAATCTTTGGCTGTTAGTTGACTTTAGTTTTTCAGTATATTCTATTGTTTAAAGCTTTTATTGTTAATACGTTGGAGGTCAATTTATATTTTATTTGGAAGTGGAGTCACAAAAATGCGTTTTCAGTTAGCTTCCGTTTTTATTTTCAAATTATGTTACGTTTTTATTTCAGTCAACAAAAGTTTTAATTTAATTGTTGTTTCAGCTTTCACTAATAATAGCACTGGTGCGTAGATAAATAAAGAGAAAGAGAGGAATACAAAGAGGGAAGGTAAGACAACAATAGTTTCTGTAATGGCCTCCCGTGGTTCTGCCCTCAGCAGTACTGCAATAAAACCTCCCCTTTCTCATTTACCATTACAAAAGCTTTAAGCGAAGCCGCCCTGCTACCAAACCATAAAGCCTACATCATCTTCTTCTTACCTTCTCTGATGGCTTAATTTACCCTCAAGCACTGTCAGGGGAAATTTCCTTGATGGAAACAGTCAATAACGCGTAGAATGAGAGCTGCAAGTTATTGTTTCCAAATCATAAACAGGATCACATAAGCTAAACGATATCAGAGAATAATCGGGTGAGCAGGAGGGTGGGCGTGTGGTGGGCAGAGGGAATGACCTATTGGTGCTCTTTAGGGTGGGCTGATGTTGGGCTGACTCACTAAGTGCAGGAAGACAGAAAAGTAGTTTTAAAGGGACAATTCACACAAAAATGAGAAATCTATCACTATTTATTCACCTTTAAAATCTGTATAACGTTCTTCTTTGGAACCCAACATGTTGTACTTTTCTTTGCAAGTATAGTGAATTGGAACTGGAGCTTTAAAGCTTTTAAAAGATGCAAAAGTAACATTGAGGTATCAAAAGCGTGTCTGTATGATTTGTGAACTATTATTCCAATTATTTGAAGCCATATGGTTTACAACAACATGGGAATGACTACAAGTTGACACCATTTTAGGATGAAGTAACCATAAAGACTTCGGGACTGGGTTTGGAAATAAGAGATGGTTGGACCTACCTGACCTCCAGGTGCAGCACTAGCAGGCAGCGGTCAGCAATGTCCTGGAAAGATCTGGAGAGGTCAGTCAACGTCTGGAGGATCTGCTCTCGACTGCGTATGCTCTCACTGCTCACTTGGGCATCTGAGCTTGAGGAGACACCTGGACACACACATGAGAGTTATGAACTACTGAACTACTGCAGTCTGCGCATACATGTAAATCAAATGGAGGTCTCTCAATATAATGTTACAGATTAATCAGCACCAACAGTGACACTTCTTTAAAGTGCCAGTTGCTGCAAACAGTTTCTCTTAAAATCCTTACAAGATTTAGATTATGTTGTGCTATTTGGAGTAGTTCGTGACTCATTTTGTATGTAACTTTTTATTTGTTATTTTGAGTTATTTTATGTGTTAAGTTTTGGTTCACATTCTAAAAATACTCACTATTTTACACAGTGAGTATGTAAAAGTTAAAAGTTGAGTTAAAAGTTAGAATGGATTTGAAAATAGTCCTATCTCTGTCAGGAGGGTGCTGAAAGGTGACTAATTTGAAAAACTATAGACTGATTAATCAGTTATCAGCTTGTTTAGTTATTATTAGTTATTATTATCAGCAAAATCCATTAACAATCAACTTCTAAAATCAACTGGCATAAATGAAAGAACACAATGACAACCTCACTAAAGCAGTGGTCTGTTTAGTCAATGAGACACAAGAGCAGGCTGACTATCAAAGAGGAGAATGTTTGTATGTGTAAGCACAACACTAGGCGATCAATGAGGCGATGGGCACAGACTTCCTGTAACTCTCTGCGGCATGTTTCTGCATTTCTGAAGGTCACATTCACACAATCACACACACATCACAGTACGCAGAGAAGCATGAGTCAGTGTGTGTGTGTGTGTGTGTGTACGTGTTTGCTGTGCTGATGGGTGCTCACATGGCCCTGGGTCCCCTATGTTTGTTCAAGAGGATGGGCACTGCCATGAAGCAATTACATATATACACACAGGTCACAGTAAAAAGACATGGAAGGAGGCACTGTGTGTGTGTTCATTCTGTAGTTAATTACTGTCTGTCTGTAACTCTTAGCTGTAAAAGGTTTGTAGGAGATAAGGGTGTGTTTGGCACGGACTGATTTAAAATGCTTAAGGACAAGAAGTGCAAACACAGAAGGGATGACCAGCTGCAAGATTAGAGGCTTGGAGCCACCATGGACTGATGCTTTATTGTAAAAACCACAGAGAATTCCCCTGATGTGATGTTTTGTGGCTAATAGAACTGTCAGCTTACCGTAACAAGCAAAGTGTCGGTTTTTGGTCCATTTGGCAGAATAACTCAAAATTCTTTTTTTTTCAAAAACATTTTTTTTTTACATTATTCCTATTTTGTCTACTCCAACTATATTTAAAGGAACAGTTCACCAAAAAAAGAAAAATTCTTTCATCATTTTTTCTGGCTGTAGATACAGAGAAGTTGTTAAATAGACAACTTTTGATAGTATTTTTAAGATTTTAAGACTTTTTTGTAGATTTACAGCCCCTGGCCACTATGCTCTCATTGAAAAGAGCAGCACAAGTATTATTCATGTTATTCATTTTAATATGGTCTTTCACAGAAGACACAGTCATTTGGTCTTGGAACGACATAAACGTGAGTAAATGATGTCATTTTTTTAAAGTGAACACAACCTTTAAATGCCAAAGAGATCTTGATTTTACATTCCAAAATAAACGTAAACGACTAAGCAGTCAGCACCACACATTTTAAATAATTTAAAAAATGCTAATGCAGACGGCTTCACAGTCTTCTCTGGAGTTAAGATAGGATCTATTTTTTAATCATTTTCAGTCTCTGCACAGACAATCAAAGCAAAACTATTTTACCAGCTGAGTGCAGCCAGAAAAATATATGTTTAATTATTTTTGTGAATTTGGAACGCAGCCCTTTCGTGAGCAGCATGATTCCTGATTTTCCGGAGTGTTCAGTAAATCTACTGGAAGCCAACACTGTACGCCAATTAACCTGCACGTTTGGACTATGTAGTGAGTGTGAATCTTGTCCGTGTTTTGTAACACGTGTGCTCATGTATACACACACCAACTGTCAGTGAACAATCGAGCGAGCAAGAGCATGGTGCAGTACACCATGCAGTGGCATGTGGCTAACCATGGCTGCTCTGTTGAAATTTTGTGTGTGCCAGACCCCCTGCCCCGGCCCCCTCACTGGGGCTGTGAGAGAACATTGGGGGCCCCTGAGCTCCGCCTTCCACGATGCCATGATCAAGGCAGCGCTGCATGTTGCCAATGTAGAGTGCCAAACAAACTAGTGCATCTTTTAAATGACACAGCCCTCTTCTTTTAAAGCAGTAGCTTTTAAATTTGTTATATTGCATGGCGTGTGCTCACGTAGAAGTGCTTCGTGCTTGTGAGTTGGGCTGATCCAATTATTTTCAAATCCTATCTCCCCTAAGCGTCTGTTCAATGCCATCTGCAGGAGGGTGGCACTCATAAAGATGGAGAGAGAGAAGGTAGCTGACTCATTCGCCAATGCCCTTCCACACAGCCCCATCTAACTGGCTGTCAGGGTTACGAAATTTAAAGCACAACAGCTTGGCCTAAAAAATTGTGCTGAGAAACTGCATTGCCACGCAGCGCCTCCCGCTAGCTACGAAACACAGAGGTCTAATAAACAAGATATCTGACCTCTGCAGCACCAGAGGAGATGAAGAGAGAGGAAAGCGAAGAGAGATAAAGAGAGAGACAGAGGCCTCATGAATGATGCATGTGATTGGCTGAGAGCGTTAATTATTCGTCTGCAGTAACAGCGGCGACATCTGCATGGGGGAGAGCTGAGCGCCGTCTGCCTGTGACCTCTGACCTCACCGCGTCAGCGCTACGGCTCGGCAGCTAAGCCTCCAGGACAGCGGTTGGGAATAAGAAGAAAGCGATAAAGAAAAAGGTAGGTGTGAAACCATTCTGAAAATTGAAGTGTGTCTGTGTGTATCCACACACATTATGCTAATAGATGGAAAGCAGACCTTTACTGCAACTGATAGAGACACTTTAAAAACTCCAAAAAATGAACAGATCACTTGACTTAAGATTCCCTTTCTCCGAGGCACTAAAGACTACAGCTGCTCAAAGCTCTGCGTCTGTTCAGAGATAGGAGAAAGCTCGAGAAAGTCTCTCGAGAGT
Source organism: Chromobotia macracanthus (assembly GCA_036877525.1). Classification (NCBI taxonomy): domain Eukaryota; kingdom Metazoa; phylum Chordata; class Actinopteri; order Cypriniformes; family Botiidae; genus Chromobotia; species Chromobotia macracanthus. Next base: position 6,329,665 of record JAZGTH010000012.1, on the reverse strand, counting down.
CATGCGGAACGACAGCAGGCGATGGATTTTGGAAAAGAACATCAGAAATGAAGAATGTTGCGTTTACAACAGCTTTATCTTTTTGGCTGTCAAGCCTCTGAGGTCAGAAGATTGAAGGTCTTGGTGAAGGGCACAAGGGCAATGGTCAAAAGACCTCTGTGGTAAAACAGAACCGGGGATCAAAGTCACTTTCAAGGCAAGGCAGCTGCCTTTTGCTGCTATGGCTGATGAATTTGGGTGTATTTTACATGTTATTCAATATGTAAGACAGAATTAGAGGGGTGATATAAGTGAAAGCTGGAAGATTTCCATCTGTTTCATATTCAATCTGAATTTGCTGAAATAAAACAGACCTACTCAACCGCAGTCAAGCACCGCCTAACTCTATGAGGATGCTGATGGGGAAATACGTAAATGTTAAGTACACAGGCAAAAATAGACACACCCATGGACTATCAGATGCATCCTGTCTCACTATCCATGGCACAAACAGCCAGACATTCTCTGTGGAAAACTTCTAGCAACCCCACTGTGCCTCCAGATCAAGGTGGCCACAGGTGCATGAAGGATGTCTCTCTTCCTGACTGAGGTGGACCTTCAAAAACAAGGGCAAAAGAGCTCTCTCTCTCTCTCTCTCTCTCTCTCTCTCTCTAGGAACTCTCCTTACTCTATCCACTTCAAAGCTCAGTCTCTGTGGGTGAGACATTGTTTAATCTCCCCCCACATTACACTGGCAAACGTGTATTAGTCTGCAAGACAAGACAGGAGAAAATGACTTGTTCATACCTGACTGGCTCCATAATATAAAATCCAATTTGAGGGGGGGTTACAGAGATAAGGGTTTCCGTCGGCGACGGTCCCATCAGCTCGGCAAACACTAAATAATGAACAATGCTGAAGCTGTCCCGCCATGATAAAACACTCCATTACGGCTTTAGCACAGAACTAATGGTAATTACACCACGTCCTCCACTGCGCTCTTATTGAATTTTTATCTGCGTCCGACGCAATTCGCTCTGAAGCGGCCTTCACCCAAAAACCTGCAATAACAATAGTTTTAAAATAGCTTATTTACTGCTTTTTGGTGTAGGAAATTGGAACGGGTTGTGGGAAAGTTTCAGCGATTTGGTTATTGTGATGTCACACACTCAGCGGTGAACTTTCAGGAAATTCTAGAAGTAAAGCCGAAAATTCAGTTTGATCATCTAATAGTTTGAGTGCCTTTCTGGAAAATTCAGCTTCAGTTGTTAGCTGTGCTTTGGAAAACAACAGCTGGTTTCTAGCTTCAACCATGTTCCAAAAACTAGTGGTAATGACCAGCTTGGACCAGGTATTATGGTATAAACCAAAGGTTTATAAGCTTAAGCAGTATTTTGTTCACCTAAACGATCCTTTAGATGATCCTGAATGACGCGTACCAAATAAGGAAGAGTTGGGAAGCTCTGAAAATCAGGACTAGGAAACACTAGATGGAAATCAGGGTATGTACAAATACACACACATTCACAAGTGTGCAATCCTTCCCACAAACACACACTCACTGGAGCTCTGGGTCAGGCTGCTAAAGAAGCTCTTGAGGCGGATGGCGAGCCACTCCATGCTCTCCTGCAAGTTAGCAAGAGCCTTCAGATCGCTCACGTCCCTCAAAATCTCATTCTGAGGAATTAACTTATCGCCCAGGTTCCCTGTCAGAACCTCAGACTCCTTCGCAAACGCCGCCCTGTGAACGACAGAGAGAGAGAAATAATTACAATCTCCAGCCTCATAAAAGCATCAATGCATTTTATCATTATGCTGTAACAGAGCACATATCACCTGCTGAAGGTGGTCATGGAGTTGATATGTCTTGAGTTTAATAACTGCTCAACAGAACTGAGCTGTCTGTGGTGGAGGTTAATTAAACCAGTGCTTAGACGTGAAGAGATTTTGAAGGTGAAGTGTGTAATACTTTTGAAGTTAGAATATTTCCCCTCTTTCGAGTTCAATGAGGGAAGGCAACTACAGTACAAGTATTAGTACTACAACTAACCAAAGTGTGTTTGAGTGGCCCAACATTTACATTACATTCACAGTTATGGATCTGCTTTTCTCCAAAGCTATACATTTGATCAGTATGTGTTCCCCGGGAATCTAACCCACAACCTTTAGCACTGCTGACGCAATGATCTACCAGTTGAGCAACATGTGCAAATTCTGCCTCAACCAATGCTGTAAGTTTGAGACAAGACTAAATGTTAATGGCACATTATAGGCAAAAGAGTTACATGACAAGTCCAACAGAAGACTGAAGGTGCAGAAATGATGTTGAAGGGCTACAAGGGCAACAAATGGGCAGTGTAGTTGAAAGGGGGCAGATAGACGAGAAAGGAGGGGCAGTAGAAGTCCAAAGGAGTAAATGAGTGTGGAATGTGCTGACAGTATCTTAAGGTGCTGGGCGCAGTAGGGCTGGCACTGTCTCAGCATTTGATCCAGTCCAAATGCCCACATCAGTACTAATGTGTATTATGTTTATTTAAAAAAAGGCTTTCCCTGTGTCTCCATTTCTCATAAGCTCAGCACAAAAAGATTCTCATCTTTGCAGGCCCATTAAGTTGAGACATATTAAAACAAATCTACATTTGCGTTGACCTCCTTCTCCACAGGTCTGTGATGAATGTGAAAAAAAATCTATTGAGGCTAATTTCCGAGTGCTATGAAATTCTATAAGATAAAAAGCAACATCTATTGAACGAAGGACTTTTTAACAAGCTTTTATCGCTCGGTATAGGATTGCTGTACATGTGTTGTAATCCCTCTTTAGCTGATGAAACTGTCAGGGTCATTTATATGATAAAAGCTTCTCCTTCGCTCTCTCTGTTTAGCTTCAACAGGTTCACAAGATTGGCTTTTCGGTCCCACGTAACCGGTTCATTTATTTATTGTACAATTGCAGGCCCCTGCACACCAAGACTGACGCGAAAACACTTTGAGCGACATTTTGATAAAAACAGAGATCCCTATTTTCTCGTCCAATCACAGTTTTTCCTCATACTTATGTCTTCTTTAATTCAAGTGTGCACTTGAGAGGAAAAGAGACAGGAAAGAGATAGAGAGAGCAAGTGAATTGAAAGCAGAGTTTTGTGTGTGTACGGGGATGTTGGAAAGCTCCAAGTAAGTGGAGATTGCCTGCAGTTGAATTTGTACCTGTTTAAGGGTATAAGGGCCATATTTCATTCTCTATATTGCTCACAAGCAAAATGCCAAGAAACTGCGGCATCTTGCAAGTAAAAATAACCTGCATTTTCTTTGAGGACTGAAAAGCCTGCTGTTTTTTAAACTAAAAAGACAAAATTTGTGTGTTTACGAAACTATTTACAGAACAAAGAGGTCTGTCGATCTGTTACATGCCACATATTTCACAAATATGTGTGTTATTCATATCTGCTTGGATGTGAGCTGTTATCTATGTGTGTGTGTGTGTGTGTGTGTGTGTGTTAGCGTATACTGTGCGCACTGTGATGAATCTGTGTGGTAAGCTCACATTGGGGACAATGTGTATTTGTTTGTGTATATCAGGGGTGGGCGGCATGACCACACTCCTACATCACAGTGCGAGTCATTTTATACCACAGTAACTGTAGTGTCACAATATGTTTGGAAATTCAAAATATTACATAACAGCTTTTACTTAACATTATTTACTAAAACAAAACAAAAAGTGAATGAAAAACAAGACACAAAACAGTAACCTTTATAAATACAGCACAGTGGATATTCTGTGTTATCAACTGTATTGCAGAATCTGTATTGGTTGGCATATCTGTGCCATCACATAGTATATACCATCATACTGTGTAACCCTAGAGTATATCAGATGTGTTTTCTCACCTTGTGAAGTCTTCTTCTTCCTCTCTCTTTTGTCGGACCTGTCTGGGTTGGGCCATGCTGGCCCAGTTGGGCAGAGACTGCAGCAGACGGCTTATATCTTCATCTTTAGCCCAAGACGCACTGATGGTCAATTTTTCCTCACACTGTACTATACCCCTATAACACACACCCCACACTAATTTAAACTCACTTCAGGGCTGAATTAACAATGTTCTGTAACATTCATTAAAAACATTAGAATTATGTAATATTTTTTGTTGAGTTGATAGTCTTTATAATAAAGAGAGGACAGGATAAAATAGGGAGTAGAACATAAAATGGGATTTGAAAATGTTGCAAGCCTGATTCAGACCTTTACTGTTAACATGAGCACCAAGGCTCAATGTTTAAAGCATATGTGCTAATCACTGGGTGAAGCCCTTACAAGTTATTTAATGCTAAACGGATGATGGGTTTATGCTCACCAAAACAGTTAAGTATGTCATGAAACTTATTTTTTTTTTTTATTATTTTATTATTATACTTATTATACTATTATTATATTAAGTTTAATGCACTGCACATGAACCACTAATCTGTTAATGACTAATTAATGGAAGTCCTCATGAAATGTTTTTAAAGCTATGAGAAGCTAAAAAAGAAACAAAGGCTGTGATTGGCTGAGGGGTTTAACAAGCTATGTTTCAGATTAATGTTGCAAAATGTGTCAAAATATTCAAATGAACCACAAGTTCAGATAAATCTTCCCGGTATGACATAAGCAGGCCATTAGAAGTGCGCACTGGATGACAGCTGAACAGCGTTTTACAGAGGAGCTCACGAGAACTCGGATGAATGACCTGTTATTTCCTGCGATGTGTATTGTGACTGATAGAACACATCAAGTAGAAGGTAATGCAGTGTAAGAACAAAAGAAAGAGTCAGAGAGTGAGGAGGCATATTGGTAGTCTGTGATTATTGTGTGAGGAAACGGCTGCACTTCTGCACTTTCCACCCATGACTGATCGCAGATCAGACCCCTAGCTGACTTACACATATGTGCGCGGACACACACTTGCTCTTCACTTAAACACGTGAACGGGCCCGTTCATTTGTATGCAAACACGCATGTTACTTTTGACAGTTTTGTATGTTTCTAACACAATCCTTGGTGGCCACTTATGTGTGAAGTTCCTGAGCATTTGATCTTCTGTGGGGAGTTGTTTTTACATGCAAAACAGCTGCAGCACCTTAAGTATATGTTCTACCAGTAAATGGCACGTGTCAGGATGTATTACTACATAGACCATAGTATTATAATCTGTAATGGAGTGCTATTTCATGTAATATACAGTAGTATTAGTGATGTTACATGCAACATAGTATTAACACCTGTCATGCAGTGATATTATATGAAGCACTATGTAATTACCTGTGACACAATGGCATTATGTGTAATATGGTACTATCACCTGTAATTCAGGGTTATTACCTGTAAGCAGCATTGCAGATCTCTTTGTACTCCTTGAGTTTGTCGCAGACCATCTCCAGAAACTGGTTGGAATATGCACTGAGATCCTGCATCAGACTCATCAGATCCTGAATGGACTTCTCCACAACCACAGTACTCTAAAAACAGAAACATGATGGGTTACCCTCTAAAGCCCAGACATAACCTCTATTCATTCCAAAAAATGACTCTTTGTTTTAGAGACGCTAAATATAACAGTTGTTGTGGTGCAGGGGAGGCTCTGGTTGAAGGTCTGGATTGGCATTAAGGTTAAAAGTCGTTGACCCATCCAGGTTCCCTCTATAAAGGATTACAATACGCAACAGAGTGCTGCAGTCTATCAGCTCAATTGCTCCCTTTGAGAAAACACATTAAACAGCCTGAAAAACAAACACTATCAAAACCCTCCATTCACTTGTCAGAGCCTGATGGTCCTGCCGCCACAAATGAAACATTGCAATACAGTTTGTGTATGGTGTATGTGAGAAGCATATGACCGTTGGTATTTTTTTATATGGGTGTGTGCTGTGACAACACACTCAGCAACCACAATCATTAAGATCAACCAGGAAGAGTGTAACTAACCAATAAACCTTAACATGGCCGACCTCCATATGGCGCACCCACCCCTCCACATCACCCAATGAAAAGCAACCTTTATACACATTCTTTTCCATTTATCGACTTTCCCAAAAGCTAACAGCAAAGTGACTCTCTTGTTGCCTACATTCTGCCACTCAAAGAGAAGCCCGGCTTCAAGGTACAGCCACATTTAAAAACTGTAAAACCGTTCACTGCCAAAACAAAAGAGCCATGGGCATTAGCATAGCCCCAACATTTGGCTACAGTTCTAATGCCAGCAGTGGCTGATTGAATACGACGGCTAGCATTAACAAGCATTTGGCAAGAGGACGTCAACAGTGTTTCCTAGCGCACGGAATCGCAGAGTAGCTTCCTTGCGGCGTTGGCACTGAAGATCTGTTTAATTGGACCAAGCACTAACTCAATCCTACAACCACCCTCGGCACAAGATGACCCATCCTGCCCAGCAGGGAGCAGCAGTGTTTGCCCCGAGTAGTTTGTTGTTATTAGTGCACTGCTGAAAATTTGACATACAATCTGTTAATTCACATATCAATGCCTGCTGTTTGCCCCCCTCCCCGAGCCCAGGGGCGGAGAGGAAGCTAATGATCCGTGGCACTGCTCTGGCCCATCGAGCTTCCTAGCAGTCAGCTGCACGGGGAACTGAGGAGGGTGGGGGGAGAAACGACTCAGCGGGGGAACACTAGCCTTCAAAGTTGTTCCCATAGTCACAGTGGAACAAGTCATTGCTGTGTGTAAGTGTGTGTGTGTGATGGATTCTGTGTGTGTGTGCGTTTGTGTCTGTCTGTATGTCTGTCTGTCTACCTATCTATTGAATCATTGAATCAGATGAATTGAAATTGACATCAAATTGAAGTGAATGAACCAAACATCCAAAACCTATTGCTATTTTAATGAGCTTTAAATTAGAGATGATATTAAAATATCTCAGTCTTATGACTCTCATACTATCAAGTGTGAAACTAGCCTAACGCTGCGCTTGAGAAAACTTAATGGCCAAATAAAATCATTAAAAATGTTGTGATATTTATGATATTGGTTCAATTTCTATCTGCAAGCAAAAAAACAAATATAATAAATATCATAAATGTACAGAGAATGACCAGAATAATATCATAACAGAAGCTGCAGCGTTTGGTCCACCCCCTGCCCCCCTCGTTTCCCTCATTTGCGAAGCTCGATATTTCCCAGTAAACAAAGTCTCTAAGCTCCATTATTCAAGTAACAAATGCCCCAGTGCTCTGTGGCACATGTCTAATTCTCCTCATTTAACACACTCATTCGTCTTAGCCCCAGAAATCATTAAAAAGTAATCAAGCTCCAGAGAGAGAGATAGAGAGAGAGAGAGAAAGAGAGAGAGAGAGAGAGAAGAGGAAGACAGCTGAGGCATAGATAGAAGCCTCCAAAGACAGAAAGACAGTGAGACAGTGAGAGCATTAGAGTAAAATCAGCACCAGCAGAGGTTCTCTTGCCTCATCACTGGCAGAATCCTGCCAGGGGAAGTTTGAGATCTGTTCCCTTCTGTTTCCCGAATCTTTTCTGAGTCTCCTGACCCCTTCCCACTCTGTTCACACACTCTGAATTCCTGCTGGAGTGTGTCCAGCTGTGAGAGGCTTGATTACGGTCCTGTTTCTTTGTATGAAGGTGTTTTAAAGAGCCGGGCTGCTGCAGGGAGCATTCGCTAATGGTGGACGGTTTAGTGCTGTATAAATTAAGAGTTGTAATAATGAATGCTCAGCGTGCAAAGGGACATGACCGGCGAGCATCAATGAGAGACACAACATGCAGAGAAATAGTGAGAACTTAACATACACGCTCAGGGACGAACACACACAAATCACAACACACACACCCTCACAGAATACTGATAGAAAACTAACAGTCACAGAAATGGCAAAGCTTATCATAATGTATGTCAACAGTATTCGAAATAGAGATGTGTGAAAAAAAAATATACTGTATGTCTCATTCATCCCTCATTTTAGATCTCATTTGATGTTAAAATCTAAGAACTAAAACAGCAAAGTTCAGTCAAAAATAATCGAGGCATGTTTTCCTTATTGTTTATCACTAAAGAAACTTAAAAATGAAAGATACAAAAGTCCACATAAAATCAAAATTGAAGACTTTGTTAGCACACATAACTAGTGTCGTGGTGAACAACACTGGTGAAATTCATTCAAGCAGGACGATCCACCCAAAAAAATCTTTTCATAATCTAATAAAATTCTCAAAATGTCCTTCCCCTCAGCAATGGTGGTCCTTTCTCTGATGACGGGCAGAATGTCCTTTAATTACTCTGATTACAGGTTATATTGTTGTAAATACTGTTCAGTTCAGTTTCTTGCACAGTAGATAAGATATATTAAAGCCATATTTGTGATAGACATTGATTATAAAATGGCAAAATCATCACAAACATACCATAAATATTTCATAGCTATCATCCAGCCCTAAACCCAAATCTCTTACAGACAGAGCTCCTGAAAAGATGAAGACAGAGAGAGTGGACTGAACTCAGCTCGACCTGAACAGTCGATTGATCTACAGACAGACAAGAACTAGACAGCGAGGAGATGAACATAGATGAACAGGGAACTCTCTCTATCCTATTTAGAATGTAAGACAGTCTCCTGGACAGATGTTGAGGTGTGTGTGTGAAGGTTCATGGGCCATGGGTTTTCCCATTAATCCAGTTCTGACCCCACAGCACAGAGTTCAGAGCATTTACCCTGAATCGTTTCAGCGCTTCAATTACACCATGACGTACACCTACACATGCTACTGAAGCGTGAAATGTACACACACACACGCAAACATACCTACCTCAGCCCATCCCAGCAGGTTACAAATACAAACATTTATACAGTCATACATACAGTAATTGCAAACATGATATTAGCATGATTCATTGTTAAATTAACTCGGTACACAACTTTCCTGCTCTCCTGGAGGTGTGAAAGACACGCACAAACACAAAGTCTCTGCAGGGTAAATGCAATGCATCAGATGGGCCGTGTGTGACAGTTCATTCATCACTGTCACTATGGCCAAACACCACTGAGACCCACAGTCATGCACACATGTGCCAATATGACCCTGTCATTCAACCACAACAGGACCACAATACAAGTGTTTGGACAGATGTGGACTCAGGAGGTTGCTTCTGTTGGTACAAAGTGCCTGGTGTGTGTGTTTGTGTATGATAATGAGCATTACTTTCAAAACAGTTTGAAAAAGTTATGCAGCAGTTGGGAGGGGGGCAGAAATCTTGTGATGTCACAAAAAATGGTGAGTGAGTAGCACATAAATATTAATGAGGTCATGCATACATAATTCCAAACAATTTTTTACTGTTGATGGACAAATAAACACTCTATTTAAAGTATTGTATTGATCACAAAATTGTAGTACTGTATTATATTTCCAAGTCATAACCGAAATTTGAACACAACAGTACAATTACAAACACAAAAAATAATTTAGGAATGAATTTAAAAAGAGTTACTAGTTTTACAAAATGAATTCTCATTACACAGTGATTTGAGGGAGAAACCTTTTGTGTTAATCAAGTGCTCAAATGACATATTTAATAACTTCATCTCTACATCTTGACTCAGTCAGTACTGGGATTATCACATGGATCAGCACATGAACATCCAAATTTGTTGGTCCAGTGGTAACATTTTCATTCTTAGAACAAAGGGTTCCAGGTTTGAATTTACCCCAGAACCTTTTATTGCAACAAAACAAAATTGCATCAGCGCATGTATATCTGCAGTGGGAACATTTTGTTTGGTGATGTCACTAGACCTCAGAAGTCTAGGACACAGAGTACATAAAACATAACTGCTGTCACTTTCCACCACTGTTGACAACCACAACAAACACTCGGCAAAACTTTAAAAACAACAAACTTCAGAACCAGATCAGCTCTCATTATAACATACAATATGAATGTAATGACAACTCCTGCTCGACAATCAGAGAAGCTTTATCTGTATTAGATGCTTCCCTGCCACAATCTATTTTGAAAAGCGGTGGCCACAAAATTGTCTGTGACATAAAACTGCAATCTAGGTGTGAAGTTTCTTTATTAAGCCATTATTATTTTTTAACACTGCAGCTGTTTTAGATCTACATTGATAAGAAGCAGAAATCAAACACATATGAGCAAACCATAAATGTGTGGCGTGTTAAAAACATACACAAACCTGTTGATGCTTGTAAAGTATGGTGGGTGAGTGACAGGTTCAAGCAATGAAGCGAGCAGAGTGGCACTAAAGCGCCAAGACTGCTCTTCCTGTCGTAAATCCGCCGCCAACTGGATTAAGCCTCTTTTATTAGGTGTGATTTAAATAAATGTATATTGGCTCTCCATCTCTGGGGGAGAGCTGATTACTGAACAAATGAATACAACACATTCAAGCTGTATGTAAATCCATATTCATCATGGTTGAGAGTCAATCATAGTGCAAGACCTGTGTGGATGTATACGTGTTGGGTTCGAAAACACGGGGTGCTGCAATCATTTTAAACCCTCTTAACTGAACTTGTTTGGCTTCTATTGTTGATTCTGTTGGCTTGCATTTAAAGCTCATTTATGGTGTAGACTATAAGCGACACATAGCAATATAGCAGCTAATAATTCAAAAGTAAAGGTGTTTTACCATGCATACTATTTATCTACAATTGTTTAGCACAGACAAGCTGTTGGATAGAAATGAATAAAAGTGAATGAGGGCACTTGTAGTGCTAAGCAGACGAAAAACAGAAACCATGCAATTCTTCAATTGAGCTTTTTTGAAGTTGCTGTTGTATCATGGGTCTAGCTAATTAATATTCATGAGATAAGCCATCACTGTGTCATGACATCACAAAAAGTCTAGCCCTAAATGTGTCTAGTGCCAGTGTTTGGGGAGACAATTTTAGTACTGACTGCAGAATTCAGAATTGTGTAAACTCCTCTCTTAAAATCATCTCTTTGCCTCACTTCTCCAAATTCATACAGTCTGACTTCAGCATAAAGCTCTTATAAAGCTCATAAAGCTCTATACATAAATCTATCACAAATGTAACAGCTTTAAGCTTCATCATCAATCGTACCCGTGTACAAACATATACTGAGACAAGCCATATGGGACTAATGGTGCAGAGAAGAGAAACACGCAGAAGGCAATGATATACACATTATCATTATGGATTGGATGTTTATGTACACAAATACACATATGCATTCACACAGCCTGCAGAAACATCCTGATGCAGTGGAAACATATGGAAATACATTAAAATGATTTAACGCTGACACATTTAGCACTTTAAGGACTATTTTTTTTAAATCCAGCTAAAGTTTTTGTACTTGGTTCACTGTTTTGCATTAGGACTAGGCAGCATATTTGGCCACGTTAAACTGTTACCTTGTTTTACCTCCATAGGCAGCGATTATCTTTACACCTCCTGTGCTAAACCCTGTTCCCATGTTAACTAAAGTTAAACCATAGCCTGAATTCAAGTTATGACCAGCTGTATAATATCGGGTTATGCACAATTTCACCCCACACTGCAAGTTCAACTAAGGTGGGGTCTAAGGTTAGGCCAGTGTTGGTAAGGGGGGATTAAATTTGTCCCACAGGTGGAAAAATACACTCAGCTGGTTACTCCAATGCAGCTGAAGCCCGACAGAATAACACTGACCTGAGGCAGAAATCCAAGTCAGAGACGGCAAAGGAGGCCCTCAGGAAAAGTTGTGAGAGCAGCCAAAAGAACAGAGAGGAAAACGAAAATGAAGCAAACAGAATCTATAGGGCGACAGTGGCCTAAAGCGCACACTGCATCACTGTCAGCTGAATCTTGATGAATTTTGAGGCAATAACATTGATTTAGCACATTAATCTAGTTCAAGTCTTGAGCTGGTGGACCAACGGTTTAGGGCAGAGATTACCAACCAGGGCTAAGCGTACCCTCAGGGGGTACTTAAGAAGGTTCCAGAGGGATACTTGGAAGGATTCAGCATTTTGCTTTGTTAAACACTTTTGAACAGAAATAATTTTAAATAAAAAATGCCAAATCACCTTCAATAACATTTTAAGGAAATCAAATAAACCAAATATAATGTGTGGATGACATTTGTAGGAGAAAATATATACTTATTATTCAATATTGTATAAGTATATATCTTATATAAGTATATATCTTTTGCACAAATGTCAACATTATTTTTTAGTTTTCAACTAAATGTCCTACAATAACTATGTAGTCTGTTATTTACAGAATCGATTGTTTTGGTTTAAAAGTAAATTGTAGTAATAATGGCTATTTTTTCTTTCATAATAATGATAAACAACATCCAGGGTACTATGACTTCATAATATGCATGTATGCGTGTGTTGGTAATCTTGAAAAAAGTTCCTGCAGTCCCAGCCAATCCCCACAATGCTTTTTAGACCTGAACTGTTCCTTGATTGGCTGTTGTCGTTTCTGTGGCGATGAGAAGTCCCATATAAAGGCCCATGCTGCATGTGTACCAAACTGAGCTTCACTCCTCTAATGGAGACAGCACAACAGGATGCCAATCAACAGATATAACACACAAACACACCAATATACAGCCTCACACAACACAGACCCTACAAACAAAAAGGTCACTCTCATTAGTTCAACTCTAGACTGATGTGTAGCGGTGCGAGTGTGTGTTGACGGTGAATACAGTTTGATTAAAAAGGTCAGCTTCATTAGCAAAACGCCAGTGGCAGTTGAGTCTGCATTTCAGAAAGAGCTTTGATGGAATGGCATAGAAAGTCAAGAAATCACGTCTCAAAAACCAACAAATTATATGCAGGCATGACAATTCTTATTTTAGCTATTTTTTAGGAGGATTTTTCAACTTTTTATCGGATAGCACAGGAGAGAACCTTAGGAAAAGCGAGGGGGAAAAATGAAACAGGTTTGAGAATTGCATTAGCAGCACAAATGTCATGGGTTCGATTCCATGTTCATTTTGATTAAAAGTGTCTGTCAAATGCATACATGTAAAAGGTGTGTGGACCCTATAAACACTACAGTGGATACTTTGGTGGAGAAGATTAATAGAGACAATCTCCAAACAAAGCCACATAGTGCACCCCCAAAACATTTGTAATGAAAGGAATCAATCAGTAGTCCCAGGACCTGCAGATAATATCAGAGAAACAGATCAGGAAAGAGACAGAACAGTTTAAGACAGTAAAGTACAGTACAGTACAGTATAGAAAGCCACTTGCACAGATAACACTACCCTTGTTACTGTAGAAGGACTGAGGACAGCCAGCTTTAGGGCTGCTGATAGCAGGGGCTGTTAATGTCTGAATCAGCCCTATGCTTAATAACGCAAACAGTGACACCTTTCTCTGCCAGAGCAGACGGATATCAAACGTGCCAGGGTTTGCATATGGTGACATTGCACCTTAGTCAGGGTGAATTTAGTCACATGTTAATTCAAAGCAAATGAAAACAGGGAGTGACAGAAGTAGAGTCAGTTCAATATGCTGTACTGTTGTGTACTGTGGGTGATCATTTAAGAAACAACACTCAAAAGAAATTATTTCTTTTGAGTGAAAAAAAAGAAAAACAAAAACAAGCAAATAAACAATCTAACAAACAAAAACTTCAGGAAATCATTGCAATTTTGCTCGATGCTCAGACTTTTTTTAATACAGTACGTGTCAAATTAAACACAGTGGCTTCCTTGACCGCAGTCCGTGGCTTAAAAAAATGTTGTTGTTTCGGAGACACAGGCTTATAAAGGTGACATCAGATTATGACAAACAATTGATCAGTTGCTGACAAACAACAGCTGTGACGACGTCTGTCCTGAGATTTCCTCATTTGCTATTGTGTGTATTGGGTGTTTGGAAGAGTGTGTGTGTGTGTGTTAACTTGGTTCCTAATAGCACAGAGCAATATATTTAATGTTGTGAAACTAAAGGAACACTCCCCCCTTCCTACAGATCATTGGTCCACTTCTCCCAGGCTGATTTCTCATAAAACACCTGCTGTAACATCCAAGTCATGCATGGCACCTGGGACACACACACACACACACACACACACACACACACACACACACACACTTTGTCATCATCCACAGGACCACAGGAGAGCACTGCTTTAGGCATCATTTGCCTCCTTCATTTGACCAGTGATGGATCACGAGGACAATAGGCAATCTGGAGAGAAGCCACACTCAACTTTACAATGACTTCTCAAAGGATGAACAGCTATCCATTCTCAAGAGACAATAAGTCAGGGTCAGTTTTACGACTTGCACCTTCTCAATTGCAAACTGCACAAGCATGGGACTCTAAGAGCAAAAAAATTGTCACTACCGGTTTTTTTTAATAAAAATGAGACTTTACGTTTTAGTTAAAGGTTTACCTTTTACCTTTTAGAGTTTTATTGTCAGACACAAAATAGACCATCTCAGCACTGCATCAATATAGTGCATATAGGTAATTGTACGCTAGTTAAGCACAAGGGGCAGAGTTAATTAGCCTGATCTGGCCAACAGTAGCAGAAACAGCAAAACTGAAAAGTTCACAACATTCACAAAGACCAACGGACTCTTTCTGATATAGCAGAAGAACAGAGCAATCCAATTCATCTAAACTGAAAGCTGTTCTTGTACAAGACATCCCAGAAGTATCTAATTATTTAATATATTAAAATGCAAACTATGTGCATGATTTGTTCATTTAATAACATAACATAGCTACTTTTGTAAGACAGTCAGTGGAATAAGATCCTACTATTATCCTGACTAATATTTTATAGCTTTGTTAACTACGGTGCACAGGTGTCTTGAAAACACCACTAAGAGGTGCTTATGAATATCGCGAACGAGTGCTTCGCAAAGTTATGTCTACGCTAATGCATGTTCAAGCTTAACACGTGAGAACACAAATGGCTTCCCGCTAATCTAGCTTTTCATGTAGAACTTTATTAAAAGCTTTCTCGAAGAGAATCCTCTCCTCTTCCTTCATTTGTTTTCTTCATCACGACCCATAAAACAGTTCTACGACGACACAAAGCAAAAGGCCAGGCTGGGACGCTCCACATAAGCCGCTATAGCAGCAAAGCTGTGGCATCTTTGATTGAAAGTAATTAAAAAAGAAAAAAGCCCAAACAAAGGAGCATTTTATGAGCTCCCGCTATCCTGAGAGTCGCTCATTAGCCCAGCATGGTAATTAGCAAGATGCCGCAGTCCTCGTTAAGGCGAAATCATAATCGTAAACAAATGGCTGTGAGCTTTTGGTGCTTTCCCCTTTGTAATGAACTTCCACTGTTCTCAGAACAGAAATGCATGGATGCAAACATGTGACTTGAGACGACAGGTCTCAGTTTAAAAAGAAAAGGGTTCTATAATGGCTCTCATGTGAGTTGTACAAAAGCTCTCAAGTCATCACACTCAACCAAGTGCATTTTGGAAGGCCCTTGTATAGTTTTAAAGACAGCTTATATAAGGCTAATTGACCAGATCATGCATTTGGAGTTCAGGAAGACATTGAAATAACTCAGCTGTACATACACAATTGAACACGCACATGCTCATAAACAAACAGGATTGTGCATCTTAACAGACAGACCAGGAAAAGAATTTATGAGTGATTTCGTTTGTGCTGGAGGAAATGTGAAGATCATATCCTACATAAGTGTGATTCCCAGCCAGACTTCATAATCATACCCCACAGGGACTATTAGCAAGATTTTTTAATTTTGCTTTGCTAAAGCTATAAAAGAAAATAACTATAATTAATTAATATAATATTATAATTAATTATATTTCTGCATTTGGCAGACACATATATACAAAGTAAAAAGCAGGGGATTCAGGGAATCCATTTTTTGTGTTACTTAGGAATCAAACCTTGTCCTTTCAAAAATTAAATTAACCAAATATTATTATTTTAAATAAAGGAAAAAATACAAAGAATGGGATGCTTAAGAGATTTATGTAAATGATATTCATAAAGGAATATATGTATTACTATATGTTATTGTATGTTTTTCACCCACAGTTTAATTTTACATTTTTTAAACTAATTTTAATAAAAACTTATTAAATAATAAAGCTAAATGATGATGACTATAGTATGAGATTAAGGAAATATTTTGGTTAGGTGTTTATGAAAGGGTACTTGATTATCCATTGGGCTGTGGGGGTACATAAAACAAAAATGGCTGGAAAACACAGCTGTAGGATATAATTTAACCCGAAGGGATAAGAAAATTATTAAGTGTACAGTTGTGTTTGTTTGTGTGCACAGCATGTGTGAGTGTGACCACCAAATATTGGACAGGTGAGAACAAAGACAACAATCAGTCCCTTAGCAGATAAACCCAGCAAGTACAACAGTCTCCATGGTAATTAAAAGCACTTCCTGTGCCAGCAGGAAGTGGCCCTGGGAGAGATGGACAGCTGGCAGCTGGTCGCCACAGCGCTGTGCTGCGTGTTATATAAGCTGCACTTAACTGCTGATTCCAGGTCAGCCAGGATCAAACACAATTTCAGCTCCAATTATGATGTAGGGTGATAGGGGGGTAGGTGGCCTTTATCGGCACTCTCAGGAGATTGAGGGAGAAGAGACGGAAAGGAAAAAATATAACCTTCCCCCTCTGTGTAATTCAGGAGTGAAAACAATCAGACAGGGCTTTTGTACACTTGACCAGGTGTCAAATTCTGTTTGAATAGTGTAATAAACAGATAGACTAATAGGAGAGAGAGAGAGAGAGAGAGAGAGAGAGAGAGAGAGAGAGAGAGAGAGAGAGAGAAAGAGAGAGACATTGCTGAAAAATCCCCGAAAGTTAGCTAACTCTGACAAATCTTATTTTCAGAGATATTTTCAAACAGAACGGTGTTTCATAAAGTAAGCTATGTTTTCATTTTCAAAAGTAAAATTCTGAATACATTAAAGGCCTTCAGTTTAAACCATACACTAAACAACTGAGGATCATCTATCTTAGTGTCAAATTTAGCAACAAGTGCCAAAGGTCTGGGCCAAATTCATATACTGTCATTCTGTCTGTAGGGACAACATAAAAAATTTACAGAGAGGCACAGAAGAGGCTGTGTTGAAAGAAAGGTAAGAAATACAATATACCTGTAGAAGGGGTCTCTGAACCCCCAGGTTTTTCATGGTGTCAGCATTGGCCAGGATCTTCAGAGGGTCAGACACTTTGGTCACAGCCTCAATCTCCTTATTGGTCTCTGTGCGGACTTGGCTGAGGAACAGGTCTTTGATGTAGTAGGTGAGGAAGGTGCGTAGCTGACACTGTTTGGCCTGAGCTGGACCCATACGTGACTCAATCTCCTGAATGAACCTGAGGACACAGAAATCAAATACTGAAGTGCGTAAGACTGAAGACATAAGTTTGCAAATATCAGAGCCGTGGCTTGGGGGTTAGCAGACACATTGAGCCATGGTGTTCACGTAGGAAACACAGGTTCGAATAACTGAATAATCTGACTCTCACATTTGACTACTGACCTTAAGAATCTTAAATATTTCAAATTAATTTTATGCCATAACAGTTCTGTTTGATTTTTAATTTTTGAAATACTTGAACTTACTTCAACATTTAAAACAGACATTTAATCCGACATTAAGAGTTTTATTTAAACAATTTAAAGACAAAAGGAGTTTAAAAACAAACATGCCCACTCTTTCTGGTTTTTAAGTAATGCACACACCATGTGTGTCGGTAGGGGAAGGAGACAGGTGTTGGGCAGGGTCTGGTTGTTGCGTTCGAGCACACAGAGGCTCATAGATCAGCAGGACTGCTGATTTATCACTACAAACGTACAGATGCACAACCCCCAACTCTAAACACCTCCCTCATCACTGCACAGCCAAGTAGTCAACCCAGCTGAGGGGAGCCCATCCACATATGTGTGAGAGATTAACTGCTGCGGCACGGCTACATCCCTCAGTGAGCAACACCTGTACTGCTGCATTCAGTAAAACATCCTCATTTACAGCCATAAGAAACATCAAAGTAAAGTATTATAGAGCAAAACACCCTAAAATCCTCTTTAATTTGGTACAAATCCGACCAAACCTTAAAACATTGGGAATAGTTTATGATTATTGACAATTATGGTTATTGGCTTACTTTGATCATTAAAAGAGTATTATCGTTGATGTATTATAGCTAAGTGACCAATAATGTTGCCTTAATGACATGTTCACATGTTCTGAAGTTAAGGGGTGTGGGTGGTCACCCTGCGCCACTGCGTTACTAGGGTGTTGTTAGCATTGCTAAGACATTTGAAATGTGTTCCGAGTAGCTTTGCTAAGTCTTGAGGGTGTTTTCTGGATTGTTGCTAGATGGTTGCTTACCAGCCTCTCCTAAGCCCTTAATATTCTGGTACCTAATGTGTTCTGTGTATTGTGTTATAGTGAAGTTCTGCTGTCTTGGTTGTACATAATATATGGCTGGGCTTTTCAAAACCCTCCTGAATAATTTGACATGGTTTAAAAATATAGAAAAAGATAATGACTCCATCTCCACTTCATAATGTCATTGATATAAAAATGTCCTCCACTAGAATTATTCACAGCAGATGGCATCTCTTACTTTCCATTTTACCCCGTTTAATAGACACACAGTGAAACACACACACAAACTTATCACAGGGACTTCCATCACAAGATCATCTCCCCATGTTAATATATTTGATTCAATAAGTCTGCATGATCATGGTGTTATGAGGTAAATAGAAGGTGACAGCTGCCATGAAAGCTTGTTGCTGTTCCCGGGTAATCAAGTTTTACGTCGCCTGAATCGAGAAGCGAGAAATGCGCCACGAGTGTGACCATGTTGATCGTGATGGCAGAAGCGCCACAGACAAAGTCAATGGTGTGAATGACATCCCACTATAGCGACGACTGTAAATACACAGATGAAATGCAAATCTGAGAAAATTGAAATAAGTCTATGACAACGCGGATTACCCAAACAGTGAATGCACATAAAAAGCTAAAGTGTGTAATTTATATGAACTGAACCAATGATCTTGGCTTTGCCAACACCATGATTTACCAATTACGCTACAGGAAGACTAGCCAATGTTTCTAAATTAGGTTAGTCAAATGCCACAGTTTGTTTTTTCTTAAAAATACACAATATGTATTTCTAAGTTTGTATTTCTTAATTTCCACCTTAAGCTCTTAAACTAACAAACAATTTCAGACAAACTAAAAAACTTTTCTGCTATACAGGCAGAAATAAACTCCTTCTGGCATTTGATCAGTGGCATGCTGCATTACAGGTGTAGAAAAGTTAGACAGCTGTACTCTGCACTGCCATGTGAAGTGTGAATGCTGTGTGTGTGTATAATGGTACTGCATGTGCTAAGAGGAATTCGAAAATCAAGTCAAGAGGAAGAAGAGACTTGAGGATGGAAACTGTATAAAGAGGGGAAAGTAAAACTGGATTGTAGTGTGAATCAATCGTACACATACCTTGGTTCATCAGAAGCCCCACTGAGAATGTGAATTACTGTTTCAAGTATGTATATGGCTATTAAATGACATGTTAGTTATTACAGAGAATGTTTATTGACTAGCCAGCTGTATACTGCAAAGAAATTCAGCAACATTTGTTCGTAAAGGTTGCCTGAGAGTCCCGATATGAAAAATGAAGACAAAATACTTCAAAATTGGGTCAAAACATCTTAAGAGCAGAACACTCAGATGGATGTTCTCCTCCTGGTGCAGTGATGCCATGACAACACCATAGCAACAGCTCAGCATGTGCTCTTCCTTTTGTAAAATCTTAGTTAAAAGAACAGCAAAAACAAATACTTTGCTGAGAAAGAAACAACCAACAAAAACAAAAACAAACAAACAAACTAAATAAAGGGCAAACAACAAATGAAACAAAGAACCTAAAGAAACAGAAC
Source organism: Chromobotia macracanthus (assembly GCA_036877525.1). NCBI lineage: Eukaryota > Metazoa > Chordata > Actinopteri > Cypriniformes > Botiidae > Chromobotia > Chromobotia macracanthus. Next base: position 6,309,764 of record JAZGTH010000012.1, on the reverse strand, counting down.
CATGATGGCCGTCACCCGATCAGAGTACTGTTATTGCAGTTTAGTTGTTAAGTCAGAATGAGGAGGATAAAACTGATTTGGGATCAGAACAGAACGTCAGTAACAGTGCTGAGCCCTCTCCAGAGCAGGATGAGATGTCTCTAAGCATAACTCATAACTAATAAGGGGATTATGGCATGTAATCAGAGCTGGGTGCCTTTACGCTCTTCCCACAGAAATAGAATTACAGCTGAGTGATCAGTACCGTAATTGTTCATCGACAGATGATTGTAATCCATCCAGAGGATAACAGGAATGACACAGCATGTTTGATGAGAAAGAAGAGGAGGCAGAGGCGTAATGATTATAACCCTGTTGTGAATAAACAAGAGTTTTAGGGTGTGCGTGGTCACAAGAAGATTGTTTATTAGTGATGCTTTATGCAAACATCACAATACCTATAGGGCTATGGGTTTTAACAATTTCCAGACTTGATTATATTAAACTTCAAGTAACAGATGAGGTCAGATGAGGCTTGGAGACTTGGGAATAGGCTTCTTTGACTTGGGCCAGTAAGCAACCATCTAGAAACCACCTTAACCATTATAACTAAGTGCCCAACCCTTATTCTAAACTTAACCTTAAGCTAATTCAAACCTTAACCCTACAGCTTAAGTCTTAACCCTCAAACAGCCCTTTAAAAAAAGTGTCACAGAGTAAAGACCAGCCAAACAGCTGTACAAGTACACACACACACACACACACACACACACACACACACATCTGAGATAATCCACACACACTCCCGTCCCAGTTTATTAGTGGCAACTGCCTCTGATTGCACTCAACAGCATCTAATTAACTGTCATTAGAAAACAGATGTCTGTGCCCAAGGCTTTTGCTGGATTATTGCGTACAGAAGCCCCCCCAACTGACAATTCACACATACACACATGAAACAAGGTACGTCAACCACTTTCTGTTCATCTCACCTCTGAACCAATTACAAGCTCTGTAATTAAAACCACCTTGTAGTATAAACATGTATTTGTGCAAGTCTACTGAAGAACAGGACAAGAGGGATGAAATAGTCCACAGTGTGGCTGAGTCATTTTTAATAAGAGTAAAGTGCCCTGAGGTTTGCTGCCTGTCATTGGTTCAGTGAGTTGAGCAGCTGGATGGGTTGGCTTGTGTAATGGACAGACTGCAGTTTGGTGTAAGGTTCTGTTCTGAGGACTGACAGTGAGGTTTATGTGATCTGAGAGAGGAACAGTGAGGATACGAGCAGGCGCTTGTACACCCGCTTATACACCCAAAACACGTACAAGCCGTCAGACTCGCCAGGGCACCGGAGTTTTAAAAACTTTTCCTTGTTTATTTCTACTAGACATTTATATTTAGAAATAAAAGATTTTTATAGCTAGACTCAAAGACGTATCATAGATGTTACGTTGCATGGCAGAGTTGCTCACAGCACTATTTAGGAACTAACAGACTGACGAATCAGGAGTTATTGGCCTGAACCATAAACTGAATGGGTCATGTGACTCACTTCATCACCGAATCAGATCATTTGTTCACTGAACTGCAGGTTATGTATGACTTGAGCTAAGAACCATTAGTATTACACTTTTGGAAAGCAATGTTAAAAATGCTATTTGTCTCATCTTAGTGTCACAGTCTTATTACCAAGTTTTAAATGGTTTTATATCAGGTCAAAACCACAATAAAAGTAAAATTCATCCAAAAAACAGTCAGAATAATAAAGACAACCTTTATCTCTTTGCAGGCTTTTTTGTAACCTTGTCACAATACAACAATATAAAACAAAAATATGACACAATAAAACAATCTGGGCTTTATGATAACAGCATATGATACTATTATTGAAAAATAACCTTTTAAAGATGTTCAACATAATGGCAATGAGAAGTCACCTTCCAATGAACTGGATCTGGGATCGTAAAAAATGTTGCTGCGTGGGAAGATTTTATAGAGCATAATTAATTTGTTTTATTTCGATACAATAAACGCTTTAAAAGCAGGTTTTTAAAGGCTAATGCCTCATCTCATTACAAACCTAATAATATATTTGAAAAAAGCTGAAAAATTCGATAGGACTCACATGGTTTAATCTATGAACAGGCTATTTATAAATGTAGAGCAAAACAGAGGATTCCCCAGTCAGACCACTAGATGGCAGTATGTCAGTTCTCTGTGTAAAAAACAAGTCGCCCTCCGTGCAGGTTTAACGAAGGAAATGTGTTTTAAAAACATTAAGATTCCGTTTATCAGGTTACTATCGAAACTGGCTTTTCCATGTGATGTATTTAGCTTTTGATATTTTCCTGCGAAGACAGACAGCGGTGAAATAAATGAATATGGCCGACCCACGCAGCCGCCCACCAGCTCCGAGACCTCCTGCTGTCTGCAGAAGATCTTACACGCAGACACAAAAACACAAACACACGATTGGAATGGAGATGCCTTATTGGAAAGAAACGGACGAGCGCGCTAATTAAAACACATGGAGGCGGAAATAAGAGAGAGAGAAAGAGAGAGAGAGATTGCCAAAGTTTTCTGGAAGTTCAGTTGTTTGTCTACATTCTCGTTGTTTTCTACCTTCTTACAGCATTATTTACACAAACAAAACCCACAAACAAAAAAAATTATGATCATTTGTAATGGGCTGAATTTCTGGGAAAATTAAGAAATGTTATTCAGGGCAAAACATTTCAGCTATTTGAAGAGAGGGAAAGCTGCGCTTTAGTCCAATTAAACTAAGTAAAATCTATCACGTGGAGAAGGCCAGAGGCTTGGATTCCCACCGTCAGCAGGAAATGAGATCGCCTGGTTTGGCTGACATGTCCCCATGGTGACATATTACCCTCCACCGTCCTAGTCTTTCCCCATCACAACCCCTGTGGCTCTATACGATTCATGCACGTCCAATATCACATAAGTTTGCGATGCTTTGGCATGACCTCAAGAAGTCGGTTCACACCAGACTGAGAATATTAAAGAATATTGCTCAAACATGTTTTAAAGAGAAGCAGTGTAAATGTCTCTTGGCCATTGCAAAGGTCTGTTTCACAATTACTGAGTGTCTGGTGGAGGTTACTGCCACCAAAGATGATCAACTTGTTATCAGCTCAACTACTGTCATGTCAGAGCAACAGCCTAAAGAAAATCTTGCTAAATAAGTTAAATAATATAAAAAGATTTATGTCTGAATACACAATGGGTTTAATAGCACCTCTATCGCCCCACAAATACTGAGGTCTGTTAAAGCCGCAGTAACTTTTTCTAGCCTTGGTAAAAATCAGATGCAATGTTATCATCTAATTTATGCACATATTCATCACAAACCCACCTGTATGCCACACAAAAACATTCCACATCTAAATGTTTAATATAGCCTTTACAAACACATACATCGCTGCCTTCTCAACGCAACCTGCCTTTAACATGGCCTTTGGCCGACCGGCTGGACTGGATAATAACCTGTCAGTTTTTTTGTTCTCTGAATGCATTTGTTTTCAGTACAGCAGTGGGCTGTTATTACCCTGCATGGTGCAAGGAAGGGAGGAAACTGCAAATTGAGCCATTAGTGCAGGAGCCAGGAGTGGCCTGCAGGACTTCAATGCAAGTATGCATGTGCACAAGCAGTGGCGGGCGCGGGGCGATAACAGGGCACGTTTGTGCATGAGGAAAGCGAGAAAGAGAGAGTAAAGGAGAGTGATTGTGCGGTTAAAGACAGGAGTGTGTTACAATTGTAACAATTCAACCCCCCCTTGGGGGCTGGGCTAATCAAGTTTCCTTTCAGGTCTTAAAATGGCCGAATTGCTTAGGCCCGTTTTTAACTTTCGTCTAATAGAGGATTCATATGCTCTCCAAACAGTGCAAGAGGGGGGTTATGGGAAGTCAGTAGTGCTCCCTGTAGTGCAGGCAGGTGCGGGTTGAGGGGTTGGTATGGGGGGTACACGTCTTTATACTGCCAAAAACACTTTAGGGCTCCTTCAATTAGAGCCCAACGTCTCCCACAGAATGGAACTCAGTAAATGCTCTTATGTTCCAGAACTCTGAGGAAAAGAAGGACTCAATTAAATCACAGAAGCTTTGCCAAAGAGAGCGGCCCAGGGCCGGCTTTATGATTTATGGGCCGGCTGTGGAAAACAGTGAAGGCTGGTCCTCAGAGGTGACGGCAGAGACAGACCCAGCTACATGATTTGAGAAAACGTTCCCTGCAGAGGATTGACTGAACTTTAAAATAGAAACTGCGTGTGCTATTCGCTAACACCTCATCTGGTGTTGGTCTACAAACATAAAAATTTGGCTGGGGAAAGTTGGCAAAGCTTCACGAAGCAAATGATGCCCTCTCCACATGTCACATTACAGACAACTGTAGGGAGAAATGAAAGAAAGTCATTAATTTGGTAAGTATTTGCACTGAGAAGCTCACACAGACATTCTCTGGACTCATGCATTGACAAATCTTTGTGACTTCCTTTCTTCCAGGAGCACAAATGAGAAATACTGAAGAATGTTAACTGTGCTCTCTTACATTTACAATGAAAGCATAGAATGACCACAAGTTCTAAACAAGGACAATATAATGCACATTTGTGCAATCATTGATATTAATTATTTGCCACCATCGTAGTTCTTAAATTCACTTTTGTGCATACTAAAAATTAAATCAAGACACACCATGCCAAGTTTGATGTCAACGACTCAAAATATTATTGGTTCTCGCAGGTCACATGATGTATAATTCTTATTTTTTTTATTGTTCAAAGTTTCAGTGTTCAATGAAAGATCGGAAGGAAAGGAAGAACGATCAAGCTTGGAACAACATAAGACTAAGCAAACGATGGCAGAACTTTCAAGTTTTGACTGATTAATTCATTTAAACTCTTGCTGTTAGACACAAAATACATAACAAGAAAGTTTTAAAGAACGAAAGCTTTTCTTTTGACTCTTATTGCTGTTTGTGGACGCTGCTAGCTCTTGAGGTGTAACTCATGACTCAGAATGACTCAAGCTTGCTGTAAGACTGCTAAAGGTCTCCAGAGCACCAGAAAAAAGCATCCGTCACTTCCTTACGGAGTACATAACTACTCTTAACACCTTCCAAGACCCTACACTGCATTGCAGCAGACACCAAGACTAAAAATAAATGCTTTCTCTCTTCACACCAGAGGATGTATTGCAAAGCAGAGCCAGATAAGGGGCTTTAAAGCATGTAAGAGTAGTTGTTATCTGTAAGTGACCCCTAGCAATAGATCATTATAGTGGTCGTATCACACAATAAACTCATAATCCACGGCAACACTGTGCTGTATATTACACAAAATACAGAGAGTGTGAACTGAGCACAGACATCATGCTTTAATGGGAAAACAGTTCCACCGATTTCCATCAATGACAGATGTATTTAAGTCAAATTTACCACCAACTCGTGTTTTTAACAAATTCTTTTACTGTATGCTGAGGTGTTATTTTCCCCAGCAGGCATTAAAGGCAGGGTAAGCGACTTCCAGAAAACTGGAAAAAAAAAGTGTTCCAGAAACACTTTTCGTTATGCTAGTTGAAAGACTTTTCCCATCCTGATAGCAATCACTAAGTGTTCTAAATATATTTATATACATTTATGTTTTCTGATGACCATCCATGATCATTACTGAATGTAATGATTATCCAATCATTGTAATGATTATACAATCACATTCAGTCTGAATGATATGTATCCACACAGACGGCTTTATCCATTAGTAAAGCTATGTAGTATATAGAAACAGTTTGAGATGTATCGGATGCTGATTGGATGGAAGGAGGCACCTTACAGTGGATTTAGCGCACACGTGGGGGTGAGGCAAAGGTCATTTTTTTTAAATTCGTAGTGTTGTTCAAAAAGCAGCCCATTAAATCATGCTTTCTTGGTGGCCACGTCCTTGATTTTTCCATCAGGGAAGGTGCGTCAATCCCCGGACATGACATCATCCTAGGTAAAATAATACAGTTCGCATTTCACTGGTTGGGATTCAATTGCGCCCAGCAAGATCACCTCTGCTCTGAGCTGTCATATATATGATTCGCATTAGCGTGCAAATGGGTAACGTGTCTGGCTTTAGCAGGTATGCGGGACGCTGGTGATCGCAGGTATGCGGGCAGCTGGTACCATGTGGTGGATGTGGATGAGGTCAGGTGACCCTCTCGCTGAGATGCGAAGCTGTCTACCTTCAAGAATCTGGAGAGCACCTGCAGGGTTATTCTGGAATGAGGGGATAACCTTGAGGTGGATTGGAACTAGTTTGGAGGTTTGTACTGAGGGTGACAGCATGTGATTGTCTGTGGTCTCTCTGTCCTAATCCAGATCAAGGAGAAACACAGACTACCAGGAGTGACCAGACGAGAGAGAGAGATGTAGAAAGCTGTACAGACAGAGAGCGAGAGAGAGAGGACACCCTTATATAAACTGAGAATGAAAGTGAAATGTGTTTGTAGATGGAAAAGACGAGCAGTGGTGTGTTGCTAATGTGATGAGATAAGCCAGTACTTTCACTGTGATTAGTGTCCATGTGAGTGATGAAGTCTTCAGTGAAGAACAATACATAAATATAACAGCAGACAGCAGGAGGTAAACAAGCTAAGCACAACAATACACATTAGAGCTAGTTTGCATTGTGCTCTTAAAGATTATCGTAAATGAGACAAAAAAAACTCTGGCTCTGAAGATGACTTATGGGTAATTGCGTTTCCGGGGTTGTGATTTGTCAACACTGCACGGTTTGCTTATTTTTCTAAAAGAAGGAAATGAAAATATGCTTGACTGAAATAAAAAATAATCAATGAATGCAAAATATAGATGTGTGTACATTTTTCTTTCAATATTTTTTTTGAAAATCTCAATTCACAGTAGGTTGATTTTGCTTAGCAACCTCAATGGCAGACAGAGGAAAGGTCTGGGAAACATAAAATTTGCAATTCTGTTTGGTGCAAAAATACAGATACTACAATAAAAATACCTTCAATAAAAACTGATAATACAATGATACAAAAATGTTCTGGTAAACACATATTGCAACACTTTGTTTACAATAATTGTCTTCATTTCTGCAAGACTGTGTCTCAGAGATGATTTGCTGAACATTCTGATAAAAAATTTTGAAATGTAGGCATGTGCTAATCGAAAATCAGTTTGCTCTAATTACAGTTCAATTCTAGTATCCAGCTTGTTTGCAAATAAAACTAAAAAAGAAAATCACCTAAGCTGTGGTTCCCCTGTCAACCCTTTTAGAATGAAACAACCTGTCTTCCACCAATCATGTAAAAGCATCGAAAAGAATATCTGTTGGTACAAGCAGCTAATGAAATGGGTTTTCTTAATAATCTTTTTGACGAGATGACAAATGCTTGGATGCTAAATTAAATTAAATCAACTGGGTGTATGTTTTTCTTAGTTGTCTTTATTACGTTTCATTTTGATCTTTGAACAGACAAAAAACTACTATAAAGACGTTTGGATGGTACCTATGTAAAAGGTGGTGAAAGGCACTATGGGTAGGGTGACTTTCTGTAATAAAAGTTCGCTTCACATAGTTCGCTAAAATTGGCTTCACGTACTTTCAACTTCCAAAAGAGCAAGAAAATGAAAGGATCTCATTTGAAGTTCTCAATTCATGGCTTAATGAAAATGAAAGGCAGATATCCTGCTCTACAGTAACAATGGCACTGTGAAAGGATGGAGAGACATGTAGTAAGTAAGAGAGAGAGAGAGAGAGAGAGAGAGAGAGAGAGAGAGAGAGAGAGAGAGACAACAATCTTGATCTTGTCTGTCTGGTTTGATTGAAAAAATCTAGCAGTCCAGACTCCCAGCACCTGGGATCCATGTGGCCTGCAAAACAGAGACTTCTGATGGCTCTCCATCAAAGAAAAGATACCATTTCAGAGAGACACACACTTTTGAACTGTTATTCTTCCACTCAAGACCAAAGTAACTTCCCCAGCATCTGATATTTCCCTAGCTCTCTCAGTAACCATCTGTTATGGCATTTCTTCCCTGTAGAACAACTTCAGCCCTCTTCTCATCCTCAGTTTCTGTCTCATAGCAAGCGTAAAGCAGAACCCCATGATGCTTTGTACTTAGCAAATCACATTTAAAACCAGCAGGAATAAATACTGGAGATAAAGACTGCTGTAATGTCCTCAAATCCATCAGAATCTCATATTCACACATAGCAGAATCACATTACAACACAACTAATATCATTTCACTGAATTTAGCTGCTGCATGTGAAACAGTAACATCCAGCATAATGGATTTTTTTCTCATGCTCTGATCTGACTTAAATTCCATTAGGATCTGTGTTAAGTTTCCTCTTCATCTTCTCATTTTCCTTTGAACGTTCACTTGTTTTCTTTATATATCTACACGTAAAATATATATTTGTATGTATTGCATCAAAATGCAGGGCCGGAAAGTTACTTTTCAGGAATCGGATTATCTTGGAAACGCTGACAGTAGACAGAGTGCTCCATTTAGCAAAGAGCAATCTGGCTGTACAGTCACATACTTCAGGACTTTTACTGTACTTCCTCAAAACTTCATGAAGCAGAAAAGGCTCTCTCTAAGAAACAAAAATGTTTCTTAATGCCTAAGAGCCAAAGAGAAAAGTAAAGAAATACATTTTGTCTTAAAAAAATCAGGTCTATCTTTAGGACCTTTAAGATTGTGATATTATTTTCATAACAATTAACAGTAATACAATAATTACTGTTTTACAGTAATAACTGAGAATAATCAGAACAAAGATGCGTTTTGTTAATTATGGTAATGAGGATTTGGAGAGGAAATGTGCCTAATTGTCAAGAACATAATGTAGCAATGAAAAAATAAAATAAAATCACTGTCCTAAAAATAGGCTTTAATTACCAAAATGCAAAATTTAATTTATTTTTGTATTTAGATTTTAGGGTAAAATATGAGCTATAAAAAGTTACTTTTCAACTTCAGTTCGCAACTGCCTACAAAAGTGAGAGTTAGAGAGAGACAGAGAGAGAGGGATGTGCCTAGCCAGCCAGGGCAGCAGAATTCACAAATGCCCTGTAAAACCATTAACTGAGAAAAAACACATGATAGCAACTTTAAAGTAATACCGGTACAGCAATTAATACAGCCTTGTGCCTTAATTGTCCTCTTTGGTGTCTTTTAGAGCAAAAATTAGAAGCAGTACTTTAACTAACGCTTGCCGGAGGTACCGGTAATGGCATGGGAGAGGACACAGAGCCGCTCACGGTAATGAAGGTGAGCTGTATCATCGCCTCAACACAATCACACTGCCAGCAAGAGCTTCACAGAGCCTGCACACCGTAACCAGGGCTACTCACCAACAGATTCATTTGAATACGAGAAAAAGAGAGAGACGCACACACAGAGTGAGAGAGTTGCCTGAAGTAAATGCAGTAAATCATGTTTTAAATCGAATTCAAATCCTGTGGCTTCACCTGGGATTCCCTGACTGGCTCGCCCAAAGCTACAGTACGTTCCACTAATGCAACAATATGACACAAAACTTCACACTCTCTATGTCTGTCTTCTCCAGAGAGCTGGGCCTGGTATTCTGAGCAAGTTAACCTGTTAATAAAAGAAAGAGCACTAAAAGTCATTTTAAGAATTGTTTGGAACTGTTTCCAAAACCCCATCAGTTTAAATGAAGTGGAACTTAGATTACATATCCGGCTTCGAGCCGAGAACTCTGATTCGTTATTAGAAATGTCTCAATCTTTTGTTTAAGAGCACAAACAGTGGTGCATCTGCTCCTATTTTCAGCATCCACTGCTCACACAGGAATTATTATAAGCTGGGCTGGAAATCGATTTAGCACACATAAAGCTATGTTTATTACCTTGTGAGCTTGGCAGTGCAGGAGATCTGATTCAGTTAATAGAAAAGCCACGTTTGTTTAAAAACTGAAAAGGCACTGAAAGGCATTTGAAGTTCAGTCAGTGCTCACAAGGAATTATTATAAGTTGGCCATATTCACAAAAGATGCTTACGCTTGTGTATTTAAAACAGTGTATAACAGTTTTTTTCTTGTGAAAAATAAGGCATTTAAGGCATTTGAAATTCTATAGAAGTTATATATATTTAGTATTTTTTATTATTTATTAATTTTTTATAAAGACAGTATAAAGTATAGCAGTAGAACACTACTCATATTTCAAATTGTAAAACTACTCAACAATACTGTGACATCTGTGGCTGTATAGTAACAGTAAATCAAGTACAGCACAGTGCAAAGTAAATAGTACGTGACTACTAAATCTAGTATACAACTGCTAGAGCACCTATTCAGTGTGAACTGACTTCATGCAGCCATTAAAATGACGCAACAAAAAACGGCTTACAAAAATGGCAAACAAAAGTGACGTTGGGTTAGAAAGGGCCAAGCATATTTTGCTTGCAGATGCCTTTTGGCCCACAGCGGACAATTATGATGCATTCAGATGACCAGGCTGTGAACAGAAGCCTTTAGTCAACACATGTAATTGTCAATTACATGCTTTAAATTTGCATTGAACTCTGATTTGTATTCTTTAACTGGCCAGTTACTCTACAGCCCTTGCTGGATTACAGAGAGAGCAGAGAATGTTTAACCTCCATCTTAATTAATGCACAGAGATAGATTGTCCAATCCAATAATCTAATTCAATCTTATTAGTCGTTAAATGACCAGCCTCTTTTCTATGCATATATCTGTAATGGGGTTATCACGATTCAACAGTCAATATAATACCAGCAATTTTTTTCAGATTTCCAGGGCCAATTATTAAGAGCATAGCCATAACTAATATTCTAATGAATACTGTCCTTTTCTGAAGAACTAAATATTAACAGATTTATAGTTTGTAGCATTCACGTATTTCTGAGTTACTAGGTCATTAATTAATTAACAGTCAGTAAAAAATACTTTAAAAACAGTTTTCTCTTTTTCTGTAAATGTTTGATTTAATTACATGTTAGACAGTGGCAGTTTTATTATTGACTGTGTTTACAACTGCGAGGTCTAATGCCAACAGACATTTGTTTCAGACATGTTTACATTAATACCTTGCCAAGCCTGTCGTTGATCAAGCAGTAAACTGACCATGCAGATAACGCATGTGAGCATTTGAAACCAACCAGCCAGCACCTGTGTATTAAATTGAGTCAGTATTTCTCTGTACTACCTATACTACCGACCACTATTATTACTCTGAATCGACTTGGTACCAAAACTACAGTCTCGAATGCGAGATGGTCCACCCATCCTTCATTTTGGCCATCTTGCTGCTCTGAAATGTCCTCTCTTCTTCTCCTCCTTTGGTCATCTTCCAGGTGATTGAAAGCGAAGAAAAAAGAGAAGAATGTGTTCCCTGAGAAATCAACTCTGGAGAGCGGCTTTCTTCTGAAGCCTGACCCCAGACGCGCAGAAGGATCAATCAATTACCTCTCCACTTCAGCAATCAAACAACATTATTATCAGGCATCAACTCGTCGACCTGGAAAGGCTGGTGAATCAAAGGCTGCTGTGATGTGGCTGCCAGAGCTCTGTGGCTTGGCGCTAACACAGAGTGGCACCTGCCCTCCGCTCTGGGAGGTGAAGCACAAAGAAACAGACACACACACATATTGAAGTATTAAGATGAAAGGTGTGGAGCATCCAGCCACCCAAACAGCTACATTCACCTGACCTCAAAAACGTGTGTGTACATCCATAACAACCACAGCCACTAAATCCCTGTTTCCAATATAACATATTGATTTTATTGATTTATACATTTATGTACAGTCTAAATCCACTGGCGACGCTTGGTATCTTCGTACATGGGTTTAAAGTCTGCCAAGAGTGTGTGACCTAACATGACCCAACAGTTACTGTTAAATGATTAAATCAAACCTTAAATCACGCACTCTTTGAACAAGTAGACTTAGACAGCTCAGACTCAAAGATGTGTGTGTGCATGCAAAACAAGTTATTTTATAATTAAAATGTGAAAATATTTATTACTAATAATGATGCTTTACATGGAAAACTGACCTAAAACAAGCCCAAAACCAGACAGTCAGGGCCTGGGTCAGGTAGAAGATTTTGAAAATTAGGTACACGCTCCGGAAATTGGATCCAGCAAATAGCTGCAGACAGAAAATCAATAAAAAAGGCCTGGATTGTTGATGACATACCAAACACACACACACAACACTGGTACACTGGTACAAAAAAACTTTACAAAAAAACCCCCCTGAAAAACTAGTGAGAAATGATGCAACAGCTGTGACCATGATGCAAGAAACAAAAAAAGGCAAGGAGAGGTCACACAGTGTGTGAAAATGATTAAAAACACCAAAATAATGCAAAATATTCTGTAACCCTGCAAGAGCCTTCTCTGCAGTTCAGCTCAGCCAAACCACAAAGGGAAGCAGAAGGTCAAAGGTCACTGGCAAGTGCCACAGAGAAAAAAATTTGGAGATGGAGAGAGACGCTAAAGATGGGCAAAGATTTGCAAATCCAGTCCAAACCATCCTCTATAATTCATAAGGCTCCCGTCTGGGACATAATCTAGTCACTGGAGGCTAAAATGGAATGCATAGATGTGAGAGGACCTGGTTTCATTATTATAGCATGTCAGAGTGGGCAGGAGTGACCACAACCCTGTTATTAATGGGATGCTGTCCAGCGATGCAGTGACTGCAGTCTTGCTTGACAACAGGAGGGATAGTGGTGTCCTGCCAAGGTCAAAGGTCATTAGTATGGGCACTGTGCTTATATGATACGCTTCGGTCATTACTGTATCTGTGTGCATGGTCTGAGAGAGAGACGGAGCGAGAAAGAGAAAAGAGGCATGTTTAATGCATGGCCCGGTGTGACTATCAATGCATAAGAGAGGCCACTGGGCTGCATTAATCTTTAATAAAGCACAGAAGAGTATTCATAGGCTGCCTAAGATCTTTACAACAATGGGCCTTCTTCTCCACCGGGCGTGTGCGTATATTTGCGTGGATGACAGTTGGCCAGTCTTTGACTGATGAGGTGAGGATGTGGGGGTCTCAGGTGGATGTGTGGATAAAGGCAGACCAAAATGTGTAACACATTCCTAGAAAAGCCAAAGCTGTTATATCACCAACACCTTATTAATACATATGGTTTTAAAAATAAATGTTCAACAAGCACATATGGGCATATATATATATGTGTGTGTGTGTGTGTGTGTGTGTCTGAGTAATAGATGCTGTCATATGGAACCGTTTATTTTCCATCAATCCATTCCTTTTAGAACCTCAGGTCCTCACCTTAACAATGGCTGTCTAACTGTCTATCCACATCTTCCCTGGCTACAGCTTAGCGACAGGATGGGCTATTCTAGCAGCTTCCCATTTGAAATAATCTTTTTTTGTCCCACACACAGACAGTCACACTTGGAATACCACTCTACCAATTACTGCATATAATACCATATACACTGTATACTGCAGTATTTGAAACAGCATACTTATAAATTGGCTCATATGACTACTTTGCTGCCACATGACCACATAACTTCATAGTTTAAATGAGCAATTGAGTCATGATGAAAAATGTTTTTTTAGTCATGATGAAAAATGTAACTTTTTACTTTTGAATTAAATAATGAATCAATACAAAGACATATTCATTTGTGACACAAGAAAAGAATTGTCAACTGACCCACTGCATTGTGGGATACGGTGCCCGGGATGCATTTGGAAAATGTTAATATCATGCTCAATATACATAGAATGTTAGCATGCTATTCAGAAGACAGCCAAGCTGTCTCATGTTCAAAAAATATATTAAAGAAACTAATATCAAACATGAGAGAAAGATGACAAAAACAATTTCCCATAATGCACCTGTGTTATTTCAGAGCTGGCCAATGTGCCTTCGGTTGCATGTGACAGAACATAAAATTAACTCAGTGTTTTTCCCATTTACGACTACCAGTGAGAATACACAATGGCTTTTAACTCGTAAAATTAAACTTAGACAGAAATTATTCACCTTCCATAAAAAAGACAGGGCTCAGGCCCCCACTGGCCCATCAAATCTAAAACGTGATCTAGGCTAACTTGATTTGATTAAATCTGAAAGTTACTGAGACACAGAAAACTTGCTGAAGTGGCACTTTTTCATAGTGACTTTTTTGTTTAATAGTTCGTTCTTCAGTTTTTTCTTATGCATGGAGTACAGCAGAGAGGAGAGAGAGATAAAGGGCATCGGTAAGATAAAGTCACACCGTATATGAGAGGAAGACAGCACAGCAGTGATTCATAAGCGTGGACGTCCGTCAATGCATTGCAAAACAAATAGCTGTGCTGCTCCTACTGCCTGTTTTCTAACCTTTACCGAGGAAAAATGTACCTTCTTCTTCTGTTTTCCCTCTCTCTGATGTATAATGCAGCACAATATTCACGGGCCGGGGCTGCGTAGTGTTTGCGGGTGTGTGAGAGCGCCGTTATTTACCCAAGAAAATCCCTGGATATATGAGAAAAGATTTAAATAAAAGAACAAAAAGGCCCAGCCTAGGATAGTCTTAAGACTCCGACACTCATGCAGAATTTTAATACCAACAGGATTTAACAAAAGCACGTGGAGTGTAGGAGCAAGTGTCATGATGAAGATACAAATGTAATGCATACAATGCATGACATTGCATGGTCATAGTCTACATGATATGTCAGGTAGGAATGGGCTTCAACTTTACAGATTTCAACTTTACAGTCGACATAAAGCATTTTAATTGGATAATGTAATTTACAACCGAACAGGAAATTCACCAAGATAAAACATGTAGGATGGTACTTTGTTCATATAGGGAATTCATTCATAATTCATTAGGAAAGGAAAAGTTGGAAAGTTTCCATGTTAAAGGAAAGTTGTCTCTATTTGACGGGTGGTTGGAGAACATTTACAGTATATATAATTATTTAATTAAGAATAATTAAAAAGTATTTTAGTGTTTTTTTTATTAGACCCCATATCAGCTGATAAATGTGACATAACACTATCACATTGCATCAGCGCAATTAAACCGTTTAAAGTTTTTAATTTAAAAAATCCATATTGTTATGTGCAATGTGGCAACTAATAAAAATTGGGTCTAAATAGGTTCTTCTAAAAAACGTGATCTTAAAACAAGGGATTTTTAGCTCTTTTACTGAAACATTCAGTTAAGGTGGTCTGTCTAGAGTCAATGTGCAGGAACTGATTGTCCTTTCTGTTGCAAGAGGACACCAAATCAGCTGGAGACACTGCAAAGCTCACATACAAGCAAAGGATCGATGGCTCACCCCTAATCTCTGTCAACTCAGATAGAGAGAGAGAGAGACACAGAGAGAGAGAGAGAGAACAGAAGAGGACAGAAACATTTGTGTGAATAATGTTTGTCACACAAAATGACTCACAGAAGATTATTATAACCTGACAAAAACTCGAACTGGGGCTAAACAAATCCTCTACAACTCTCCAATCAGAGCGCACTGATAATTGAGTTGAGGCTGATGTTTAGTGTGTCTTCTGATTCATAAATACAACATATTAAGCAGAATGAAAAATCCAAGAGCCACTAGTCAGCCACTAATCTGTTTTGATAGCCACTAATGTCGCAAATGACTGGCACAAAAAAGCCACAGTTCCCATGAGCAAAGACAGAAATTTCATAGTCCCGCCCCAGCCAGGCAACTGCCATGTAGATGAATGAGTTTTCTCCAGATGTTATAGACCTTCTTGATAGGCCATCCATTCACCCACTCATCCATCCTTTCATTCATCCATCTTTCCATTGATCTGCCCACTCATTCATTCATCCTCCACGCACTCATCCATCTACCCATTCATCCATCCATTTCCCCACTCATCCATTCTTCTATTCATCCATCCATCCTGGGCATTATCTGGACACATCTTGCCCTTCAAAATAGGAAGACTTCCATTGTGATTGGACAGCACAGAAACAAGGAGCCTTGATACGATAAAAGACCTTCCCTGTTCTTCTGCTGTCAGTACATATTAGAACCAAGTGTGAGTGAAGGATATCACTGATAGCTGTAAGATAGCAGCCATTTAAAACGATTAGCGCATTTCTCAGGCCAATCAGAACCCTCACCTTTCATTACTGTCATCTGATTGGCTCACGATGATAGATCACTTTCCAACTGTAATATTGTGTAAATGGCAGAATGCATTTTCACCACTGTTAAACATCTTAGTCTTCACCACCTTACAGAGATAAGAATATGCCAGAGTTTAGCGTAGGAGGCTAGTTTTTGTTCATGGACCATCTGGCTGATATTTCCTGAAGAATAACTCTAACTTCAGTGTGTTATATAAACAAACTGTGCACCAGACAACTGGCATTAGTCAGAACTGCCTCGTATGTCTCTAAAGGATTCAATATCTCAGCAGATCTGAGAAAAGCTCTCAGCTCTTAGTAATCTGTTCAGTTTCCGCTCCATACAGATGTGTTTCATTCCCGGTGTGTGTTCGGTTTACTGGAGCAGAATGAAGTTCCTGCTTCGGTTCTTGTTGGTGCAAATGTGCTAATAGAATTCGGATCAATACAAAGAAAAAATCCACATGCATCTGACAAAACCTGACAAAACTTACAAAACCTTCCAAAACACAATCGCAGCTTCCACAAAATAATTAGTTGAGCATTTACACTGTAAACTTATGATGAACTGCTACTGAACCTTCATCTTTCCTCTTTTAAAGACATCACACTTGTAAGAGAAATGAAGACTGAAAAAAATATATGAAAGCTGGCCGAAGGAGCTGAGTGTATTATATATTTTTAAATGCCCCTTTTCTAAACTTTTGACCAACTTATGACTCCATTTCTAGTGAGATATGACAGAGCTTGACGGTCTCTGTATTCACTTTATGATGATTTAGAAGTCTGTCTCAAAATGGCTTCTATAGAAAATATATATTTTTTAAATGCTGCCTGTATATGTAGCAAAGTAACAGCATTAACTTTGAGAGACAATTGTTTGTGTAGAGCACCAAACACATCTTTACATCACTTCCTGTTTCAGGTCCTGTGAATACCAATATCGTAAACCAGGTGTTATTAGGGAAAATTAGAATATATTTTTAAACAAATGTAAGCAATTTTAAAACAATGTTTTACATTACATTTACAGAAAACAGACAAACTGATGCAGTGTTAAAGAAAACGTCTTAAATTTACACCAACCAGCAATTTTGCTAGTTATAGAACTGTCCAGGAAACTGGCCACAGGCATCAATAACTCTGAAAGTTTTGACACTTCTCAAACAGTCACCTCTATGATGTGCAGAATTGCTTTTTGCCATCCCTTTGAAGAAATTGATACCTTGTGTGTGAGTGTGTGTGTGTGTGAGCGAGAGCAAAAGACAGAGAGAGATCAAAAAGTGGGGCTAGAGAAAGATGTCAAGCTAAAATAAAAGTGCTTCAACAGATTTTTTTAAAACAATTACCTACAATTTTATCCATCCATCCATGTGTGAAGCTGATGGAAGAGACTCTGATACTTAAAGCTATACAGCAGAGAGAAGGAATCAGAAGAATAACATGGGCATGTGAGAACAGACACATCCAGATACAGAGAGTGTTTAAGCAATGTACAAGTATTTGTATGTGTCAGCCTGTTGACACCTACATAATCTGCTGTGTTTCATAAACACCTGCTAATGCAATTACAAATGCTAAAACATCAATGTCAACATGAAACCATGATTTATCAGTCCACATTATTCCATATAGAAAAACCATAATCTTTCTTTAAAATTCCCCGCCTTTTAAAGGCGTTGGTTAAAGTTTGGTTTACGTTGACATGTTTACGTGGGTTACTTCTAAACATTAACCACTAGCCCAATAAGCTAGCTAGACATTTTTATGGCTATTGACATGTTTATGGCTACTTTTGTAGGTAATACAGTCTTTTTGTATGTTAATAAATGTATAAAATAATATCAAATAACAGCAGATAACGTTACATTTGGATAAGAAGCATTCCCATTGGAAAACGTTGACATGCACTGGTCAAAAAGTCTCTTCTACACCAACTTTTTCTAGTGTAATTCCTGACAGACAAAAAAGTCCTGCGCTACACCTTTCTTTCAATTTTATTCATAAATACATAACAGTTCTCAAGTAAAATGGGGTTGTAAATTTATGCACAATTTATGGCTTTATGCACAAAAACACAAAACAAAGCTGTAAAACATAATGATCACTGATCTGCCAAAAGCCATTTTAAATTTAGCTACCAATCCCAATCTTAGCCTGCTCACTGCAACCATCCACCCCAGCACAGGCCAGCCGACCGGTGGCCCTAACATCTACTCTCTGGCTGGGGTGTGATGTCCCAGACTGAGGGCCCTGGCAGCCCTAACCACAGCTGAACATGGATGCAGAGATTACAGTGAGCTGCAGTGTGCCCCCTTTTCAAAATGCCAACCTCAGTCAGGGCAGGAGAGCTTAAATACCATTCAAATGTCAGCGTGAGGCCCCACAAGTCAAACTAAATTACCTCCTACCTGCTGCGTCTCTCCTTCATGCAATGTTTGTGGTGCTCTGCAAAAAAATATACACGTACACACACTCATAGCCAAACATACGCATAAAAAACACACTTAAAATGGTAAAAAAAAACCCCCACAAATGAGTGACTAACACAAACAAAACACTGCAAGTACTTTTAGACTGTGATTTATGTAGCTGAATGCGACCTTCCCCCAGCATCCTCCAATAAACCACCAATGAAAACACACACACATACACAAACAGGTCTTTATGGAGCAACGGTATTGATCTATCAGGGGAGATTTGATACTAGCGAAAGTGTTTTCGCACTGTGTGCTGTACAGTGGAAGCACAGCTCATATATTAGCGTACAGTGAGCGGGGTCTGAAGTAACCCAACAGGAATATTGATCCCCCTGGACTGCTCCTGCCCAGCATCAATCAAAAAAGCATCAACTCCACACCTCTAAGATCTTCAACGTCAGCCTCTTCCAGAGCGTCTATCGATCACAAATTGCATGGTGAATTGATTGCCAGTAACATTAAGAACCTTTATCGATCTCCACATGAGTTTAGGTGCTTCTCGGTCACTGATAAAACAAACTCCCGCATGAGTCCGCACAGGTGAACTTCGATCCATACCCGATCCTGTGCTGCATGCACCTTTTTTCGAGGCAGCATGTCCTCGTGTATGCGTCGGTCTAATGGAACATGTTTCATTTAGCTCCTTGTGAAGGAGATCAGGGTTCAAATCTCAACAAACTATTTTTTTAAATAAGCCTGAAGTTCACAGCCCAGTGCATCAGCACAGTGCATTTATGCTATATGGAAAAAGCATATTCCAATAAAATGTTCCAAAAAATGTTCTTTTGTGTTCCACTTTATTCACAGACAAATATTATTTCAGGCAACCACATTTTATTTACCTAATTATTCTACCTTTAATAATCCTGCAACTGAATTATCAAAACTACTATTTCAATAAACTGCAATCCAATTCACCTCAATTCAAAAAAGGGTGTGCAAACAAACCCTGACGCCCTAAACGAAGAGACAGCTGCCCACAAATCGGGCTCTTTGCTGGGGACTATGACTGATAGTGGCCATTATGTGTCAACAGGCGAAAGGTGGAGAGCAGTCAGTCGTTTATTCATGCATTTATTTGTTCAGTCCGTCAGCCCAGAAGGGACCAGATGAGCTGTCAGCACCGTCAGAGCGATGATCCGCCTGCCATTCATCTCAGACAGACAGCTGTCTAGTGCCCCTGTGCACCCCTGGCTGCTGTCGCACTGCTCATAAACAGCACTGTGAATACTGTATTCACTTACATGAATATCACTCTATGCAGAGGCTTTTCTCTTCAAAGTGGGTGTACTTACTGAAGTTTAATTTTTGGGGTTAGTGGTCACAATATCCCAAGATAACACCAGTTATCTTGCATGGCTTTTTTACGTCCATTGTATATTATAGCAAATCATGCGTCCACAGGACGTTTTAACACCAACAGCTAAAAAGAGTCTGAGGGTGGAGGTTACATCCGAGATGAAATAACATCAAGTCATTTAAGAAGTGACATTGGCCATTTCAGGAAAAACTACAGAAAATCAATGCACCACAGCTCAGATGTAATGGCAAGCAGTGGGAGTATTGGGAAGTCCAGTCACGTTGTGGGCTAGATGACCATGCTTGGGATATGTCTCTGTATTAAAGCGGTAATATGACAGGGCATTAGTGGCCTGGACCGATGATCCAATAGATTAGGAGACTGAAAGGAAAATTGAATGCTTTGCGGAACCTAAACGGAACGTTCCAATTGATACCGTCAGAACAAATCAAAATCAATGGCGGGAGCCCCGCAATGACACAGTAATGGGTCATTGCGGCCGCGAGCAACATGGAAGGAGGGGGACAAAACCTGCTGTGATGGAAGAGACAGATGGAGGGTTTGAACTGCTTGGTTAAATGTAGTTTTATAAAGAACGATCAGCTGACGTGCACATTTGTGAAGAGGACCTACCTGAGCAATGGCTGAAAGATGACTGTGATGTTTCTCGCCCCCGGTTTACACAGGAACTTAGTTTCTCCTCCCTCGATCAGGTTATCATCAGCTCCACCTACACAGAAAGACACAAAAAAATGACTGATGTTCTTCTACAACAATGTATAAAAATATGTTTTTCTTGTATAAACGTGTAAAAATAAATTTGTGTCGACCATGACACTAATACGTTACTGCTGTTAAAAATCTTTTCACAAGTAATCAGGAAAAAAAATCTCACAAATATTATACATGACAAAATATCAGATGATCTTTACCAAACCAATTCAGCAGATCACATTGTGATGAACAAAACGGAGTTTATGTTGACTTCAAACAATGTCCTTTTAGCAAAACATTTTTATCAATATCAACCTCGTAGAGAGACACAAGATCCCCTCTCCTCTCTCTCCCACTCGCCCGTGTGTCTCTCTGTGCAGTGCTTCGCTAACAGGGTTAATCAGAAAATCATGCCTGTGTAAGTCTCTCAACATGAGGCAGGACCCAAAAAAATGAAGTGACTTCCAATCCTTATTAGCTCCACTCATCCACAAATAATCAATATAATTGACAGCAACAGAATCAAGTCTTCCATCAATAAGATCCTCTGTGGACAGAAGGTGTCTGGTGTGTGTGTGCGTCCTCATAGGTCGGTAATTATAAGTGCCACCTCGGCAGCCCACTGGCACCCTTCTTGTGCTGTGACAATGTTATTCATTAAAATTTCACAGGCCTTTGAGATTGCCACAGGAGAAACCTCTGTAACTATGTAGCGCTGAGATCAGGCACCACAATCCTGACAAATTGCAACAAGCAGAACAGAGAGACACACAAACACATCACACACAAGCACTCAGTGGAGAAACGCTTTAATTGCTTTTATCAGTCAGTTGTAACATGAGATTTCTCGCCCAGGGGATGGGAATGAGTCCAGGCCAAGAAACACAAATATCAATTCGAGATGATTCGCGTGAGCACATGCTGGAATTAAGAGTGAAGCGAATGGACGTTTGTAAAAAAAAAAAGAAGTTTAATCCACAATTGATTTGTGTATTTTGTTGTGAGTTTCATTAGTTCTGTTGTGTCCTACATGGGAAACTGCATTCTAAGGTGGCATCTGTGACATCTGTAACTAACGTCATAATTTAGAACGCTTTATATGGGCAGGAACACATGAGTTTGTTGCAATGCATTCTGGGACTGCTTCCTCCACCAACTATACATACCATTCTGTCTAAGAATTCAGCCAAAACAAGGTTTACTGCCTTAGAGGCAGTGTAACAACTTTCCTACTTTTAGAACAACCTTTGTAACGCTTATGATGCCTCTGTAGGCAGCTCACTAGATTCTAAAACAGCGTCTTCACACATCGTTTTAAAAGTCAGGAAGTGCTTTAAATGAGAAATGCATTCACCTTTCATTGCACTAAAACCCTCCAGTGCACCTGTCCAGCGCACAAACACACCTCCTGTGGCTTCTTGTGTCAATTTCCAGCACCCCACACTGCTCACGCAGAATGCTTTCTCAATTTATTTTCCACCCCTTTTCTCATTAGAACAGACAAGAGATTCTTCATGCTCTCTAAAAGCTTTTTCTGTATGAGGTTCTTTTTGTTTTTCTCAAAGTTGTTCCTCTGGAAGGAGAAATGAAAGCTGGTTTTGTCTTGCCTGTTTCCTCTCTCTCCCTTTCTCTCCTATTCTTTAGTTTCCCTCTCTCGCTCTCTCTCCCCATCTATCCAATCGCTCTCCTGCTAATTCAATTAAAACTCAATTACAACTTCAAAACAAGAAAACGCAGCTGCACATACACAAACCGATTCTGTTCCAGGCAAGATTCTACAGGAGTGGTTTTAAAAACATAAAAAATGAAATTCTTACACAGACACACACACACAAACACACACACACACCATCCATATGGAGGTTTGAAAGTTTACGTTAGTCGATACATAAACGTGGAGACAAGTTAGCTAGCCTAGTTGTTTACATTAAGCTCTCTATTGTGCTCCCACATCTGTTGTTGTGTTTTATTATGCCCAAGTGTTTCTTTTGATAATCTATGTGTGCGTAAGAGCGTGTGAGTGTGTATTACAAGAGTTAGAGTATAACCCCATGTGGCTGCGACTAATCTAGGAATGGTGGTGTGTGTGGGGGGGGTCTATGGTTTTACATTGAATTTACATTCATGTTCTTAGCTGTCTTACCAAAGCGACTTACAAGAAAGCGCACGCATTGTGTGAGTCAGTCAGATGAGTGAAGTGTGTGTGTGTGTGTGTCATGTCAGCCCGCATATAATCAAGCCAGTCAGTGACTTAGTGAAATTGCATTAGCTACACTTCCGTGGGTTTGATTAGAAATTGTTTGATCTGAGATGTACTCCCATCCCGGCCCAGATCTACAGCAGAGAAACGTGTTGTGCCTTTGCTAACACCAGCCGCCCTGATGGATCTATTCACTTGTGTGTTTGTCTGTGTGTGCGTGTGTGTGTGCATGAGAGAGGTATTAAAGATATTAAAAAAACAAATGCATGTCAATGTGTGAGATCATGCAAAAAGGCTGAAATGTGAGCAAGTGTGTGACAACATAAACATCAAGAGATTTGCGATCACTCCTTTACAATGAGTGTCAATATTTGACGACTAGTGAGTGTTTGTGTAATGCAAACAGTCAACTCTGACCCAGCCACTGTGTGTGTGCTGGCTACAGCAACACAAAATCAATCCCACTGCAGTATGACACAGTTCTGCAGCAGAGCAGTTTAACAGGTCCAGAAATAACATTCATGCGATCATGCAAACTATACACTGTGGAAAGGTAGGCAACTCAAAGGGTCGTGTATCTTGCAAATTGGACTTGGGTTACTTT
Organism: Chromobotia macracanthus; assembly: GCA_036877525.1. Classification (NCBI taxonomy): domain Eukaryota; kingdom Metazoa; phylum Chordata; class Actinopteri; order Cypriniformes; family Botiidae; genus Chromobotia; species Chromobotia macracanthus. The sequence continues at coordinate 6,286,317 of JAZGTH010000012.1, read as the reverse complement.
CTTTACAATGAAAAAATCTGTAATGCAATGACATTTAATACATTTTAAAGCAACCATGAACTTGCTTCAAGAGTTTTCTGTCCTTTGGCAACATATTTCCTACGAAAACAGGAGGTTGGGCTAGTCAGGTAACCAGAAGCCTTCAGTTTATGTCACATCTTTAAACATGATTTGCTACTGGCTATTGCTTTTCAGACGTACATAAATTAGTATCAGGAGGAGGAGCATTCTTACTCTAGAGAAAATTGAATTGGACAAATTGAGTGAGTGCATTGTGAGTCATCAATATTTTAGGTCTTTATTCCCAGAAGAAGAAAACTGTAAATATTAAATGCATATATCTTGTTAAAAGTAAATTAATCAATGTGTAGCAGTGTACTGATAGTGTACTGCAGTAGATGCGTCAAAGCCAACAGTCATTCACTACAATACTGATTACCTGGGATCTATAAGTGTGGCTTAGGTACCCAAATAAAGGTTTTAAGGCCAGGCCTTCCAAACATAAACATATATGTGCAAATACACACAAACAAAAGCCTTCCCCTAAATCTGGTTTAGTTATCACTAGAGCTACCCCACACAGACAAACTACACACCGCAAACTCATACCAGCCGCTAAGCTTCTCATAACAAAAAAAATGAAGATCAGTGCATGTGTATGTGTGTGTGTATGTGTGTGGCCAATCAGTGCTGTTAGGCAGAAACCTCAAACTCAAAAAGATCAGGCAAATTTTCAATAATTCATGACCTCCCAGTTGACCTGGTTATAATTCGTCTGCCATGACTTTGTGTCTGATTGGCTTCTGATGAGGCTCCTCTATTATTAAAACTCATTTGAAGGGACAATATTCTAGTCCTAAGAGCTGAGACTGCCAGCCAGTGTTGACAATGCACTGAGATACCAATTAAACAAATTATCCAATAAATATGCAATTTAGCTTGAATAAATTATTGATTTGATGACATGATTGTGTAATGGCGTGCACAATCAGTCTGAATATGATGCTTTTATTGATATTTAATTTAGACTGGGTTGACAGCTTTGAATCTTTGCACCTGGAGAAAAACATGATCTTCACTGGATCAACAGTCAAGATATGTTGAGCTGTGGTGCTCATTCAGGAGATTCAGCTTCAGATCCAACACGGATCATGTCTGAATCCAATTCCACTCCCCATAACAGTCAGAGATGTCTAGATCATAAACCTTGGGTTACCCTGACAGACTGATAAACTGATTAACATAAACTGATTAACATAACATAACTGATAAACATTTTACTGTCTTTAGTGTATCACCATATATGTAATGTCACACTGTTTCTGTACTCACAAGAACAATTATAACACTGCAAACTGAACTGATCTATAAAGCTAACCGTGTTATGTTCGGCTGAGTAACTCCTCCACCCACAGATGTCTTCCAAGGTCAAAAACACAAGGTAGCAGAGGAAGCAAAGTCGAGTTCTTAATTAAGACGACCATAATCTTCTGCTCCCTAAAAATAACTGTAGGTCTGGTCTCCATCCAGCAGCCCTGATTACTGAGCCATTACTACTGACTCTATTACAAAAGAGAAAAAAAGTCAATCCTCCACTTCCAATAACACGCCCATTGCTATAATAGCATACACCCTCAATTCCATCTCTCCCTCTTTCTTCATAACCTTTTCATAGTTTCTTCTTTTAAAATTGCTTATTTGCTCTCTTTTCACCCTTTGTCTCTTTTCTCTTTTTAAAGCTTTTCACATTGAGCTTAACCCTGGGTTAACAATTTTAAACCCTAGGTTAAAAACAATTTTAATCCTGGATAAAACAACTTTTCACACATGTAATTCCAAAAGGCTGTTGTTTCAATATCTGAGGAACTTTTAAAGACTTTGCACTGTAACAGTAAATGTGTTATCTAGAGTAATTAAGCAAGTTTTGCATATATAAAACAGATGGAGAAGCAGTTACTGAAACAAATAACAATTAATGGTTGCCCAATTAGTGTTATTAACCTTTTAAACACACTAATTAATTTTTTTGTGAAATCTGAAAAATCAGAATTAATTACTAAACCAAGTGTAAATGGTCTGAAACACAGAACAAGATAACCTTGAATTATGTTGACCCAGGATTTAAAATGACACTGGGTTAAGATTTTCAGGTGTGAAAAGCCCAATTCCATCTTTGTTTTGTGGGCAAAACTGTTTATCTGTTCTATCTTTCTTCCTATTGGCCACCCCTGCTAAGTCTCCTTATGATTGGACAGCAGAAAACTCACAATAGTTTGGAGACAGGACTCCGCTGCCCTCTAAGGCTCTACTGATTTAGAATCAGAGAGTCAGTGATTGTAATTGTGTTAAAAATGCTGTTCCACTCCTTTAGACATCCTTCTCCTCATCATCATCATCACCTTTGTTCTCTGTCCTCTCCTTCACCCCCTCCACTTCCTCCCATTTCTCCTTTATTCACGGTGGTCCCAAATGAAAGGTAAACAAGCCTGTGACAGCCGGTGATGACGGTCGCGCTGATTAAAATTAGCACAGGTTGTGAAACACAGACGCGCACACACCAATACAAAGTCTGTAATCATGTCTCTGCCCTCCTGTCTGATAGCAGCTACAACAACCTACCAATAAGACAAACCAGGCGACTTCAAAAACATAAAGAAAAGTTTGATCTGATCTTTCTGTCTACCGTTTTTGTCACCTCTCCTCTTGAAATACCTCAAATTTGGATTCATCAGGCAAACAGAGCCACAAAGAGATACGGTTTATTTTTTTCTTATCACACAAAGGAAAAAGGACATATTTACCCATTTCCTGTCTCATAAAACCAAAGCTTGATGCCATTACAAAAAGAAAAGAGAGAGAGAGAGAGAGAGAGAGAGAGAGAGAGAAAAACTTCCCCTGCCAATACCTACACCACAGCTGATATGTTATTACCCTCCCAGTCCATTTCAGCCAATCACAGGCCAATCTCATCTCACCACTGCAGTAATTCAATAATGTGTCCGTGATGAGATCCACCTCAGGACTCCACTCATCACAGTTGGGCCCCAATGAAAAAAACAACACAATCACAGGCTGTAATGCTGTTTCAACCCTAATCAGCTTCTGCAATAAAATTACTGGAAAACAGATTGAACATGAAGCATCCGACTAGACTGTGTGGCAGCTGACTGGTGCTCCACTCTCCAAAAGCGACAGGACTTGGGTGCAAGAGCTACCGCACATGTGTAAATTTCAGTCTTTGACTTTATGATCTGTAACTCAAAGTTGGCAGTGTGTGTAAAGCTGAGTGAACAGCAATTCTGTCTTGTCAGACTTTATGATACGGCCAGTCAGATCCTGGGTTAAAACCAAGGAAGACTGTGCAACTTCAATGGCTTCCTATACCATATACTGTATGTTGCACAACTTAAAAGGGCGTTTAAATGGCAAGATTGTGCTGGATATCAGCACATCTGATTACGACTGTATGCACAGGGCTACAGGTAACGTTTTCTGGAACCTTTGTAGCCTTTTTTTTATCACAATTGTTAAACATTGTCGAAATGATGCCTTTTACAATTCACAAAATTGTCAAACTTTGTGGACATTAAACTGTATAACGGGCACCTGGCTTAGGTTCCAAAATCTCATCAACAATGAAAATGTGTGGACTCTTGATATAAGCATGGTCCAGGCCCTGCAGATTAATCTGTGAGTTCCCTACAACAATAAACAATCACGGTCCAGGCAGAACAAAGGGCATTTTTAAAGAGAATAAAATGATAAATTAGCGAATGGACAATCAGCAAGCTGCCTTACAACAAAGAAGTGGCACTGAGGACGTCCAAATGGCTTAAACAGCACTCGGACACACACATACAGAAGAAAAATGTATGCTGATTAGCATGAAGTGTGTATTGCGGTGTTTTGCCAGCTATCCACAGCTGGTGGTCCAGTACAAGTGTCCTCTCCTATTTGTTTGGATTCAATCTGGAGTGCCGTATAAGGAGCCAAGGGAACATATAAAATGAAAGAAGAAAAGAGAAACAAAATAGCGTTAAGTAGTAATTTAATTGCTCATTTCTCCGTTGCTTCATCTCTCCTTTGTTGCAGGTGGAACCGTGATGTTCCAGCATCTGTGGCTATCAGGACTGTAGCCTATCTGTTTATTAAGATAAATCGGCTGCATAAGAACTGATCAAAGATATAGAATCATACCATCTTATGAAGTTCTACACTTATTCTCTTAGCAAACATAAATATATGGGCACATATACATGCATTCTCATCTAAAGGGGCATTTGAAGAGCTTCGCTCTCATGTGGCATTTGGAGTGTCGTATCTTCTCCAAGTGTCTGGGCTCCATCAAGCCTCATTTAGGGCGCACACACACACATGCACGCACACATTCACACACACAGAGCCAAAAGCAATGAGAAATCCTGTGCAATCCACACTGGAGCTTTGTTGTTGTTTTATTTTACATGGCACAGTTCACCTCATGAGGGCCCGTCATGTTGATGTCACATGATCAGCCAAATATTACTCCCTTTCTATTAAGAGAAACTTTCATTCACAAAATAAAATAATCAAGGCTGATTAAACTTTTGTGTGATAGAGCATCCACACCACTAGGTGTCAGTATAAGTTGAAAATGACTGCTAAATCAACCAGCGCGATGTTACCAAAAATTACTGAGTGCCCCTTTAAGCATGTGTTAAGAAACAAAATTATCATAGCAATCACTCTTATTGTCTTCTGAGGTGTTGTCAAATCTGTTTTGTCTGGATGTCCTATTCCAAAACAGACTCATGACCTTTCCTTGTCATTCCCGTTTCTCTCGTCTGTGTCTATCATATGTACTTTGATTGTGTGTCAAACAGTGAAGTCCCTCTTCAACAATCACACCTAACAACGCTCCCTGCAGCGCCTGTCTCTCTCTCATCATTTCTCTCTCTCTCTCTGGCTCTAAATAGGAACGGCTGATTGCATACTGTCTTCAGTGCTCTAAAACAGACGCAATAAAAAGCCAGTGCTGAATACAGAGGATATGTCGCCAATGAACAAGTACAGAAATAAAAGGTCAAGAGGAAGGTGAGAGACCAAAGAAAAACAATGAAAGAAAAAACATAAGAGAATAGGAAATGAAAGAAAGACAGAAAGAAAGATAAGGTCATAGATAAGGCTACTGTATGTGTCACAATGTGTACATTTGAGCCACCTACAATACCTGACCAGCAACCCACTTTAAATCTAGTGGAATGTAACAGGGCCGGGTCTGATACATACCCGAAATGATTACAGATATTTCTGAACTAGGTCTTGCAGCTCAATAGTAATCAAACAGGTCCAAAGAAAAGCACATTACAGTGTAACCATAACTGCAGGGTCAGTTTAAGTGAAATATTGATGAGCTTCAAAAAGAGAAGCTTGTTTACCCTTGTTTACCACAGTGTAAAGAGAAATCAAAATGTTCTCTGAGAAAGACCTTGGATGCATTTGAACCGCTGTGAAAAACATCTCTGTGATGTTGAATTAGTGCTGATTCAATATTAAGTATCCTCAAACTGATCTCAGTTCAGCACTCAGACTTCAAAAAGTTCTAAAGGTATCACAGAGAAGTTTCTTTGTGATGTAATAATGTGGTATGTAGATCTACAAAGCTTTTAATGGAAAGACTACTAAACCTGAGTCTGACACTATCCACAAACATTACAACTTTCACACACCCACATATACACCTTCTTTCTCCACTGGTGAGGGATTTTTCCATTTGCACCTTTACTACCCCATTGTTTCACAGATCAGACAACAGAGCGACAGACAGCTCTCCTCCACCCACAGCCCTGCCTCTCAATGTGATCCACCCCTCTCTCTCTCTCTCTCTCTCTCTCAGGGGAACACCAGCATCATACATAAACAGGACCTTCCCTTCATCCTCCTGTCGTAAGCCTGAAGGTGAAAACTCAATTTGTATACCTGTGTTATATTTCAGGGAAAAGGAAGAATCCCTGTTCTTTGTGATAATCCCTGCCCAACACACAATAAGCTTTCCTCTGTTTTCTTTCCATCTCTGCTTCGCCCTCAACGAGATTTGTGGGATTGAAGTGGTAGGAAAGGAAAGGTCAAAAAATATAGACATAGGTATAGATATAGATATGGGACATATAGATGATAAATGCAGATATTCTTAGCCTACTGTCTGAAAGAAACACATTGTATTGGCACTCCTGGATCTTTATGTATATAGAGAGCGAGAAACTCTTACTGTGGCCACTGTATGTGCTTCAGACACATCTTGGTGCTCATGCAAGCAACACTAGTTTGACCCCAGCCTACAACCCCCCCCCCAACAACTATGCAAAAGGGGCATAAAGCAGTAGAGAGCTGAAGCAGTAATAAACTCTTCAGAAGGGTGTTGAGTATTAATTGATCAGTAGGAGTCGTGCTAAAGGAGAGAAAGCTGTAATTAAGCTACACAGGCTATGAATGTGATTTTATAATGACTGCCACAAACACACACTCACACTGACTCAGACAAGTTTCACGTGACACTGCACACGCTCATAATTGCAGTCACACAGATCTGCACCAAAGCCGCTCCACACTGGTGAAACACTGTATCATTTACAGCACATGTATGATCTGTTGCAGTACTTTACCATTTTATGTGACTGCAAAGAGGCGTGAAGAAACGATCAAATCGTCATGCAACACAATGCAATCACAAATAAAACGGCACTGGAAAGGCACAGATGTTTAAACATCTGTACAGTTCAGACTCGCACAGTGACTGGCTTATGTCAAACAGATTGGACATTATACTGAATAGCTGTGTGTGTTTGACATTATTTAAGTCGATGGCATTAAACAGCAGTGCTAAAGTTTGCACTGAGAAGTCATTATACTCACAGCAAGACTTGTTGCCTATTTAGGGATCGTTTAATGACATTTCTTTACACACATTCAGTCAGACCAGACGTCTTCAGTGGCAATGCTGAAGTATTGCACGATTGTGTGGCTACAAACTTAATTAAAAAAGAGAAAACAATGGAGAAACATTTATGTGTCAGTTTCAATACACATTGTCATATTTCTAATTTATTCCCTAAGAAATCCATGAATGGCCCCTCTGCCCACGTAATGAAAACAATGGCTTTCAACCCTCCACTCCCTCCCTCCACTGAATCGACTTATTCCGTCTGTTAAATGAATTTGTCCCTTCAATCTCCTTTCGTCCTTTCAGGAAGCAGATACAGGCTCGAGCGCCTGTATTGTGACGGCACAAATGAGGAGCGGAAATCTCATCTCCTATTTGGTAGCACAAGGTTCTAAACAAATAAAATATTTTCCTTCTTTCATCTCTAAAGCACCAGAAGGAAAAGACTGTGAGAGGCTTAGAAGCCCATTTACTTACTTATCTTACAGCAATCTAAAAGCCTTTCCTGCATGTCCTGAACCTGGCGTGCCGACAGTGATTGACACTTTGCTATCAAATAAAATAGAATTTGATGAGCTACAAGGACATGCTGAGAAAAAGGTTACCTGAAGTCGCACACCCCAACTGAATACCAAAAAGAATCATTCGTAAAAAAAAAAAAAAAAAAAAGTTCACAATTTTTGTCATTTTGAGAAATGCAGCTTTACATTTTTGGGTCAGTTTATAGTTTGGGTGAATTAATCCTTCAAATCCAGAGACACAAGCCTGTATTAAAAAAATATATATATGTTTTTTTTGTTTTTTATTTACCTCCCTTTTTAAGTTTACCCCCCTTTTTAAGGCTTTACAGTGAAGTAGTATGAAACTTTTGCTCCTCTCAAGTAGAACCTGTCTGTGCCTCTGGATGGTGAGAAGCATCTGCCTCTCACCTCTCTCTCCCTCTATCTGTCCTTCACTCCTCTGTTCTTAACACCTTGTGCTCCCTCTCCATCATTTCACAGATTCTGTGTCTCATAGGGACTGCTTGAGAAAAAAAAAGGCAAAGAAAAACAAGAAGACACACACAACTGTCAAACAGTGCTGATTGAAACTGCAAGGTCACTCTAAAGAGATAGAGAAAGGGAACGAGAGAGGGAGACTCGCTGAGATATCTGCCTTGCTTCTGCAGGGTGTGTGTGTGTGTGTGTGTGTAAATGGGAATAAAAGAGAAAAGCTCTAACAGGTGGATGATAGATAGCTAAGCAACTCTTCACCCCTGATGGCTTCAGGGCTCTGTCTCCATCATTGCTATGTTCTTTTTGTCTATTCTATTCACACTGCACCTGGGGTCCCCAAAGCTCCCTCCTTGGCCCTCTCCCACTTTACTCTCCATTTAAATCCTCAGCCAATCCTTCACCCACCTTGCAGCTCTCCGCTCTTGCTGTAGAGTTCCCGGCGCTGCTCTCGCAGGTACGCACTCATGCTGATGGCGTGGGATGAGGATTCAAACCTTTGAAAGGAGGGGTGGTCAAAGGTCATTTTGCAAAGCAAGGTCAAAGGCTCTTGGTTTTGTTAACTTGTAATGTGTAATGAATGGTTTCTTTTGATCAGATCACTTAACCTCAATGGCTTGAGTGATTCTGTGTGCTCTAAAGCTTCCTGCATGTTGCAAAGCAGGGCTGCGCACCATTCACAATTTTCGCATGTTCAGATTTGGTCTTTGGATTGTTTCAAAACAATCAGAACATATGGAGAGTTTCCAGAAATGTATTACTGTTATATTAATCAGCTTAAAAATACAACTATAGAAAGTTTTAATTAATTTAAACTTTAATATACTTACTGAACAAACTTTTTAATAAGCAATAGACGAGGAACAAATAATTTCTTTAAATGCTCTAGGTGCTCTCTCCAAATAGGGTATAAAAAATTGCAAACACTGATATTAACTGATATTAACATGAACACACTCACTTAAACAATGACTGTTTGGGTCTGAGTGGCTTCTTCTTGGCAAAAAATGCTCCAAAATCTCCACCAGTACTGGCGTAGGACAGTTGAGCGGACGGTTCTGCAGCGCTACGGGTGTTTTTGACGTCCAGGTAGTCCATTAGCAGCACCTGAGGGAGCACAGCAGGTTCAGGTTTTATTGTTCATTGAGTCATACACTGAAGTCTTAACCATACACATACCAGTTTATCAGTTAGTCAGTTCAGATAATCAGTTCATTCATGCATCTGTGCATCTTCATTATGGCTGCTTACAGCACTGCACCTTATAAACTAAAGTAATCCGGTCTAGAATGACTGAACTGCATTAGTCAGTTAAAACTAATCTGTTTTTAGGTCGGTCGCAGGCCCATATTTCCAACCTGTCTGTGTAACTTCAAACGCTTGCCATGTCCGCCAGCAAAATCCCATTAACTTTGATTAAAACATCACATCCGGGTTCATGAATATCAGATTCAACGCCATCCATAACCATTAAGGGTTTCTCCAACAGCTGCACAAGGACAGAACAAGAAGTTCAAGCTAACTTTTTTCACAAATTAGCTGCCCATTTTCCAAGCGTTCCATAATTTAGTGGAGCAATTTGCTTGGTCTATTTCTAAGACTTAGCTGCAAAACAGTACAGACTAGAGATGGAATTAGGAAAGGACAGATGGAAATAACATCTGACTGATAATAGGATAATTAAAAGAAGATAGGAAGGGAATCGACCACAAGAGGAGGGAAAGCCTCATCAGCATACATTCCTCAGCCCAGAGATGAGCCCAATCCGACCAGCCTGTTACATTCCTGTCAGATTATTAATTACTAATGCCCATCTGATCCAGTGATCTTCTCATATGCAGACGCCCAACTTAATTAAATGCCACTGGTTGCCTGATGAAGGAGTTTGAACCCACTTCAGTGACCTCAGAGAGGGAACATGGAAGTTTTAATGCAATTAACAATGGCAGATGGATGGTGGGAGAAAGAAAGATAGGGAGAGAGAGAGATTTCATGATGAAAATAGTAAATACAGGAAAAGAGGTAGATGGAAAGAGGTGTAAAGGGGAGGTTAGGAGGTGATAAGTCAGTGAATTCATCCAACAACTCAAATAAAAGAAATGAATATGGGTCATTCCCACTATGCAGTGGAAGACTAATGTCTTCATTTAGAAAGCCCTACAGGAAGTGACATCATTTCTGGTGGGAAAACAAAAGCCACAAACATCACTAAGAATTAGAAATAAATTTCAAGAATTGAGGTTTGTCGTATTCTGAAACATTTCATCCTGTTTCATCCAGAAACTGATCAAAAATTCAAAACATAAAAAAAATCAGAAGGAACTTTATGTTGGCAGTATCTGGTCAAGCTGAACATTGAAACTGTCTACTGTATATCAACAAAGCTGATCTTTTTGCGTAGAAAGTATGTGCAAGTAAACATTTATCTCAGTACATTTTAGAGAAAAACAGATACATGCAAGAAAAAGTTGAAGACAGATCCCATGTCCACCACAGCCATGAAAGAGGTCACTTTTACCAAACTCCCCAGGCGCCTCATCAGAAGAACCTTCATCTCATTATAATGCAGCTTATTAAAATACCCTTTATTTTTTTGGAGCTACAGAGATCCAGCGTGGGCAGCAGAAGTGCTGTGTCCACTTCAAAACACCAAACGTGTAGGTGGAAAGGAGCAGCTTCATCAATACAAATAACCCTAGAATGAGTCTGGCAATGAAACAGGCAGAACAAACCGCTGTGCTGAGGCAGAAACATCTAAAAGCACCACAACAAAGGAGACAAAGGAGCAGCCTACTCGTGAATTACGCTGCCCATGTATGGACACGCACTAACAAGAACCCTGTTTTACATTACTGTGAAGTCTTAGCATACTGTGACGCCACAGGACAGGTAATTTAAAACCAATATCTGTCATGCATGAAAATACTGCCATGGTTTTAGTGATCAGCAAGTTTGTACGGTTAGATAACATGGGTAAATGCTATTTGGGTCAGGATGATTGAATAGTTGGGTAGTCCTCCAACATCTACCTAGCTAATTAGTGAGGTTGACTGGTGTTTTTAAAGGAAGCTGGATATTTTGACCAAGATTTTTAACTTTAAAATTAGGAGTGCAGCTTTAAAAGTCTTAGATTTGGAGATTCAAGTTTGATTAAAGAGTTTAACCATGTTAAAAAATACTTTTGTCCGAGGGAAAGGAAGGACAAAACAAACAAACAAAAAAAAAGCAACATCACAGATACCCTTTGGATCAGTTTATTTCTGGATGTTAAGGCCCTTTCCTTATCAGAGGCCTTAACGACTAGGCTCTTTTTACAGAAGCAGAAAAAAAAAAAAATCAATATTCATGGCCTCTTCCAAGAAAAGACTAGCTAAAAATGGGCTTGGGAAACAAGAGCTTGTGAAAAACAGCAAATAGCTTTTCACACCAGATAATAAACACAGTGAATACTGTCTGGATTTGTGATGTTCTTGAATGCACGTGTGTGTGAGTCTCAGTAAATCCTGCTTCTATTACAACAATTCAGTTTCTTTAGAGCTCAAAGTTACAAAGTCACAAAGTTCATGCAAAGCGCTTAATGTATATGCAACAAAAAACAAGAGTCAATATTTTGGGAAATGTAAAATCTCGTTTTTAACTATTGGAAGAGCTCATGTCTTTTTGGGGGAGGGGACATTGTTATACTACAGAGCATTTGATTGGACAAAATGTGTAGTGCAGGATGAGTCATCAATAGTTTGGTTTTATGAGAACAAAAGTTTAGAAATACACTAGCTTCTTACTACAGGGTTTTCAAGCTAATTCACACGGCCTAAAAACCCCAGAAAAATGATTTCACTGCGTCTTTAAACATCAGCCCCTTGTCTTGAGAATGTGCTCTAAATTTAATGAACAGTGAAAAACAGCACTCATCCCCTCTATTAGCCAACAAATCAAGCTAATTAACAAAGAAAAACAGCACTGAAGGATGTGCAGGTGAGCACCTGCTCTCTGATGATAGATGTTTGCAGAGTGCTTTAAGAAACAAGAGACATAAACAAGCCTCATTGCTTCTTGTCAACCCCTCCTAAGATTTTAAACAAAGGTACTTTCCCTTCCTTCCATAGCTCTTGCAAAAGGACTCTGACACCAAAATATGACAAATTTCTTTATTTTTTTAAGAAATGTTGATGTGTACATGACCTTCAGAACTTTGTACATCGTACAAAAACAGCAAAACTTGTTTTTGTGTCTCACGTCATGGCTATACTTAAAAATGTATGACCTGACGGGCAAAACAACTATAATAAATGAGGAGGATGGTCACTATTATATGAGGATTCTGTCTCCATGGATACCTTAATATTATTCATAGTACTATAATTACAAAAGAGAAAAACATGGCTGTGCGTGAAACAAACACACACAGAGAAACAACAAAATACCAACTTCAGTACCAACAGCATATTTATAATATTTGTCAGATCATAACTGTGATGCTAAACCTATTGCTATTTATTAAGCAGCATCTCTGATTCGTCCAGCCCAGGTAATATGTTAATATGACAACTCAGGCAGAAAGAGGAAATGACATGTTGATTAAAAACTTGATTAAACTCTTTGTTGTCTTCAGTCTAATTTTTTTCATGTCATTTCATCAGATTTTAAACTCTGTATGCCAAAAACTTAATCAGAACATCTTCACAGATGCCTTGTGGGAGACATTTTGGGTGTATTTTTAGCATCTTATATTGGTGAATAGAGAATATGGAATTAATGGGATAATTCCCAAAAAAAATGTATATGACATTTATTTGATGTTCCCTTCATGGAATGAAGGCAAAACTCCAGAAAGGCATAAAGCATAATGAATGTAGTCCATACGACTTGTGTGCTATATAAGTCGTATTCTTGTGTATTCTGAAGTCTGGTGTTACAGCTTTGTGTGAGAAACAGAATGGAATTTATAATCACAACATGGTCACCATTCACTTTCACAGCATGGAAAGACAACTCTTGAAACAACTCTTTTGTGCTCCTCAGTGGAAAGAAAAAGTATTTTTTAAGACAAGATGGGAGAGTGATTAAATACTGACAGAATTTCAATTTTTGGATGAGCTATTACTTTAAGACAAAATTTTGCCTGCTATGGTGAAAGGGCTGCTATATCACATACAGTATGCACATGGGCAGGTCACACTTATGGTATATAGTGACACAAACTGGTTCCTTTTGTTAAGATTTCTAATTATAAAGAAATGCTGAAGAAAATCTAAAACCTTTCAAACTAACATTTTCTGAGCTGTGAAACTCTGTTGAGTTTTAAAATACACACTGCCAATTTTAACCAAGATCAATAACAGCAAATTGGGTTGAGTCTCTCAGAGGCTAAGCCTGTGTTCAGAGATTTAGATGGTTTAGAGATGGCAGTGTGGTGAATCTATCCTTTCTGACTGTGCTGTTGATCATTTAAAGCAACTGAAGTGAGGAAGGGAGCAATATCACAGACAGTAAAGTCATAGCTGTAGTCTAACAGCAAGTGCATGTGCTCTGACAAACTGATTCATGGTGCTCATATGGGAAAAGCAAGTTCAAATCTGGCTCGCATCACATTCCAATTCCATTCCATGTTGTTCCTTTCAGCATTTCTTGTCTAACTGGTACCTCATACCTCGTAAAGTGGTAAAATGGTCATAAAAGCATAAAATTGAAAAATAAGGATTGCTGAGGATGTTAAGAATGCGATGAATCTTTAAAACGTGGCACAGATTCATTCAGATAAGACACTGACAAACAATCCCTCCACACAAGACAGCCAATAACCTCTAAAAACAGATGCTGAGCTCATTGGTGATACACTGTGATAACTATGGATCCAAAAGCATCACTTAATCTCCTAAACCTGCAATGTGTGCACTACTTATTCTGACATTCCAGCTAAATGTAGACATTACATACTGCACATGAAGGTCAATACTCGTGATATCTCATTAAGATCAGGTCATTCGAATTCTCCAGCCATTACAGAGACAAACATTACAAAAGAATGCATAATTACTGCTGTAATTAACCAACATAAGAGAGATGCTTTTCAAAACAACCAACAAGTCTGAACCATAAAGCCCGTGGTGAAAAAGAACGCCGGGTTTAATACATGGAAATGAACTGCTCACTGTTATGATCATTAACCCTGTGGTGGAAATCTTTTAAATCTGCCTGCGATAAGCAGGCCGTGGCCGGTTACAATAGATCATTACACAACAGCTCATTTAGAGACCGTGTGTCTGTCTATCTCACCGATGTGAAACACAAGCTCTTTGGTTCTCCCTCCGCTGCCAGACCAATCACTGTCAGGGCATGAAACGCCTCACTAACGCTGTATAATCCAATTACTCTGAGGCTGTGTGGCTCCCACTAAATCTAAACAAGTTGTCAAAGTGGAAAGTTTCTAATTTCCTTTCTTGCTTTTTTTCCATCTCACGCTGTTGTTTTGTTCACCCTCTTACCAATAATTCCCGGCTTAGTCCATGAAGCTGTGAGGGAGAGGGGGGCATGAAGCGCAATCATTTTTGTCTCCTTAACGACAGCATGAAGTCTTGCAGCACTTTGAAAGTCCCAAGTAATTCTCCTTATTGTTGCAAGAATTAACAGTTAAAATATTTAAACCTGAAGAATGCAATTTCTGCACAACTAGCGTCACCAAATGCATCTGCAAAACTGGTGATGTCATAAACATTTTCTGAACACTCCCCATGTTGAACGTACAAACTAAAAGCCCCGCCCCAAACGAACGCCATTGGTTCAGCCAATGCTGCTGTAAAAGACTGGACGAGGGCTCTAACAAACCAAGCAATGTTTTGACAGGACCGTACTTTCACGGTAATGTGGTAGAATTATAGATTATATATGATACATCAAGATTTGATCTGTCAGTGACAAGAGTACAGTTAAAGGCAACTTCATAAAATCAATATCTGTTTATTCCATGCACAACACAACAGACAACATGAGACTAAATTACGTTTAGTCCAAATATGGATTGTAACAAACTTTTGTTCTGCTGTCTCATCTGATCTACAGTTCATAAGTCAGTTAAATATTATATCTTCAGTTCTGTCTATCTAGGGCACTTCATGTCTTCCATGTAATGGAAAGGTCAACATGATTCCTGCCTCTTGTAGGAACAGAGAAACTTGGGAACAGAAGTTTAGCATTAAGACAGACAGAAAGAAGAGCAAGAGTGATACAGAGGTCACATCTGCACTTAAAAGGGAACAAGAGGTTATGCCAAAGACAGACAACCAATCAGGTGGCATCAAGAACATCAGGATGTACTCGGTGTGGGAGCCTCATTCTCAACCGAGACTTTCATAAGTCACACCTGAGAGCATCAGGAGACTGTAGACTGTACTGCAGTGCTACAATATAAGAACAGGGAAAAGAGGAGACATAAGAGATGGAAAAAGAAGAAAAGCTGAGACAAAGAGTGTAAAGACAAAAAACTAAAAGAAAAGAAAGGAAGGACAAGATCAGGGAAGAGACAAAATGTGATCAAATAAAACAGCCGAAAAAGGTGATAAGAAAAAGGAGATAATAGAGATGAAAAGTAAAGAGACATCATAACATGAATAAAACAACAGACGAAAAGAGAGAGAGAAAAGGAAAAGAATATAGATGAAAAGAAAAGAAACATCATGAAACAAAATAAGACATACAAAGATGCAAAGACAAGGAAGTAATTAAAAGAGGTAAAAAGAAGAGACAACATGAGACAAAATAAAATGGATGAAAATAGACTAAAAGAAAAAAGCGTGTGAAGTTGTCTGATGGGGAGCGTTTATACTTTGAGTTTAGAGCGATCTAAACTAACATAATGCTGTTTACTGAAAACACACCCCAGTGAAGTGAAAAAAATGCAGGGAATCAGACAAGACTTTACAAGGAAAAAATAAAACAAATGACAGAGAAAATCTCATCTTCTCTAATGAGGATTCTAATCCAGAGCTTACATTATCTCACACCATGACCACAGGAGACCACAGCCCCTGGCAACCGGCCCGCTCAGAAACATGATTACGACTTAATATCATCAATTTCTTTAAAGCCAGAAGACACTGCAGCAGAAACACTTTTCCTTTATTAACTAAATCTTTACCCTACAGCACAAGTTCAATGTCAGTTGACTCTGAAAAACCTGGTACTTTGTTTTGACCATCTGATTATTAATTTGTGTATTCTGCTGAAAGCTGTGTTTACACCTGGTATTTATATTTGTCTAGAGGGTTGAATCTCTGTTTATGTAAATGCATAAATCATTTATCACACATACTCCATTTAGAACTGTATTTGTATATCTGACTGTGCTGTCCATTTAACGTGTGATCGCATCACCCAAGATGGGTGTTAATGAGCCCTGTAGTGTCAAAGAGCCCTACTTCATTTCTCTCATTTTAGCTATCCAGTTCTCTCTCTCCTCACCTAGACCCTTTACAGACTAAAGCAAGCCAAAACAGAAAGCTAATTAAAAAAAAATAAGAGATAATAAATGCATCTGTTGCTACTGTACCTAAGGGGTGAGGTTCTTGCACTAATGATTGCTGAAAAGAAGCAACACACATTTACTCAAACCCTCCTCACACGGAAACTAATACCGTACTTCTCTGAGAGACGCAACTCGCTACTTAAGAGTGTGCAAAGAGCACAGCGGGGCCGTAGCAACAGTTGGCACAGTTGAGCCTGTTCTTTGTAACTGCTCTCTGCAGACCGCTCTGAAAAAAGAAAATAAAAAAGAGAAGAACAAAACGAAAGAAAGTACAAGGTCAGAGTCTGACTTTTCACCCTGTTTGATGGAGTGATGACAAACCCATTTACTCATTCCCCAGCTGCACAGCCGCTCCTCACTCTGCTCTCCAGTCCTGCCTGTCTGATGCTCTCTAGCATGCCGTTATGGACAGAGAAGAAAATGATGCACTAAAAGGGCACACATGGAGTGAGATGAAGACAGAATGATGGAAAGAACTATTTAGAGAAAGAAGAGTGCAGAGAACAATACGATACATGAATAGGCTATGAAAATGTCTCTTTTTATCCAACCTCTTTAAACTTGAATTTAGATTGTGATTATTATATAATACAGTGTGAATATAATTTGATGTATAATGTGAATATAATGTGAATATTCAGTTGTGTTTAAATTTCTGAATTTGAATCTCTTTATCCTTCAATCACGATTTTTTGACTATAAGAGCATGCCAAGCGACCCGTCCATGTTGATTTCTATCTAATGTGATTAAAGTTGTTCCAAGTGTACCAAAATTCAGAAGCAATTTCCTCCTCCTTTGTTCTTGTCGTCTATTTAAAGTCAATGCATCTTAAGCCAAAAACAATTCAGATTTTGTTTTACGTAAACATGCATTGCTGTCAGGTCCAATATACCTGGCGCTGCCACAGCCTTCCAAAACAGCTTCTGTGCAAAGCCTATATTAAAAGAGTCTTTGTATGGAGTGACAGATTTTGCTGCTTTTGCAGGTAAGCTTCAATAATTGGTCTTTTTAGACAGAAAATGAAGTGTTGAGGCATGGAGGAAGTTTATATTCAGTAGAACATCAAACTTGAGAAGATCAATTCAACTGACTACAAAAGCAAATTACACATACAAGTGGAAGACTTCTGGATAGGACAAATTTTTCCTTTTTCATTTAGAGTTCAAATAAACTATATATTCAAACCTGATAAAAGAAACGTAAACATATAAATCACGAAAAAAACCTGCGGCAGGATTTAAAGAAACAGGTTTCAAACACACAGATACTCGAGGTTGGACACTCGATCTCTTGAGAGATTCTCAAAGGTTACACAAACAGCTGGTAATCTCTCCTGCCCATCAGTCTGTTGCCAAACATACTCGCTCGCACACTCACACTAAAAGTCAACATTATCCAATTAACACACTCCAATTAAACATGGCACTTTGGATGAGCTAATGTGGATTATTCACAAAACTTCAGCCTCACATTCTCTCTCCACTTACACTGTCTTACAGGAAAGATACAACAAACAGCTAACAGCTGTAAACATCTCCTGTTTACTGCAGAGTTTACAGTAAATTACTATTAATAGTACATTTAAGCTGCAAACAGCTTTAAATATGGCTGAAAACTTGTATTAAAGTGTATGATGTCATAGGTTTTCTGCACACATTCAGGGCCATATCAATGCAGAAGTGATACGTTTAAGAAATGTTTAGAACAGCAGGTTTACATCATTTTAACTGCTAACATTTCAACAAATGTTCATAAGAACATGAGCTCCAAATATTTTTCAATGTAACTGAAGAAAATGCACTTATGCACAGATAAGTGGCTATCAGTTATGAATCTAAGGTTTGCATTTAGTGTAAGGAATTTTTTCCCCCAATTGTAATTGTGAACACTTATAAAGCAATACTTCAGAAAGTAATAAAAGTAAAGTAATATAGATGCATAAAAGTAAAGGATGCATAATTTAAGGTATCAACCATGTCTGGCATGGGTTGAGTCAAAGTTTAGCAGGTCAACAGGTAGGTTAGCAGGTTACTAGCTATAGCAATTACAATACCTGTCTTAGCAAGAACAATTAATCTTATCAGGTTCCATATTTGTCATCTAATTACCTGGATCCGGTCTAATGAAAGACTGAGGGACTGACCTGCAGAACAGTTTGGATCTTGGCATAGACGTCGGCCTGCTCGTAAAGTTTTATCCCCTGCTGAGCTCCATTGGGAGAGACCACAATCTTCTGCAGATGATTCAGAACCACACTGTGAGCCTGGGCCACTGCATTCAGTTTATCAAACAACAGCTCCAGCAGTTCCAACAACAACCTGAAGAGGGCAGCAGAGAGAGAGCATGCCTCAAAATGGAAGTAAAGTAAGAATAATCGCTTTTTTATGTCAAAACTAAGATCTAGTTGTGTGAGACTTGAATGAATGATCAAGTATAAATAAATGAAATCAAATGAAGTTTCGGTCCTAAAAATCTTTTTCCACAGCTCCAATACAATAATCTGAACCTACACATGCAAGAAAAATAAAACAGGACATCTACATTCCCAATCTTGAAGAAGCCTCCTAAGACAAACTGTATTATAAGTGAGTTTGGCTCAGAGAAGTCCCTCCATGTCACCCAAACTGAGCCAGAAAGTGGTCCATCCTCTGTTTCTAATGAACATGACACCAGCAGGGTGTTGACAGAATCTCCCTCTTGGGCAGCACCAGCTGTTCACAGACGACAATTAGCAGCATCTGTCAAACTCTCCAGGTCCACTAGGAGGACCCACAGCTGTCTGACTGTTGTGGAGTTTAAACATCTGTCCCAGTAAAATGAGTGTGAGGTAGAGGAGAAAATCGGGGGGGAGCGAGGATGAGGTTGGAGATGACAGCTTGACACATGCTGTATCAAAACAACGGTTCAAGCAACAATGACAGTCCGGTCATAATTGTCACAATCTGGTGTGGAAATGTTTATTATTATTGTTTTTTATGAAAGACAGGAAGATGATGACCTTTCACCCACACTTAACAAGTAAACACACATTACGTCCATTTACATAAACTGCATTTATGTGTAGCCTTATTTTTTTTTTCCCCACGGACACACACCATAAGGTACACATTTCACTATAAACTCTAATGCAACAGCAACTTCCTTGAGGTTTCCATAGAAACAGAGCCCTACCTTAACTTGCACGTTTCCACAGACACAGAGGTAAAACACTGAAATTGCTTTATGGTTAAAAACAGGAATTTCTACAGGTCATTTGAACATTTTCAGGTATAATCAAATCCTGGCAAATCATATTTTATCATAAGGAATCAAATTATCCTGATATTGATGTAACTGATGTACAGATTGTAACTCTTAGATCACAAAACATCTTCCTCATGCAATCTAAAGAGCATTTATTGAAACTAAGCCATAAAAATGACACATCGTGTACTTCCGTGACTGTGTGATGTCACACCGATGAATGCATAAACACATGACAACATTTACACATCAATGATAACTATTGGATGTTCAGTAACTGCCTCGCCCTGTTACACTAAGGTATTAGGGAGCAAGTGAATAAAAACCATTTTACTTAAACACCAGAAGAACTAACAATATAAGAATTAAGAAAAGTTTGGCAAAGTGGCTTCAGGCTCTATATGTCACCTGTAATGAGTGACTGAAGTTTTGTTTTAACAAAGTATCTGGTCAATTCAGTCTGATCCTAACAGTTTTTGATATATTTCTGTACAAGCTTTATCACTACCTGTCACACTGTCACACAGGCTTTGCAAAGAGGCTGTTATTGAAGCACAGGGAATTTAAAAACTATAACTGCACAACACAACAGCAAACCCACAAACCGATGCATGAGTACAGCAGGAGAAGGCTCTCTGTGCTGTTGTTCATTTGCAGCAAACAAAAATGAACATATTTCTACGAAACCAAGATAAGATGAAACATGGTTATAAAATTCAAATCAAGCCAATTTTGCCAATATATTTTGAACCACAGGGAAAAACTGACCTCTTTAATACAGGAAATTAAATTAAAATGAACTCCTGTGTGTGTGTTATCAAAATGAACATTTTATGATATATTAGTACATTTGTCTTAAAAGGATTGTCAGACGAAACGCATGCACACATAAAACTGCTTTTCAAATGAGCTTGCGAACAATGGAAATTTCACTTAACGACCAAAGTTTCCAGTATAATACTTTCCACTTTCAAAGAAAAATCTCCATTTATTTCATTAAAAGTGTGCAATCAAAAGTCGGTGGATACGCTTTCGCACTGAGCACATTAAAGAGGGAAGTGGAGGGCAAACATTAAATACAGAGAATGGCTGTAGAAAAACGAAGCGATTGAGAGTTCATTTCTGCCTTGGGTGAGGAGCGTTTGCTTAAGAGCCTTCATTATCTGTCTTTTCTTCCCCTGCTTTTGTTTTTCTGCATTAAAGCTGATGCTTAAGCAGACACCGGCTGCGTGGCACTTTTATGGATTACACCATTTCTGGAAATGAGGGAGGTATGAATGCCACACGAGAGATGAGAGCATTGATCCAGCCAGTCATCATCGAGTAAAGAGA
The DNA here is from genome assembly GCA_036877525.1 of Chromobotia macracanthus. NCBI lineage: Eukaryota > Metazoa > Chordata > Actinopteri > Cypriniformes > Botiidae > Chromobotia > Chromobotia macracanthus. The sequence continues at coordinate 6,265,309 of JAZGTH010000012.1, read as the reverse complement.
GTGGGAGAGGGCGAGAGAGAAAGAAAACAATGGAAACCAATCATACTCCAGTGCAAATGCCTTTCAGAGCAGTCTGCTGCAAGATGGACAACTACCTAAAGTGACTGTCACTGGAAGCTGTTATATCTTATATTGTTTATCGACAACATGAAATTGAAGCAGAGTCCATTTACATTCTCAATAATAGTCCCTGGTTTTGTGTGTGATTTTTTGATACAAGTTATAAAAGAAAAAAATCTGCTTCTTTTCATAATCAAAATGTAATGGCGTCAGAAACACTCATTAACATTTTTTGTTTGGCTGATTTAACCAAGGCTGCATTACAGTTTAAACTATAAAATCATAGCCTTAACATTTATGATCCAATAACTTACTGATGGATAAAATCACATTATTTTCAGTCAAATATTGTGTTTCTGAAGATAAAATTGTCTTTAAATTTGTAGCTAACTAGGAGTAAGATTAATGCCCTATCTCTCTGTACTGGCTCTTACCTGGGCTGGTTATCTTGTGCCAGGCTCTCTCCTCTCTGGTAGGCATGGTCCGCGATCTGAGTGGTGGATCTCTTGAGGATCTGCTTGAGCTCGGGTTCCAGACGCTCCATGATAGCTTCAATGGTCTCAGGAATCTTCTTGAGTTTGGCGAGAGCTTTGATCAGGATCCCCATGAACTCAGCGCTGTTCTCCTCTGGGTCCACATCCAGTTGTTCTCTCATTTCCTGAATCTCACGCACTGCAAAAATACACACACGGTCAATAAATCTACAATAACTACCATTACATAACTTATACCACCACTAATTACACCAAAAGACAGTTCATAGCTGTTTTCTTTAAAACCAAACCCACTTGGGTAGAAATCCCGCTGTCCTTCACAATGTTTCAGTGCTTTCATAATGCTTTACCTCTCTTCAGCAGCACAACTGTTTTTTTCTAATACACCTCTCCATATTTACCTGCTCAATAGAGTGATAATACAGTGAAGGGGTAATTTTTACCCCCGTCTGCTAATACCCTCAAAACCCAATTACTGTTTAAAATGGTCTTAATGTTTATGGCAAGTTAATGGGCACAGGTTTTTTCATTCCCCCCCAAACTGTAGCTTGCTCAATAATTACTACAATTACCACCGACAAATGATGTGCAAAAAGGCTATTAGACAAAATAGGCGACAAAAGGGAAGTGTCTTCCGCAGCAAGGAAAATGCAGTCTGATGGCGTCACCCTATCACACATAATTGTAAGCGTTTCGTGTAATGTGGAGAAAACCGCAGCCAGTACAGGAATAACGTTGGCCCTGAGTGTGAATTACACACAGTTTTACTTGTTTAAGCAAATAGGAACAATTAAAGGGATAGTAATCAATTAATGTGAGATTCTTAGTGATGATTAGAGGGGAAGAGAAAGACAGATGGAAACAGAGAGACAGGCAGAGAGGCACTAGGTAGGTATGTAGGTAGGTAGGCTGATAATAAGGGGGATGGAAGGATGTTTCAAATGACAGACAGACAGACGTAAAGATTAATGGACAGACAGATCACTCAGAAAAACCTAGTCATCATGAAATCATTATTTTTTATGGAACATTGCAGTGTTTATTAAAAATTATATATCCGTGCACTATTGTCAATATTTTTTGTCATTATTGTTTTAAAAATCATGTGCCCCATTTATCTTCACTCAAAATCTGAAAATGTGCTTCCCCTCTGGAATGGCAGACCTTTTCTGATGACATCAGTCTGACAGCCTGGGCGGAGCCAGAGCCGTTAACAACTCTCCACCAAGGGGATCAATTTCCAGTGGGTGAAAAAACAAGCCACACCCTCATCTCTGTTTCAGAATGCTAAAGTTGGATGCAACTTCTGGTTCACATGGACTTTAAAGTCATTTTGAATGGTTTTAACAGGACTACTGTACTTATGGTAATTGCCCTAGTGCTTGAGAGTGTGTCTCTGAGACAGTGCAACAGAAACAGACAGCTGTGGGTGGGTTGGTGGGTCTGATAACAGTCTCAGAGCTCACAGTGGAGTCGGCCCCACACAGGAGATCATGGATAACAAGGCCCGCACCCCCGCTGCGCTGACAGTTCTGCATGATTAATAACAGGAGAGAGGATCTCATCTACACTGCTTAATATGCTTATTGAAACATGATGTACTGAGATCATGAAACCTGGGCGTGGGTGTGTGTATACAGACTAGTCTTTTTTAATATGAGAAGTGTACGTGAAGGTGTCAGTCACTGTGTAATTGTAAAGGTGAATGAATAATAGGACATTAGTGCATGTATATTGCATAAATTGTGTAGATGAACTGTATGTATATAAGAGGACAAGAGCACGGGTGGCATGCCAAAATCTGAGACATTTATATTTCCTCCATTGCCATGCTAACAGAGATAGTGACACTGTAAATCCCCCCTCATATCCAGCCCAGCCACTGTTTCCCTTTAGTCCAGAAAAAGGAATCCATCATTCAGATTCAAAGACGAGTGTGACACTGAGTTCTAATTCACTCTCCCTCCCTACCAAGGCAGAACTCTATTCCTCTCTTATTCACATTTTGGTAGTTTCTAGTTTGCATTCAAACCAATGCACATGTTTGCTCTAGTGCATTGTTTCTCACCTGGATAAAGCTTGTTTGCATTACAAAAGTAAATAAAACTGTCCTAACAATATGCAAAAATGAAACCTGCTATTAGATTGATAAATATGAAAGTTTCATTTGGTTAATTCTGTCAGAACATACCTATTTCTGGCTTGCAACCCACCATTTAGGAACCACTAGTCCTACCCTCCTTAATCTAAATAAGTATGTATTCCTATTTACCTATCATGTTTTTTTTCAGGTCATTTGTTCTGTATTTTGCTGGTTCTTACTGCTGGATGTTCCTGGTGTGCTGAACTGTGATGGTTCTGTGATCTTGCGTGGAGTGGACAAACTGCCGACATCCAAAACAGACGTGTCCTTCAGAGCGGACCTGAAAGAAAAGAACGCAGGTAGTTACTACCTTTATCGCTATAGTAACCATCGTCATAGTGACTGAAGCCATCTCATCAGCAAACAATGTTTAAAGATTCACCATCGTGATTCCCAGATAACCACAAAAAGTTTCCCTGAATGTTTTATGAAAATAATAGAGAATTATCCTTGGAACTATTTCCATTGAAGAGGTCAGAACATGATAAATCAAAAACTCTGGCTGTGCAACACACGAGAGAAAATGAATATAAATCCGGCCACTTTAGGATGTTGCTCAAAAGACAGAAAATTTGTGACAGCCATAACTGTGGCCGTTTCATGTAATGTGGAGAAAACTGCAGCCACTCCAAGAATAACTTTAGCCGTAAGTGCGAATTACAGACAGTTTTACTTGTTTTAGCGAATAGGAACAATTTACATGTACATTTATTCATTTGGCAGATGCTTTTATCCGAAGCGACTTACAGTTTATTTAAAGTATACTTTTTATCAGCACGTGTGTTCCCTGGGAAACCACAATCATTGCGCTGCTAACACAATGCTCTACTAGTTGAGCTACAGGAATTTAAGAGTAAAATATCATTTAAAGTGGGATCCTTAGACGATTAAAGAGGAAAGGGTCAAGTCAAGTCAAGTCAAGTCGAGCTTTATTGTCATTCCGCTATATGTGGGGACATACAGTGGAACGAAATGTCGTGCCTCACAGGACCACGGTGCTACATAAATAGAGACATACAACAATGACGTGAAACAGTATAAATCTAAACACAAATACTACCAGAATTAGATTATAAATATACTATATATAAAGTTGCCTAAACATAAACTATTAAATACAAACTATACAAATGTTTCACATAAATATTGCACGAGGAAAAAGAAAGTCAAGCACTGTTCCTGGCTGGAGAACAGTACAAGATGATCTGTAGTGCATGGGCTTGTAAACATACATATGTTATGAGTCTTTTTTGTGGGATTATGTACCCTTGGTTGTAAAAGGGTGCAGATATATGGATGGATGAACAAACATTAAAAGGCATTGAAATGATCAGAACATAAAAAAATCAAAAAGTCTGGCTGTGCAACACGTGACAGAAAATGAATAAAAATCCTAACACTTTAGGATGTCACTCAAAAGACAGAAAATTGCAGTCGCATCATGACCCTGACTAATAAATCATTTCTCCTCATGAAAGCACCGTGCTATAATTACATGGCCGTAAACAGAGCAGCGGAAGTACGGAAAACATGCGCGCACAATTCTGAGATCAAAAACCCTATTACAAACAACTCCACACTTCAGCCCTGCGGGTCACCAACCTGCATTAGCTTAATGCGCTACACCGCTGCGCCTCGTGTCATCTACAAGAATTAGCATTGCAGAGGCAGCCGCGGTGTTTGCGCAACGCGCTAGTGCGGGGGGGTCAACGGTTCCCCAGCGACGGCACATGCGTGGGCGCTCGTGTTGCCATCGAGAAAGGCAAAAACCTATTATCATTCCCTCCTGCTCATCTGCAAGGGTGTGAATGACTTGTTTCTGTTTGTGCTGAGCGCCACGTCGGTGCCACGGCGGCAGGCTGGCCTGCGCTCAGGGACAGGAAGAGTCGCAAATAAGATAATTGCATAACTCTGGTGGGTAAGCTGCAACAGGGCCAGAAAGGTTTTGTTTACCAACAAGCTAATGATTTAAGACCCTGGTGAATGAAGCCTTCAATAATAAATTTAATATTTTGATTCTCCTTCAAGATAGCATAATCACCCTATTAGCAAATCCAGTTAGCAGCCTGTTATTAACTGTGAGAAGCACAGCTAGGGTAAGATGCAACAAGCAAGCTGGAATAGACCTCAATGCAGAAGCATGACGCATTTTCCTTGTGTCAGCCTGCAACTAATTAAAGTTTATACAGAATGTCAAACTAGCCGAGGTTTACGCCAACTTTGGCCCATACTCAAGCTATGAATCTTAATTAGTCTGATCAGTTATTCTGTCTGGCATATTCCACACCCGTATTAACGATGAGACAGCAAAGACTCATGGGATGTTTGGTTTAGAGAACACGTCTTTCTCTTTAAAAAGTACACAGCAATTAGGTGAGCGGCGTGCCCTGCCACCAGCAACCTGCAGAGGTAAATTAATCCAGGGCTGAGAAATGACTTTGTAGCTCCGAAGGTAATTGCTTTGAGCTTACTGGCATAACCCGAGTATAACCTGAATCAAAGGCTTCATCGACTTTTGAACAAGGTTTTTATTTCTGTATCATTCAGTCACTTTTGGTAGCAAGCTTACCGTTTTCAATGAGCACCAATGATACTTTTGCTTCCGGAACGTATTTTGCAGAATAGACGATTTTTGCTGCTTGTTCAATTTAGTTAATTAAAAGTAGTTAATGCAATTCTTATCACAGATTAGTTTTATTGCATTGCATAAATTTAAATTTGTACCATGGAAGTTACTTAGTCCATCTGTATTGGGACAATACAATTTTACTTGCCATATTGAATGTACAGAAATCAAGACCTACACAGAAACATCAGAAAATGATTTGAGCATTTTTTTAGTCTAACAAGTAGGGTTTTTAATTTATGTAACTAAATACGAACATATACTTCCCCATTCAAACATTCCTCTAAAACTGACTTAAAAAACTCACCGGCCCCTCTCTTTGTCTTTGCTGCGGTGACCCACACGACTGGTAGACTTGATGTAGAGGTGTCGATGAAGCTCGTCAATCAGCACTACATGAATGTTGAGCTTCTTGCTGTGGAGCTCCAGACGCAGATCACTGAGACCCTCCACCTGCAGCAGCGGCCCCTCCAGAGAATCCACAGCAGACACCTGCCAACACAACAGCACTTCACTTTTTCAGCTGGACAGGATTTACAGTAGCCTCATTAAAGCATCTGGATATCAAAACCCTCTTAAAAAATGCTTCAAATGCATTAGATAAATATCTAACCCAAGTGGCCTCTTCAAACCAATGACCTTTTCACAAACCTTCACTTATCTGAGCCATTATACTATTATATTTAAGCAACAGTCCAGTTCAACTGAGCTACAGTGTGTCTATTGGCATTGTATTAGCAACATAAAAGATTGTTGGTTCCATTCCCAGGGAACACACATACTGACCTTGAATGCACTGTAAGTCTCAGATAAAAGCATCTGCCAAATACACAGAAGTAAATGCAACATGACTTCCATGTCATTTTAGTGGACTCTAGTTCCCTTCATCATTCACCAATATGTCTTACCAGAGTAAGCACAGGTGTAGGTCATTACATGAACTATGGATTTCATATGTATTCATATGTATTTCATTATGTTCCACTATGTCTGAGAACCAGAAAATATCATAATACTTTTTGTGTATTTAAATAATCCTAATCATTAAAAACAACAAATATCTTGCTGGAAAGTGTGTCTGTGCTATTTTTTGTTTTAGAGATAACACTATTGAAATGATATCATCTCAGAGAGTGACATTTTGTAAATGTTGAGTGAGTACTTTTGGGGTTTACTGTATTTAGGCTAAACTATTGGTCATTGGTAACTGATGCTCTGAGTGATGCCAAACTCTTAAAATAACCTTCCTGGAAAAGGTTCTACAGACTATTAGAAGTTAAGAAGGAAATGGTTCTTTTATAAACTTTGACTGAAAGATTATTTTGGGAACCAAAAATGGTATGGCACTGCAAAAGAACCCTTTTCATCACTTTTAATTTTGTTTAGGAGTGTAGAAGACAAATCATTCTAGACTGGCTACCCTACAGGATCACATAAGAACATATAAAGCACAATAACAATTGTCATCTAATCAAGGTATTAGAAGAGGAAAAACGCAGCGCGACAGACCGCAGTGTTGCTGAATATTCACTATGCTGAGTACACGGGTGTCTCCAGCAGAGAGAATAATGAAGTATAGGGCAGCTGGTTGAATGAGGCGTGATACAGAGCTTATCAGTCTGTATGAAATGAGAGAATAGCGTACATATAGGAACACTTTCTTTTCTCCACACAGATATATTACCCTCGCTAAAAAAATGGACACAGGTGGTTAGATGGTCTGCCAGCCTGGCCAAGCTGACCTGCTTGGCTGGTTTTAGAAAGGTTTAGGGCACTTCTCAGCTCATCGCTTGGTTTTTCAGGCTAGGTGACCAGTTAAAACCAGCAAACCTCCTACTACTAATCTGAGATGTCTCAGGAATATGTAGTATTTCACAGGAAATACAACAAGCTGTGAATTTAGTTAGACACTAAGAGCTAATAGGTACAAATAAATTAGACTTTCCCATCCTTATAAATCACAAAACTCAGATGTTATGAATATGTGTTCTTCATCTCTCTCATTCATCCAGGTGTGAATGGACTTTAAAGCAGAGAAACTCAGAAGAACAAAATGCAACTTAAGATGGAAAGCGAGTCCAGTTCCCTCAGGCTTTGCTTTAATGCCGTCCTGAATCTGCGGCATATCAGCAGCCGTGCTTTCGCATTTGCAAACTAAATCTGAAGCGGACGTGTGGTTGATAAATTCAATTTTCATGACCGGGCTCACGTGTCCCAGAGCCTTGAGCTTACATGCAACCTTTACATTCTTTCTTCTGTCTTTCCCTGTTCCTTATATTTCCAGTCTCTATTTCTGTCCAGTCTTCTTTTTTTGGCCACATCGCTGAGCAATCCTGTGGTGGCGATTGTCTGTTTATATTAAATAAATAAAATGACTCTGAATTAATGTGTTTTATTAGAAGGAAGCTAATGGTCTTTTGATAGCGCTCTGGAGGGCCATCACTGCCCTTGTGGTGCATCATCTTTGACAGGAGTAGAAGGGGTCATGGAGGTCAGGTATGTGTTCTTGCAAATGAAGGTTGCATTTGCTACAACATATTCTTTAAGATTCTCTGTGTGTGTGTGTGTGTTACATGTCTTTTTGTCATGCCAAGTAAAGCAAATAGTTTAAAGAAAGAGAGAGCTAATTCGACAGATGTGAGGTAATCAATGACAGTATGTTTAAAAAGGATGCTATAAAGTGCAACCTAAAGGTACACAAGAGTTACAAATGTGTTTATGTGTGCATGCAGCTAGAAGATACACAGAAGTGAAGATGAGTATTTTCAGAGCTGCAAATTGAAACCGTACTGTGTATGCAGTAATCACTAGTGGCAGTCCCAATACGGCTCGTCAGATTTAACATCGTCACACACAGAGGAGAAGCAGAACCCCTGGAGGAGGAGCAGAACACAACAGAGACCTGAGAGAAGAGGCGGCAGGTGGAAGCATGTCATCACCAGCCGCTGCTGCTGCTGATTTCCCATGTTGAGACACAGCTTCACAGCTCTACCCCAGGAAACAGCACGATCAAAGAGGGTTCTGGTTTCTCCTTCAACACCTAGTGACAGTCGCCGCTTAGAGAACACTGAAGAAACACACACTGGAACCGAGAACCTAATATACACCTGGAGATCCAGTGCTTTCACCATATTCACACAGAGCACCAGGAGGTCACTATTCACTTAAATATACATCAGAAGTCAGTCAAATGTTTGAGCAAACCTGACTGAAAACATGTTTCTCACAGAGCTTTTAATTGGTTAAAGATAAACAATAATCGGTTATTGAGCCATTATGTAACAGATCAGTGTTCAAAAATGTCTCCTTACCTTACCCCAATTCACAACAGTGAGTTTATAATAATGATTTACAAATCTGAGCTGTCGGATCCAAGTTACCTGCAATTTTATGCTTCAAACAGACATGGCGATAGAGAGGCAAAAGTTACAGACAACATACTTTACAACTTTAAATGCTTGAAATTTTGCACAATTCTTACTGATTACTGAAACATTTTGACTACTGAAGTATTTAAATATTCTTTACTAAAAACTTTTTTGGAAATGGATTAGTTGGATTGAATAATGAAGGAAAATCAGCCAACAAGTGCCCAGCCCAGCAAACTTGGGAACTCTTTCAAGACTGTTGGAAAAAATATTCCAGGTGGCACCTCATAGTTGGTTAGAAGAATGCCAAGAGTGTTCAAAACTGTTGCAAGGAAAATGGTGGCTACTTTAAAGAACCTAAAATCTTAAATATTTTTGGTCTGTATGGGGGGTTTTTGGCCACTGAATAATCCAAACCTTCCAATTGTGTAATTTAAAGTTTTAGATGAAAAACAAATTCTCAGGCAATAATTTACATCTACTCACCAGCATATCTGTGGCATGCAGGTAGTGTTTGCTGGCCATGGATGCCTCCAGTTTCTGAGGAACTTGCTTGATGTTCTCAATCTCATCCAGAAGGCTGAGAACATGTTTGTGTTCTACACCCTCGATCCAGAGCTTCCTCAGTTCATCTCTCTTACAGTGGAGGAGCATCTTGCAAGATAACAGGTTCTCCTTAACCTAAGCAAAGGACAGCCCACAAACACACACACAATGTCATGGAAGGTTGAAGGTTCACACTTGTTAAAACAAGCGTCAGGTTGGTAGCTTCCTTCCACAGCTCTTAGTTCTCTGCATAATTATTTTCGTGTGTGTTGACAGCAGGGGAGAAGAAGCTAAACAAACATTTCACTCTAGATTAAAGCCAAAGCATGGTGTGCAGTTAGTGGCTAATTTACAAGGTCATTATTTCAAACATTCAAGACTCGTATAATTACTAGCAATTCCTAATGTTCCTTTTATGATGCCTCACCATTTTAGGAGTTTTTTGGGGAGTAATTAGTGCATTTTTAATGTTCTGAGAGAAGCTTACAAAACACGTACAAATCCCAGTGCTGGGTGAGAAAAACAGCAGAATTAATGAACAGCGTTTTGTTTCAGTGCCTGTGTTGAGTTTATGTCTTTCATTTTCCTACTTACACTTGCACGCATGCAAATGCCGCATGACTCCTTGACTCGATCGCATCTTTCAAGAGCGCAATAAACAAACTCAGTCACCTGTGTCTTTAAATAATAATGAGGGTGTAAAGATGGCGATTGGACGTCCCTGAGCACCTACCATCAAAGACTGCAGCAGCAGCGGCATGCCAACACAGCTGCTTTCCTCAATTTTCATAGAGCGGTTGCGTGCATTTGCACGACAGTGTTGTGCGATGCCCGCATTGACATAAGGGATGCACCACATGACTAAGAGCTACGGTTAAACATAAACAACTAGAAAATAGATTAAACAACTGTTGATTTGGTTTTCATTTTCCTTGTAGCAATAAATTGTTACCGCAATGTACTACATGTTGTTTTCCTCTCATTATGTCTCATTAGTCAGTCCCTGGATATATTATAAGAGGCAGTCTCATAAAAGACTGAATGCAGTTTGTATGCACACATATGTTAAGATTACAGAACTCTGTGGTCTACAAAGTGAAGCAGCGACTACATTTCATCTCCGCCAGCTTATGGCCAAAAAAATAAAGCCTGTATCTATAAACAAACAGACTGACAACAGAAAGAGTATTTTAACAGTGACAGATGTCCAATTTATGAATTAATCATTCTTTTGAGTAAACTGGTTTTCAAAAAACCAATGAATCTGGTTTAGAAAGCGTGTTTAATCTGACAATGTTTTACTTTCTGTAAATATAATATAAAGTTATATTTATTCCTAGTCTAAAATATACAGTTATGTGGATGCGTTGCACACCTGTTTGATCTTGTTGCGGGAGCTGGTGATTCTCTCTGTAATGCTCTGGTAGGTGCGGATGGCCGTGGTGAGTTCTGTGTAGTGCTGAACGATCAGTTCATCCAGATCGCGATCACACTTCTCATAGGCCTCCTCCAGACGACCCTTCTCTGTCTCCCTGTCCTGCACATCATCACTGCTGGAGAGCGTCCTGAACAGAAGACGCTCCAAACGTTACATTTTACAATTACATATGAATGGCTGCTTAGGTTTAAACAAACAGCTCACTCAAAAAAAATCATCATTTCACTTAACACCATGTCGATTCAATATGATTTAAAAAAGACCATAAATAGTATCATAAAAGTATTTAATATTTTATCACAGGACACATGACATTGTATTTTTTAAGTCTTCTGATGGACCATGATATTTATTATTCACTTAAAATCTTAATTCATGAGAGTAGCAATTATTTTAAGTTCAAAAACTTAGTTTAACTTGCATCTACATTTATGATACTTATGGCTTTTCTCATTTCTGTTGCCCCAGTTTATTTTCATTTTTACTTATTTTTATTTATTTTTGTGCAGCAACGTGGGTCAGAAATACAATGCAATGTTTAATTGTTTTATGATAGAGCGGCAGAAAATCTAACTGTTGAGGATGTTATGGAGGAGGTGACAATGTTATTTCTGAATAGGTCTTTTGACACTGGAAAATTGCATTCGACTGAATTACACTTCTTCTAATCTTCTATGGTGGGCAGCATGAATGCCTCAGACATGGCTGAACCCAGTCTAGACTCATTCCATCATCATTATGTTGCAAAGATTCAGTCTGATGTAAAAGGATTTTGGCCATTGCAATGGTTTCACAATCCATCATCAGACACCCACCCACTCTGAGAGAGCCATCGGGACGCGTGCCAATTCAACAACAATTCAACTGCCAGACAGCACCGCTCAGCTCTCAAAGTCTGTCCTGACTCATTTATACTGCGGAGTGGCTTTAAATCACACTGAAAAGGAAGCCGTGCGCAATTTCCCAAAAGAGCTCATTATAGTCATCGCACTCCCTGGAGCTCCAAAAAAAGGAGAGTATAGAAGCGAGTGTGCGAGAGAGAGAGAGAGAAAGAGAGAGAGAGAGAGAGAGAGAGAGAGAGAGAGAGAGAGAGAGAGAATAAGACTCAATGGAGATGCACAGATCATGTAGATAGGGCTTACAGCAGTAGACTCACTCTTTCGTGACCCTGCTGAATTGGAGGAGGTCCTAATGGAAATGGCTGATGGGTAAAAGCTGAGGTAAAAGAGCTATGAAGCAAATGATGGATATCTGACAGCTTATCAGCCCAACTGTGCTCAGTGGAAGAAGATAGGAAATCTTTATAGCTAAGTCAGTGTTTGATGCTGAGCATGTGTAATTTGGATTAAAAACCTCAGTAAAACCTAACCATCAACAATCAGAACTAGTATAGGTAGCAACTAAGCAAAGAAAACTTAGAACAGTTTAAAAAAAAGAGAAATCAGTGCTTTGGGTAAGAGTGGCTCATGGCTGTCATTATTAATTATAGTAGCTCTTGGCAGTAATACTGCATTGTTGGGTTTAGCCTCTTATTGTCTCAACCTACATAACTGCCTTCATACACAGAAATATAAACACAGTTGCTGTCAAAACAAAGGCTGTGTCTTAAAACCTAGCCAGCTGCCTACATAGACAGCATTTTCAGACATCAAAGGTACGTTGGAAGGTTGATGATGCCCAAATAATGCTGTCTATGTATGCAAATCACTCGGTTTTTAAAACACCGCCTCTATGTTTTGACAGCCAGACCTGTCAACAAATACACACTGTTAATTTACAACAGGTTCCTTAATATAACACCAAACTCTCATTTAAGTATAACAAACCCATTTAAATATATCAAACAACAATGTTGTGCTTATGGAAAGTAAAACTTCTAATGAAGTAGCCGTGAAATAATGACATAATACGGAAGAATAACAGGATGTATTGTTAGCAACCATGCTAAGAGGTTGTCCATTACAACTCTTTGTCTTATGAAAACAAGATTCAGATCACTGGCCGTCAGCTGGACGACACGGAAACATAAATATCTTGCTCACCTTATGACAGAAATAAGTAAACCGGAAGGATCTTTGCTTTTGGAGACAGCGCTCCTGTATCTGCCTGTGTCGGCTGCCATCTTTCCCCCTACCTCACCTACGTTCGTCACATGACCTCGTGACAGTTTTCAGCCAATAACAAGACTTCTTCAGCAACATCAGCTGATCGCTCGTCTCCAAGGGAAATGTAGTCTTTTCGCTTAAATAGAAACGCGTTGCCCAAAAAGTTGGTTGACATTTTAAAAAAGAATGGTGTGCTATAAACAGCTGAATTAGCTCCATGAAACAAAAAGTTTACATAATATGGTATGAAACATACCATTGTTTTCCAAAAAATTATTGTTATAATCTGTTAATAAATAATTTACTACACTTTGGTGACGTTCGAATCAGTCAGGAAGGGTAGAAACTAAATTACAATTTTAAAAAATGTGTTTACTTTGCACTATTTATTTTATATTGAAACAAAACAATAGTAATAGTGTTACACTATTAGTTCGTTTTATTTGTTAATACACTGTTACACTGTCATTATTTTAAATTGTAATTAGTATGCCAATTTTTTAAAAAAAAATTGAAATTGAAATAAATTGAACAGAGAGAGAGAGAGAGAGAGAGAGAGAGAGAGAGAGAGAGAGAGAGAGAGAGAGAGAGAGGTGAAGGTTCTTAATTGTGTTCTGTTTCTTGGATTTATTGCTGTGGCTCTGCTCTCCCTGTATCTCTTGACGATCTCCGCTGTAACAAACCAGGGAGGAAAGGGCATTGATTGTATGGGAAAGGGTCGATCTGGACGTCTCCTCTTTGACTGATGTGTCCGTGGACAGCAGAGATAACATAGTGGGTAATTTTGTGTCCCTTCAAAAAAGGAAACAATCACTGAGAAACTGAGGTTATTTTTTTCTTTTAGCTCCTCTGAGTCCAGCTGGTACCAGAAGTTCTTATCAGCTTCCTCTGAGGCTGATCATTTCTGAACAATGTACTGTCCGCTGCTGATGAAACGGGACTGAGGTTATTTCTCATCACATAGGGCAGGATAAAAGGTTGTCACGGTGACATCCGAGGGCATCATAGACAAAGACAGCCACCCACTGCAGGACAGAAGACCTATTTCCAAATGCCCACGGCACTCATTTGACACGAAGAGCTCTTTCTTTCTTTCTTTTAAACTGGGTTTCAAACGGCGTAGCATTAAGAATGAAATCATGAAGCTATAAGATAGCAAAAAAAAAAAAAAAAAACAATGACATACATTATTCATTTATATATCAGAGTCACAACAAGCGCTTTTAAAACATTATGTAAAAATGTACTTTTACATACATACATTTATGGATAATACAGAATATAAATGAGGTGATTAAAAAAATAAATGAATGTAAGAGTAAAATGATAAACAACAAGGGGATTTATATTATTTTTCATATATAGCTAGGTACTAATATTAGGTAAAACAAGCATATAATTAAAAACTCCGTTTATGTGTCTTGTCCAATAAAGATCCGTTTAAAACGAAACGCTTACGCTCATCCAATCAGAATCGTTTTTCTTCCCAATCCGAGGTAGGCGGGGCTAAAAGCGGAAGCGCCTTGTGTTTCTTACCGGGAGCGGAGAGTTTGTCTCTGGTGTTCGGGCATGACAGCCCGAGAACTGTCAACTGCAAAACTAGTTAAAGTTCATAAGTGCTGATCCGAAGTACATAAATCGGCTGGTTAAACACCAGCAGGTTGGTTTGATTAGTAATGGGAGCCAACAACAGCACGCGTCGCGTGTCTTTTGAGTCGGATGAGAATGAGAACGTAACCATAGTGAAGGGCATAAGGGTGAGTGGAGTGTGTTAATGTCCACCTGTCAAACGCTCATCATGTGCACTGTCGCATGGCTTTATTACACGTTTTGCTTTGATTACGATCTTTACTGGATCGTGGAAAGATGCCTCCAATAGTGCTGTTTTAACTAAACTGACTGGAAAAGCCTTATTCCCCTTCATATGTATGTCATAAGTCTGCTACGTAGGGTCTACATTTGACAAGCGAGTCTGTGACCTCTGCTTTGTAGTTTACCTCTGACTTTACTGAAAGGACGAGAGGAATTTATTGTGCAAAACCAGACACCTGTTACAGCTCAAGCACCACAATGTCAACCCTGACTGTATTGTGTACCCGCCCACCATAACTGTTGGCCAGACAGTACCAGCTTTGACACAGGCTGTTATATCATCAGAGACTAGTGCAGAATGTATGTGCTTGTGTTTACTTAAGTGTCTATTTTGTCAACATGTTTTTCTTGTCCCTCAGTGTTTACACGCACATTTTCTTATGAGGTAAACTATTTCACATGTCATCTTAAAAACAACTCCATCCCCCAGTACTCAAGCATTAACTATAGAACTAGTCAAGAAGTCACTCCCATCTTTAATGAGTTGACATTGTTTAGCGTTTATTTTGCACAAGGTTGTCTGCTGACCAGGTTGTCACAGGTCTTGATACTTGTTTTGCTCCATTTTCTTTGTTCTTCAGCTGTCAGAGAAGGTCATCAACCGAATGAGGGAACCCTCAGAGCCATCAAAGGCCCAGTCACCCTCCAGAACCCCTCCTTCTTCTCCCCCTGTGGTTGACCCTCTGCCAGCACTGGTGCCAATTGACCCCTTTCCTCCACCCCCTGTCACAGAGACTGTGTCCTCCCCTGCACCACCACCTCCCCGAGCTGAATCAGCGGGTGTTGTATCAACCCCTGCAGGTGAGTCCATTGCTCCACCTGCTGCTGCTGTTGACCTTTTAACAACCTCTCAGCTTGCTGACATAGTTGCTCTGCCTCCTTCTGCCAAGCCCTGCCCCTTTCCTCCCCCTGTCGAATCTGCTGCTGCCCATTCTGCTTTTAAACCTTCCACACCTCCCGCACCTGTGGAGCTCTTAACACCTCTTACACCTGTCAAGTCCATTCCTACCCCTTCTACCCCCAAAACTGTTACCCCACCTCCTGCTTCTGAACCTGTCTTTCCTCCACCTGTGGTAATAACTGCACCATCCCCTCCAGCTCACCTTGTTGCACCTATTGCTGAAACTCTCCCCCACCCTCCTCCACCTGCAGGAGAACCTGTACCTTCTCCATCACCTCCAGCTGGTGAGTTGGTTTATTCTATAACATAACTCCGGCACACGTATATTCTTTTTGTCTGACTGTGAACATCTAAATGGCACATTTAGGTCTTTAAATTGTACAGTACACTTCAGAGCCTGTCATTTATGAATGTTAATGACTCTTCTCTGCATCTTTTCAACACTCAGAATGTATTTGCCCTACCTTGTGATAGGCCATTATATATCAAGTATATATATCAACACATCAATAAGCAAATGCACAGCTAGTGGTTCTGTTTTCTTCTGTGATGAAGATTTATTTGGAAATCTACACTATAGATTTTTAAAAATTAGATTAACAGATTGTCTAATATTTTATTTATTTCCTAAAAGTTCAGCCGTCTTGATGGTGTGGGTACTTCCATATTATGATTCATAGCTTGTGCCGGAATGCTAATGAAACAATTAATTCTAACTTGTAATAGAGTTAATGAATCAATGCTGTAATTAGGAACTCCACTTAAGCCACTTTGGCCTCCGAGGTACCACAAGAAGCCTCCCAGAAGTGTGTTAAGTCAATGAAATTTCCAATCTTTTTCCTTTTCATTAAAAGTAAGGCACTGTCCAATAATAAATCCTTTACCCGGAAGTTCCCATGTTCTTTTGATTTGTTTTAACTAAGACAGCTTTGAGGAATTCATAGTCACATTCTGGTGTCAGTTGAAAAAACATAGCTGCTAAGTTAGGACTGTGTTATAAGAACTAGTCTGACCAACTAGCAATTAGTCAGGGCTAATGAGTCTTACTTTTCAGATTTAAATGAAACCAGTCTACCTTTTTAATGTAACTGATTTAAAAAAAGTTAAGACCAGTCTTGAAGAAAAATAAACTGGCGACTAAGTTGTAAGACTAGTTTAAGTAGTTTATGCAACCTGCCACTGAATATCAGCTAGAAAGCTTTAGGATGGTATTTGTGACCCTGTAAAGTTTGAAGGTTTTGGAACTCTTAGCCAATGTATGCTAGTTTTGAATCTGTTTATATGCTAGTGTACCTTTATTAGCATTTAAAATGTGCAGTCATTGTCTTCTGGGAAAACAGACTGAAAATGTCGATGACACATCTGGAACACATGGGTGTACACAAATTTGGAATCATTAAAATATTCTGTATAATATAAATATCCTCTCCAGCTAATTCCACCTTATACCAACCAACAATAGCAAATAGCAATTTATGGTTCATGACTGTGATGTAAATGACCAGCTACTGGGTATTAAAAAACTCTAAACAAATAGCCTTTTGATATGTCCAGTTGGCTTCCTGTTTTAATAGGAAGTACACCAGCCCATTATGTGCCAATCATTACAGCAGTGACAACTTTATTTAGCCACATATTTCATTTCTACATTCAACCCACAGTCTGTCGTTTTGTCTGACATCAAATCGTGTCTTGACTTTTTCACTTTTTGAGCTGTGAGCTCTCGTCCACCTCCGCGTAATTAAGCACATCTAATGTGTATCGAAACTGTGTCTCATGGAATATGTGTGAAAATATGTGTGTGTGTGACCTCCTGGACCTTAATAGTGGTGTTAGCCACAGAGCCTGTGGGTTGCAGGCTGACACCATGAACTGGCTCTGCTTAGACAGAGGGAACAAGAGATGCCCGCCTGTGTGGTGCGTAACGAGACGACCTCCTGTTAATGAGACACAGATCTGCTTAATGAGCTCTACCGTGGAGACAGTCTCTCTCTCTCTCTTTCTCTCTCTCTCCATCTATCTATCTATCTATAACTCTGCCTCATTCTGTCTCAGTTTCTCCCTCCCACTAGCTCATCTCTGCCTTGCACGCTTTGCTTTCTTGTTATAATGATGACTTGAATACCATGTTTGTGATATACATATAAAGAAACTGTCATTATATTTCATCAGCTGTCCTTTACTGCAAAACAATGCAATGTAATTTGATTATCTGTCAACGTGGGCATAGATATTATCTAAAAAGTGTGTTATAAACTTTATGAGCATGACTCATGAATATTAAGTAGATGATGTAACTTTCGCATTAATTCTGTTCACTGTTGGCAGAGGCTTCTGATTGGTTTTAAAGTTATTGTTTTATGTGACCAGCTACAAACTCTTATATATAGATGTTTCCTAAAAAGTGAGATGGTTGAGCTTAGAAATGTTTTTCCATTAAATAATGTTGTGTATTGCAAAGAAAATAAATAATTTATGTTTTTCATTTAGCAGATGCTTTAGTCTAAAGCAGCTTTCAAATGAGAAAAACCACAATGCAAAACTCAATGTACCATAAAGGAGCTAACAATATTCTGATTGTATGTTGCAAACTGCTGTAAAGAACATTAACTGCATTTTTGTTCCAGTTTTGTCATTTTTCTGTGTAACATTTTCTGTTACATGTACAACACAATTTTAGTTCTAAAAAGAATAATTTTACCATATCCAAAAATTAATTAATACATAAAAAGTAATACAGCTGAAATAAATTGAAATGAAAATGAAATTTCATTTGTTTACCCACGTCAATCCAAACCAGTATGAATTTCTTTCTTCCGTGAAGCACAAAAGGAGGTGAGTTGGGATGAAGGTGATAAGCAATTAACGCTTGCTTAAACTTGGTTTTGTAGCAGCACCTCTTAAAAATGAGAGGTCAGAAATAGCAAGATGCAACTTAATAAAAATTCTTTAGACTGGCATCTAAAATGTTGTCTCTTTGTCACAGCTCACCGTCCCTCAAGAGGTTCAGTGCAATCTCCTGAGGTGAAAGGTTGCGACCTTAATGAGTGGTGTTGATTATGTGTGCCCACGAGTGGCGGTATTAAGAGATGCTGTGGATGACCGAGTCTGTCGCTAAATCATGGTGGAACTCCTGCGTGTGGTGATTAGATGATGGTCAAGTTTTATCTGCCCACACATTCTCAACTTACCATGAATATTCATACACAGGGCCCACATGCTGTTTTCCATTACACCCTAATTACCTGCACACACATCTTTCTTTATCTCAGACATACATAAACATAGTTTTCTTTCTGTTACATGCTGAATATCTCTTTGAAGATCACCACCAAATTCAAAGCGCACTAAAGCCGAACTCTCTCTCTGCATATGACACGCCCATAATGAGATGATCTTGTTAAAGTTTGCGTGTCACCTTGTGATTAGTGACGCAGGAATGGTGACCTTGGTGGAATCTGAGATGGAGGATAGGTTGAGGATAAGAAAGAAAAGCACCGTGTTTGATTTTCTTGGAAGTCTCTTTTCATGTGTAGAGAGACGTCCGTTTCATTTAAGTCTGTTCGTGAGGAACGTGTAATGGTTCAGATCAGCCCCGCCCCTCTCTCTTCTTCTCAGGTCTGGAGATTAATGAAACGGCTTATGAGACACGCAATTTGTCTCCGTCTGTTATCTTTCTCGCCACTGCCCAGGAGCACTTTTTAAAATTCCTGCAGAGACTGAAGTGCAGAGGGAAAGAGGCAGAAATATCTACTTGTGATGAGTTATTCATCTTTGAGCATTACTTTTCTCACTCGGGAGTGACACGGGCATCCAGATGGTTAATGTCATTCTGGAATTCTCCGTGACCTCCTGTTAAACCCCTCAGAAAATTCTCGGCTGGTGTTTGAACAGAAGAGCTGGTTATCTTTGGAATCCACAGAACTTCCTGTCACTGTCCTTTTTAATATTAAAGTCCAGTTAAAATTAATGTATTAAGGGAACCTGGAGTGTGAATGAAGCAGTGAAATGGTGAGGAAAATTCATTAGCTTGTTGTAAAAGTGAAAATCATAGGTGTGTATCAAAAGAACTAAAATTGAGTTATGTTTAGTTTGTTGACTCATTCACTGTCATTAGTATACAGTGTAGAAATTTCCATCAGTTTAGTTATGCTACTTATGCTTAGCTAAAATCTGCTAAATATTGTTTTTGTAGGTTCAATAGAAGAATCCTTACTGCAGTAATTGCAAATCAATGCTTAAATCATGAAAATTTGTTGATATAACTGTATATACTGACTATCAGCTGTTGTTCTTTCTGCATATTGGTATCGACCGTTGAAAAACTTAAACTGTTCAGAGGAATCGGCTGTCTGCAAATGAAGATGGAGCATTTGTGTACACACTAATGATACTTGGAAAGACTTTGGGGCAAAGAGAGTGAGCAAAGCCTACATATGAAAAAGTTAAGAACTGTAAATATTACATTAAAAAATAACACCATCCTGTTTTAAAGGTGAATATGGCATGTGCCACCCATGTAGGATGTCCGTGTCACATCTTTATTTTGATGCTATCTTGAGGGTTTAACATTTGGACAGCATCTGTCTGCCTGTATTTATTACACCAGCCTGCTGTTTGAGAAATGCCACAACACCCACAATTCATTTTGGTTCCTGCTTCATCATCCTCAAGGCAACGGGAGAATATCTTGTTAGTTTTGAAGAGGGTTGGTGTTGGTGATAGTTATGAAGTGTTTAGTTCCCAACAGGTTTACTTTTACTGCTATACAGTGCTATATTGATTGTTTCTAAAATGAATGTTGTTATGCAACCCGACCATATGGTGCTCACACTGACTTCTCCATGTGACGACTGCTTATGAAAATCACTTCAATCTACTGACAGCCACTGTGTCTTCATTTTTTTCAGATATTTCCGTAAAAACAAATAGTAGAAGTCCATTTTTTTCAGTATGCTGTATATACGTATATACATGCTTATACATATATGTCCTACTGCATTGATGGAAATCAGAGTATATTTCTGGGCCTCTGCATTGCGGTTCTGGCAGGCTCTCCTCTCTGTATCTCCGCTGTGCTTTCACGGGCAATTAGCCATCCACATAAGGAACTCACCGACACGTTTGAGTGCAAGTCCGCAAGTGCGAGTGTGTGTTTGAAAGTGACTGCATGTTTTTTGTTTGTGTATATTTGAACAGTCATTGTTGGCTCATAGGCGTATAGGCCCTCATTCTCTGTAGCACACTCTCGCTCTGCCTCATAAGGCAGAGAAGTCCTAAGGGCTCTGAAAGCCCTGCATCACTGCACTCCCAAACTTCTTTACAAAACAAGTGCGAGCTTTCCTCTGACAAACTCTGAGTGCAGTTTTACTGCAAACATTCGACTTTATTACCCACAGTGCTTTGCCTTTTGTGACATGTGGCTCATAACAGTGAAGTCAAACATGCTGAAATAACCATCTGGCGCTCTTGCGACATCTCTGCGCCTAATGTGCACATGTGTGTTGTCTTCTGTTTAGTGGATGAATCTGAACTGAGAAGAACGATCACGGAGGAGCTGCAGAGAGGTTTGGAGGAAGAGAGGAAGAAAGGACGAGAGGAACTAAACCAGCGGTGAATAGGCACATACACAACATACATATACATACCTGCACGTACATACACAACAGTTCTAAATATGATGCTTGTGATGTGACACGTATGTAATAAATTATCAAGCCATGTGCATCTGTACATTACGGTGATTTTATCACAGTTAAGAAGTGACCTAAAACTCCTAGAAGCGTGTTACATCACTGTTACACAACCTTCAGTGGAGTATGTATCTTTTTTTGAAGCAAAAATTTGATTTTTGATTTTTTTTTTAGATTTTAAATACAGGAACTGTGAGGTTTCATCACAATTTTGTCTTATCAGCAGTCTAACTAGGACATTTTGGATTCATTTACCTCTCATTTACCTCTTCTTTTTTTGTAAAATCAATGAATCATGCAGGAATGTAAGGAGAGTGGGAGTTAATTTCCTCAGATGTGATGTTCCCATGCTTTCCTTTTTACATTTTTTCCTGTTTTCCCCTTCTTTGCTTGCAGGTAAATATTTTAATACTGATGGACATTTGAGTCGTTTTTAACACAGTACTGAGTTCCATAGAGGGCTCAAAAAGTGATTAGCCCGGACAGTCAAGTGAGACGTGCTTTTTAGTTTAACATGATGTTCAGGAGCCCAGAATCCAGTCATTAGTTAACCACTGAACAATTGCTTCAATAACTGCAATACCTACACAGTCATTGTTTGGGATTAACAGCCATATTTGCTAACAGGTGTGACTCTCAGATCGTCCGTTACATACAAGACCAGACAGAATCAAATTGCATAATGTCTGTGTGAACAGGAAACTGAAGTCAATCCACTTCTCTTACTTCTGATTAATGCCTGTTGCCACAGTGAGACATTATTGTATTTTGTAGGATACTGTTTCTATTCTATACTTCATTAACTATATTTCATTTGGGACACTGTGTTTACCCCCTCAAATGTGTCCAGAACACTTCTTGTGTTATACTTCTTCCACCCAAATGCACAATAAGAGTTTTGTCACACTTTATGACCAGAGGTCCTCTATTTGTGCCATTTTTCATCACCTGACAGGGGCTGACAGCCGTGACATCAGTGATTATCAGTTAAAGAATGACCAGGAAAGCGCTCGCTTATGTCATACATATGTTTATGATGTCACTAACAGTTAATTGTTGCCTATAGCTCTGTTCACACAGCGCATACAAACAGAGCACGCTCTTATTCTGTTGTCACTCTCACTCAAGTCTTGAATGAGTCTTGAATTCTGTTTACAGAATGCAGTTGTCACTTTCTTTCATAATGGAACTAATGTGACAAAAGAAACGATGTAGCCATAGCTAATCTGGAACATAAGTTATATTCCTGACTGCTACAGTGAATAAAAACATTATGTCTCCTTAGACTGGGAAACAGAGACCCTTCTAGACACAAGCGTCAGTGGGGGCTTCTGGAAATTCACGGATGAAAAATACTTCAAGAAAGAACCGAATGACCAGTTAGACATGTTTCACTTATAATTTCTCTCGACACAAGATCCTTAACTACTCACTCTGTTCTACTCTTCTAAAGCTCGTGATGGATGTACCGGCTTTGAGTCTCTGCTCCATGCCAACCTCCAGTACCACTCATACAGTTATTCCCAACAAGGCCAACATTCTGACCTGCAGAAATTGCTATTGACAGGGAGTTTATTTTCTGTCAGCTATAAAAGTAAATTTAAAGGTAGGTTTTGTTGTTTTACAGCAGTGTTGTTGAGGCAACGGAGGCAGAGTGCTCCATCCCATCACCTCGGCAATGCATTAAGGGAAAGTAGAGGCTTTATTGACCATGATGTCATGCTTGGAAGGACAGAATCAATATTGTCCTTAATGTTGTCTTCCATTTAGCTTTTTCCAACTCCCGTTTCTTTCATTCCTTTTTTCTCTTTTCCCTCCCTGGAATGTGTTGTGTTTTAAAAGTGCCCTTTCGAGACTGCATGTTTGAACTGACTGAAATTAGCCCCTGGCTTTGATTTCAAAGACCATATATTGGCATTCTCCAACCTGTCTGTTATTGAACAGATCAGTGTTTAAAATGGTTTCCTTACTCCAATTCACAATGGTAAGTTTGTAATAATGTTTTGTAATTTGATCTGTCAGGTCCGGCTTCCGGGGAAATGTCCATTTAGCTTCATTCCACTTTAACGTGCAAAGAAAGTGCATAAAGTAACCTGCAATTTTATGTTTCAGACAAAGGTGGTGGTAGAGAGGTGAAAATTACAGATTGTAACTTTAACTGTTATGTGGTCTCCTTCTTCAACAAGGACTTCCAAAGACTTTGAAGTTCAGGTGTTTTGCAGTGATGTTGTTTGAGAGATGGCCTTTGGAAACAGACCAGAGTTTTGATTCCCTTCATGCATTATGTTCATGCATGCATTTGAAGTAAGTGTCTTGGGTTCATGTGAAGTTCTGGAGAATATTTTGTTAGTCTAATGAATTGAAAAGTCTTAGTTTGCAGTACTGATGATTTGTATTAACTGATGGACCATGTCTCCACATTTAACGTGAGAGCTCAATCAAAGTGTGGCTGCCTGGATGCCATTTAGAGGAGCTGAATTCCTGGAAGAGTTCCACTGCTAGATTTGTCAGGCCCTGCCAACTTAATTTAGCAGCGACCTTTAATGTAGCTTGTTTCCAGGCACTTCATCTAAGATACATATAGGGTGTCCTCATATGTGAAGTACACATTTCTCTGCTTTTCTAATTTACATTTCTTAACACTTTATTTCTGCACAGGTTGTTCTGTAGTGCATGCATGTGTATGTTTGTGAATGTGGGTGCAAGGGTTTTCCTGGTGGCATGTAAAGTGTGGGAAAGTGTGTGTCTGTGTAAAGCAAGGTCCATAATGGCCACAATCTATCTGTCCGTCCATCCATCCATACACTAGCAAAGCACTGACCTTACGGCCTTACACAGATCTTCTTAAAAGCTCATTTACTTCTTGTTGTATTTTTGTTTGAAATATACCTTAGTTATTTGTTTTGTATAATTGTGAGAGTGTTTTGTAGTGTAAAATCTAGTTTTAGTTTAGCAATGTGGGACCATTAGCTCATGTGTAAGATTGTGAAACATGCATCCTTTTTGAAACAAGGCTCATGGATGTTTCTGTGCATTACAGATAAACTGAGGAAGTGTTTTTGTATGGATTCGTGCACGTTTGTGTTTTCTCCTTTAAGCAGGAGCCTGTGTGCCTTTGCGGGCTTTTCTAATGGCAGATTTGCAGCAGGCAGTGGAGCAGAACCGTTCTGCAGATCAGAAGCACAAGACTGGAGCTGGTTGACCTACCCAGTGCTGCCTCAGCAGAAAGACCTCAAGCGCTCTATCACAGACAGAATCAGTGAGGATTACACACAGTCCTCAGGGAGACAGGCAGAGAATGAGGGTGTACCTTAGGCCATGAAGCTATTGCCACCACCCCTGACCCTACCAAAACAGCACTTTACCTTGTGCTTAATACTGCTGTGTGTTTTTATTGATTTGAATTTTGTATAGGATAGTTTATATTAGTGTTGTTGTAACATTTTAAGCATTCTAAATTTTGGCTTTGGATTTACAATGTTGGGAAACAACGTTTTCCTGTAATAAAACTCAACAGCTGTCATAATTTGGTGTTTGCTGGAGTTTTTGGGGATGTCCCTATAGCTAAACTGGGAGAGCATTGCACTAGCAATGCCAAAGTCATAAAATGTACCTTGAATGTACCTACATTCTCTGGATAAAAGCATCTGCCAGATGTGTAAGTGGAACTGCAGGGTAAAGCAGCCTTGAGTTAGTTGAGCTGGCTGTGGGAAAGTAACAGAATTTCTGTTTAAATGCAAATGATTTACAGAATGTGCAATTCTTTGATTGGCCTTTTTTGGCTGCTGTTTTAGACAAACTTTTTTGTTTTGTACCTGAAAATTAAGCAAGTTAATTTTCTGAGATGCCTGTTTTGTGGCTGTTGATTCTGTTCATCAGTTGCCACGTTGAGCTTCTTCTGATCAGTCTGAGAAACTGATCAGAACTGATGTGTTCTCGTAACACATTTGTCTCATAACATCTCCAAGTACTTCAATTATTCTTCACTCTTTTCATAATTTACTAGCAAAAGAGTTTGAACAATGTTTTACTATTGATTAATATTAATATATGTATGCATAGTAATTAAGTGCATTGGTGCATGCATGTGGATACAGATACATGTTATGTTACAGATACACTCATTATTACAATCCAGCCTGAAGCTTTTGCACACTGAATCATTTCACAGCTGAAATGCAGGCGTATGTTGCCTCTCCCCAGAGGCATGCTGTGAGCCTGTGTGTTTGTTTTCATTTTATCCATGTCACTGTGTGACTTAATAACTTGCTTGCTTGTTTTGTCTCCTTCTATTTCCTCTCTCTTTATTTTCCCCAACCTTTAATTTGAGGTTGATTAGTGAAAATATTGGTTGAAAATAACAAAATTATAATTTTAAGAAACTTTCTGTCTTGAATCCATCAGAGGCCGCTGCCAGGGCTGCGCTGCCGCCCAAGACAAATTGTGTAATTAAAGCTACAGGCGCACAGTTTTGCGTTTATTCATTATTATTTGACAATTATAGTATCAGTCTTTTAGTCTTTTCCTAGGGGAGCACTTCCCCATGGTGAGAACCATAAAGGAACAGCTATACGACCGACAGCCAGGGAGGGACCAGGGGCAGACTCATGAAATATTCAGTCCCTGCATTCTTGCACATTATTTTTCTTTATTAATAATGCATGGCACCTTTAAACGCTGTTGCGGGGTGAAACATTTTATAAACGCTGTATAGGTGTGTCAGAACCTGTTATGTCTGAAATAAGTGTTGAGCTAAATTGCAGGGGAGCCAGATGGTGGGGATAGCTGAGGGAAAGCCAAACCGGGTCCTGTAGACGTAGAGAGGTTTGTGCTACATGGCATTGAAGGATGGTAAGCAATATTCGTCCCTGAAGTACGACGACCAATCACAAAGCAAACAGCTTCTCCGTATGAAAGCTGAGATCTGTTTTAAAGGTACAGTTAATGCAAAATGAAAGTGGTATAATTGTTTACTGACCCTCATGTCCTTCCAAACACGAATGCTGTTTTATTCCTGAAATACAAAAGGAGAAATTTGTGATTAAATGTTAAATAGCTTGGAATGTATGAAACCACATAAGTGGCAAATACTTTTCCCTTCCACATAAAAAATAACAGCAAATGGGTCTAAAACAACATGAAGGAGACAAAATGATGACCAACATTTCTGGATGGGAAAACTATTCCAGATGTCTGTCTGTCTGTCTGTCTGTCTGTCTGTCTGTCTGACTGTTATTATCAAAGCATAGTTCAGTCATAACAATAGAGATAGCGAGATAAAGTTTCTAAATAATTTAAGCTTTAGTTCAGAAAACTCAGTTTGTTTGATTTTAAGGTCATCTTGCCTCCATATTAGTCATGACGGTCTCTTCTGTTTCGTCTATTTAAGTTTCTTAATATATTTTAAAGACTTAAATGCAGTTTGTTCAAGTTTAACTTTTAAGTACAATCAAAGTGTAAGCGACTATTTGCCTTTTCAATAGTTTATTCTCTCCCATTATGCATACTTATTTCTAAAGAAAAATTTGGTATTTCATGCAGTTCAGTCTCTTTTCAGCTGAGGCTTTGCAGAAGATCTTACTGTCTTTGTGATTTAGCACATGATCAATATGCACCAATTTGGACCTCAAAGCTTTTGGCTCTTAGTTTATTTTTTTTGTTTTAAAGAAGGTTTTGCCCCCTTTGGTATCTTGTGCTACCTACATTGATCATAGATAATTTTATACTGTACATTTTTATTGAAAAAATCTCAAGATGACTGTAATTGGATTCAAGTGGCCTGTTTTACTGGCCTACAGGTGGCACCATCTTGCTCACTTACTTTTGGCCTGTTTTTAGTCTCGGGAAAGCCGATTTGTATCCAGTTCAGTAGACTGAAACTGGACATGGCTGGAGTCACTCACATTTTATCTCAAGAGAGGAAATTACTCAATGGTGTGCGTACACACACAGAGCTTTGCATGAAGATGACACCAAATGTTTATTTTTCTTTCCATTTTTCTTTCTTTTCCTCTTTTCAAGCAAACTTCTGCAGGCAAATCTAGCAAAAATAAACACGTCCGTGATCAATTCTCACTTGGTTTGGCAAAGACAAACCGAGGGTTTGTTTTCGCTCAGTATTTTGGTCTGTTTGTGAATCTCCAACTTTTGTGAAACTTTAAGTGCATCTTTGAAAATCTCCTGCAGTTGTTTGTGTTTGTTTAGATACCGTTATAATTATCTGCTTTTTCTTATTTACCCTTTTCAGCTTTGACTTTTATATTTTTCGCTTTAGTTTTTACATGGCATCACAGATTACAGTTTACTTTACAAACTGAGCTTCCTGCTTAATAGTTCTGTTGTTGCTAGGCAACTGTGAGAACCTGGTGACGGTTCTCCAACATTCCAGCACAAAATTCCAATAGCTCTCCAGAATGATATCAAAAACATCACAGAATTATTACCTCCACACGGTTATTAAATAACTTCAGGTGAGGCAATATATTCAAAATTTAGTTTTATACAGTATATGAGTATTTTTCTTCTTTGCATCTGGTGCTTTTGGTCTTTTATGTTTATGTTTTTACCTCGCCTGTAAAATAAAAGCTTAGCCTAAATTATGTAGGCAAGTACAGTAACGCACAAACTTCTTATCCAAATACATTGACATAAATCTTCTTTAAGAGTACATTATACTTTATAAATCATGTTAATGCTGTAATAATTGCAGTTGAACTAATTGGATAATCAGCATATAGTTTTTGTTATACTTGATGTTAGTTTAATAGCCATTATGTAGATTGCAGAAGAATTTTGACCAGCACAGATTGGATTTTTTTCCACTGCTGTGTTCAGGTTGGAGCAGGAAAGATCTCGGGCCCACGCAGCAGCTCAAACCCAGGTGAAGGATGAGGTGAGTAGGATCCTGGCTTTGGAGAAAGCTGGTGCAGAAGCGAGCATCAAGAAAGCCCTACTGAGGGAAAGAATCAACACAGAGGATGAGAGATTAAGAGCACAGATCTATGTGAGTAAATAAAAATGCAGGAAATTGCTTTGCTGCATGACTCTGCCTTTGTTTTATGCATTAGACTTTGTTCACACTGCACATAAATCTGATTTGGTTTGAATTGGATCTTTAGTATGACTGTCCACACTGACATTTTGCAAGTGTTGACATTTGATCCGTTTATTCAGATGATGTATTCAATATACGGTGTGACTTTGTCGGTTGCTGTGGCAATGACATAACACCTATATGTCATTGTGAACTTTTACTCTTACAATATGTTCAGACAAAAATGCATTCAGACTTCTAACCACACATATGGATGTAATATCGATCCAGTTTGGAAATTGGATTTCATATGAACAATCAACCATATGTATTTACTGTAAGTTGGCCAGAAAATCTGATTTTTGCTGCTTTTCTGAACAAAGCCTTAGAGTAATTCTCCTTTGAAGAAAGAGCTCCACTGTTTAAATAATATTGCCTCACAGGAAGTCATTTAATGGAGCTTGGCACAGACTCTCAGCCTGGCACTGAGAGCAATCTTATTTTGAGCATGTTTGCTTTATTTAACACAACCTTAAATATTCTAGCAGCTTGGAGCAATTTGTTCTTTTAGAAGTAAGATACATTTCACTGTGTCCTTAATTTAATACATAGCCTGTCGCTTTAAGGGCGAACCTCACGCCTTCTACCTGACCTGGTCAGCAGCAATGAGTAGAGAGAGTGTTGTGACTAGATGAGGATGGAGTGCCAAGGTCTGACTGGCGGGCTGAAGGGACTAATGAGAGATTGTGTAGTCTGCTTGGTTGAGCATATCTGTGCATACCAGTGATGTTTGGACACGTCCGTCTGTATAACTCCTTTAAACCCATCAGACTGACATTTACAGAGAGTGGACATCAACAAACCAAGAAGTTCTACAGAGAGACTACAAAGAGATGCAATTTAAGTGAATGCACTTGTGGTCAAACACAAACGCTAAAACACTCTTCAGGCCTGTTCACACCAAGAGAAATATCTATAAAGTGAACTTTAATGATAACTGTATTAGCCTGCACACCAACAGACGATAATGTTATGTTTATTCTGAGCTTGCATGTAAATGCGTAGGCCCTTTATATTCAAGTGGATTTTGATTGGTTGGCAACATTTGAACTTTTATCAGCTAGAAAAACAGTATCTTCCCTCTGTATCATTTCAGTTGTGACGTGGACTTCACTATTCTCTATTTTTTACTAATTTAAATTTAAAACTTAATAGTTATTGTTGTTGGTGTGAACAAGCAGTTATGCTAACAGACATGCACAAACACACTGTTTATCCAAAACTGTGATCACATACATAGACATCAATAGTTACTGAACACACACTTAAATTTAACCAATTGCGCTTTGTTTGACATCTTTCCGTTCTGGGCTAATCCAAAAGGAATATCCGGAATAGACACACATAGCAGTAAGGTAATTTTATTTGCAGGCAGCTCAATTGCCCTTGTAAACACATTGTAGGACTAAAGGCTCCTCCATTGTTTTGACAGGGTGCAGATTATTTGAGCATGGAGTAAAAAAGCAGGTTCCCAGGAGAACCGAAGCTGTTTACAAACGTATGGTATTGATTACATAGCTCATTTCACACAGTCATCTCTGTAATCGAAAAATGAATCATTTTTGGAATAAGGGGGAGATGGGCTGTAATTCACAGCTGGATGGTGCGTGCATGTGTGTGAGAAAATTGGGAAAGCGTTATTGGGAATGATAGGGGAAAAGGGGGCAGCTCGGGGCATTTTGTGTGCAGGAGTGCTTTCCCTTGATTTGTTGGCACCGGTTTTTAAAAGCCTGACCACAGAAATATGACATGGATCCTCTTCAGTTCCATCATTAAGTGGAGACAACCCGGACCTTCCAAATGCATATTTACACTGTTGTGTCTATTGGGGTTGGGGCCCACTCTTATAAGTTTGTCCCCACCCTCTTAAATTCTATTGGCTGCACTGATTTACCTACATTTTACTGCAGATCCGTCTTTAGACCCAGCCGTTGTTGAAACAAATACAAACATGGATTCCAGCAGGCCAAAGAGACAATCTATTCTAATTCAATCCTCTCCTATTGCAATACAGTATAATACAACTCACAAAGCCGCCAGCAGTTGTCAGAGATACCAATAATGAATCACGCTGGAGTAACAAATTGTTGTTTCCATGAGTGTTACTCAATATTATGGGTTTATCAAAAGTCAAACTGCTGAGAGCTGGAAGCTGTTTTTGTTGTAACTTTCATCACATTGGGTGGTAACCACCAACCAATCAAAACACTGCATTAGTGGATGCAGACACTAGTTTAACAAAATATGAAGGAAGGAATAAGTATATTCACCCAATTTCACACAAAAAATTTAAATGCCACAACCATTTACCCCCTAGATGACACAAAAGCATTCATGTGTTATATCGATGTGCCACTCGTGAGCTGTATTTTAAGTCTTCTTAAATCATATAATAACTTTGTGTCGGTGAACCAATCGTAAGCCATGGAATGTAGTGCAGTGGTTTGGTGCTTTTGCATTTGGAATGATACAAGAGTGGTTAAATGATGACATCATTTTTAGTTTTAAGTGTACCGTTCCATTTAATGCTTTATCACTTGCTGTTTTTAGTGCTCTGCCAGCAGTCGGAAAATAGCCACATACTGTAAATAAGTAATATGGATCAATGAGGTAAACATGTCTTGAATAGTTTTTATTTCAGTGTAAATGAACACACACATGGACAGTTTCTTGTGTTTCTCTTTTACTAGAAAACCCTCACACGGACATCACACACATTTCATTTCTCTCAATTTCGAGTTCTTTCCGAGCGGAGCTTCTTTAATAGAATTTGATGGGTTATCGCCACATTCACACCACTTTTTCTCATGCAATCATCGGTTCTGACAGGGCTATCATAAAACTCTTTCTTTTCTTTATCTTTTCTTTTTTTACCTCCTTGAAATTATTTTCCCCCCCTGAAAGGCTGAAGATACATTTCTGAAAGACGCCCATTGAAATCTCCCAGTTTTTAGTCACAAATGGGAATTTCTGGGGACCTTCAGGTTTTTTTTGTTCCATGTGATGATTTGTGTTTTGTATAAATTGATGTATTTTAGCTTAGGTGTGTGTGTCGGTGTGTGTCCATCATTTTCGCTAAGGCAAATGACCTCATTGTTGAATTAAAAATGGATTTAAACATCACTGAGGTGAGATTGCATTTATTAAGCACTACATGCTCAAGATATAGTGAGGTAATCAATACATTATTCTTTTATCGCGAGGTACCACTCAACCTGTTAGTTATTGGAAATTGAAATGAGCTTAAATTGCCTCCAAAACATCAATAGGTGTTTGAAAGTCTTCGCTGTGGTAGTAGATGGTTCTGCTGCTCTCAGCACACTTTGAATAGATGGACCTTTCAAAGGCGATTTGTTAAGTCCTTTGTCCAAGTAGACTAGCTCTTCCTCTGAGTGTGTTTCTGCCTGACTGCAAGGCGCTCCATCATTAAACATCAATCAGGCTTTTGAAACGCGTTCCAACTGCGTTCCGCGGTGCCACACTTTCTTTTTTGCGGCGTTTTCTGCAGTTTGCCTCACAAATGCATTAGCGTATGGTGTACATGCTCACTCTTGGGACATTAACACAGGCCAGTGGGTTCTTGCTGCATTAGTTGTGTTTCTATAGAGTTGGGCGGATTAAGCAGAGGTAGGTCATGTGGACAGTGGGATCTCGTGGACTTTCTTTGCATTTTGACACTGGTGGGACCTAAATGTCTGGCTATGTTTAAAGTAGTTTTACTTTCCTACCCCTTTAAAGTATACTGAACTAATATCTTAGGAGGTGGTCGAAAACTGGAATGAGATCTGAATCCGTTTTAAGGCCAGAAACAGTGTGAATGCAAAGCAAACTGGGTACTTTTGGCACCTGGTTCACTTTTTGACTCTTTTGAAAGAGGACTCGGAAGGGTTAGATGCTAGAATTTAAGTCAGTGGTGTATTGAAGAGGTTTACCAGGATTTTGGACCCTGCTGGTGCTTGAATTTACATGTCTAGTTTTCTCTCTGCTGCAGGAAACCTGGAGCCTAATAGCTGAGTAACAAAACTTGGTTTTCAAAAGGTTGTGAACTATAAGCTGACCGAACCTGGTCTAGGTGTATTTTATTTTTCTTCCACTAGTCCACAGAGATATTGATCCTTGTCTCATTAGAATTCTGACCATGCTCTGGTCTCCAGACTCTGGTCACGTACAATAGCACCAGCGAGTGCTTGCACCAGCGGCATTCTCCAGGAACAGCTTTCACAGCCCCAAATTAGCCTCTCCAATTATCTTGCCCAAGACAAGAGCACTGAGGTCTCCATTCTGATGGCTGTCCTTCTTCTCAAACTGAGCACTGACTACCTGCCTCCATAAATCATTTTCCTCCAAGCCCACCAGCTTAGTAGCAAAGCTTTGTTTTCTTCAGCAGAAGGACCCTGCATTCTGCTAGCTTTCAGAAGCATTTGTGACATTCCTTTCTGTTGTAAGCCACATTTTGTGATGTAACTGTGGTTGTTCGACACAAAAATGGATATTGGCGCTCTAGTACTTCTAACTTACAGTTTTATATTTAACAGATGCTTTCATCCAAAACTTACAGTGCATTTAGACTTCACATTTTTATCAGTATTTGTACTCCCTGGGACTTAAACCCATGAACTTGGTGTTGCTAGCGCAATGTTGTAGCAATTAAATACAGGAAAGCCTGATTTCTTGTATTTGACTTTTTGTCAAATTCAAACTACAGTTGAATCAATTGCATACAGTATATGCAAATCAATCAAACTCATTTGTGTCCATTTCTGTTGCATTTAAGGCAAATCTGGAGCTGATTCATAACAATGTTTTCTCAGAATTCTTTACAACACTGTGATTTGAGAACTGTGGTGAACATTACTCTTGCATGACTTCAAGCATACATGCTGTCAGCGATTCTGGGTATTAATAAACTCATCAAATCTAGTAGTGTTTGGGTTTCATGACTCTGGCCTTCAAGCAATCTTTCAGGACAGCCAATCAATCACAATGCATATCATTTCATTCAGACACTGGCAAACCCTGTGGCAGACATTTCAATCAAACCCAGAGTCATCAATCTTCAACCCTGTGACCGATGCAACTTATTTGACGGCTGGAAAGTGATTTGTTGGGACAAAAGAATGGATCGTCTCTTGAAATGTGTGCCTAAGAAAGCATGAAACACCTGGCAGTTTCTCACCCTGTAAATCATGAAGGATTGTTGTTGTTTTTGTGGTCACCCAGAAAGTGTTTGGTTATTATCAGTTAGTGAAAGACAATTACTACCAAAATATAATAGTTCTATTTATTTATGTTTTACTTATTACCACAATTAAGGTAAGTGTATGTGTGAATGTGTTATCCTGTGTTTTTGCAATTATAACTACAATTACAATCTGCTATAATATTAGTTTAAATTTGCTGAACTGTAGCTGTTAATCTCCCAATTTTAACTCTTAATCTTTTCATTAAGGCGGCAAAACTGTTTCTCTCTTCCCAAATAGTTTTTTTGTTTCCAGAATCATCTCTAAAGTCTCTAATGTTTTATTTGATAGTTGAACAGACTACAGATGCCACTTCAGTTAAGCTTGTATTTCAGGACCACAAATGTCCACCACTCTCTTTCTCTCTCCTCCTCTCTCCCTCTCTCTCTCTTCATCCGTCCCTCTCCTGTGGCCTTTAAATAGTGCCAGTCACAGCAAACGACCCCTCTGCAAATCTGTGTGCTTCAAACGCTGCTACATTTTAGATACAGCCGACTGGCCCTGACTGATAATACCCCACAATTTAATTTCCCTGGTATTAAAGAGTACTTGCTGGTTTGTGAATTAAATGCACTTGTAGGTGGTATTTGGCCAAAAAACACCTTTTCTCGAAAGGTCTGAGATATGAGTTTCCTTCATGTCTTTAGTTTTAAGCGAAATAAACAGGAAGTTTCTATATAGTAACTCTTTTGCTGTGCATCCTGTAGCATGAAAGGAAGTGTTTGGTATTCATAAACTACAGCAGGTTGGGAAGATCTGTCATTCATGCAGAACATTTAGAGACGAGCCTGGAGCAGATCTACCTAAGCTAACTCTGTTATGCTATGTGTGATTCTGTCAGGTCAAGGGAGGTCAACTAGCAGAGCATGGAAAAATATTTTATCCCAATGCAGTGAGGTTTAATTGAGTGCGTTTTGGATTTACAGTAATCTGTGGATAACCGTTCACATTCTGCGTGAGAATATGTGGGTGTGTTGAAGGCTGGTTGAAGTTTCAGCAAATTAGCCGCATAGCGCACACTCCCGCTTTCCGTGTGTGCGTACCATTGTCTGTTTTTGTCCGTGTCTTCTTAAGCTCAGACTCCCTGCTGATTTATCCTTGTTCGTTGAATTCTGTAGCCTTTACTGCCCACACGCAGTGCCAGTGTTCTGAAACTGGCTCTAATTGGCGGAGTCTCTGGTTGGCACCAGTGCCCATCGCTCACCCCAGCAGCTAATTGGCTCAGCTTGCCGCCCGTTTCGGCGAGCTCCGGCCAGTGTTGGATTGATGGATGGCAGCAGGTGTCAGGAAAGCTGCTTTCTGACAGAGCAGCTTGTGAAGTCAATTTACAGCCTGAAAGGCAACAGGAGGGTTTCTGCATGTAACCGTATCTCTAGAGGGAGAAGGTATTTGAAAACACTGCTATTTTTGGGCCTCATTTTATATCTTAAAACTGACTTTTCCAAGTTGTATAAAAGGAAAAAAGATCACTTTCTCTGAGGTGGCAGAGCTCCAGAAAGACGGAAATAAATGAGATGTAGCTGCTACGATCTGGGCTTTCCTTATCGCCGCCCTAATCCCTGATTATTACACTTCATTACGAGCGTGGATTTGCAATTAGTGTTTGCCGGAAGCATTGTGAGTGTTACAATGAAAGAAGGAATATTTTTGACCTGATACTGAGGTGAAGGACGCTTATTCTGAGGAAAACAATATAAGGAACCAGTGTGAATTGGGGTAGGGTTATTATGTTGTGTATATATATATCCTTGATTCTGATTGGCTCTGCCATTGAATATTAAAGTAAGTGATGACCGGTTCATATATAGATGCTTTTCAGTATCTTGCAGCCTCTTTCTTTTCACATAACAAAGAAATAAATAGGCATCAAATATTGATTTGAATGTGTTATTTTATTTATGTATTGGCAAGTAGCTGTGTAATAAGTAGAATAACTCTGTCTGGGTTTATTTTGAGATAAACACTGGCTGACTATATATTATTCCTTACTTAATTTAAATAATAACTATGATAATAACTATGATTAAGTATATATCTTAGGGTAGCTAGGACCATAATCATTCTGAATGGAACCATTCATAAGGGTTCTCCAGATGGACAATTGTCATTATTAGATTTCCACTAAATGCCCACACATTTACTTTAATTGTCCTTTATCCATTCTTTGTAAACATACCAGCTGTTAGATTTGGATTTCATGTCTTCTGCATTACCAGAATACTATAATAAAAGCAGCTTGTTTTTTTGTAAATGAAGACAACACTTTCCTCTGAATTGAGGCACTCTGTTAATTACTGAGTGTTTGAGAGCACAGCCCTACTGTTTATCTGCCTCTTAATTGGGAAGATGCCCAAATGTTATCAAAGAGAGAGAGTTCAGCCATTGGTCACAGAAATGCAGTGGAATCTTTCAGAAGAATCAAACTTTTCCCTCCCACTTCCTGTGCATGTGAAAGTGCTTCTCAAAATAACCTGCAATAAATGCTGACGTATTTGTTCTGTTATCAACTCTGATTAAAAGAAAATGAAAAACTAGATTTTAATAAACTTGCCTCTGCCTAACAAGGTGTTGCTAGAGCACCGTTGTGTGGTTCCTGGGGTATTCAGGCTGGTTGCTAAGGTGTTGCTATGTGGTTGCTGCCCAGATCATTTACATTTATTCATCTGGCATATGCTTTTATCCAAAGCGACTTACAGTGTATTCAAGATAATATCAAGTATAATATTCTGGTCCTCATATATGGCTTAATGTGGACTTTTGCAACAATTTATCATTGTCAGGTGTAAACTACAAGCTTGATCACTAAGGAAATTTATCCTTAGTGATGATATCTAATCTGCACTATTTGAGGTATAATTCAGGTCAGTAGCATAAGCAATGCAAGAACAGTTGTGCACAGAGGTTTAATTATTTAAATTTAATGATTTTGTATGAACTTTTGTATGAGTGAGCATTTTATTGCAAAATAAGAATGTAAAAGAGAGTTAGTGTGAACGAGGGTGGACGGACAAAGCTCAGCCTGAGCTTCCATGGGGAATTAAAAAAAGAAAAATTTGACAGGAGATACCAAGGGCAGCCCTCTTTTACCCAGAAGGCCTCAGTGTACATGAATATGTTAACTGCTCTGGCTCATTTAAGCACTGCCTGACTGAGGTCATACACACAAAATAGAAGTCGTGTGGTCACCATTAGCGTGAAATCCAAAGTCAGCACTAAGTCAGGGCAACCACAATTTTACCTTGACCCCTTTCGTATATTCATACTCTGTCTCGCTCTATCATTGTCCCTCTTTCTCTTCTATTCGGTCCCTGGTTCCCTTGAGAGAGAACTTTATTCCAAAAGCAATCGTTCAGCCTTTCAGGTTGCTGTGTGTGTCCTCCAGTTCGATATTAGAGAGAGAGAGGAATGTTCTTTTGTTTTGTTCGGGAATCTGCGCTATTGTCTGCCTCTGTTTCTCTCTATCTGCGGGGGCGTCCGTTCTCTTTATTCGTCTGTTCTCTCACAGTGGTAATAGATGGTTTAGCCCTCCTTAGAGACCGCTCTCTATGAACGTGACTGATGATTTGATTTCCCAACGGTTTTCCCCATATGGCCTCGGCAGAGATAACACAAGCCCAGAACTGCTGCAGCCATCAGTTAATACTTCAGGCCACTGATCAGTCAATTAATCAAAGCGTGTGATCAGGTTGGTCAACAATGACCTGTGGAATGAAAGCTGCCTGTGGCACGGGCCCTTGTGCCTCAATTAAACAAACAGCCAGCCAAGAAAAAAGTCAACAAAAGAAAGAAAACTGTACTTGAGGTGATTTTGTTGGGTATTCAAAAATGTCATTATGGGTGATTACATTTTTCTAAAGCTGCAATCTGTAACTTTTTTGGGGTAAAAATAAACAAAAATCAACATGTAAAAAAAAGTATGTCAAGTAAGCTGCAGTTTTATGTTTCAAACAGATTGCGGTAGAGAGGCGAAAGTTATGGAGCATATGTTTCATCTTGTGAATACGTTTCAATTTTCCACCAGTCTGAAACAGATGTAAAGCTATACAAGGGCATATTGGAATACACACTATTTAAATGACAATATTCAAGGTTAAACAAGTAATTTTGACATATGGGGTGACTTTACAATTTGTGTAGCACAGATGCAGATGCTTCTTGACAGGTGGACATAGGATTGTGTTCTCGTGTGTGTTTTAGGGCACTGGATCGATCATCACGTCAGGGTAACAGAATGGGGGTCTGGATCTAGGGCAGCAACTCTGATTGGTAAATCTTTGTATCTCTTTAAAGGTATAGGACAGGCCTTCTGCTTCACTGCTAATTTGATCTTTGCTCATAGTAAATGAGGCTCGAGCCCTGGCTGGACAGTTCTTTTTATTTATTTTTTTCCCAGTAGAGGGGATGTCCAGTCCTACACAGGAGATTGTCAACTCTTCTGCCTACGCAAGGATAACCTTTGACCTCCATTCAGCATCCCTCTCAATTACCACTGACCCTCCCTGTCATAGCAGCACAGGCTGCTGGGTAACACAGTACCTGTTCAGACACCTTCTAGCAGGAGACATGAAGGATTGTCTCTCTATGTAGTTTAAAGGAAGACCGTGCTACTGAGAAACTTCAGGGACTGTCTTATTTGCATGTAATTATACATAAATCGACCTTAAAGGTACGTTGACGTTTTACCAACACCGATAGCCATCAAAACGTTTGATGGGATATTAATCATCAAATTTATAGGAGCATCTTTCTCACTTTGCATTTAATGTCTGATTCAAACTCTTAGCTGAATTGTTTTTGGCTTTACCTGCTCCCACAATTGTGCATCTTTTCCTCCAACTTCTGAATTTACACCTGCTCATTATGTTTTTATTCCCTGTCTTCTCACTGCCAATTAGGTCTGCACAGGCTCGCCATGACCTGACATCCGACCTTTGACCACCTGCGCCTGCTGGACAGACGCGCTCCTGGCAGGCACGGGTTTGTTATGGAAACTGAGTTTCTGGTGATGGATGCAGGGCCGAGAAAAGCTATGACCTTGTACAGTTCAGTCGACTGAGGTCACGGTGAAACAGACTGCATTTAAAATAAAAAACTTGGGCAATGCTTTCATACAGAAAGGCCGGTGTTTTTTACGCTCCATTAAATGTGTGAATATGTGTGCCCTGCAGGTCGCGATGAGCTGATACTCGAACTGCCGTAATGGCGAGAAGATGACAAAGCATAGGGCAGGATAGGAGAAGGATAGAAACGGAAAATGAGGGCTACTTAAAATATCTCCCATGATTCCCCTCCCCTTACGCAGCACAAATTTACCTTTTGCATTGCTTTCGCACGCACTTAAACTGCAGATCTTGGCTAATTAAAAACATCGCTGCTCTTAATTATTTAGCTGCAGTTAATTGATATTCAGCAAGACGCTCTTCCTTCTAAACGACCTGTTTAATTTGACCATGAGGTCTGTTGCGCGGATTGCTGCAGTCATCCTGCCGTGTGAGAGCAGAGATAGTGTGGGAAGAGCCGAGCTCGTAATTAAAACAAAGTTTTGTTTGAATTATATCTCGAACTTTCTCCAGCAAGGAAGAGCTGGTGAAACCGTGGCACATCTGTTGCTTTGGGCCACTTTGCAGTCTTGTTTAGGGGATCTGAAATGATAAACATCGCTAAGAGACACGTTATATTGTTTATTTCTCAGTAGATGCTCCTGTTGATAGTGAAGCTCTGCTTGATTATGTCTTTTAAAGAATATTGGAGTTTATTTTCAGCTTAATTTCCACGCACAACATCTGTGGCGTGCTGTTGATTACTGCAGAAAATCACCCCTGTGTCCCTCAGGTGTGTGTAAATGAATAGAAAATGCAGTTAAGTGTACAATAATCCTATTTTTGTTAAAGCACTAATAGTGTCGAGCTTAAATTAAGTTGAAAATAACTGTTATGTGTAGTATTCTGTTTTGTCACATTTTTGCATTTGGTATGAGTGTGTGTGAAGAAACATTGTTTCAGTAATATTAAAGAGCTTTTTAGAGGACATATCATGAGATGTTTGAAATATAATACTTGATTGTGTTAGGAAAACACAAACATATATGATCTGAAAATAGATCGATTTTGTAACAGACGGTTTGTTTAACCCTACAACCTCAGATGCATGTCACAAGAGGTGTGACTTTGGCATGATAAATCACTCATTGTCCTCCCTCATATCCTTCTAATCTTTTGTTCTTAATGTTTGTAGTTTCACTTTCGTATCTCGGTCTTGCCTCCCACTCCTCTGTTCCTCATTAGCTGGATAATAGTGAGAGATTGGTCATGTGACTCTGGGGTCTCTGTTAGCAGTGTAATATGATTAGGTGACCTGCAGGAGGCTGAATGAATGTGATCTGATGGAAATAATCTTGACAGCCCGTGTGACCGAACACGCCATATGCCCCTGTGATGCATTGAATGAGGGGGAAATCCCTCTGCGCACATCGATGGCAGAGCCTCCCTGTTTTTTAATTGCTCATTGGATACGCTTTCACTGTGTTTTCCTATTGGTCAGTGAATGCGGCAGCCTGTGTGTTTCAGGCTGAAGGTCAGTAGCAAGAGCTCCATTTCTTTCCATAGAAAATTTGGAGCACAAATGTCCCCCTGACTGATTACCCACAATACTCCTTGCCCACACAAGGGCCTATATTGGTTTACAGACTTACTTCAGGGTGTGTGTGTGTCTGTGTTGGAGGGGAACAGAGCAGAGGTCAGATTCAGTCTGCTGGAGGGATGGACTGATTTTGTGCAGGACTGTGGGTGTTTTTGGTGAGCAGTTTTTGTTTTCTCCCCGTCTTCATTGCAGCAGGTGTGGGACTTGATTAAACTATAGTTGTGTTACATTTATGCTGCGTCGCACACATCCACACACACCCACACACGTCATGGTTACACTTCACGTTTTATAACCACGGGCGTCCTAAAATGCACCAGCTCTGAGACATCATCACGTATGTTTAGAAAATACAAGTGTGTGAGAAAACATAATGCCTCAATTTTACATTTTTATTTTGTTAAAGGAATTTTGTGTGTGTGCGTA
Source organism: Chromobotia macracanthus (assembly GCA_036877525.1). Taxonomy (NCBI): domain Eukaryota; kingdom Metazoa; phylum Chordata; class Actinopteri; order Cypriniformes; family Botiidae; genus Chromobotia; species Chromobotia macracanthus. Next base: position 6,224,665 of record JAZGTH010000012.1, on the reverse strand, counting down.
TCTACTTATATTCTAGGGACACATTTGTTCCCAGAAGTGAGCAAAACCTCCTTTTGGGGACGTCCTAATTATTATAAATGCTATTAGATTATAATACTATTGTTGGTTTATTTTTTATATAGTATATAATATAGGACATTTGTTATGCAGAACATTTTCTGTTAGGGTTATCTTATAGTATTTAGTATAGTATAGTATGTCCCCATAGTAAACGTGTGTGTTTGTAAGGGAAGATTCAGGTTAATGGTGCTGTCTGAGGTGCGTGTGCGCACGTTCAAGAGAAGATGAGAAAGTTTAATTTTCTTTGGGATTATTAAAAAATCTCTGTGACCTAGAAATGAAGGCAACCTGAGGGATTCTATGGGAGTCAATGAGAAGTTGAGTCATCAGCAGGAGTTAAGCTCTGATGGAGATCACTCTGCTGTGATTGGATTTACATTAGATCAGATTTTCAGGTTTCAGATTTTTGATGAGATTTCTGTGTTGTGCTGAGCTCTTGCCCACCTGCAACAGAAGTGGTTTGATAACACACAGATCATTGTGTAGTCTCGCTGACTGGCCTTCACTACATGTGTGTGTGTGTGTGTGTGTGTGTGTGTGAGCTTAAGTTATTAAATACTGAATTTAATTATAGGAATGCCATAGTTAAATCTGCTCTCTCTCTCTTTCTTTCTTTCTCTTCTTTTCTTGCTGTCTCATTCTAGCAGCTGGAAAGAAAGGTAAGCACTTCCCTCAATTTTCCCTCACAAAGGTATACATCCCTCACTTTTTATTTCTTTTATCTGTCTTTTTTTAATCTGTCTTATCGTACTCTGGGATCTCTCTCTCTAATATTTAGTGATTTACTGGTAAAATGCTTTTAATCACGTTGTTTTTTGTTTGCACATAAATTCTTTGATTTTGTAAAGAGACACATTTAATTGTGCACTCAGAAATTTTTACCTTGTTAAAAAAGGTTTTACATGTAAAAACATGAGATGTACTTTTTTAAAAGGTTGCTTACATAAAATGAAGAATCCAGTTATACCAGTAGCCTAATAAAGGCTGTTTTTTACTGAGCCGACCACTTCATGACATGATATGTTGAGATCACATATTACTGACTTTATCTCATTAACCTCTTCGTTGTTGGACACTTTTTCTCATGGAATAAGTTAATCGTGACTGAAATAATGCACATCTGCATTATGTAACTAAAAAATTACTAACTGCTTTTGAAGCTTCATCCACACCACTAGGTGTCAGTATAGATCCAAGACACCTGTCATATTGACAAAAACAAAAAAATGGCACCTTAAGTCTTTACTAACCCAAAGAAATATTTCATTTACTAGAATAAATCTTACTTCCCAATTAACTTAATTATACTTTCGGTTAATGCTTTCTGTAATTGTACTTGAACACACAATACACATTGTTCACAGAGAAATAGGTTCAAATCCCACCTCTGTCATTACCCTGTTGCTTTTGTCAGTTTGTCCTATACAATAAGCCTATAAATAAAAAAAGAAATTAAAATAGGCGAACATGACTGTCACTTTATCTCATCTCTGAGCGTGTTATAATAAATTAGTGATGGTCACTTCTTGAAGCTGAAGGTCAAAAGGGACACAGGTGTAGAAGCAGGTGCAATAGGACAGAGAATCACAGATAAGAGAATAAAAGATTCCTCATCTTCCATTGCTGATGGTATCTGTCTCTTTCTCTCTCTGCATCCACATACACTAAGCCTCTTACACACAGAGATGGTTTCACTGAGTGTTTCTAGATGAATCCTGTCGTGAACTGATGCCCTTGGAATAATCAGAGGTGTATGTCATCTCTCTCAATACCAGCAACCTAAGACTGTAATGACTTCATGCATATTATTAGGACAGTGTGTATTTACTGCATTGCTCGGTGTGGAAATTATTTAGATTATGTGTTATGATTTACATTAATTCACCCAGTTTGTGACTTTGGGAATGTGTGGCTGTGCATGTACACTGATTTTTCTGACTATGTGGTGTGTGTGTTCTGCAGGCTAGACAGTTGGAGGAAAAAGACAAAGAACTCAGGAAGCAAGACGCCTTCTACAGAGAGCAAGTGGCTAAGCTGAAGGAAAGGGTATGACCTGCACATTTTCTGTTACATTATCCACAGTGCTTGGATATATGCACAGTACACACACATTTTCACTAACGTGATATGATAACCATGATGTTCTACAGAGACACACTAATGTGCATTGCCAGCTGTCCTGTAAAGACATAGTGAGACAGCCTGGACTGTATTATAGAGGCAGAGAGTGAGACATCCTGGACTGTATTACAGAGGCAGAGAGTGAGACGTACTGGACTCTATTATAGAGGCAGAGAGTGAGACAGTCTGGACTCTATTATAGAGGCAGAGATTGAGACAGCCTGGACGCTATTATAGAGGCTGAGAGTGAGACAGCTTGTCCTGCACTACAAAGACATAAGGTCAAAGATGAAGCATGGAGTATGTGTGACATGCTGTCCTGTGTTATGGGTTAGATTATGAGAAAGTCATTTCTACACTGTACAGTGAGACAGCTTTGTGTTATACTGGCAGTGGGGAGGGCTGCCTTGCTCTGCAGTATCACAGTAAGGCAGGTTGTTTTGATCTGTAACGTGGGGCTGAGGCCTCTCTGCAACCTCATGCTTGTTTGTTTTGTCCTCAAACTGACACCCTCCTGCAGCTCCTGGTCAAATCTTCCTCTGAGACTCTGGAAGAGGAGGGGTTCACGCTCCCTCACCTCACACCTTTTGTCCTCAAATGGGCATACACATAGTTGACTCCAAGAAAGGACTTTGAAAGTGTGCTTGTGTGTATAAATGACCCATGTAAAGGCAGCATGGTGTATGCTGAGCGAAATGCTAACATATATAAGCTGTGATAGGAGAGCTGTGGTCTAGTGGTTATTGAGTTATGATGCTCATGTGGGCAGCATATATTCAAATCTGACCTGCAACACATCACAATCCCATTTTCTTGTCTTGTCCATGTCATTTTCTTCATTCTTTCTATTATTCTTGGAATATAATTGGCAAAAGGCCAAAAATATGGCTTGTTTAAGTCTTTTAGACAAGGGATGAGCATTTGTCGATATGCTTTTCTTTGGTTATTGACATCATGCCACAGATGCAGTACACAAACGCTAGGCTGAATGGAACCTGGAATTTGTCTCTTAAAGTTTAGTTGGTCTGTTTAGACACAGATTAGATAGACTAGCGTTCATGATAGGTGCTGATGTTGCACACTGCAGCTAGCTTTAGCTCAGTGTCCATCTCTTCACCAGGACATCTCATGCTGTTTCAGCTCCGCCCACAACAGCGGTATTGATCACACACAGCTTCATCAATCACTTATCGAGCTGTCTTCAATACTCCCAGCACTGTGTCAACCTACGCAGCCCTACACACGCACACACACCATGTCACTTCTGAAATACTACACAAACTCGGTTGGACACTAATGTGTGAATTGTAAGAAATACTCTGGGTTTTACACAGAGGAATCGATTAGAAATAAGTCGTTACCATCATATACAAGATCCATCAGATACACAGATGTAATTAAGTAGACCTATGGAAGTATTATTTTATGGAACAATGCACTTTTTTAAAAATGAAAAAGAACAGAAGAGCATTTTGTACTGATGCATTGTGTACTAGGCAGAATGAGAAGACAAAAGAGGGTGTTGGTTATTGTTTTTGTCTAATTAAATAAAATAACTGAGAGATGTGGCTGGGTAGAGTGGCTTTAACACATTGTGTGGTGGCATTGTGTGATAAATTGATGGATAGATATATACGGACAGGTAGGTAGAACAGATATATAGTTTTTAATGCAATATGCACGGTATGCACAAAACTAGTGTCTGTGAAACTTTTTGGTTTTGTTTAAAGTCAAAATCTAAAGTTTCATTTGCACCAAATAATTCTGGGATCACTGGATTGATTCTGAATATTCCACAATATTATGTTTTCACAGCTACTAGTTTCTCCTCACCAGTGCTTTCTGCTTTTTGAGTCTTTAGACTGTAACAGTACCAGCAACAAAAAGAGAGAGAGTGACTGAGAGATACAGAGAGAAAGAAAAGAATCAAATGTTGATATATATTGCATGTCTCTTTCAATCCACTTCTCTCGTTTATCAGTGGCCAGCGTCTGACAGCCCATCACAGCTCTTAGACGCCGGCTGCCACCTCCAGCCTGCTTATTGGCTTAGCCACTCAAATTGCCTCTGAAACAATATCTGTATGTGTATATATACATTTAAACCACACTGTTTCAACCATTTATCCTTCCAAATTCTTATCCACGTTGTTATAAGTTTTATGTCCTGTTTTGAATGTTCTGTGATCACAGTGGAGGGGGTCTACAGTGAAATATCGGGGTCTTCAAGAGATCTGCTGATATAAGGTTTCTTAGCCTGATCAATGTAATTTAAGGAACTTGAAGGGCACTTGACTTACTGCGGCTTTGGCTGGTCATGTTTACTTGCTCATAATTAGAAGTTGTTACAGCTTTCATTTATTTCTTTTTAACACGTTCTTTTTCTCATCGTCATAGCAGGCTTGGGTAATATGTAAAGACATCTTGCTCTCATACCAAGCCAACAACCACCTTAATCTGATAGTTAAGCTCTGGGCAAAATTCCCAGAATGCATTGCACCTGCCACTCTGAGATCTGGTAGCAAGGGATCAGGGATGTAAGAATGTATTGATTTTGGTTCCAATTCCAATTATATTTAATGATTCTCATTCCATAAGTATTCTGTTAACTTCTTTTATCACTTTTAACTTTTTTGGCAACATGGTCTCGATGCTTAAACAAACAGAGCACTGCGGTATTTAGACATTTCAAACAAATGACCTATTAATTACTTAGTTGTCTCTGCAAATTAAGCTTTAACTATTAAGTTTAATTGTTAAATTTAAAATGGAACCGGTTCCAAATTAGAATTGATTCTCAGTTCCAAATCTATGCTAAATGTTTACTCTGCAGCTTTGATTGCATGAGTCTCTTTTTGTTACCCTTGCTTGCTGACAGTTCACTGGTTAAGAGATAGCGAGGAGCGTGTGATGTTTTAGTTACCTCAGTATGTGGTCATTATCTCTTCCTCCCTGTAGACAGGACGCAGGAAAAGGACAACGTCTGTCTCGGCACGAGGCCTCGTTAATTTAATTAGCAGAGTTTTATCTAAACAAGAGACCCAGCTTGAGCTCTGAGTTCACACACAAACACTTGTGTTTTTAGTTACCAGCAGCCTCTCACGTCCGTGAGTCATCTCATTTTAAAGGATTAGTTCCCCAAAAATTACAGTTCTGTTATCATTTTTTCCAAACAAGTAAAACTATTTCTTTGTTTGAAAACAAACAAAAGAACTTTATCCAAATATTAATGCTGTTGTTTTCCTTACAGTGGACTGCTATATAATATAGCATATTTTTAGTGAGATAAGTAAGTCAGATAGTAAATGAGATTATGAATATAATTGCTGCAATTCATTAATCATGAAAAATGGCAATTACAGTGTTTCCTTTAGATCTACTCTCATTGTTTCAATGAACGTCTAAAATGTTAATGCTATTTTATTACAAATTCTTTAGTTAATTGTTGTGCTTTTTTTTTACTGTACACACTATTACTGTAACACTATTAATGTAAATTAATAAATACGTGTATACTGCATATACTGTATGGGATTATTGTCTGATGAGTCGTGAAATGTTATTAATATGTTCGTCTGTGTCTAAATATGTTTTTATTTGCACTGAAGATCTAGACAGCCGGTATATTCTGACATTGTGTAACTGTTTATGTACCCATGCTACTTTGTGAACTTCCACCAGTCTGTTTTGTTTTGCAGTCTCCCGCAGTAAAAGAGTGTGATAGAAGTATTGACTCTACAGGCCCCTGCTCCGCTCTCCTTCCCTGTTTGCAGTTGCCAGTTTTGATTTGTTAAACCTCAGTCTCACGCCTCCACCGGTACACTGCAGAGCCAATATGGCCGCCGTGCTGTTGAGCCATAATGGCTGTCACAGTGGGGTTTCCTTTCACATCCTCTCTGGTCTGTGAGAGATAACACAGCCTGCTGATTACCGCACCACTGCTCAGATCTCTCATTATAAAGCCTGTGAGATTTCATTTGAACGTGGGGTTGTTTCTTTGACACCATCTATAGCCACCGCCAGTGGCAGAAGTGGCTTTTATAAGGTTCTTTCATTAGTCCATGAAAACCCTGCATGCAGCAGATTACATTTTTTTAAGTCACCTGTGAACAGAAAGTGAGAGTTTTGCAGAAAGTCTGAGTGCTGCTTTGTGGAACAGCTGAAGAATTGGTTTACTTTGTAGCCGTGATTGATATGGTAAGTACCATTAGCAATATTGCGCATATTTAGGATTAAGGGTCCAAATTAACCTATTAATTAATCACCTTCCTAACTTACTAATAAACCTAAGATTGTAACTCATGAGGTGTGCTTTTACTTTGCAAAAGCAGTCAGAATTGAGGTTTTCCACTTAGAAAAATTCCTTCAGAGGTCCATTGAAGGGGACCAGGACATTACATATTCTTTGGGGTTAATTTTTTTGTCTTGACTTTAAACATTTCCGGATGGGCTGCAGTACTGTATTCTGTGAAATTCAGATTAGTAATGGATTAGCAGCAAGTTGCAAGTTTTAGATGGGCAAGCACCACTTAGGTTTTCTGTAGCTTCTGTTACAATCCTAACCTGATCCTCAGGCTGTCGCAGATGAAGATGAGGGTTTACGTTTTCGTGAAAGAGCTTGTGGGAGGTAAAGGTGTGCTCCCGGACTGATGGAGGGGCCTTTAAATCAGTGTGTACACTTCAAATCAAAATCCCACTCACTTATTAATCAAGAGAAATGACAGACCCCCCAAAACACACCAGCACTCAGATCACAGGGTTGTAGAATATGTATATGTGTGTTTCTCTCTCTTTTCTGTAATCAGTGTTTCTGCTGGTCGTAGTGTGCTGCCTGATTACTACTGACTCCTCCCATTAAATCAGCATCTTCTTAAAACCACTGCTGTCGTTCCTCTTTCAGAAGACTAATCAGAGCCTGCCGCCCCTTTAACTCTCAGTGCCGGTTCTAATTGTCTGGTTTAATATTCACTCAGTGAGATAAACTATTATTTCGGAAGTTTGCAACTGTGTGAGTCCTCTTCATGTTTTTCCTGCTCAGTTAGGGTTGGGGTTAGCGTTGCAGAGTTGGTATTCTAGATGAGGTTTCAAGGCAATACTAAAATTTAAAAGATACCATTTTTTCTACAGTGTTTTCTTCCAGTGTAGTTCACCCAAAGGATGAGTAAATGATATAGCAGTTTTTCATTTTGGTTAAACTAATCCTTTTCTTGAGACATTGTTTGTCAAAAAATATACTGATATGTGACCCTGTAAAATCCAGGCTCAATCTCAATCTGATTATGCGATTAAGAACATTGAAGGTTAATTTTACTATGATTTCAATTTTGACAGGACTTTATTTAATATTAAAGATTTCAAGGTTATATTGTCACAGAATGTTCTTTACGTTATGTAGAATGACTTAATGCAGAATTGTTTTTGTAAATTATTATTGTCATGAGTCATGAAATTTTGGTAGCATTACAACCTATGTACCGCATTTTCATACACACCAGACAAATGGTTTTTACTTGACGTGCAGTCCATCAGAAACTATACAGTAGCTTCACTAAAAGCCCCACATATAATTATTGATCCTCATGCTCGTTGTCTTTCATTTGTATTGATTGTGTGTGTGTGTGGGACCGGGCTGTGAGATGAACTGTCTGTGTTTGATTGAGAACTCTCTTAATGGTTGTAGCTTGACTGAGTATTTGTTGTCACATCCTCACATTCACTCGTCCATCAGACGTCAGACAAACATCCATTTTTTTTGTCAGTTATCTTTCCGAATCGCTAACCTGAAAAGGTCACTTTATCAAGGTCCATTTTAGAACGCAAACCCGCCTACTTTTATAACCCGTCTACTTTACACTGACCCTCATGAGGTTTTAGATTGGCAACATCTGTCAGATTCTTTATTGTATTATTTGTTGACGCTTTTTCTTTCCCTACAACCCTTGCTTGAAATGTAATCACAAGCAAAACTCTTTGTGCTGCATTGACAACAGCCATATAAAATTCTTTTAATAAAGTTTTAATGGAGTTTCTCCCCCTGCACCAGCAGTACAAGAAGGTGGAGACCCAACGGGTGGCAGCCACTGCTGTTTTGAAGCTTTGTATTACAATGTGAAGAAATCTCTTATTTTTTAGTTACACTGCAGGAATTGGAGAGGGGTGAATTTACAAGCTTAGCTTTTGATTTGAAAAGCAAAGTGTTTTATTTATGACATATGTTTCACTTTGACATTTTCATTCTCTCTCTTTCTCTCTCTCTCTCTCTCTCTCTCTCTCTCTCTCTCTCTCTCTCTCTCTCTCTCTCTCTCAGAGTGCCCAGTTGTACAAGGTGACCAATGAGAACTATCACAAAGCAGCAGATGAGGTCAACAGCAAGTTCAAGTAAGTGCAGTAGAATTACTTGCACAAGTTATCACATCATGAGTATGACTTCCAAATTCAAACCTTCCCAGGAGAACTCGGAATGGAGCGAAAGTGTCAGTCTTGGCCATTAGGCAAAGCTGGAATTTTGTAACTGAAGAGCTTCACAATTGTAGGACATTTTGGCTCCATATATCGTAATGTGGCTGGTTAGCCTCAATAGTAATGCATGTTGGTAAAGGGAAAATGAACGTAGACTAGCCTGTTTCAGGACTAGCCTGGGCTCGCAAATCACATTAGACTGTCATTATCCCTTCTTCCTCAGTGCCAACACAGGGATCATCGTCTCTTTAGAAATGTCAAAAATTGATTTGTGGTGTCCATTGGGGCAGAATTGGAGTCGGGAGGGGGGAGGTTGCGCAGCTAATGCTAAATTGCATTAGGAAATGCATTAAAATAGCATTAGCCTGACATGGTTCTCCGCACAGGTTTGCGCCAGGGTGTCATGTGACCAGCGGGACGCATTGAATGCTGTGATTGGCTGATTGCATTAGAGGGGTGCATTAGCCGCGCTGTGATTGGATTACGGGGTGGAGGAAGGAGTGTGCGAGAGGATTTTTTGTATGTAATGAAATGTATTCAGGGTCTGGTTGCTACATGAGTAGTCAGAGAGACATAAGCTTTGCTGACTACTAATCCGGTTTTAATGCATGTGTGTGAGAGGAAAAAAGAAAGTTTGTGTTTTATGAATGATGAACCACAGGTGTGTGTTAAATAGCAAAGAGGGATTTTACTGTTGTGCATTAGAAAGACTTTTGATATCTATATTGCTTTTCCCGAATGGATATTAACCATAATATTCACCCTCTGAAGGGAGAATGGGAGATAAGATCATATCAGGAATTGAGTTGGGTAATAAAAATTAAGTATATTTTGTCTGAGCCTTTTGATTTCCTGAAAGCTGAAACTGCCCTAGAGATAAACATGGAAGCAAATCTGCATAATTGACGGAATTAACATGAGTTTGATATGATTATCTCTGTGCTTGAAGTTGAAAACGGACGTCTTTTCAACATCTTCATTTCCTCTGTAGCAAAAAGACTTTGATGTACATGTGGGTCTGCTACAGTTTGGCTGCTGAAAAATCAGATGGAATTTTTTTTGTGATGCTTGTATGTCTGTGAAATACAAATACCCATGTGACCAATCAGTGCCCTTTGATTTGGTTGATAGGAATGTTGTCCCAATACCAGGAAAGGATGTTGAGACACTTGTTACGCGCACTGACATATGCACACACACACACAGTCTGTCAAGCTGCGTAACCGCGGATGCTGGATGAATCACAGATGGATGCTGGAGTGGAAGAGTGTGATGTTGTCTTTAGCCACCTGTCAGTGTTGACCTTTGCCTCATCCCTGTGTTGCTGTGTTGAAGCATGCATTCTGTGTGTTTGTCATGTGTCCCTGGGGGCATCCGTACTCTGTGTGACAGAAGCAAATGAGGAGATGACCTCTCGTATGTTTTGCTGTCTTTTTTCCTCAGAATGGCTTTAGATTTTTCTGCTCATTTACTTTAGTTCATCTCCCATTAACATGCCCTGGTCAGGTCAAAGGCCACTTTTAAGTGTTCAAACACCAAAGAATCACAATAATCAGTTTGCTGTTCAGATTGTGGACAGACATTATCTTATCTTCAGATCGGAAATATGCTATGCAAAAGTACAACACAAATGCTTCTTGTTACACCAGCTCCAAATGGGTTAATGGCACAGATGTATGCCCCTTCACCCCTTGAGGACTGGAGTTCATTATTGCCACAGTACTGCACAAATGCATGCTGGGTGTCTAACATGCACTGTAAACTTGCATAGAGTGCTACCAGCCTAAGACGATGTGTTCCTGCACAAGACCACGGGTTTGTGGTTCGTTAAAAATGCGGAACGCGCTCACACTCCTGTTTCCTTGGAAAAGCCCCCTCATACACAGTGAGAGCTTACCTGTAATAGCTGCTCTCTAAAGAAATAACTCCTTTTAAGAGACCATAAAGCTTGAATACCTATTGAAGCACAGCTTGACCTGTCTTACAGAACACAATTATACCTATTACAGTAAAATATAAGTGAACAACAGTCAAGGAGCCATAATATTTAAGCTAAGTATTCTGCTTTAAAAGAAAAGTAGTCAGTAGAAGGCATAATAAGTAAATGGTTGACTCGCTCAACAAGAGCAGAATCAAAACACACACTTAAAGTTATAGCCCGTCTGTCACAGGTTATCAAATCCTCATCAACCTCGAAGTGCCTCTCCAGACTCTAGCCAGACCCCTGTTTCATCTTTACTGCAACTCACATTACCTATATATCATTCTCTTATCTACCCTGCACCCCTCACCCATCTTTTTTTGTTTTTATTTCCATGTCTTTCTCATCCTCGCATCTGACCTCTGCTTGTGTCCTGTATCCAGAATCTTCTTTTCTAATTCTTCCCTCTTCCTTCCATTCTATCTGGTAATGAGATGATGTGATGTTGTATCAGAGCCTTTGGCCTCTCTTTTGTCTTTGCGTTAGTGGAACTGATGGATTCATTATGAAAAACTATAAAAATTATAGACATTTTTCTCGGGCTATAGCTAGAGTCTACATTAGTTAAACAATTTTTGTCTGATTTTAGAATCGAGGTTGGACCTAGGAACAGGTTTATGGCATCTTATCAACATTGACAATCCCATCCACCAATCACTGTCCTCTGATTTTTTGCTTAGAGGTATTTAGAAAGTGTGGGTCCTAATTACAAGATTACCACCAGAACAAGCAACACGTGTGTGCTTTTCTCCTGTACATCGCGCAGTGTACAGTTTGGATTAGAAGGGCAAGTGTAGGGATTAAGAGTTAGTGTTGGCGTTTCATGTTAAGTGTAAGTGTAAGGTTTAGCAACTGGATTGAGCTGTAGAGGTTAGGGTTGGATTTTATTGTACAATGTTAGGGCTGGGGTAACGATCAGGGTAAGATGAAAGGGTGGGACAGGGTTTAGGATTAAAAATTGGGAATCAGGGTAGAGACTAGAGTTGGAATTAGATTTATGGGCTGGATGTTTGAGTAGGGATTAGGGCCCAAGAATGGGCCATGAACAACATTTCTATCAACCAATCACTTCCCTATGATTTTAGGGTTTGGGATAGGGATAATATTAAGGTTGTGGTTGGCTGATAGAAACTCAGTCTTTCTCGCCCTCATACCTGACCTCTGTTGATCTTTTTCCAAAACCTCTTTTTTTCCTAATTCTCATTTTCCTTCTATTCTAGAGGGTAATAGCACGGTGTGGGTTTGAATCGGAGCTCGTGGCCTCTTTCCCTCAGTGGAACTGATGGATCCTATTTTAAAAACGATGAAAATGAGCGTTTGTCATTTTTCTTGCTAACAGCTTCATTTGTTTTGATTTCTGTCTGCCTGTCGCACAGCCCGTCAGCTTCTAAATGAACATACATGTGGTTTTTTAGAAGCGGACGCTTAACCTCTTAACCTCTCTAGACTGGAAGTGCTTGTAAATGATGACGGATAGTTACATGTCTATTAAGAGCGAGATCTCAGTTCATCCAGGACAACCGTAAAACACAGAACTTAAATACACAGCGCCGGCGCGCCGATAGTTCATTAGTCTTGATTTGAAAGAATTAAGACTGTTTGAGGAATGTGTGGTGGTATTTTAATAAGCTGAATACAGCACTTGAGGGGCGTCTTTGTGTCTTTTGTCTGGCCTCTGCGGCCCTGTTCTGCTCAGTGGACAGCCTTTCTCTATGCACTATGCACAGTTTCGCTCAGAAAATTCCCTACAGACCCGCACACCTATAGAAAGTCCTTTATGTGCTAGTGTAGGTTAAAAAGGAAGGTCACAGAACTGAGGGATAATTTAGCACACTCTCGCTTTGTCCCTCTCTTATGTTTTGTACTCTTCTCCGTACTGCCCTTCTGTTTTATTAGTTTACTAGAAAATATTTCTTAAACTGTAATTTGTATTTTTGTCCTCATGGGTATAGAATTAATTAGCAGTGTTTTGCATATGTGAGTTGAGCAAGCCTCTCTCTGACTGAAATTCTACCTGTCACAAAAACCACTAAGATAAATCAGAATGTTGTTGTTTATATTTTCATAGTAACCTGATTGAAAGGATGTTGCAAATGTGTTTCCACACTAAGTAGTGGAAAAAAATCCTAGATGAACTTTTTAATGGTATAATTTTTTTAGAAGTTTTAGAGTCTTGTTTTGAGATACGTTTTGTGTAATATGCATTTGAATGGGTTCAGGAAACCCATTGAATTTTTTTCAGATTCCCTTTTTCCTTGTCTTTTCACATTCATTCGGACGTTCTGTCTACGTTTGGGTTACTTTATGTTCTCTCTCTCTTGATAAAGCATCTCATATCTATGTCTCTCTCAGCCCTCTGTGTCAAACTCATCAGAGCGCCGGCATACTGTGATTTATGACCCACATCTACTGCTCTTCTTCCAAAATCTATTGCAGCTGGACGGAGGGATTTATACATAAATAAATATATACACACCTTTGATATAGAGTTATAGAGCTGTACTGCTTGGTGGATGGAGAGAGACAGAGAGAGATGGTGAAGATTGTTTTATGCTTTGCTGATACAAAGACATTTTACCCATAATTCCTGGAGCATGTTTAAAGGCCACATGACGTGTAACTTGCACACTCAGGATTGCACACTCAGGATAATCCACGATTGTGGATTGTGTCAAAAATGCCTAATTGGTGTACTGTTTTCTCATGTCCTACTGTAACTTATGCCGGTGTATGTTTACAGTATGCATATATGCATGTTTAGGGTTAATATTACCCACAACACCTTACACTACACAACAGCTTTGTGGCAGTTTTTATTGACTTTCTCAGTTGCAACAAATGCTAAACTTGCCACAAATTTAAAAAAATTTTTAATGTAAAAAAAAAATTGACTAATGAATGTAAAGCTAATTAATTTAGCTAAAAGCTAACATTAACATACAAAAGAGCGATATTGCAATCAAGGTGGGGTCTATAGTTATTGTATAACATTGTATTATGTCTGGATACTGGTGTACTATCTAATTACTCTAAATTAGGTGCTTTTCTATTAGCAAAGTACTTGCTGTAGTGAACATAAGGAAATTTTCCCTTCCTTTCATTGTTGTTTTAATCATTTCTCCTTATGCGTATGTCTGTTTCCCCCCGCTTGACAGCATATAACGAACGTGAGATGTTGGACGGACAGCAGCTGTGTGTATTCGAGTGCGTGAAGGGGGATGGATAGATAGAAAATCCCTGGTCCATCCGGGACCCAGAGAGTTGAGATGTGTGACTGACAGCAGGCGTCCATTCATCTGCCCTTCAGAGCCGCTAATGTGAATGATTCTCCGGATTAAACGACATGTGATCTAAAAAAAACAGAATTCCATGAATAGAGCAGGATAACATCTCCCACCTTCCCCAATCCTTTTTTTGCCGTTTGCTGTCCCAAAGGTCACTCCTGTCGAATGAAGAGTTTTGTGTGTCTTTTCCAATTCCCTACGGACAGAGGGGATGTTTTTCAGACACGGTCCAAGATTTCATGAAAACAAGGGGATTTACTTCAGCCCGCACATTTACATGCTTGTGTCTTTCCAAAAAAGTTATTTGGTTAGAATGTTAGTGTTTTTGTGCCCTTGACTGGCGGACGAGTTGTTGATAGTGATCTGTACGGCCTTGTTGAATCTAGTGTGCAGACAGTCAGGAAACTTTGTGCTGTCTGGGTCATGGTTTGGATATTTCAGAGATATTTATGAATGCATTTTAAAAAAAGCTCACTGGAGTTTAGAAAACCTTCAGGGTTACTGCAGTTTCAGCAAGCTACTGCAAATGTTACAGTTTGATAAATTGTAATAAAACTATAGTATTTTTTGTTACATTTGTATAGGAAGTCTGTTGTGCTGAATGTCTTGCAGGGTTCAGGCTGTTTAAGGGTCAAAAGCTGATATGTGTTTTGCCGCAGCATCTCATTAGAACTTCTCCACTGTTTCAGCATGCAATTATCCTTCAGAGTAATTCTGCACAAGTCAATTCTAATATTGATTACTGATTGATCTGATGTTTACTTGTGAAAACACAGCAAGAACATCATGAACATCATGTAACAGCTCTTTGTCACTGCCACTGGATTCGTTTATTAAAAATGGAAAATGTAATTATGATGGATGGCCACATTTAATACTAATGTATCTGCACTATATTTTTCTCACCTTTCTTTATCTCTTTTCTCTCTCTGTCTGTCTCTCTCTCTCTCAGACGATATGAAATTAGTCCAGTGTGCACCGACCTTCAGGGTGAGATTCTGAAGTGCTACAGGGAAAATGTGGGAAAGACTTTACTGTGTTCTAACATTGCCTCACTCTACCTGCAGTGTGTCAACAATGCTAAACAGGTAAATGTTATACTTACTAGTAGGAAGACACAGGATAGTTAAATCTCACAATTACTATCAAATATCTTTATTTGTTAGTAATTGTCACTGTAATCACGTTTTTTGTCAAAGCAAGTGAGTGTGCAGATATCAGTCTTATATCAGTCATTTCATATCAGTCTTCCAGCAATAAACCTTATTATTCCATCAGTTTACTCACCTTCTATTGATCCAAATGTACGACACTTAAATCTGTGAAATACAAGGAATTTTTCTGCTTTATTCCTTTTAGTGTAAGTGAATGGGGACTGAGGCTGTCAGTTATAATGTTCATCCTAACTTCTTATTTTGTGTTCCGCAGAAGCAACGGGTTTAGAAAAACATGAGTAAATGAAACAAATGGGTAACTGTCCCTTTAAGAGAGCTCTTCCCCATACAATTAGTGCTGTTTATACAAAGTAAAGTTTAGTTTGGACTTGTATGTAGTAGTGTGTAGGTATGTGTGTGTGTTTGCATGTTTTTCAGAAACCCCAGCATATGAATTAGCTTCCACAGCTCCTCTTTAGCCCAAAGCATTAGGACCCCACTGAACCAACCCTCCCATCCTTTCCCATCCCTATAATAACAAACACTCTGTCTGCCTGACCCAGACCTCGATTTGCAAATCAAAACTTCTGCCTGGTGTTCTCTCACTTACCGCTTGGCTACGGGCTCCACGAAGTTCACTCTAAATTGTAGGCTCAGACGAAAGAGTCATTTCCATAATACCAGCTGACAGCTGCTGTTCCTAGTCTGAGCCTAAATGTGTGTTAAATGAAGTTGGAACGAGGGATGTTTCATTTAAATAGCGCAATCTCGCAATCCCCTGCTGCAGCGTCTCCAGTCCTGATCCCGGGCGGAAATGGGCAGAATTCCGAAAATCTCCTCCGCACACTCCAGCAATTCCAGACAAACACAATTTATATTCAGATGGGTCTTTCCATTAGATTTTTACAACAGCAGAGTTTCGGGAGTGAGAGTATTGCTCTCTGGGGTATAAGTATTAAAGCGCCGCTGTGCGTTCTGCACCACTTAGGCAATACATCATGTAAATAAAGATATGTTTTATTCATCCATGTGTTGCGCCAAAGTTACCTGTAACTTGTTTAGCATTTCTAATGTTTTTGTATGTTTATAGTATATGCATACAACCATAGTCTTGTGCTTACAGTTATAGTCTTGTAAATTTAATATGGATTCTTATGATGGTATGAGGTATTTTATGATTTTATTAACTGTGCTGTGAGGAACAGAGGTTACCTGTGTAATAAACTTTTATTAGTCACACAGGAACACCAAAAAATAACAGCAGTACAACAGAACTACTAAACTGTGTGTGTGTGTTTGTGATAGAAAGAAAAAAGAGGGAGAGATGAAGGGCTATTGCTGTGCAGCCTTGCACAAACAATCTAGGCAATCATAAATATGTATGTATATATATATATAAATATATATATATAGTTTTTATTTTTCAATCTCTTTCACAATTGAACTACCACTTCAAACATTCTTATTGCTGGCTGGGCTTGTTTTTTTTTTTTTTAAGCCTGTGCTGTTTTATTACAGAATTCATTTTTAAATACCTGACAGACCAGTAGTAGTTTGTACTGTCTGTTGTGCTTTTTTAGATTAAAATTATTATTTCTATTAAAAAATGTTGTTAGCAAGTATATTGTGATTGTGGTTTACTTTGAATTAAACCAATAACTAGTTTTAACTACTGATTTATTATAGCTCATCTAAGCTCTTGTCCATGAATTAAACTATAATCTACTGATCATATTGTAAGTTTGATGCTGCAGATAAAATAACAGAATTATGTGTGTTATTCATTTGTGATGTTATGCTGATACCCGTCTTTATATTTATTGTTTTTTAATCATTTTATGTTTCTTATTGCATTCAGTTCAAACCGCGGTCTCACAGCTTGGGTCTAATTGCTTGTAGATTCAACAGCAATGCCATTAAATAGCAGTTCGGGAAGCCCTGCTGTATCATATTTGTTCCTCTCTTAGAACAGTGGTTCTTAACTGCCTGATTTAACTAGTTACCACCAAATGACCAGCAGCCTTTGGCATCAACATCAAAAGATGTAGAAAATATTTCTCCTTTAGAGGAAATCATGTTACAGCTATTTATTTTGCTATGCACAACGAAGAACACAACATCTAGACACCCTTTGAAAAACTGAGAACCACTCATATAGGATATTGATTGGAGTCTCTAGATCTTTCTCTTGTGTGATCTCCATTAGCAGTTGACCATCAGATCTACCTTAGCTTTGACCTGCCACATTTTCTCGAGGTTCTTCATCAGTTCTCTTTTCTTCTGAAGTGCACAACATCTATCAGTCCTATGTTTTTGCACCTTGTCCATGGTCGCAGTAATCAGATTTGTGGGCCGGTCTTTTTTTGTCTGTCTGGATTGGATCAGACCACCATGTGTAATTGGTATTAACAACTCTTTTTGAAGCCATCTAGATGGAATGGACCTAATCAGTGGTCACCATAGCTAAGAGCACAGAAGAATGACTTCCCTGATACACGATCACTGAGGAAGAGGGTTATGACAGTGATCTGTCATGGCTGAAGCTTTGTGAACATAATTACTTCATGGTTTATCTATTCTGGACTGATAATATTTGGCTGTGACCTTCTTCACCTTCCATTAGTTTGTGAAGCAGTAACTGCAGTACAACCTCGAGCCGATAGTGCCCTGAGCCTGGAGATAAAGCACTCATCCTCTTCTCAAAGAACCACATATATATACTACCTTATCACCAGTAATCTCTCTCACTCATTCTTATTCTTAACGTGTGGTCAAACGCTCCTCACCCTCCCCTCCCATTTCTCTCAATTGTCTTCTGCTGTTTCGGAATGATCGGAAGAGTTTGGGACTGGAGCATCTGTTTGTGCCAAGACAAATTTCACTGGCTAAAACCTGCGTCCTTCAGAGGTTTGGGACAAAAGCAACCACCTGTTCACCTCTTGTAGAACGTTACGCTTTGAGCGTGTGAGGGAGATACACAGAATGCATTGCCATATTTCAAGGGTTCTTAACTTATTTTGGTCTGACCAATTTGTTAGGTTCCAAAAATTCATCTTCCAAATAGAAATACAAATTTTGTTGGGTTTTTTTTGTGTCGTGTAAAGAAGAGGGTTAAATAAGGCATAAATATAAAGTAGTTGGACAATGGCAATAGTTTTTTAGGATGATACTTTGCATGCAAACTGCATATTTATCTTTTGCACCAACTGGCTCATTACACACCTTTGTCTCTGGGTCACATTGTAGCATGAATTTCACATAATATTTAAGCACAAAATAATATGCATGTTTTATATATACAGTAGGTTTAACCTACGGCTACACATTTTTGCTTACCTAATTAAAAACACCACAAATAAGATGCAGTTCACAGAACTTTCCCGCAACCTCATCTGCATCTCTGGTGACTCTACGAGGGGTCACGACTTCAAGGTTTAGGACCCCTGCATTTCTTACAGCACCTTAGTATGAGTTCACATAAGGACAAATTCTCTGCTGACTTCTCTCTCAACACCTTTATGTTTCCGTAATACTCATCTCTCCAGTATTCTCATTCTCCTCCATGCTCTCTCTCTCTTTCTCTCTGCTTCACCCCTTCCTCTAGGGATTCTGTTTCCTGTTATCGGGTGCAGTAGCCTGTGTGAGACGCGTATTGACAGAAAGAAGCAAATGTTTATGTTTGGCTGTGTTGGGACTTTCACCATTGCCATCTTTTAATGTTTCTCCTAATGTTTATATCACAAACATACTCTTGTGCACTCTTGTGCACTTCACTGTCTCTGCTTAGACTAACTCTCTCCTTGTCTATTTGTTTGCAGTGCCTTAGAAACAAGCTGTATCTCCTGCTTTTCTCCTAATGTTTTTTCTGTCTTTTTGTCTAGGAGAAGCTAAGAACTGGGGGTTAAGTCTCGGAGCAGGAAGCAAAGGAGACCTGTTTGTATCAGTGATCTCACCATTTATCGACTGTTGCCAAGAAAAGACACCATCCAGAGACACACCTGGTTCACAAGAGCAGAACCGAAATAGAAACTGCAGTGAAATAAGAGACCCTTGAACCTTTATCCTTTTCCCTGTACCTTTTCCTGCTACTTTTCCCTTATGTTGTTCCCTGTCTCCGCAAAAGAGAAAACCAGTACCACTTTCAGGAATGGACAAAAATGAAGTCCAGTGAGATGCGGTGATTGTAGGTAGAACTCAAATGTTCTGGACACTCTGAACCAGAAAGCAAACATTTCATCCCAACCACAATCCCAGAATTCCTAGCCAGTGGTTTTGACATCAAAGTTGGCTCTAGATTTGGTCAGTCTGGCTGTTGAACACTGACATAACCTCATTTATCCAATCATAATTACCTTGGTAACCAATCACAACCAATCTTCAAACTGTTCTTTGTGTTTTTGTGTGTAATGTTCATAATCCATTTGCTTTTCTTTTGTGTTGTTCACACACGAGGCATTTGGTCTGAGCCTCTGATCTCCTTTAAAGAATAAACGTATGAATCCCTCACCAACTTCTGCCTGTGTCCTATTCTTGTCTTTTTATGCTTGTTTCTAATGCATTAATGTTGTTTATAGTCATAGTAGATTAGGGACAGTTTCACATAAAGTGTTTTTAATATGGAGAGATGGATGAAGAGAGAGAGAGAGAGCAGATGCTGCCAAGAATGAGAGAATTTGAGAGTTAAAGCACGTTTGCATCCTAAAGCGTAGCCTCTCTCTCTTTTATATCTCTTTCCCCTCTTTCATTCTTCTCACCATTTTAAATTTATCCGTCAGGCTGTGCAGTGTCGCTCCAGTAGTTCTTGAGAGGAGTGAAAATGCCTCTTCACTTTCAGGCTAAAATTCTTTTTACACACACACATACACACACTTCTAAAGTTGCCAGCTATGAGAATACTTCATGCCAGAAGAACATTCCCTGTACACTGGTGGCCTGGAAACACATCTTCATCTGTGTCTCCGCACACTTACACACCATGTTTTACTCCGCATACAAAATAGGTAATGCAATGACTCAGAGTTGCTGATGGATAAGTCTGCTGTAAGTGATGTTGTGTACTTTTGGGAGTGTGCAAATTAAAAAAAAATGTGGAAATTGAAAACTTGTGACGCATTACGGAAGCAAAATGGGTTGTGAATGCTGATTCATGTTGGTTTTAATGTCCCACACCTGTAAGGTGTTGGGATAAGTCTGTGAAGACTCTTTCTTGTAATTTCTCCTAAGCATTTTATCTAAATTTCTGTTTTGGGTAGTCCCGCCCACTGAGAAATTGTCAATTTGTCAAAAATCATGCTGTATATAGCTGTATATTGGATATCATGTATATTCTGATTAGATATGATTGTCACATTTTGGTTTTGTGTAAAAAGACAGATTACTTTTGTCACACCTGGTTAGGGCACAGTAATACTGTTTACCTGATTTTGTGATGGCAGGAGTGCTATTCAAACAGACAGACTTGTACTCCATAGAACCATAGTAATCTGTATCTATAATTTTTCAGCTAAACAGATCCTAATCTTTTTTATTCCTGTGTTTTTTTTATCTGCCATTTTTTGACATCACGCCCACAAATGCTGCCCATCTCATAGCTCCTGGTTTTCTCCATCATTGCCTCTCAGCAATCAAGGGTTAATTTTCATTCTGTAAGGATTACTCATGTCAGGGCAGCTCTACCTCACATATCCTCCCCTCGGAGCAGCTACAGGGGAAAGTCCTAAGTCCGCTCAACTTTATCGGTGCTTTTTCTCTTTTCAGCTTTTTTCTAATAGCTTGTCTGATTGTTACTGTTTGTGTGGTGTGAACGTTCCTGACAGCTGATTTTCACAGAAAGATTATGGAATTCTCTTCTTCAGGTTCTCTAATTCCTTCCAAACCAACACTTTGGCATTATGGGAATGACAACCACCATTTTTAGTTTATTTGTAATATTAAAATTTTAAGTGTATATATTAAACACTGTCCTCAGAGCAATAGTTCACAGACAACACAGCAAATGTCTGCCTAAAAATGTAGTTTTGTAATTCTTTAATCCAATATTCTTTACTCTACTTTTACCTGTGCCATGTAACTGGGCGGTGCGTGATGAGCAGTGCATTTCTCTGACCAATTAGATGAGGACTTATTAGTAGGTGGTGGTATAAAATGCTCTCCTCCTGTTTGGTGCACCTGTAGCACACAGTCCCTGCAGTGGGGCGACTTGCAGCTCATTATTTTAATGGGAAGACAGATGGCAGTCTTGTCTATGGGCTCTGCTAGTCTGATGGCTCTATTCATTAGCAAGCTATATCCTGTAACATGCTGTCCAAATAATTTATAAACTGCAGGCTTTCTCTCTCTATCTTCCTCTTCTCTATGTGATGCACATTGTCTCCTCACCACAGAGCCGCTAGCTAGGACTCCATCTTAAAATAATTATTCTTTTGGATCAACAGTTGAAAAATAATGTTTTCATCTTCTGGGCTGTGTATGAGGAGCCACACTGTATATAATAACTGGTCATATGTCCTTGCTTTTTCATTTGCCCGAAAGGTTATTTTAATTGGCCTGTTAAATATGGCTGAAACATTCATTTTAACTGTTGCTAATGTAATTCAGCCAAAAATGGGGCATGTAGAATTAATTGAATTGAGCTAAATAATGCATAAATGAAAGTATCGTTGACTTAGCAGGTAAAGAGTGAGAGACTCTAGATAAGTGGGTTGGAAGAATCGTGTTTAATTAAAGAAAAAGTGATTTGTGGTGACCGGAGGGGAGTGAATTTTATCTTTTCCTGCCAATGAACGGAGCTATTCCTTCTTAAAATCGTTGCAGTACACACACATACACATTGAGTCTTGCAGTATTTTCAGCAAATCAGTTAATCTGAATTATTGCCAGTCTAACCACAGCAAATAATAAAACGTTCCATCACACACTTACATTGTAATTCTGCTGCATCACAATGATTAACCCCGCCCACAGTGAAATGTCATTGGTCAAAAATTGTGCTCTATATAGCTGTATATTAAAAGCAAAAATGTTCTGGTTACCTTTTAAGTGTTCAAAGGCAGCAGGATGTCTGGCAACTCAATTATTTTTAAACAAAGTTTTGACTTTTCTTTCCCTCACCATGTGTGGCCATCTTCAAAAACATCAGAGTGCTTCCTGTTTAGAAGTGACACTTTCTTGTGTGACACGGTTGTGTGTCTCTGCATGTTTGTGAGTGAGACAGAGTGAGATCAAGGGAATCCAAGGTTACAGTCGGCATGCATACTTCCTCCTGAGATGAGGAACACGATAATGAACTTCGGTGCTGCTGTCTTGGTGACAGCCAGGGACGCGAGCGTGACCTTGTGGGCTGAGGATGTGTGAGTGCTTGGTCTCGGGGTGCATGTTTGTGAGGGATAGACCTTTCATTGGGAGAAATAATGGTACAGTTGAAGCAAAGGCCCAAGTTTGAAGTTTGCAGGTAGAACTTTAATGTTTTTTAGAGGTTTCTTAGGGATTATCCCTGCAAAACAATGAGCTGTATATATGCACCTGTTGAGCAACTGCCTTTGAAATGAATGGGCGTGCTAATGAATAGCTTTCTCAATGTAGTGTATATTAAAACTCCTTGGGTTTACTAATGTTTCATGATTTTTGTGTTCAGTTTATTAAATATAAATACCAGGAGAGAGAAATGTGCATCTTTGTGGCAACTTGAAAGGCACAGCATGTCTCTTAATGATCCACAGCTGATTCATGCACTAAAGGTATTAATACACAGCTATTTTCATTATATATTTGTATATTTCTCTCTCTCTTTCTCTCTCTCTTTCTCTGAGCTGCTGTTTTGTAGACAGAGTGCAGTGAACATAAATCAATCCATGTGTGAACACTCAATCCCTTTTACTGAGAGACTGGAAAACTGGTTTTCCCTTTGAGGGGATTTGAATTATTTCCCCTGCTAGTGTATCAGCTCCAGTCCTACTGTCTGTACGGCTTCCTCTGTTCATCCCTCCCTCTGTGGAGCACTAAAATGTCTTCAATTCCGTTTACAAGGCAGTAATGTTCTCTCTCCTGCCCTAATCCTGTACCCGTCTGTTTTATATGGGTGGTGTGGGGAGGGATATACTTCCATTAAACAAGCTTATGAGCATCTGACTCATGGATGGACTGGCTATTGGGAGCACTTGGACTTGTGGGCTGTACAGTATATATATTAAATGTAAATATAAAAAGGTATTAAAGGCGTCAAATTTTTGCCATTATTAGGCTTGACCATTTAAAGCAACCCGATGTAAGCAAGCACTCTCGTTGGCGGATGATGCACTTTTGCGATCTGTCTATGCTATTTTTATTGGTTGGGCTATGAAAACATAGACTGAATGTTTGTGACTGTTGAGCTGTTTAAGTAAGCCTATCTGAGTGTCAAGTTAAAAGGACAAAGAAAAGAACTTTAAAACTTGTGCCTTGAGACGCCTGTGCTATGTTACCAGCCCCTCACACACTGCACTTATCAAGCATCCACTGATACCGAAAATTGACTTCCTGTGAGATTACCACTACCCTGCTTCTGATTGGCTCCTGAACTGGGGAGGTAGCCACCTGATTGGTCTTAATCTGTAAAGCCCACCCCCACATCTAAAACACAATTGTAGTACATAGAAACAAGGGAGTTGTAATATCATGGGGAGTCAGATTTCGATTCTGGTGTGGAATGAAATCTGACTTCCTATGAAATTATTATTCCCTGGCAGGGTTTACTGATAGGGACCAATCAGGATGGAGGGGAGTCGAACTCTCACAGCTAGTCAAATTTCAATACAACAACAGATTCACTGAATTGCTGTGAATTCCCTCTATAGGCCCATTTACTGTGTTTTAATTATGTAATTTAATTGTGCTGTTTTTAAATGAAAAAATGCTATTTAAAAATAAATACTTTTAAACTAAAACAGTGTACTAGTTAAGTATATAAAATAACATAATAACAATTATCACATTTAAAGTAAAATATATATATTAATGAGATAACACCGCAGGCAATAGTTTAAAATGCAGTACACACACTGAAGTACAGTATGTGGATTGTTATTGCATAGCCCCAGGGCTGTTTTTAGGGCCTGGTCAAATCTGACAAGCATTCAGTGGAAACTAGTGGATAACTGTGACTTGTGTAAGTGATGTGTGGATATATAAAAGTGATTTTGTTTCTCACAAACACC
Source organism: Chromobotia macracanthus (assembly GCA_036877525.1). Taxonomy (NCBI): domain Eukaryota; kingdom Metazoa; phylum Chordata; class Actinopteri; order Cypriniformes; family Botiidae; genus Chromobotia; species Chromobotia macracanthus. The sequence goes on along the minus strand of JAZGTH010000012.1, from coordinate 6,200,416 downwards.
TTCAAAGATATGCAAAACATTTATGGGCTGAAGAATATATTGTCTGATTGAACAAATGTCAAGTGTCCATCTCAAGAGAAAATCTTTTTCTTTGACACACATATGCACACATTATCTCTGGTCTACGACTGCTTCATAGTCCTCTTTTATTGGTTTGTGTCTTCAAGTTGAGGATTCCACTAGGGGATTGTGTGTAGAAAAATACGCCTGTCTTCGTCCAGACTCGCCTGCAAAGCTGTGTAATTGCAGTTAGACGTGTTAAAGATGTTTTACGTCCTTCTGCTAAGAGTGCTGGGATTCACCGAAACTCTCCCTTTATATCCACACACCTGCTTTCACGTGTGCGTATCATAACACAGTGGTGATAACAAACCGTCGACCCTGTGGACTGACCTGTATGTGCACACACACAAAATGTTACATGTGTCAAACTCAAATAAAGTAGAGAAATATATCAGTATCTGTTTCTGTGTAAAAGTGCACTTTTATAGGTGTATGTATTTATGGAAATATCCAGTTGTGTCATGATAATTTTCTGTTATACTCTAGTTGCCATAGCTGCTGATATTACAATATTATTTATAGATTTATGCATCTTTGTGCATTAGCTTTGCACTTTGCTTTTCTGTCTATCAGAACAATCTGACCTAATGCATTCTGGGACGGCATATGTGCTGCTTTATAATATGCTTTTATAGGAAGTTCTTTGTTTTTCTAATGGTACAGTCAATATAGCATCTAAATTGACCGATTTACTTTCTTAAATCATGATCCTTATGTTATTGTGAAAGATTGTAGGATTCATTCGTGCTTGTTTTTCCAAAGAGAAAAGCGTGTCTTAATCTTTAATCAAAGTATTATAAATGACTGTGCCGCTATCATTTCTTTTAGCTGATGTTGTGAGGTCATGCTGGCTTTTGATTAATGTTGACTAAAAGACCAACAGCTATTTAGTCATGGTTTAGGCTACTGTTGATGCATGTAGCTGTATGATAAAATGTAGCCAATAGTTAATGCAGGTTTGAAAAAGTATTTTACTATTGGAACATAACAATGTTCTCTCGACTGTGAACTTGACTCTAAACTGTGTGTGCCAGGGAGTGTTAAGGTACCAATTATTAAAAATTAAATTGATAGTACCAATTTTTTTCCTGTTGAATTATAGAAATAAAAGACGTAAATAGCGTTTCATGTTGAATGGATAATTTCAGTCACTCTTATCGTTTTCAGATTTCTTTCTGAGAATTCTTCTCTATAAAAATCTCTAAATTTAAAGGCAGATTTCTCATAAATTACTTATTGACATAAACTGCATACTGTTATCACATACATATGTGCACCATGGGTTACAAACAAAACTCAGAATGTGTTTGCGTATTCCCAGCCCCCCTTTATCCTGTTTATTTTTTGCTGTGGACATCTTTACGGACAAAAGAAGCCCATTCGGAGAGGGTGTAGGGTGCTTCACTCAAGTGAACTAATCTTAAAGGAGAGCTCATTTAGACCCAGGCAGCCCTAATGCCTGATGTCTTAATTACCTGTTCCTTTAATACTAATCATGGTTAAATATTTATAAGGGGAAATCTCTTGTTTAGACTTGACCTTTCTCTAAGGCTCATTAGCATCTGCTTATTAGCTTGTTTTTCTGTCTTTCATGGCTCTTGGGCTGTTATTGATTTTGATTATGAAAGTGACGGGGAGCGCCATGAACGCCGGTTAATTCTACAACGACGTGACATTCGCTTATCTCTGTTCACCGCAAGGACGCTCTTCACGCGTGTATCGTGGGTGCGTGTCTGTTTTAAAGGGGGTCGAGGTGGGTGGGTAATGGTTATTTTCTCTGTCCGAGTAGACCGGGGGAATCTTATCTCCAACTTGCACTATTGTCTTTAATCAACCACGAGTGAACCAGACTCATAACCACCAAAGAATCAGATACTTCTTGTGTATTCAGCGTTTTGAGGGACCGCAATGATTGGATTTTGCTGTTCTGTGCGTATTACCATCCAACCCGCCCCCAATTCTGCATGCGTTCCCGCACGAAGCCTCTTCCCTCAGGCTATCCCGATGCCCTCAATCACAAAAACAGAAAAGGTCTTTCATGTAAAAATGAAGTGGATAGCATTCCCTCCGGCGTACTGAAAGGCAGAAACGCTCCCTGCGTTCTCTCTCACCTCTGCAGTGTTGATGTTTTATTGGCGGCCCGTGTGTCAGTGTTCTGGTCTCGAGTGTTTCGCACTCGCAAAACATTTAACTGCTACGTCACATGTGCAGAACTCGAACTGCAATCCACACGCATTGCAAATACAATCCCTCTTAACCATTTTCAAATCTGTCTCTGCCAAGACAGTAATGTTAAATAATTTCAGGGACTTATTTTGTGTTGCCCTGTCCTGTGCTTGTTTTATACTATAAAACTACTTCCCTGAAACTTATTTCTTAATGTACTTGATAAATACTTAAAAATGAACTCATTATATTTTTAATTAGTTCATTTTTAAGTATTTATCAAGTCACAGATTATTCACAGTCTCTCTTGAATGATATTTTATAGCCCTGATAGTCTTTGGCACAATAAAGACCCATAATGCATTTCTCCTCACACACCTGCTTGATTTCACAATAACCATCACTGCAATGACCCGCAGCAGTCGATATACTGTACAGACAAATATCTCTCTCTACTATAACTATATCATCAACACACAATAACAAGTCAAGCCAATAAATGCTGGCAGCTAAGATCTGCCACAGTGTTTGTAGTATCCCAGAGGGGAAACTTAGGGTTACTGTGAATCATCTGTCGGGGTTATAAATGAATGTTATGCTTATTTATATCTCATTCAAGCACTGCTATAGAATACAGAGCAATTTTCAGTGTGCAGTGGCCCTCTTTATAACCTCTAGTGAAAGTATGCGTGTGTGTTTACTTACCGTTGGGGAGATATACTGAGGACAAATTTGTACCCAAAAGTGAGCAAAACCTGACAAATCTAAGCAAATCTAATCATTTTGGGACATACTGATTTGTAAAAACACTTTAAAAATATAGTAAATAAATTTTTTTTAAGAAGTTTTAGGTTAGGGTTACGTTATTGTATTTATATGTAGCTGTTTATAAAAACAACAGAAGTATATGGAATGTCCCCATTTCGATATTAAACGTGTGTGAGTGCGCTTATGAGATTATTCTGTGTGTGTTTACTCCTAATGAAATTCTATTGCTCCTAGTTTGTCATTACCACATGCTAAACAGTGACATACAAAGAATTTGCCACAAGCCACCAACACACACACACACACACACACAGATAATAAAGAGCCATTTCACACCCAACATAATTCCAGTCCTGTTCACTACAGCTGCATGTGAAGTCCAAAGATCATTGTGGCAGAAACAGACTGTGGCAGAACGTCTGACTGGCAGGCGTCATTATCAGGCGTGTTCCGTTCGACATGCGAGTCCAGACTGAGAAGGAGGTGAGAGGGGCCCATGTTCACTGAGCGTGTAATGAAGTCGGGTTTGGATCAGGGTCACTGACTCCAGTGCCATTTATTTCGGCAAAGGGGCTTGAGCCTGGTGTTTGCTTTAAATTGCTGCTGACAGAGAATGGTGAAGCTGGATCACTTGAAGAGTCAGACAGTAATATAATATACTTATGGGTAGTTGATATTTGATATGATATTTCAAGCCTGCACTATAATGTGACATGCTACATCTAAAACTGTTTGTTGGTGATTCTTTTATAAGCGCTATAGAAAGCAGATTTTATGCTCTTAAATGAACTGTCAGAAAAACAATCATTTGTCACACTGCATGTTTTTTTAAAGTAAAAAAAAGATATTAGGGCACCTAATATATACACTTTCCTGCATGTTGTTTATCCAAATTTCAATCTAGACTCTTGATGTTGGGGAAAGATGTTTTGACATGTTATTTATCTGAACTTAGTTCCCTTAGTTTTGTAACTGATCAATTTTAATTACTTGTTTTATGTCTTGGAATGCAGTTACAGTACCTATCTGGGTGAGTTTTAATTTGGATATGAGGATTACATTAATTAAAAAATGTCCTCACAAACAAAGTGACATTTAAAGTACTTTTCATTATTTTAAAGGCTCATAAATCATATTTTGCTTGAAATCTTATGTAAAGTCAACAGGTTTTTGTGAGGATTAAGTTTAGGGGTCGTGTAAAAATTACTATCTTAGTATGAAACCATGATGTCTGCAAGAGCTGGTCACTAATATGGATTCAATGTCTGTGTGTGTGTATGTTAGTAATTGCTGTTGGGGTCCCTTAAACAGACTGCGCCCCAGCCTGTACTCTGTTCTTCCGGGCCGAAGCACTCACCCCCATAAACCACATTGTCTAGATCTTTATTTATTTTGCCACCAATCGACTCAATTTCCCAGAGCAGCCTGCCAGACAGCTGCAGCATATGAAGCCATGTTACACTCATTAGCATGAACAAGGGATGAGACCCTAGACACACACACTAATGCCCACCCTCTGTCTCTAGTATGGATGTGCATGTGTGTATGTGCTTGTGCTTTGTTTAATATGCCTTGTGGTTTTAACCTATACTACCAGTCAAAAGGACGAACCTATTTCTCATTGTACTCATTGTTTAGTATTACTATTTCTTACAGTGTAGATCTAATAAAACTATAAAGTAACACAAATAGAACGATGGGATTACGTAGTCCATCTTTATAAGATATATTAATCTCCTGGGATGCCCTTTTATTGTATTGCAGAAGATTTAATTTGTATGCTGGATTTTTTTGGCTGTTTTGATTGTCGGGTTCAAATACATTATTGTCATTGAAGAATTCATACATGCAGTAGTCACAAAAAAGTATGTGTTTTAATACATAGCAATTTGAAGTCAAGCTTGTGAGTTACGGTGTCCATGGTATATTGATGGTATTCAATAGTACAATAATACCACTGTACCTTGATTTATATATTATGCTACTAAATCATTATAATATTAATGTACCATGGTATTTACATGTACATCAAAGAATACCATGGTAATACCATGGTACGTGTTGGTTGTTTTGCACTTTTCACGTAAAGATATACATTATAGAAGGTTATAAGAGAAAGTAATACCTATCCTAAAACTAATTTTCTCTAATGCTGGGTGTTCAGCACTGTGCAGGCTGCATTTATTAATTTTCAAAATTTATTTCTCAAGATTGGAGTTATGGGTTGACATTTCATATGTTTGCATATGGTCTACTGAAAAATGTTTCAATTTGTGTGTGAAGGAGCACATTTTTTAAATCCGATTTAATGGCTACAGGTTCGACTGCTCAGGAGACAGAGAAAGACATCATTCAACACTCACACACACGGAAATGAAGGAAGATTAAGGGCTGATTATTGATAATTAGACAGTCAGTCACATGTACGAGAATCTATTGCCCCGAGAGGAGAAATACAGTTCAGATAAGGACAGGAGTTAGAGGGTAAAATGTACTCTGAAAAGACAACAGATGGTACTAGATGAGCTGCGTCTTCATCTAGAGCAGAACGACACAATGATTACGGCACCTCTCATTTAATAATGCTGTTTTAAGTACAAAAGTTTATCCTGATATAGTAAGTGGAGAAATAAAACTACGGGAAAATCGGTGAGGTGAGAAAGTACAAAAGCAATAAAACACGAGGGGAGAAAGAGATGGTAAAAGAGAATTGTGGGCCTGAAAAGTGCAATATGAAAAGCTTGAGGAGTTGAGGGGAGAGATGCAGGGCTGTGTGTTAGTTCCTCTTCATTTGCTCTCTGTATGTGGCGTAGAGGTCAAGCTGAGAGCTGAGACTCTGGCCATGAAGGAGAAAGCTAAGACAGCCTTAGGCGAGGATACACAAATACACACCCAGTGTACACTAATGTTCTTTCTGCATATGCTTTTAACACATAAACACACACTTTATTTACAGTAATATTCACTTTAACACACATAACACATACATCAGAAAGAGCTCCATCTAATTATTGTGTATGCTGCTACTGAATAATATTTTCATTTAATTCTTTTTTGAACAATGATGCGCCGTAATCATGATAGAACCCAAATTCATTTAATATCTATGAAATTAATATTTTAATATATGTTACTTTAATATATGTTAAGTTAGTTTGCTGGTCTCAGCTGATTTGGGGTGAACTGCCAGCCTGGTCAAGCTGGTCTTAGCTGCTTTAAGCTGGTGTACCAACCTGGCCAAAGTGGTGCTTGGCACCTAGTCAGCTTTACAACCTAAACAGTGCCAAAAATCCCTCTTATACCAGTAAACAGGCCAGCTTGACAAGGCTGACAGACCAACTAAGACCAGCAAACCAGTTTAGCCTGGTATAAATCCACCAAAATGCATTTTGATCCCAACATGGATGACAGTGTCGCATCATTTTAATGTTCCAAACGCGTGTCAGACCAAAGATTCCTCCATCAGCCGAGCTGTTTACCCTCACCTCAGTAATCATGGAATATAATCAGCAGAAGGAGGCAGAAAGGCCACGCTGTTTCCATTTCCCAAATCAAATATGCGCTCGTCATAAGAAAGAGAAGAAGAAAAAAGCCATCAGAGGAATCTCTCAGATCAGCAGAATAAATCTAATTTCCCTACAATACATACATCTGTAATATTTCAAATCTAAGGCCCGGGTTAATCTAACGCTTCATTTACATTCAAATAAAGCAGAAGTCATGTCTTATCAATAATACGAAGCTAGTGGAAAAAATAAATGAGTTTTTTTAAGACGGCGAAAAGAAGGGAACGTGCTTTTCTTGTGTATTTTGTTCTCAGAGAGTCAATAAAATATAAAGAGACGCAATTATTCTATTAAGGTGAAATGTCGCATTATCCCCGAGTGTAACTGAGTCAACAGAGATTTCCGGCCGTGTTTGATGAAGTTTGGTTTACACACAGCATACTCAATAAGCAGTGACCCGCTAAAGGTGTCTGATAAACAAATAAATGAGGGGAGGAGTGTAACAGAGGAAGTATTTGTAATGTTAAGCAATTTCTCATGGCATGATGTTTTGTATTATTTAGTGAATAGTGAATGTATGAAAACAGCAATCGTAAGATAAATTAAAAATGAATAATAATTAACAACAATAATTATACGTTCAAAATCAACGTGCAATAACGCACAAAACTTTACCAACACAACAAAGATTATTAAAACATATTTTGTTTTTAGATTTTACAGAGAGAGAGAGAGAGAGAGAAAGAAAGAGAATGCATGCTGACTACACCACACTGCAGTAGTGAGGTCAAATCCTCTTTATCTTAATGAGACATCCTGAGAACAGGAAACTGCAGTCTTCACACACCTACAGCTCCTTATCACACCCACTCCTCTCTGGTGTACAGACAAAACTAACTCCCACTGTTGATTTCAATTAAACGCAGTCAAAGAGAATGTGGGCCATCAGACCCTCACTATTCTGTTGGCAATTTCACACAGCAGTTCCTTGTTTTAAATCACGGGAAGCAAACACAGGTGCACGTATTCATCGCTGTAGTCTCGGAAACACCAGCACACACCCTGTTCTCTTAATTAGCATTCAACACACACAACAAACACAGGTGCACTTTGCTGTTGTCATGGACTGACACACACACAGTCGCTGAGGACGTTTCCAGCTATCACGAAATGTTCTAAGAACGCTGGCTATTGTTCTGTAAAAGTTATCAAAAACATTATTGCATTAACATTAGTAGAACTATTTTAACCTTATATATTATGCATATAAAAACTGTAATTCTTAAATAGTTAGTGGAACTTTTTAAAAATATTATTTATTTAAAAATGTTTGAATACAGTTCTTCTAACCAAGCATTAACGTTAATACAACACCTAAAAAACTGGATGTTTTGAACATTCCTAGAACTTTTAATGTTTTTGTTGCCTAATGAAAATGTGAGGGAAATATTCTTATAACCCAAAACTGTTAAATGGATTATCAGTCAACACACATTTCATTACATGCTGATCGCTACTGCTGAGACGGTCTCATATAAAGGCCTTCTCACGTACAGGATGCCCGCCCTGTTCTGCAGCGTGGTTTGATGGTGATAAAGGCTTTTATGCGTCATCTGCTCACGGCTGTTGAACCACAGTGTGTGAAACTGTCTTTTAAATGTCACCTTGTGAAAACACAATGGAAACTCCCAAGGGACTCACGCATGCAATCGCACAAACGCACACACGTTTTTTTCAAAGACAATTCACAGTGTGCGTGTTCGGAATCGGTGTGTGAAAGAGAGACACCTGTGTTTGTGCTCCTGATCCTCCGATGTGGTGCCGAATTTTGACTCCTGCCAGATTTTAACTCCCCTTATTCCCCAGTATGTTTCAGTTTAAAATTAGGTTTGGAGGTGGGGTTAAGATTTCATATGAGTGTACTTACGTATGAGTATGAGCCTCAATGAACGGGGTCCATAATCTGGCACAAAGTCAAAATTTGTCACAACAACGGTTAGCTCCATCCTATCCCCAGACAACCATGGCAGGCGGGATGCACCCCCACTCTTGACCCTAAGGGGTTCTGAGGGCAGTTTAGAGTCACACTATTAGAAGTGAAAAATTATCCTCGCCTGCATCCCTGGGCAACACACTGACCTATTACTGCCAATCAAATCCCACGCAGACCAGGGAGAGATTATGATCTAAGCAGGCCAGAGATGGAGAGATAGTATCAGCTCTCTGCTTTCAATCAATACTGGCTGATTCTAATAGCCATTGATTGCATCAAAACCTCAATCCCAAATCTCAGATGTGATTATGTAATGGGGAGCCGTGACACTTTATTGAAAACAATGAGTCTGATACGGGACGCTGGAGGAAATATTAATCTTACTGTGTCACGTAACTGAACTCTGTCGCTCCTTTTGATTTATGATGTGTGTGCGGTGATGATGTGTGTTGATGTGTACTGTTGTGTGTGTACTTGGACTGTTGAGACAGACAAAATATATGTTCAAAACATGTTCTCAGAACAGCACACTTTAATATGATTACATTTTCTAAGTATGCAGTATGCGTATTTTAAGCAGTTTATTCTGTGTATTTATAAAGTATCCAAATCAAGACTGCAAATTTTGCCAAAATGTGCAACACACTACATGGAAAATTTTAGCCCATAGCCCTACTGATAAAAACAGGCAAAACCAGCCTAAGCTTTTTGGTTTAAGTTGGAAGTATCTGGTTTAAGCTGATCCTCTAGCCCGACAAAACTGGTTTTAGTTAGTAGGTTAGCTGGTCTCCCATCCAGACCAGCTAAAACCAGCTTGAGCAGCTAAAACCCCATAAAACCAACCTCATAAACCATCTTAACTGTGTTAAGCTGGGTTTTATTAGCAGTGAACAGGATGCGCTTGACTTAACCTTCTGGTATGATGAATAAACCAGCAGTATTATCAGCCACCTTTGTCATCTTTTGTTTTGACCAACAACTCTTTACTTGATTCATAATTACTGACACATTTTCACAAAATATTGAAAAAGGCAAAATAACATTTCTTTTTCTAAATGATGATCGGACGCTGCTCACTGAATTAAGCATGCATGTAATAAGGTTATGAGATAATGTTGCATAGTACTGTTTGTGATTGACTGCAGTATGCAATAAAGCTGGTATTCCATTTGGAGCACAGCCATAGACAGGTTAACCCACAATGTTTAATTTCTGTTGTTTTTATGTGTATATACGTCCATCTTCCCTCTGTCAACATAGATGAGATCAGTAATTAGAAAAATATACTCCCAGGCACCCTGGACATATGACATATTTCATCATAATGACCTGTGATGGATTGACCTATAATCATATAATGCATCTTTTACCTGCTGTAGTTGTTTCAATAGAATAATTTTAAGTCTTTCCCTTGTATACTCTCATGTCTTTGTGTGCATCTTAAATTGTATTATGTATTCCAATGTATTCTTACCAGTACAGAAAATGTCTGGGTCATAAAGGGAGGAGTGGAAGAAAAGGAACAAAAGAGAGAGAGAGAGAGAGAGAGAGAGACACTCACCCTCACCAGCAATAAATCAAGAAAGATATGATGTAAATGAAATAAGGCCTAGCACCCCATATATCAACTCAGCTGAAGGAAAAGACTGAGAAAGAGAGAGAGAGAGAGAGAGAGAGATGAATTTTATATTTCAATTTCAAACAAACAAGCATTTTAGTTTACACATTAAATAACTACAAACATCCAACAGCTAAGAATTAAACCAGGTGAATAACAACCACCCATACCACCCTCCCATCCCCACAGCAATGCTATAAATACACTCAAACCACCTTAGCAATACCCTGGAAACTACCCACAACCCTCTGCATTGCGGTTTGGTTTTCTTCTGTAGATGTAAACATATATGACCACATGTAGTTGTTCTGTTAGGACCAATATTAAAATACACACTTTTAAAATGGCCATAGTTCATGTGGGACTGGCGTTTGGGTTGCGGACAGGGCTTTGGAGAAAAATGTCTAAAGCCACAAACATCACGCCAGACAGCCATATATACCATGATTGCACACGTAGCTTGGTGAACACACGGTACACGCAGATAACCTCACCTTCAGCAGGCGTGATTGAATAGCCTGAAGCAGAGGAACATTCTGGAGATTCTCATGAAAAAGTTTTTGCTGAAGACTGTGTTTGTCGCTTATCATCGCCACAGCCGTGGGTTACGGGCACTCGCTGCATCTCAGCCATGCAAATGATAGTGAGTTCTTCACAAGGTGCCTGCAAGGCCTTCTCTAACCTTTTCTTGAAGATGACCTCAAAAATAAACCAGTCTCTCCAGATAAGACTGTCTGAGTCTGGACACTGTTCCAGGCAGACACACGACACACACAATGATGTTCATTGACCCAGAGGATGGAGAGACCAGCTGTGTGAGAGGAACAGTGAAGACAGTCATAAGAACACACAGGAATCTTGTGTATGTGAGTCCAGATTCAGCAGAATGGTGAGATCATTGAGGACATATTGAGACATATCAGAGAGGGATGGTGAGGTGATAGGAAACCACACATATCAATGTTCGAAATGCCATTCCATGTCATTTGTGTACTTGTCACAAATGACAAAATTCTCCTGTATGTATGTACAGTATATACACAGTTGGACAAGTAATGGACAAATACTATAAATTACCCTAAGTGAGAGACTCGGTCTGGCATTTATTCAGCCCTGGTTGTTGGACACACAGTTAAACAGATGAGGTGACAGAGATGCTGTTTCTATAGCGATGTACATCAGACAGAAATCAGTTCTGAAATGCACACAAAAAGCAGCCAATAAGAGGGTGGACATATTTATGACAGCAGACACCATCAATTCTGTCCTGTCACTGGAACCCCATACATATTATTGTCCATGGTGTAAAATGACTTTGAAATTGACCATAGTGTGTCCATACACATTTGGTATGCATGATTTAATAGCATAAATCCAGCATGGTGCCCCATAATGCTGAGAAAGATGACTGCTGAATGGATATTATGAAGCTGGTACGTGCAACCTCTATTTGTCACTTTCTCTGCCCACCTTTCTATCTCTCTCTCTCTCTCTAACGCTAGGATTTCTAATATGTGTGTACAAGAACACCCTGTTTTGACCTCAAAGTCATCCATTTGCAGGGTGCATAGGTCACTTTTTTTTACAGGCCTTGGCAGATGTATTATTATTATTATTACCAGAACACGGCCACCATTCCCTCTGTAAAAAACTGAGAGACATGCATGCATCCAGTGCTTGGAAAACTAAGTAGCAGCTCTCATAGCTTCACTACAATTGTCAGCAGTAAGATGTTAAGATGTTTGTTATTGCATTTATTATCATTTAAACCTGAGACAAAACTTTTATCAATGGCCAAAATCACGCTTTCCATTTCTGCCGCAGTGCATCGCATTGCGTCACGTCGCGTAGCCCCGCCCACGGCGAAAACTCATTGGCCCAAAGTTTCTCTCCCCTATAAACAAACGCGGACGAGCCTACTAAACGCTTGAGTTTATAAAGTGAAAATTAGCGGATTTTACGTGAAAAAACCTCGGATGAAACATGCATAAAGGATGCTGCATAAACGACATTCGTGAAAATAAGGAGGTATGGAGATAAAGTATTGTCCCCAGTTTTACGCTAACCGCTGAGTGCTCTGATTGGCTGTGAGTGTGTCAGGTGCCTCACCTGTTTGAGTTCAGCGTGGACAAATTGCTTGTGTTACAAAACAGAGAAATAATCAAATTAAAACAGTTTTTAAACTTCTTCAGTCTAATAAGTTGTGTTGCAAACGTGGTTTTGGTGAATCAATTCATCTAAGATGTTTATTTCCATGAATCGTTTCAATAGGATTCGAGTCTCTTTCAATATGAGACTTTATAATGGCGCAATATTTAGTTAAGTGCTGCTGTTCATTAAGGTTTATGTGCTATTCATAATTGCTGTTTTGTTCTGCAGTGTTTCATGTTTCAGTATTATGTAATATAATTGTTTTTTTATGCCAGAAATATGCCATTGTTTGAATTGTGAAATAATGTTATTGGCTAGTCATATGTTTTTAAAGATAATACCACCCTTCAGTGTAGCTGTATAGCCTGTGGTTGTGTTTCTCAAAAGAGCGGCCTGTCTTTTGTTGAACTACTTTAAATGATGAGGTACTTGTGTCTTGGCAAACTAAAGTTTCAAAGTAGCTTCCCCAACACAGCATGCAACAAAACAAACCTCCTTCACAATCTGAATTAACATTCACACGACTCCCCTTCCTCATACACTCGCAGCACAAACTTGAGAGCCCGCAAGCACTTCAGAGTGTCTGAAAAGCCCTCCTCTAGTTTGGCCTCTTGCTTCCCTTCATTCAAGCTGTCCTTTTGGGCACCAAACACTCAATATCAATAGCATTGATCATTCCTCAGCAGGCTCAACCCGTCCGAGGAATCAGTCTGCTGAGGAATGTTAGATTCTAGCTCTGTCGTGAACAGGAATAATACATCTTAACTAGATTCTTATCTAAAGTAACTGACACAAAATCACTGAAAACAACTGATTGGTTGAAAGAGCACTAGATCATACCACTATCTTGGAAAGACCAAAATACTTCATTACAAGATTTTTATCCATAGTAAAATATGTGTACGCGCCTGTGTGTGTGTGTGTGTGTTAAGTTATAGACTTGCAGAATCAAAACATGCCGTTTTCTTAGTTGCCTCCCCTAATAACTTGAACTAATAACTTCTGTTTTGCGTATCAATGATCTTTCCGCTGGTCCACGTTCTGTCTATACAGGGAGTGCATATTGATCAGAATGGCAGAAAAAAATGGCCAATATCAGGGCTGGGATCAGTTTTAATTCCACTGTGCTGTGGAGCATTTGTTTAAACTGGCAAATTGTTTATTTTGTTTTTAAATTAATTGTATTTGACAGGGCCCAGCCATTGGGACAAGGACTAAAAGTGTAACAGATTACAAAGTTGACCCTTCTGCAGTCTCAATCAATGGCTTCCAATTACACATTGGAACTTTGCTGTTTTCACAGACATTTTTAATGTTGATTCATAGCGACTGCATTGATTAACTAAAAGGTCAAAGCTCTTCACAGATGACAATTCTTCGATAGTATAATCCCTTTGTTTTTCAAAAGGTGACTTTGATTCTGCCATCGTCCTTTCTTGATCTTATTTATTGAAGAGACAATAATGAAATGTTGTCAGAAACTCTGCTTGAGTCTGTACCTGAAGTACCTATAAATTCTTATGATAAAGTTATGAATTTTTGGTGACATTTCACATAGAAACCTTTCATTTTTGTCTGTGCCCGGTATTTTTCAACAATTTTGCAGTTTAAATTTGTTGAAAAACCTCTGATTTGCAATTACTGACCTTGTTTGTTTTTCTTGTTATGTTTTGTTGTTATTCTCTGTTATTTTTTAAACAATTCATCAAACAAAAAACAATGTAAAACAGAGTGAATGTAACCACAAATGTCTTTGATTGCTTAACCTAAAACACATTTTAGAACGTAGAGACTGTAGAAATGTATGTAAAGGGTCGGCACAGCTTAGGCATTTATCATTGTTATACCATAGACATGTATATTGATTACTGGTCATTTAAAATTGATTGCCAAGTTTACTTGTATTTAAATGTCCTCAGATATATTTTTCTTTATCACGCTGTACGCAAAGCATACAGAACAACATGCTTATTTATTAACACTTTATTCAAATATTCATTTACATGAATTGGATATTTGTGAAGAACTGACCAGTTGGATGACTAAGGCATCTTTGCCATGTTAAACATTTAAACACCCACTCCTTAAAGCTGACCCCAAACTCCTCGACTGGTGCCTTTAGGGACTTTATTAGCTCGTCCTTCACAAATACTCAATGCACAAATCACCTGGGTATTTTTCCACATATTCCCACGTGTCATTAGTAGAGCCAAGCCTCTCACATGTGGCTCACTTCATGTGAATTTAGGAAGTGACGAATGTGGAACTAATAAATCAGTTTTGTTAAACAGGTTAAATACTCCAAGCATTTTTACCAATGGCATTAAAATTACATTTAAATTACATCAGATTGATCTAGACAAAATAGATGATCTAAGACATCTTTAAGCCCAGATCTGTTTTACATTTTGGCTTGTAATGATCTGAGTTGATCACTGTCTTTAGGAATGAATAGATAAGTAAATGAATTCAATTCTGCCTTGTGATCGGAGCAGAAACTGGGGTTTGTACGTGGCAGGACAGCAGATGGAATATGTATGCAGTACTTTATGGGCCTGCAGATGGCGCTGTGATGCAGTGTTTTGAGGAGCTTTGCATTCAGAAAGCGCCGGCAGAAAGGGTAGGGATGTTGTACGAAGTCCAGTCTATGATACCAAACAGTATCAATCATTCTACAGCAGGTGAAAAAGTTTGTGAGATTATTGGTTTTAAAAGTAGGCGAGTGCATTGCAAGCAAATTACGTGCATGTAGAAAACCTTAAGAGACATGAATTAAAATACTGTCCAGTTTGCAATGGGACTTTATAAAGCATGCTTTTTTTAAATTAAACTCGCATTGACCTGAGCAGGATGGTGTAAATTACTTCCTAATAAATACAAATTCCTTAAAATAAAAAAAATAATACCTTTTCATTTTTTAATGAATTCGAGTCATTACTGAGGTTTTAGTTGATCGCGTATCTATTTAGTTAATCTCTGATGAATGGATTAATTCAAGTCAATAAATGTGTATAAAGCCAATCTTTGTTTCGCAATTATACATGCATGTCCTAATCTCCATTTCCAAACGATGCCGTCGATTAGATATTCAAATCCGTAGATCATTCCCGTCGCATTATTGTATTCCCGTGTGTGCCAATCGGTTCCCCCTAAAATCCCTTTCACGGCGGAATGAGCGCATTACAGACGCATTAAAACGCATTGGGGTGCATCATACGCCTCATTCATGCCAGCCGCGCACCGCGATCGCAGCCAATGAGGTTTTACAATTAGCCCCATCAGCGGCCAGACTCCGGATGTCACTGCGGGCGAGTTAGGAGGGTTTGTAAAACAAGACAGTCTCCGCAGAAAGCCACCGACTCTCGGCTCTCCGGTGCTTCAGAGTCAGCTGCGAACCGGCAAACTCCGAGACGGGCGCTCCGAGCTCCGACTGCAGCGCACGACGCGTCCTCTCCCGCAGCCGCCTCGCGTGGACTTCCGTGCGCACTTACGACGCGCTCCCAATCCCGTCCATCAGCGCGACGAGATGGAAACTATAGCGGCAGTTTTAATGGTCACTTCGGCTTATTAGTCGCTGATGCGGATTGAACGTCGCCACCGAACGCAGATGGGATCCTGCAGCTCGTTTCTTCCCGGGGAAATATAAAGCGGAGGATCTTTGAAATAAAACGAGAAACGAACCGAGACGAGCGTTTTCGGGCTTTAAAGGCGCGGGTTGCGTTTGTGGAGTAAGTGAGTTGGGATTCCCGTGAAGGTGCCCATCAGCCGCAGTGCGAGCGCGACTGCGGCGGCGAAGTGAAATCCGCAGCGGGAACAGGTGAGCGCTCGACACGGGGCAGCCGTGTAACCGGACTGGCGTTTTGTCGTGTTGAATTTGTAATTGAACGAAATAGTGACCGGAAAAGACTGTTAATGCAGGTAAGCGAGGCGGGTTACCTGTTATGTAGTATAAGGGCGTGCTGTGAGGAGGGCAATGCACCATCCGCACCCGTGCGTTACAGGATTTCGTAATTTAACTCTCTGGATCTCCTAGCATTTAAAATAATTTTTCCCAGGAATAGCACGGAAATGATTGTTTCTTTATGAAAAACGCATAAGCGCGACTCTGGACGTTTTTATATTAGATGACAGTCGTACGTCTCATAGCGCAAGGCTGATTTTACAAGTGATTTATCATTAAAAGTGGAGCCGATGCAAATCGCGTCATTGCCATTTAACGCGCATCTTTCGCAAGAAACGGGCGCCGTTTCGGAAGGACTTGTTAATAGTTGGGCATGCATGACGATGCGCTACAGACGGGTGGTGGTAGAGGTGGTTTTGGGTAGGTAAAGTGCGCTTGTTGGAAGTGTGGAGGAGAAAAGCTTGTGCGTTACGCGCAGCTTTTGGTGGCAACTTCTTTCCCGAGCCGCGCGCGCTGCTTCTCACCTGACGGCGCAGGGTGGAGAATAAGCGGGTCTCATGTGGAGGATTTTACCTCCAGCATTTCAGATTTGTTTTTTTTGCAGTGGCACGGTGCAGTGTGTCTGAGGGACCTTGTGTTCAGTGTTATAATGCGTCAGTTTTAGTAATTTGGGAATTTCATCAGGGTCATCGCGATGTTGAAACGTCCTTGGTGATCCAGTCATATCCAAGGCAACGCAGTTTTCTCAAAGTTGGTGGTTATGAAGCATGCTGTACATTTAACGAAATATTAAGCTATCTTTGGGTCTTTCTAATTTATGCTGCGTAAAGATGTACCATTCGTTACATACAGATATATTTTAAATAATCATGCATGAAGATTTTTATACTTTTTTTTTTTTACACACAGAAACACTGAGTTGTAATTATGGTTGGATTGCTAATGATCCTGATTTACATCTAAAATCAGGGGCAGCTGCAAGTCATGGCTCTTGTAGTGTGAGGGGTCCGCTGACCATCCTCTGTGCTCCATTGTCTCGTGACCTCAGAAGCGACGCATCTGTAAATGCTGTGTACTTCTGTGCATGCCTGCCTCAATGCAGCACAGATCATCTGAGAACACATTTAATGCATGTTTCTGATGTCAGGATTGTCCGGCGCATTCGCTGCTCTCACAGCCACAGAACTGACCTCATCATCTTCAGTGGGTACAGTGCATCAGTGCTTTCTATTCTTCCTCTGAGTGTCTGATGCTGTTTTCATGACTATACCCTGAATTCAGCATTCTGCTGTCTTCACAAAGGATGTGAATCTGTGGGTTTATTGCCGTGTGGGGCTTGTACTGGAACCAGAGGGTTCATAGTTATAGTTATCGGTACTTCACTAACGTTTCTGTTCATTGTGGGACATCACGTTGTTTACGGCTGCGATCACTGTATATAGAGATTTCTGCTTTTGACTGATGAATTCATGAAGATTGTGTTAATGAAGTATTTGAGGCATTGTGAACAGTGTGGAATTTCTCTGGCTGGTAAGATGATTGTAAGTGATTGAACAGCGTGTGTCTCTGTGCAAGTTTGACTCAGCCGTGGGTAGTGAAAGAACTGGAGTTTTACCTGCTTTTCTGTGTGTGTGTGCGTGTGTGTGTGTGCGTGCATGCGAGCTTCATTTTTTAGTCTTTTCTTGAGTGTGTGTGCATCTATGAATTTGTGCAACGCACTCAGTACATGGTTATGCAGTCAAAGTGCCCCAGAGTTTCAAGGAGAAACGGCAACAACCATCAGACTGTGATAAAACACAAAGCTAATCATTTCAGAGCGTTCCAGAGTTTTAGCCTTGAATGTGCGACAGCGCTCTTGTCTGACTTCCCCCAGAGAGCTTTTAGAGACTTTTTAAAACTCAATGCTATCAGCAAGGATGAATATAATGTTGACATTTTTCAAAGTATTTCCTTTTGGTCAGAATTAAGACTTTTAAAATGGAAACATGGCAATATTAATGGTCTGGGAGTGAATGGGATGGATTATTAAAGTGTCAGAAATGTTATAGAGATGTTGGAAAGAGAGCCGTTGGATTGAGCTGATCTGTAGAGTGTGTGTTCACATGAAGTCTAGTGTGAACAGAGCAGTTGAGATGGGTTGTGTGAGGTGAATGACTGGTTTAAAAACTGGTGAATGACTCTCTCTGTCTGTTTTTCCAAAGAGGTGCCGCCCACTCTGTTCTTATAGGAGGTTAATGGGATTTGCCAGCCAGTCAGGTTTGAATTCTGCTATTGGAGGGCACTATAACAGGATTTTTATTGGAGTATCTATTGCTTTCTTGGGCACTAATGCTTATAGCTAATTGACACAGGAATGGGAATTATCATGGTCATAATGATAACTACTGTGTAGCATTTTGTGTGATTTATGGCTGTTATGTGTATATGTGTGATGAGTTATGTGAAATGGAGCGAGCTTTGACTAAAGATGTGCTTTATTCAAACACCTTGGTAAGACACAACAGCAGACAAGAATCTAAGAGGAAGAAAAATCAATTTCTGTAATCTGGTTGTGTTTAATGAGACTCGACTAGACTGTTTCCCTCTATCGGTCTGTTAAAATGTGTGCGCATTTATTTGGTCAACTGAACCATGCTTGTTACATCAATATATCCTCCAATTATTTGTATTCGCTTGGTAACAAACATATTGCTTATAATGTGTTTAGCATCCTGAAATTTTGTCCCTTTACACATTTAGCAAATGATTAACCAATGTTTCCTGCAAATGTACCTCACAGCGGACTATTACCCAACAGTTCATGCACAGTTCAATAAAGTCTGGACTTTGAGGAGGATCACTAAGGCTCAGGGTCAATGTCTTAGTCCAGCCCTGTCAACTCACTGTCTGCACTTACAAATGTATAGGCATATGCCCGTATGCTTGTGTCATTGGCAGTATTGTGTGCGAGTGATCGTCTGTAGGTAAATGTGTGAATTGCAAGTGACAATTCTGTCTGCTTGTGACATCTTCAGAATAGACTCCTGCTGCGCGTCCCCACGTCCCACTGCGCGTTTGTGCCAGCGTGTACGCGAGAGCGCAGGTCTGTGTGGATAATGAGAAGAGAGTGATTTCTACCAGTATGAAACTCAGCGTCCTGTCAGCACTGTTACACACGTGAGTCCATTATGAAACCACAGGCTGTCCGTTTTTGAAGGTGCATTGCGTACGTTTTACTTAGCAGCTTTTTCAACTCTACTCTCTCCTTTAATCCTTTCAAAATGGCTGTTGCGCCTTAAACAGTTTCAGTTTCATCTTTGCAGTTTTTTTCAGTTGCAAATGAACCAAGATGGTTCCAAGACTATTTCCTGGCACCTAATTTTTTATAGTGCAGATAATCGGAGACAGTATTAGGATAAAAATCACTAATAGAAAAATACTTTTAAGAAGCAGAATGTATAAGAGGCTTCAGATTATAAGGTCGCAGGACCTTTATGAAAGGTAAATGCGAACCGCAATGACCCGGCTTAAAGGAAAGTCATCAACAAATAGAGGAAATACAGGGAGTTGTTGAAAGAGAGCGGTCTGCACTGATGTTACAGCTACTAAATGTTTAATATGTTAGTGTTGGTCTTTGTATATACATGCATCTCAGCTTAGTAGATAAAGATCTGGGCCAGTAACCCTAGTTTGTTTAAGACCTTGAAATAATACCGTTATGATCCTGAGCATTCCAGTTTTAGGTTGTAAGAACGTTTCCCTAACATTTCCGTAATGGAACAAAAAAAATTCAAATGTCAATTTGAATGTTCTAGGAACATCCAGTTTGTTTAGTATTAATATAATTGCTTGGTAATTAGAATGTTATTCAAACATTTTTTTTACATTATGTAACGTTTTTAAAACATTCTATTAACTATTTAAGAACAGCACTTTTGATATATGATATATAATATAAATAAATGTTCTACTAACATTACTGCAAGAATGTTTTTTTGATAACTTTGACAGAACTTTTAGATAAGGTTAATCAACATTCTGAGAATGTTTCCCCCTAGCTGGGATGGTATTTAACCTCGGGTGGCTTTCCTTATATAAAATGTACTGTGGAGTGCTTTAGATAGGAAGGCATGTGCTAATTGTTGAGTAGCAAAATTTTGAAGGTCATTGTTATGATTGACTTAAACAAGTAATTGCTGATTTAATGTGACCTCTGCGGCATGACATGATTCTAAAGTAGTTTCCGTAATACGTGAGGAATAAGAGCAGAACGGACAGTGTGCCGCAGTGTTTCTTCTACAAAATGCAGATATTCCCAAGGGTTAGGTCAGGAGGATTATATTGAAAAGAGAAAAAACAACAACATCCGTGTGTGCCGGCTTTATGTTTGCTTCTGCTAAGCCATGTGTGACAGGTAATAAATTAGTTTTGTTTCAGATGCATAAAACGATTTGGAAACTGCAGACAGGTTTGCGTGTCTTATTACTTTTGTAGGGGACCTTACTGTCAGAGATGCCCAGCTTATCTGATGGAAATATTATATTATAGTCTCTGTTTTAACACTTTTAAATGTGATTTCTACTGTTAGATTTCCTACAGATCCTTGACAGTTTTAGGGGGCAAAAAAGGTTTAAAAACAATAGGCTCTAATGTAATAATACCATTTTTTTCTGGTTCTTTTTTGTATTTATGCTACATAGTTGTGCTTAGGACATCAGTAGCATTTTAATGCCCACTGGATCTGATTTACTAGGTTGGATTTTATGATTAACATCAATATATAAATCTTTGGCATTTATTTGGCTCTGTTGATGTCTCTTTTAATGGTTTGTTTATTTCACTTATCATCTTCCATTAGGCCTTTTAATGTAATTTTAGTGGAATATGGTGTCCCTGACCCTACCTTAGAATGTATTCGTGTTTTAAGATGAGTCAACTTCCTGTTGATGTTAGCTTGACCCTGTTTAGCCTTTTTCCAGAAGAGAAACCTTAGTACGTTTGTTGTGTCATTTGCTGCATTTCTTACATATGAAGGCAGGGTTTAATTCACCTTTACAGTGAAAACTCGGGCTGGACAACAAACTGTTTTTTTTCAGTCTCCTGATTCCTGCAGGCGCAGGTGCATCCATGTTGTCAATGGCTGTATTGTACAGCAAATGCATTCAAACTTGTCTGCGCATGTGTTGGCAATTGTGTTCATGTATACAATCTGTGCATGGATGTGCGCATGTATGGGTTTCTTTTTCTGTGTTGTGTGCATTAGACATCTCTGTTGTATCAGCCAGCTTCAGTCCCTCTGCCACCCACTCACATCTATAAGGGTTCCCATGGAAACATGACTTTTTAGCTCCATTATCCCTCTTAATGTCTCCCCACACACACTCGTACACATACAAAGCACAACTGCAGTGTGGGCTAGAGGGCGCTAGTGAGTCTGACAGTGGAGCGGGTATTGGTAAAATTCAAAGCAAGCGATCTTCTCACATAACTTGTCCCATAGGTCAAGAGTTCAATAAATGTCGCATACCGAATTCTGAGTTGTGTTAAGATGTTTTATTCATCCTTCATAGAAATTTCAGTAGTGAAAGTTTTCAATAGTGCTGTATCATTTTCAACTGACATTTTTCCTGGCATGGTGACAGGGAATTACAGCTGTCGAATGATCTTCTCCAGCAGCGTTTTGTGCCCCTGCCATGCAGCATTCTTCCGCGAATTTGAGATAAGGGTTTTCAAGCCCTCATTGGACACTTTCACAAATAATTTTACTTGGCATAGCGAGCGCAAATGAAAGCAATATTAGAATCTTATCAGAGGGATTCATGCCCGTTCCTTTCGTTGCATCCTGTTAGAGCAAACACTTGTGCTATGGGCAGGTTATTTCCACTTTTCTGGTGTCACTGTGATTTAGGTTGCAGAGATGCCATGCAGGCTTCACTCACATAAGAGATATGATGCGTTTAAGCGTGTAGAAAATCAAAACTAAACAGCCTGACCAACTGCAGGGAGGGAAAGAAAAGAGGAATGGATTACAATTCTTCATCCCAAACCACTGGAGTCCCTGCTGAAAGCCCTCCCGTGTTTACGCCGAGGGCTCTGACAAACAGAGCGAGGGAGAAAGGTAAATAGAAAACAGAACAGAGTCCTATCTTCATGCCCTGACTCCTGAACATAGATGAGTAGGAGAGGACTGGCACTGGCACCAACTGGCATCCATCCAGGAGCAGAAGGCTGAGCGCAGCTCATTTAATAAGAAAGTTGTGGCAAAGTTCAGGAAGAGATTCCGGCATCATCCACGGGGCAGCACGCAAAGCCTTCACATTTCCATGCGATTTGTATAAATTGCATGTTGATGAGGCTCATCTGCATGTGTTTTTGTAGCCACTCGCAATGCTTGAGTGGCATATAATCTTGCAGGGGTGGACAATACTCATCTGTGGTGCAGTCTGCTGCCCGCATTTGTGTGTGTGTGTGTGTGTGTGTGCGCGCACATGATTTTACTATTGATGAAAGTCAGTATATCATAGTTAAACCTCATCAAAGAAACTTCTGTGCGTTCTTTGGTGTGTTCTGAGTTCTTCATTATCTCTTCATATGACACACATGACGGTTTGCCTCCGGGCCGTTAACAGTGCGAAATCTTCACTCACGCTACATTTGACTGTGTGTGTGTGCAAAGTGTGTGCAAATGCAAGTGTCATTGTCACCAGCACTTGAATGGTGGCATTGAGGAGTGATCCCGCCTCTTTGTCAGTGTGACTAGGAAAAGCATAGACGAGGTGATGGTTTGTGGGATGCATTTGCTTTTGTGTGCGCCACTCACACAGCTTTACAAATGTGTCTGGGTTGTAGAGCTGTGGGTTGGGATGTAAAGTCAGAATGCTTCGAGTGTGTGTGTGTGTGTGTGTGTGTGTGTGGTTTATTGATGACTCATTCATCTGGAAATATTAATTTCTTTAACTCATTTTTATCAGTAATTTAATAACTGTGCTTGTCATAATAATATGTCATTGGAGTAGCTTCTTAAGCCTAGACATAAGTAGAAATTGACTGCAGTCAGTCATGTGTACTCATGTACACACCAGCTGTAATAACCACAATAACGCTGATATAAAGACTCTTTCATCTTCTGTCACTGTGAAGGTATTTATTTATGGCCAAATCATATGTTGGAGAAAAGCAGAGAGCAAATCCAGTTGTTTAGCATGTTGATTCTATCAGATTTATCCTCCCCGTGCATCAAGTTTGCCATGTCACCTCATTGTTAAAGACAGTCAGATGCTTTATTACACTGTCTGACCTTGTCATGTTGCATTGTGAGCTCTATTATTCACTGCATCTCTCCTCGTTCAAAGTGGTAATAATATACGCAAACGTTATACTTTTTAGTTGCTTTTTGTTGTGACCTTTCGGAAAACAGTTTCCGCCTCTATTCCCTCTTCCTCTCAGTCCTTCCCTTTGGTCTCACAATTAATATTGAACGGTGATTTATCTCTTGTGTGAGTCTTTAGGAAAATGGGTTTTCTCCTGGTACAGAGGCAGTGCTGACAGATCCTTAAAAACTTGCTTTGCAGTCTCACTGGCAATTAGAATTTGTTTCCAGTTCGTAAAAACTGTCTTCAATCGACTTGAATGGGACAGTGATTTATTTTAGTCTGAATCTGAATACAGTACAGTTCTGGTCGTATTATGGTTTAGCAGTTAAAGTATGTTCACTCGCAAATCAGGTCACTACCAACATTTTGTGTTCCGGTTATTGAAAAAACCATCACACAGTTCTGGAGTAGTTTGTGTAAATAGATATAGAATTTATATTTTTGGGTAAATTGCTTGACCTACACATTTTGTCATTTTGCAGATGCTTATATCCAAAGCGACAAATGACAAGCAATTTATCAATTACAAGAGCCGATATACATGTAGTGTCACAATGCCAAGTTTACCTGTTGTTAGCTAATGCAGTACAGAAGTTAGACTAAAAGTATAAGCAGTAGAGTATAGAAAGACTGCATATATTTGACAGAATAATAGTCATCCATTTTAAATGTGTTTACAGTAGAGGTGCCAGGGATGGGAAGATTTCAGGTCCTAAACTGAACTTCCCGTTGTAGGTCCCCCTGTGTACTTTATTTATTGTGTGTGTGTGGCTGGAGGGTGGTACGCTAACAGTTGGATTATCACATTTCTGAATTCAGTCCTGTGTATCAGACCACCAATCCTTAGATTATTCCAACCCCCCCACACACACATAGCCCAGTGTAATGGTTTATAATAATCAGTTCAAAGCTGGTGATTATCAGGCTTTCATGTCTAAGAAGTTAATCTTAGGTCGAGACCATTCAACACAATTTCACCTGTTATAGTGGAGTCTGAGTAGTGACATATAAAGTAATGGTAGATGGGTCTACTGCAGCTCAGTCAAGGGTTTGATTACTAGGGAACACGCATGCTGATAAAATGGAGCCTGCTTTATCGTAATGGTGTCTGCCAGATTAATAAATGTCTCCTTTGTCTGTTCGGATGTGAACTGTGTTCACTGTTGGTTTTAGAGATTACATCTAAAGTTTTACATACAAGTCTTCCTTACTTCATTATTTGGTTCTTATTTGACTGTAGCAATTTGCCTTTGAGCTAAAACAGTTGGCTCGCTCATATTAAAGTCTTCAAAAAGAAAACAAGAAAAAACTTTTATTTTGGTAATGAATTACAGGCAAAAGTGATCTTAGACTATGTGTTAAGAGAAATGTTTACCAGCTCCTCAGGCCTCTAAACATCTTTCCAGCAGTTAATGTAACGTGACATTTATTGATGACAGTCAATCATCTCCAGTCTCCGCCCCCAGTCGACCCAGCATGCCTCAGCACTGTGTTACTGACTGCTGGGTGGGAAATGAACTTTTATGATCTCTGATTTATTACCTGCATCAGTGGCTCTGATGTGCTTCAGGATTGCTTTGGGAAAAGATGGTGTTGGGGGGTGCGTATATGTGCGTGCGCATGTACAGTATATATGCAGTGATTATGGGTGTCGGATGAGCCAGGACTGTTGTACTAGCTATGCAGTAAATATGTGTGCAGTAGAGAGATATTTTCACGTGGTGTTGTACAGTCTAGGTTTCTGAAACCTAATACAACATTATGACCTGTGTGTGTGTGTGTGTGTTGGATCATAAATAAGGCATCCTCTGAGTGGTGACCTCTCATGACTGTCTTTGCAAACTAATCAAGGAGTTATAAAGAAGTTCCCCGAACAAGCATATATATATATATATATATATATTAGAGAGAGAGATGGATAGAGAGAGAGAGAGAGAGAGAGAGAGAGAGAACATAACAGAACAGCAGGATAAGAGCGTGTAAAAGTTTCAGTATGCAGGTCTAATGTGGTGAGACTTACAGAAGTCGAGGGTGAATTTTACTTGCTCCTGTGGAGCTGGGGAGAGAGGGCTCATGAAACGTGTTGGGACTGATAGTGAGGCCCTTCAGGTGAAAGTCACAAGACATGATTTGTCTACAAGCTCTGCATCAGATTGGCCGGGGCATCTGGAAGTCTAAGAGATTCATAGTTGGTTTGGGTTGGTTGAGCAGCCATTAATAATTGATGTATGAGATTGCTGGGAATCAGCAGGAACCTCTTAATACAATATCATAACAATATCTGTGTCACATAATAATGTTGCATTTTTATTTGGGGTTTTACAGCAGAGATATTGTCATACTTTACATATTAATCTTTCATCTGCATTGGATTCTGTGACCAATTATATTGTTAGCTCAATTTGAGTTGGAATTTTGTCGAACAGAAATAGCATGCAATTTTATGTGTGTTTTTACACAATTCTTGTATGATTGGTTTTATTTATCTGATGTTTGCCGGCTTGATCATCTTTCTAATGTTAAAAAAGGAAATTAAAGACCAGTTTTTAATCTAAAGGACATGTAATTTCCCCATCCAATCACGGCAGGTCATTTACGTTGGTCACTGTTTTATGATTCTCTTGAGGTCTTGTCTAACAGAATACAAGGCCTCATTTAGTCGTAGTAATGAGCGACAAATAAGACATTTGTTTATATGGAGAGCTGGAGGTGACAGACAGCAGCAGGAAGCAGCTCTGAGTTTAACCTAATAACAGGATACCAGCGATGAAGATCAGTAGCTCTTCAGTAGGTCTCTAAATGATGTTGATGCATCTCTATCTATGGAGATAACATCCAGTGCAGTCAACACACAACACTGGGCATCAGGACACATGGAGAGAGGGTGTAAACGAGTATCTGAAAGATGGAGAAAGTAGAGAGTGTGTTCGGGTGCTTGCTGGCTGCTCATCCGGCTGTACATGTCTATTTTTATGTGTGGATCTGTGCGTCGTGAACTGTTTGTGCGTTTATGAGCCAATATAGAGGGCTGCAGTCTTTTATTTTCAGTCGACAGAAGACACGTGCCTGCTCGAGGCAGCAAGCCTGACAAACGTATTTTAAACTTCGAATAAGACCCCAGCTATTTTGATGATGCATACAAGGTATGAGTTTGTAAAAAGAAAAGGAAATGTGAGTGTGTTTGAGCATGTGTGTGTGTGAGCGTGTTTGTGTGAGTGTGTGTTTGAGCATTTGTGTGTGTGTGAGAGAGAGACGGATGGAAAGCATTTGAAAGAGTCTGTTTGAACCGAGAGTTGCTGTGGAGGATTACAGCCCCTCTGATCAGAGTGAGGGAGGAAATAGAAAGGAGAAAATAAGAGCGAGAGAGCAGTAGAAAAAGAGGACAGGCCGATGTCAACATGTCTCTCAGATCCAGTGGATTTGTCTGACTGACGTTGGACTCGGCCCATCGCTTTGAAATGCCACGACACTAAGAGACCTCATTCTGATGAATTCTGTAAATAACAAAGTTTCACATGTGCACACATCAAACACCAAATCATCAGATACTAATTCACGATTGCATTCCTAATAATACAAATAAAATCATTCAAATAATACAACTTGTGAATCATTCTTGACCTTTGTGGTCCATTCACATGACTTGTGTCAGAACTGTGACGCACTGCTCTGTGTCATGTGCCCCCAAATGAAAGATAGCAGACAGTATTATAATTCTTTTTAATATTTAGATATTAGACATTCCATGTCAGTGTTTATATTATAACACAGTGTATCTAGATGTGCACAGAATGAATCATCAATATTGTTAAAAACAAATTGCCCACATATTGATTTTCTAGTAATAATTTGTTAGTGATGGTTGTGCTTGTGAAAGTTTGGTAGTTTTGCTTAACTCCATGAGTTCCATATATTAGTTTATCATGTACAATATGCCTAACTGTAAATTTGTATTTTAATCCAGCTGTCTTTTAGTGAATTTTGATTGACGCTGGAAATTAATGCATTACACATTTCTATAGATTGTGCCCTTTCTATGGCTCTCTCTCTTGGGCATATGGATGTCCCACTAGGTTTTGGTGGGCGGAGCCTCTTCACCCTTTGGGAGGCTGTAGATAATTAAAACCTTTATCTGTGTGTGCTCTCTGTGTAAACACCACTCGTTTTCTTCCTGCCATCCTTCTGTCGCCCTTTCCTCTAGACCCACATCAGGGATGAATCCCTCCATCTGTCCATGGAGGGATGAGAAGTGAAGCCGGTACTAATGAAAGTTGAACAGGAGGCTGCGTGTACATGCGTCTGTGTGTATGCGCGAGTGTCTGCGTGGGTGTCAGAGTACGAGATTTTGTGCATGTGTACTTGCGACATGCTGTAATCAAAGTTGAATTGCACTGTTGTGAGATAATGCTCTTAGATCAGTGAGGATAAATTTGTGATTGTACGGATGCCCCCCCCCCCAACACACTCTTGATCTGATCCAAGGTCGAGTGTTTGCAAAGCCTGGACAGACTCCAGTCAAACACTCAGGCTTCATTTAGTGCCTTGAAATCTTCATTTATTGGTTTGCTGGGCAGTTGTCGAAATTCGGTGCTGCCATCTAGTTGTGACCTTGGTTTGACCTCATTTGACACTCAAATGGCCTGGGATTTCACCCGAAATGCAAATAAATATCAGGAAAATAGTAACTGCTCCTGCCAGCACCAAACCTCAACTTCAAGCCAGGATTTAAGCAGCCTGGAGTCAACTGACCTTGTCATACTGGTGCCCAGTATACAGTGTATAGAGTGTTTGGTGGCAGTTGTAGGATATTTTATCCAGAAAACCATAAATGCAAAATGGGGGCTGGACAGGGCAATAGAGACTCATTAATACAGACTGAGTATTAATCCTGACTCTGTTATTGATTTAATTTTATTGTATATAAATTTAGGAAGGCGAGCACTTGTCTGCTATTAACCCTTTAATGAGTCATCATTAAACATTCGACATCTTGTGAAAACAGCATACTAACACAAACTCTCAGACTGATTCAGAAACAGCCTTTTTTACCCACATCACATGTACCCCACTGCAGAGTGAAATCAATACACCTGTGCTCTGTGTTTTCATCAGCACAGAGCTATTTTCAGCTGTAGTCCGTCGTGCCGCCTCTTTCAAAATGCAGCGAATTCTACATTTTTATTGCTGTGCTGCTGTGATATTTCTGTTGGATGTCTGGAGTGAGACTTCCTCTGTGGCAACTGAATGCTAGAAAGACAAAACAACTTGAGTGAGAAGCATGAATTTCCAATTATTTATCAAGTGACACACACACACACACACACACACACACACACACACACACACACAAACAGTCCCTAAATGTGTTGTTTCCTCAATTTCCCAGAGATGCTGCTTGTGTGTGGTATTAAACATGAATTCATTAACAGTCTTTGATGTGGCTACTCAGCATGTGGTCTCTAGTCTGTGTGTGTGTTGCACGCAGGCTTTCCAAAAGCGTGTCAGCATGCTGAGTATTTCTCCACTGGCTGCAGTTAGAGTGTCTCTGGCCTGGAGGTCAACTCATGTTCCCTGTTCAAGATACTGAAACGTGGCCAACCGGAAATATTCTAAAGCAACCTATGGGAAAAGTCTGGCTAGATTCATAAGTCTGTTTTTGGATGACCTTGCAGATTTGTTAATCATAACTTGCTTAACAATTTTAGGTTGTAAGAACATTTCCCTAATGTTTTCATTATGTCATTATATTAACAAAGATGTTAAAAAGGTGATTTCTGAATATTCAAAACGTCCAGTTTTTTTAGATGTTGTGTTAATGTTATTTGTAATTCTGTGATGTTTTTAAAATGTTGCACTAACAACTTAATACATTTTTTGATATAAAACATTACAAAATCATTCACATTACCATTAAAACATTACCAAAAACATAGTTACCACAGTTTTTGGTAACTTTGAGACAACTTTTAGAGTGCATTAGCCAACGTTCTGAGAACATTCTCTGTTAACTTAAGTATTTTACTATCAAGGATTGGCAAGATTGTTAGCACCCAACCATTCACAGAAAACTAGTTGGACATTTGGAGTTTGCTTGAATATGTGATGTTGTTATTGTACATCCCTTAGCTATAAGGCACCAGTGTAGGTGTAGTAAAGGGTCAGTGTGTATTTTGATTCGGTTTTACAAGACCACCCTTTCCTCCATGCATGTTTATTCATTTATTTTCTGGGTTCTTTTCCACTGTAAATGTAATCGGTAGTAAATGATACCTGCTGTAACAATGTGAAGTGGTTGTATGCTACAGTTTTCTATCAGAGAACATTATTCCCCACTGCTCAGATTACACACACGGCTGTATTTCCAACCATTTCCTTCCATACACATCCAGCTCGGCTACAGTAACACGGTTCTCGCACAGAATGGAATGTGTACCGAACCCTTCATTACTCTCCTATGCCTCTGAGTGGGCTAACTCTCCCTCCCTCTGTGCATCTCTACTTTCACTTTCAGTGGCTAATCATTACTGTGAAGTCCATACCCTTCACTCTTAATGCCCACTACAACCACTAAGCAGTGATTTTCACATCTGCTGTGAGCCACATCACTTTAAGAGAAAGTATAGCGGTTATAATGGTGGCTTGGTCAAAGCTGTATGAATACAAGACTACACTGCATATGAAAGTGTGTAAACTTTTTAAGTTTAATGTGCAGACCACAGACGTGGGCCAAAAGTTACCCAATTAACTTGAGTAAAAACAGACCAGTTCTTACATTTTATCCCCTGTCTTTGCACAACCTTTATCAGTTTCTTCTAATTGGCCCTGTGGTCCACCACTGCTCATAAACAGTGCAGTCATGGCTATATCTGAGAGCTCTGCCACTTCTTCAGCTGTGTCAGCAGGTGAGCTGTGCTATCTGGAGAGATGGGAGAAAATCGTCAAACCATGCAAATCACACACGGAGGGGAAAATCAATTACAGGGCCAGAGGTCTGACTGTGAGGTGTGGCACAGGCAGGGAAATTGTGCCCATGCTTGCTGTTAACTCCTGGGGCCCATTGAGAATGGCATCCATTCATGCCAACTATCGGCTCCCAGAGTGCCCTTTTCCATCTCTGTGTAATTACTCATGTGCTGGAAAACTGTCCTGTGGCTTTAATAATTTGTCTTCCTTCATGTGGGGTGTAGAATCTAGTTCTATGACTGTCAAAGCTAATATCCTTTAATGCTAACACTCTTTTGTTCTCTCTCAATGTGCAGGTACAGAATGTTCCCAATTTTATGAGAAGACTGAATACTGATATTAAGTACGGGTGGTGAGCAGTGGACAGAGACACTCTTCCCATAAGGCACCAGGACAATGGCTTCCCACAACAGGAAATGGAACTTTTTAACTTTTTCTTGCTGCATCATTGTCTTGTTGGTTCCTTTCGAAGCTACCAGGCCCCAACAGCCTTCAGAGGCATCCAGAGTACATGAGGAATACAGTATGTTTCGAGCTGAAAACCCAGAATGGACCTTTAACCATCTGGCTGTGGATCGCAGAAATGGAAATGTGTACCTTGGGGCAGTGAATCGTATCTACAAACTCTCATCTGGACTGGAAGTACAGGTGTCGCATCAGACTGGTCCAGATGAGGATAATCGGAACTGTTACCCACCTCGTATCGTTCAGCCTTGTAGCGAACCACTAACATTGACCAATAATGTCAACAAGATGCTGCTCATGGACTACCGCGAGAACCGGTTGCTGGCCTGTGGCAGCCTGTACCAGGGTATTTGCAAGCTGCTTCGCCTGGATGATCTCTTTAAGCTTGGAGAGCCCTTCCATAAAAAAGAACACTACCTCTCGGGCGTCAACGAGAGCGGCTCTGTGTTTGGAGTCATCGTGTCTTATGGCGACGCCTCGCCTGATAGGCTTTTCGTGGCTACAGCTGTTGACGGACGACCGGAGTACTTCCCAACAATTTCCAGTCGTAAGCTCACCCGTAACTCTGAGGAAGACGGGATGTTCGCCTACGTCTTCCATGATGAATTTGTTGCCTCTATGATTAAGATTCCATCAGACACTTTCACGGTGGTACCAGACTTTGACATCTATTACGTCTATGGGTTTAGCAGTGGAAATTTTGTGTATTTTCTCACATTGCAGCCTGAAATGGGAGGAGGGCCCACAACGGGGTCGTCCTCGGCAGGGCGCGAACAGGTGTACACTTCCAAACTGGTGCGGCTCTGCAAGGACGACACAGCGTTCAACTCGTACGTTGAAGTTCCACTTGGTTGCGTAAAGGATGGAGTTGAGTACCGCCTACTGCAGGCTGCCTACTTGTCCAAGGCAGGTACTATCTTGGCGCGGTCATTGGGCGTAGGACCAGATGATGACATTCTTTATGCCGTGTTCTCCAAAGGTCAGAAGAGGAGACCTAAGGAATCATCTCAGGAGTCTGCGCTCTGTGCGTTTACTTTGAAAGAGATCAATGAACGAATCAAAGACAGGCTGCAGTCCTGCTATAAAGGAGAGGGAACACTGGACCTTGCCTGGCTCAAGGTGAAAGACATCTCGTGCAGCAGTGCGGTAAGTGTATTCCACACACCTCCAGGCCCACCATGAGCAGTACAATACTACTTATGAAGGTTACCATAGTAACATTGTATGACTCCTAATGATTGATATGAACACTGCTGTTAAACTGATAGCTAGTCAACAAATCGTATACAAATTAAAGTTTTTAACCAAACTGTGGGGCTGATTTGGTTAAAAATATCAAGTATAAAGGCTCACAAATCTAGTATTGCCTACTGGCAATGTAATGCTACTTGTGAACAATTACCGCTGGCTGTTCTTTAACAAGCCTTTTGACAACACAAGACAAGGTATTGAAATAAAGTGACATTTTTAATGGTTCCTTGGAAAGTAGTGACTGCAATTGAAGCCAAAAAATCCAAAATTTACAAACTGAGAGGATGAGGGGTCCTGATAAATCTGAGTCATTTTCCGCCCCATATACAGAGGGACAATGATGGTTTTAAACACAGTAGATGGAACTAATCAATAAATCTGTAAACACATAAATTGTGTTTGATAGTTATTTCATATTTATTTAATTGGATTTTAACATCCTTTAAAAAGTTTTAATAGTCAGAGCAGTGAGTCATTACACAATTACTGCCATTTTGATATTCCCTTAACCAAAACAAAATAACTCACTTGACCCAATAGGTTTTCTTCAATTCCACAAAACAGGGTTAAAATGTTTGTCTCTCAGTAGGGGGTTCTGTTTGCTTCTCTTCAGACAAGCTGTAGAAATAAGCAGTTCTTTGAAGATTCAAACTGCTAATATTGTATTGAATTTATGCCAAGGAAGAAAATGAATAATCACGACACACATAGCCCAGCAACAGAACAACTGCATTCTTGCCTTCTTCAAGAAGCCTCAATGCTGGATGACTTCTGCCAGGTCAAATGCTACAGCAATAAAATAATGTTAAAGCTGTTGCATTAAGCCTACCATGATAATATAATGGTAATTTCAACATGTACCAAAATAATACCACTGATTTTTTTTAACTTTCTTGGGGTACTATGTAAAAGTATATGAATGCTAAGGTCATTTTTCTTACAGTATGATGGTGTAATGATGGTTTTACCACATTATACCCTCTCAATATTAAGCTGCCACCCCATCTGAGCTTTTGTGACAGGTCAAAATTGTCCTAATGGTCTGAACTGACCAGTAAGTGATGACACACACATACACACACACAAACTTAAAGGCACTCAGAAGAATAAATATGTAGCAGATTGTGCGCAGGTGTTGTAGGATAGGTGTATGATAGAAAGGAAGAAAGGCACTTATTTTGAGGAATGGTGCCATTTCTGCATGCGCTGCAGTACGGCCACTGCAGCATAAATTAAAGAGCGAGCGCCACGGCGAGGAGAGAGATGAATGGTCTGCGTCTCCTCCTCTGGTAACTATGGCTACTAGCTCCTCATTTAAAAGCAAGGAGAGTGTTTGATTGGTAAAAGAGAGACAAGTGAGCTCAAACACACTATATCTGAGGCTGATAAATACTCTGGTGTTGTTAAAATGATCTTCCTGGAGAGTCATTTGCTCTCTGAGACACCGGTATAGAGACATACAGAGATATATATACACTTGAGGACTTCCTAAGGAAAACATTACATCGGATTTGATTGAGTTTCTTAATAGATACGTGTGATCTTATTGTGCATGATTCATCAATTCGTGCTACCTTAAGAAAAAGTTTTTTTTTTTTTAATTAACTTTCTCTATCTTTGAATGGCTGTTCTTGTTTGATGATGCAGTTCTTGTTTGTATGATGTGAGCAGAGTAAAGCATTATTAACCAATAATATTACAGCCTAATAGATCATTTCACCATCCCGTAAAATCAAGCCCCGTACAGTTTACATTCAGAATTACAGTACGGCATATTACAAAAGTTAAATGCGTTACAAATACTGTTTGAGGGTGTCTTTTATGAAGGGATTAGATTAGAAATAAAGCAGCTTCTTAACACCCACAAGAACAAAGGAACATGTGCTTGATTATTCTGAATCGCCTGTGCATTAAAACACCTACTCATAAACGGATTCCAAACACTCACAGAGCAAAACATGTGCGCAAACGTACGCAAACAGCAATATTTGAAGCCGTCCCAGGACAGGAGAGAATGACACGTCTCTTGTGCAGTTTTTTGACTGATGTTAAATGCTTTCGGGCCGCGGCGTTCCTGAATATGCACGCAACGGGCCCCGTTGACAAGATAAATAGTGGAGAATGACAGGAGTGAGGGAAAGACGCTCGAAACTCTTATGCACTATCTGCGCACAAGAGATGGATGCTTTACTAATATCATTCGCATGATTTTACAAGAATTGCAGTTGTTGGTCTCGGATGGGTTGGCGTTTTAAATAATGCATGAGAAACCGAGCGTGGACGCGTCGGAATGCTGCCGGAGCACTCGGCCCGCGTCATCCATTACTTAAAGCACCAAACGCATACAAGCTTCAGAGCACAGACCAAAGTGCGAGTGGGATATTTTTCTGTTTAGTAAAAGAGGAATAAAAACCCAATAGTGACTTGGTAGCGTTTTGACTTCTCTGATATGAAAGTCTAATTAAGTAAGCAGAGAGTCGCAGTGAGATCAAGAAAAAGCCCTGCTTCAGGAATGCGAAGATAACGGTCTCTCAATATTCAGCTCTCTGCAAACGCTGCATCAACATGACATGATAGTGATGCAGGTGGGGTAAAGATATGAAGGTGATGTATATCTTAATATCCTCACTGTGCCCTCTGCGGATATGATAAGGATATTATACTGTGAAAAATTACAGTGTAAAGTAAACCCGGCTCGTACAAGATATATCTGTAGTTCTGTCCAAAATACAGGGGTTTACTTACAGTCATATTCATGTATCACGGGCGGACAGATGACACGGATGAATAGCTTTTTGATTATTACAGATGCGTATCAGAAAGAACAATATAGAAAGAAATGTGAACGTAAGCTTACTGAGGCCTGTGGGTGGGAACATTTAACATGAATTCCATATAACACAGGCACACAAATCCATTCAGTTTTACAGCTTTGGTGTTTCCCTTACAAAACTTTATCATGGTAAGGAGTCTGTACAATACTTTGGTTTTTAAAGTACTTTAAATTAATATAGGTTTTATCTCCTTCGGACAATGTAAGGGATTGTTCTCATGGGACACAATTCTTTAATTGTTTATTTTAGATAAATTCACTCCGCTTGTGTTTTTAAGACACATCAAATCAAATCATTTTCAGTTTTTAAATGCATCTCGAGACACATGCATACTGTTCCATTCTTGTGCACTGTGTCTGATTGTTTCTGAACACAAAAAAGCATCCTGTGTGAGCAATCCCAAGAAGCATTTAAAATCTTTGTCATTTTGATGTTTTCGGATGTCAGTTTCTGCCAAAAGAACAGGCATCATCACTATGGTTACCATGGTAAATTATTGTAAGGGCTGATCTAGTCTGTCAGGCAAAAGCAGAGATGTGTTTGTACAGGCAACAGCACTGTACATGCTTTGCTCACTCTTTCAAGCTCGCCGTCGGCCTTTTCTCTTATGATGTGTGTGTTTTTTTTCCCAATTACTGAACATATGAGCAGCCCTACTGCTCATTAGGGCAGTCCGACTGCACGAAGGGCCACTGTTAATGTCAGATATGACGTGCACACACACACAAACTCACAAAAGAAGGGCTGTGCATTTCACTGTGTGTGTGACAGACTAGCCATCTTCATCAGTTCATTAAAACAGATTTGCATTAAACCTTTGTGGATTACGTTAATGAAGTCATCTCTCACACACATACACAGAGGCGTGGCATATCACACTCGATGGTTGTGCTGTCACCATCATTAGAAAGAGATTGTGTCTCTTTGAAATATGTGCCAGTATATTACAAGTGAACCCTTAATTATGTTTAGACAGGATGTGATACAAAAGTGTGCCTTGTTGATTATTTTTATTAATTATTATTTTTATTATTATTATATTTTATTATTATTTTTATTCTTATTAAAAAATAATTTGTCTTAATTGTCTTTTTTACTTTTTTAAATACCAATACAAGGAATATTTACCTTTTATATAGTCAAACAAAGTTTTTTTTCTGTACAGATGTGTTTTAACAGCCAGGCCATGTTCTTATAATCCTGAGTCCAGGGTTCGATAAGTCATGCTCACAGCTTTACTCCCACAGGGTTACAACTGGCAGCTGTGCGCTGCTATTTAAAGATCAGACACACGGAGGGGGAATCCAAATGCAGAAGCTGAGATCTGAGGCCCACTCCAAACTACTGTAGCTTCAGTTGAACCAAACATCTCTCAGACTTCCCAAGTGCCTGTGGGCCCAGTGAGATGAGCTTTTAACCTGAACAACAAAAGAAAGTCTGAGGCTCGCCAGAGTGTTTGTGTATTTAGTGTGTATGGGATTGATCTCAGAGCAGTTTTTTTGTAACAGGGGCAAGTTGTCCATACAGTTGAGTTTTTGCAAGGCCACATTTTTAGTTTGTAGTTTATGACAAAATCTATTTAACAGTCATATACATTTTAATGATTTTGTATTTTCTGTACCATTTTGTGGTTTTAATAATGAGATTTTGTGTGTCTCCGCTAGTAGGAGAGACAACAGTTTAGAATTATTCTTGGCAATAGCACATGATGAATGCATAACAATTATTGTGGAAGGCTTTGAGTCTGTCCATAGATCATTCTGTGCTGACATCTGACCTATTAAAAGAAAAATCTGCCAGCACCCCATGTTCCCTGTGTCAGCAGAAAAAAAAAGTGTGAAAATGAGTCTGGCACCGTAAATTTACTGTAAATGTCTCCTGCAGTGATGTAAATAAGAGACCTCTCTTTTTTAGTTAATTTGCATTTTTTGAAACCCCACTGCTCATATATTGAGATGTTGCAGGCTTAAAGATAAGAACATTTTAAATTAAGACGGGACTTTCATTATTATTCATAATCAGCTCAATGAGAAGTCATTAAAATCAGGCTATAGGCTGTTGTCTTACAGCTGTCAGTCTCTCTGCATGCTCATTACATATTACTGCTAATAATTAGTGCTTTTCACCCTGCCCGACACACCAGCCCTTTTAGACTGTGGGTTATAAAATCAGATGACAGTTCTGCTTAGGTTCCATGTGTCCTTTCAGTTCATTAAATTGTACACACTGATTTCTCACAGAACCCTCAGAAGAAATTTTTTTTTATTATTAACATGACCAAAAAGAAACTTGGCTAGGAATTCAAGTCAAGATTTAAACTCTGTTCTGGGGGAAACACTTTATGAGATGGTGTGACATGGTTTTAATCAGTCCCCGGTACTGTTAGCAGTGCATTTCCATTCATTAAAGTTGATCTCCAGGTTTATTGGCCTCAGTAATTACATCTCCCGTCGTAACTACTGCAGCAAAGGTCATAATCCATCATAAGATCGTTAGCTCCTAATCAGACTAAACTCACTTTACATGTAGATGTGAAAAGGTTATGCGCTCCAGCACTTGTTGGAAATTGTCATTTTTACTTTTCGTTTTGCAGAACTCTATAAGCGTTCGAGTGTGTTGTTGTGTACACAAGCGCATTGATCCTTGTTGACACACGCGAGCATGCTTACACAAGTGCGTTCGCAAACACGCTCAGACGTCGAGTTGTTTCTGTGTTGTATTGCTTCTGACAGTTGAGATCATGCAAAAACATGATTTGCATCATAAACCCGGCAGCTTTTCCTTCTGCCTAACCTTCCTTAAATTTTTCACGCATACAGAAACAAATAAATAATATGAGGCACACAAACCTAAAACCCCAAATGCTGGTTTTAAGCACACAAATGCAAACACTAACCTCTAGTGTAGTTTTGTCACAAGCGATGACATTTCACATCTCAGGGG
Source organism: Chromobotia macracanthus (assembly GCA_036877525.1). Taxonomy (NCBI): domain Eukaryota; kingdom Metazoa; phylum Chordata; class Actinopteri; order Cypriniformes; family Botiidae; genus Chromobotia; species Chromobotia macracanthus. The sequence continues at coordinate 6,162,442 of JAZGTH010000012.1, read as the reverse complement.
TTTCATTGATCAGCATGGGGTGATGGAGTCAGTGCACGGTGACATCATCACCAGCCACTGTATGTTTTTGTCATTGAGCTTTACTCAGCCAAAACAAACAAACTCTTTTCTGGTTGGTCTCCTGAGGAAAAATGATGTCACATCAGCAATCTGACAGCTTTCTCATGAACCTCCAGTAGGTCAGGTGATTTTTAACATCTATGTTTAAAGAAACTCTAGGAGGCCGACAGCAGATGAAGGAAGGTTTCATGCCACACCTGCTTTTTAGATACCATCACAGGTCTTTGAAAATCCTGTCCTGTGGCAGTGTTTAGATGTTGGACTCCACTGTATATCTTAACACCAGAGTAATGCCATAAAAAGGGATTTCAGGGTTTGATTTAGATCAGTAACACCAATTTTGATATCCGACAATGTCTTTGAAGTTGGAAGTGCTGATATTGGCCAGGAAAGGCCAACAATGTGCTTTCAAATAGAGGTCTTTGCTATGAAAGCGGTAGCTTACAGGATATCATTCGTTCTGAAGGGGTTTACAGTCATTAAGTCATTAAATGTCATTACCCACAGAGAGTTGTGCGATACTACTCATGTCTTTCATTCAGTCTTAGAGGAGATCTCTGAGTGAAGTCAACACTGGGTAGAGGCCACATCAGAACAGAAACAGAGCTGAAGACAGCTTCATTTCAAGAAGCAGTGTGAGCAGTGAGAAGCAAAAGAGAGAGAGGAAAAAAGGAAATAGAGGGATAGAGTGTCATTATGCAGTTCATTGTTCCATGGAAGGTTGGCGTTACTGTCTACTCACTTACTTAATTCTGAAACCATCGTGGGCCATGAGGGGACATGTACAACTTTGAATTTAAAAACAAAAATATTATATATAGTTATATATAAGTTGTTCAATTATTGCGGGTAAACAGTTTTGTTATATAACACTGTAATAAAAATCATTATGACTGTGGTATGTCTAATATTGTACCCTTCTCAGATTGTTTGCTTTTAAACAAATTCTGTCATCATTTGCCCAACCTATATGTCACTTGGAATGACTCAAAATGTCAAAGCTGATCTTTCTCTACAACAAATGCACAGTAATCAAGCTGTCAGACTCAGCTGTCAGAAGCTGCGTGTTTGTTTCAAAAGAATTATATATTTGGTTGGGAATTAAAACCAAGTCCCCTTGCGCCAAACAAAAACCGCACCATTATACTACTGCTAGTTTATAGAATTAAGTTCTAAAAATGTATTTTAAAACTAAGCAATGCTGTGTGATGCCTCCAGCCAGATCGACTGGAGAATACACCTTAACAAACATACAGCAAAAGTGAAAAAACACCAGCCTAAATGCTGCAGAATTGAATGCAGAAGAATGCTCCAAGCTGATTGAGTGTTGATATAATTACGTCGAACATGGAGCTGAGATTTGTGGGAAATAATGTCTTTGTTGCTAACAACAATCCCTGCGTGAGATATTACTTGAGCGTGAAAGGGAAAGACTCTGAAAGGCTAATTATATGACTGTGCAGAATTAGCACTTGAAGAGGCCGATTCATCATCTCAATGATGTACACTTGCACTGATCAGGGTTTATTTGCATAAACTGAGTATTTTGATCAAACTGTGATCTATTAATAGAGTGTTTTGCACCCTCACTGCTAACAGTCTGGAATACAAAAGATTTATTCTTAGACTAAAGACTGATGCACGCTGTGCGAATTGTTTTCTGTCCTTTATGATTGTCACTTGTCAGATTTTGTGATATGATGCTGGTGGGATCACGCTGTGCGATCATCTGTCTTTTTTTACTTGTCTTTATATCAGCAGGTGCAGTATGCATCTTAAGGCCTGTATCGTGGCCAAGCTCATACAGGGTTTAAGTGGTTCAAAGAAACATTTGGACTGTAGTCAAGTTCATCAGTCTTCATTGTGCTACATCTGGTGCTGTAGTTCAGGTCCTGGACCTTTGTCTGGGGTTCCTTTTACTTCTTGTGGCAGAGGTTCCTGAAGCTTGGTCCCTTATGTGTTCGGATTAGACAAAAGATCTGAAAAAGGCTTGTGAACAAGCATCCGATTTCAGTTGTTGTCTCTCTGTGAAGGGACACGGAGACGCCTGCTCTGGGAAAGAGAGCCGCCTTTGTGCTGCAGGAGGTAGCCAGGCAGCAAGCGGCCCGAATGACCTGATTCTGCTTCCATGTCTCTGGAACGAGTTCAAATGGAAAAACCGGTGCCTGTGTGGATCCAGAGGCTTTAAGTTGCCTCCTCCTTTATACACCTTCAGACGTGCAGCGTGAAATTGGCAATAATGCGGCAGCATGTTCCCGCGCTCCCCGCCGAGTGCGAGCGAGGGAGTTGTAGATGGAAGAAAAGAATGAAAGGTGAAGAAACTGCGAGCGCCAGGAAGTAGGAGAGATTGATGGGCGGGGGGTGACCGCACGCTCGGGGGCGGGGCCTCGAGAGAAAGCGTTTGCATTCAGATGCCGCTGAATGGGGAGAGAGGAAATGTCATGTTTATGTGGCTAGGTAATGAAAACGTGTCTACTTCCTGAAAAGGTTGACAGACAGGAAGACTATTTCATTAGACTGCAGCACATAGGGGCTGACCGGCATGTTGTTCGCCTCACCAAAAATAACGTTACATATGCCAGTGAGGAGACATGAAGACACATGCTCTGTCTCTAAACCCCTCCCCTCTGTGTCACTGGCATGCAAGGCCTTGGCCTTCTGATAAAATATCCACAATCCCAAAAGGCTTTAGTCTGTATCACAAATACTCGTGGCAGGATATGACTGTTGTTGTGTTTATTCTTAGAGCAAAACTGCCCTTCAGACACACGCAGAGAAGGAAGAAGAAATATTAATGAGGACATCTCAATGAAATAACAATACTTCTGAACCAAAACCAGCTAAAAGGGAACAATTTCAGAACATTCTTTCAAAGTTATCGAAAACGTTTTTGTAGTAACATTAGTAGAGCTTTTGTAATATTATATAACATATATTTATCAAAAATGATATTTTTAAGTTGTTAGTGGAATATTTTGAAAACGTTACATAGTTAAAAATGTTTGAGTAATGTTCTTATAACCAAGGGTTACTTGGAATATTCCTAGAACATATACAAAATAACATTTTTAACTTTTTTCTTAATGGAAATAGGGAAATGTATACATTTTTAACATGGAACTTTTATAGAAATCTGTTGACAATCGATTAGATTTCATTAGATTTAAAGCAAGACATAATTTGGCTGATTTGTGAGCATTTCAAATAATGAGGATCATTAATGATGACCATCACGTGTGATCACTGCATTTGTGAGGGCATTTTCAAAAATTTGGCCCTGCACAACAAATACAGCCAAGCCTGCACACATACATGAACTCTATTATGTTTTTCTGTGAGGCAGTTTAATCGTAACCTCAAAGGTGGCAAGCCTCTGTAACTGTTTCCACCGGCATCGTGAGCTCTGCTGTGTCTGAATTGTACACGTTTTGACCCGTGTAAGCAGGATAAGGTGCGCTGTAGGGTGTGATTGTGGCTGGGTGTTATTTTTATTTGCCCGTGTAAGCAGGTGTGCATGTAGGAGCAGGTTGCTGCTGTATCAACAGCCCCTGATGATTCATGGCCTCCAATATGGACAAGAGACATCTGCAGAAAGATGAACACTGCAGAAAACAGATCTTTCCTGTAGCTGCATCTTTCTAACAAGGGCCGCACACTAGAAACCAACACCATTAGTCTGGCCTGGCAGTGTGAGCTGAGTGCACACAGGCTTCAGCTGACAGCAGAACATTTCTAAAGGTCAGAGAGAAGAAAAAACATATACAACTTTGAACATTTCCTTATTCTCTCTCTCTCTCACTCTCTCCTTCATTTCTGCATTTATTCTTCATTCCGACTCGTATCGAGTGCACCAAGAATTGAGTGCGGTGTTCTGCATCGATTCGCACGATCACTCATAAACCGCCATTTTAGAGAGACAGCCCCTGTCTTCCATTTGCTTAATGAAGGGTCTTGTATCTCCTGACCGCTGACAAATAGACATTTGCTATATTGCATGTAAAGACCTGTCCGCTCGCACGGACCGGTCAGTTGATTGATCGCGTCTCTCTCTGAGGTTGCTCCGATCTGTTTCCCTGGGGAATGAAGTCACTATGGATTCGTCCCTCAGCTTTTCAACCAAAGGGAATTTTCAGCCAATGATGGCCTCTGCAGACAGACATCATTAAGCAGGGTCCATTGTTATTAAGATAAACACAGCCTCAGACATAAAGTCTCATCACGGGAGCATGTACATTATTTGAGTGCATACATAAAGAATTGTTTGTGATTGATGATGCCCACCCAGATGCTTCCTCTCACAACCTGGGCATCACCCAACTAACAATTGTAGGTTGTAAGAATGTTTCTAATGTTACTCTATTAAGTAACAGAAACTATTTTGTTTTGGAAATTTTAAGAATGTTCTTAGTTTTAGATGTTGTATTAATGTTATTGCTTGGATATAAGAACATTATGCAAACATTTTTCAATTATTTATTGTTTAACTACTTAAGAATAACCTATATATATATAATATATATAAAGAACTTTTGAGTGAACTTTCATAGAATGTCCAACGTTCTGAGAATGTTCCCTGTTAGCTGGGCACTCTGTGTTGCCCTTTACACACATCATCTCAAGGGACTGAACTGTGGCTTGGTGCCTCGGGGCATAATGCAATTCAAGCTGTCTCATATTTCTGATCTTAGGGAGAGAATGTGCCATTAAAAACTGAAATATTAATGGTAATATGCCAGGTGGAGACACCTGTTATGCTTCTTCTCACTGATGGACAATTATTGGCCAGCTGCTTATCAAATTAGACTGAAGTGGATGACATCATGTAGCTCAAACCATTATACAAGACAAAACGCAAATAGTGTCTTTATAGTCTGTTAAAGGCAACATGAAATGACATCAGCAGCCCATTTAACTGTTATAATATGATGCGTTTCCTTCTGTGAAACAGAAACAGGATGTTCATTGAGAAACAAATGTCTTTGAGGAGTACTGTATTACATTTGAAATATTATCTTTTTATTATTATTAGAATAACGTGCCCTGAGGAATTGTACACAATAAGACCAGAAATGTGTTTAAAGAAAATAAAGAGGGTATGTTTTTATTGATGTTAATTAAGGCTTTATATATTTATTTATTTGTATGTTTAATTATTTCATACGAAAGAAAAAATTGCATGTAAATAAGAAAATCGATTAACATTCATAATACTTCATCAAAGAGCAGACATTATCAGAAACCGGTGTAGGCAGTTATGAATGAATAAATGGCCTTGAGTGTATCATATTTGGCAGTGCTTGAACTGTTATGGTTTTAAGTGCTGAATAAGTCAAAGCCCTGGGCATCATTAATCAGGCTTTCCATTTGTTTGAGACTTTATCCCAAAGCCTGCGCAGCTGGCTGCCGTCGTTTTCAAATCCCTCAGTGCGGACTGAAATATGGAAGCATTATGAAATTATTATTTCTTTATCAGATGCTGTACATCACTTCATTGCACCTGACACCCCCAACTTTTCCCGCCATATGTTATGTGTCACAAAGTCACGCCACATCACCTGAAATGCCATACTGGATGGATTATAAAGGAAAATGGAAAATGCTTTTCACCTGAAATTATAAACGCACTCAGTCTTATATCAGATAATCCTTGACACTATTTAAACTGTGGCTGAATAAACTCTACATATTGACACTGATGTATCTGTTATGAGGTTGGCTTGCAAACAGCATGGTAGACTGTGTATTTTCTGACAGAGATTAGTTTGGGCCAATAGAAATGTCTTTGTCTCTCACATTTGCGTCATTTACAGACTGTCTTTGTTAATGGGCCATTGTTTCTGTTTGTCAGAATTAAAGCTCAATTTAATATCCATTGTCTCTCTCTCTCTCTCTCTCTTTCTGTAGCTCCTCACCATCGATGACAACTTCTGTGGTCTGGATATGAACGCCCCACTCGGCGTCTCAGAGATGGTACGTGGGATTCCTCTGTTCTCCGAGTCCAAGGACAAAATGACATCTGTCATCGCCTATGTGTACAAGAACCACTCCCTGGCTTTCGTGGGCACCAAAGGTGGTAGCCTGAAGAAGGTAGGACTGTTTTTCTTTTTATTCTCAAGTGGTGAGAAACTGATAGATTTTTTGCACTCGAAATGGAAACTGATGCCTTGTTCTCAAGAACGATCCATTGATCGTGTCATTGTTGTAACCTTTTAAAAGAGTCAGAGGTCTGGCAAGTCTTGTTCGGTAATTGCTGACATCAGCCATTGCTATGAAGGCAGAATGACATATGAAAAGATCACCCCGCCCTATAAGAACACCAGATCGGTGGTTTTCATAATCGTGGAGCATCTGTTGCTGTTATCTGAGGTGTGTGGAGAGAAATGTTTGGTGTACTGCACACTGAGAGGCGAGTAGAGAGGACTGTAGGAATCCCTGCACAGGCAGAGGCTGTCGGGGGTAATTGGATGATGCGCTGCAGAGTTTTTTGGCCTGGTACCCCTTCACCTCTGACTGAGCCTCTGTGGAGCCGTATCTGAGACAAATTCAAGGGCCAGCCAGACACTGCATAGAGCAGAAAATAACATTAAAATATATATAGAGAGAGAACACTAGAAAAGGGGAGGGGGAGACAGACAGCGAGGTAGACAGAACGACAGTATCGTTTTTCTCAAGTGTTAAACCTCCAGGGTATTGACGTTACAGACGGACAAATCTTTGCCAGGAGGCAGAATTCCAATTTTGACGCATTCTTGTTGTTGCAATGTTGTTGGATTTGGCTGTGGATGAGAATCCAGGCATAACGGACTAGTACTTTTCCCAAAAATCATTCCTGTACAAAGGAGAGGACTGCAGGATCTGAGAATGTTCCATTATTAAAACATATTCCTGGTTTTGTTAGAGAATATCATTGATGAAAAAATACAGACATCAAACTACAGATACAAATAAGAGTCCACAGCCAAACAAACCACAAGGGAACAGACAGACAACACAATGACATTCATATTCCGACAGATGGACATAATGCATAACTACGCACACATACGCTCATGCAGAAACCTTTTAGTTGCCATTTCTGTGATTGCAGGTCTTTGTGGAAAAAAACAGTAGATGACGTCATTGCTGCATTTGGACAAAATGTGAAAGAAAAACGTCTTGCAGTCATTAATCAATGAAAGCAAGTTTATTACCATCCCTAATGGATAGCAATTTATAGTCTGCCATCACGTCACACTTAGCGAATTGTTTACTAGCTGATGACGAGTTTGTCAATAAGCGTTAATTTTATCTGTTGCGTCTCTGACCCTGTTTATGCAATTACTATACAAGCATGAGCTAGTTTTAGTTGCCTTAGCAAACACCCTAGACCTGCTTGTCCTAGATGATGTAAGCAGGGTATGGTTTAATTTTTGAGACCTAAAAGAGATGACATTATAGTCAGGTCTTGTTTTGTTTAGTTTGGCTTTTATTGTCTATTTTTCATCTTTGTATGGTACTGTAAAACCTGTATGAATGTTAGTATTAGGATTATTTAGGTGAACATGAAAGAGAATCCCCAGCAGGTATTTATTTTAAATTTAAAGCAGGATAATCCAGGGTTTACACTGTTTACGGCTGCGGTTCTTCGACTGTAGTTAGCGTCCTCTGTTTGACTGACTCAGAGAGGAGGCGCAACGACAGAATGTTCTGTGTCTCATCGCATTAAAAGACAGAGCTGCAGCCAGACCCCAGAGAGATGCAGTAAACAACTTCTGAACCCTCCAGAGAAAATCACACACACACACACACAATTTTATGCACACACACGGCCGGCAGCACAAAACACAAAACATTGTGTTTGTGGCAGCAGCCGTTCGACACACTGGCACTGCGACGAACGTCCAGACCAGATGTGGTTTGGGGACTTTGAAACCTCTTTATCTCCTCCTACTTTATCTTTCTGCTTCCAACTATCCATCCATCCATCCATCAATCCATCCACATCTCCCTCTATCTCCCAATCCATATGTCCCTTTTTTCTGTCCCTCACCATGTGTATCCCTCTTTTCTCTTGTGATTTCAGGCAAGTTGTCGTTTTTGAGGTTTTTCAACGCTTGTCATCTCATGCTGCCTAATGAGAGAGGTTGTACTTACCCGAACACACAAGAACAGCACCACATGTTCTAATGCCTAAAAGAAAACAATTGCTTGGCTTTAAGAGTTGGGGGTGTGTCAATTAAAAAAATCAAGGAGAAAGCTAATTTGTTGTTGCTTGTAATACGTTGCAATTGTGAAGGTTGACTGTAGAGTTTAGTTTGTGGGCATTTTGTGTATTGTTTATGAAGAAAAGTTATAAAAAGTTATAAAAATTCTACTCATCTCCCATAATTCTCTGTGGCAGGGAGGTTAAGATAATTAAGCTTTATCAAGCCTATTTGTTGCCTTAATGCTAAAGTGTTTTCCCTGTATGTCATGAATGAAAAAGAGAAAAGATGGCCACCACATGTCATGTTATATGCTGGTGTTAAGCTCTCCAATCCTTTTGATTTTTCTCATTGGCATCTATTTTATCCCTTCATAACCCCTCATGATGGCTTTTTTATGTATATTGAATAGGCCATATGGCCAAGGTCCCAATCCTTTCCTTTGGCTGGTATCTACGTAAAAAGGGTGAAATTAAACCTATTAATTGCGGTCAGTGGATCCCTGTCAAGTCAGGGTTGAAGTCAACGTGCTTCTAATCCTTTTGCGTGAGGCATTTGTGAGGTATTTGAGGATGGTCAGGGTCAGATGATCCACCCCCCTTCACAAACCCCCGTTGAGGTGATAATGCATCCAGGCCTGCCATCCGCTGAGAGAATCTCAGCCACTCACTCGATACAATGAGCAGCTAACCTTAAATCAGACCCGGGCAGGAAGTTCCACTGACGGTGCCCTGCATGAGGGAGAGAGGAAAGTGCATGTTTGTAAGGGAGGGGGTCGAAATGTGTCAGTGTTATCTGATGAGGCTCTGTGCTTTTAGCCATGAGGTGTGCGCTGAAGTGAATTCTTTGGCCCTTGGAGACGGCATTAAGGAGATGCATAGTTCAAAGGGCAGAATTCAGACGTTGTAAAATTGCTCCAAGACAGAGACGACGGGTTGTTTCAGCATAAAGGCCCAGATTGCCGGTTGTCGAAGGTGATGGCTGTCGGAAAAAGCTTCTATTTTTCTACGAATGCTAGATGCCAGTGGGAAAAAGGTCACATTATCCTTCAGACACGTCTGTCAGTGTGTATTCTGTGCTCTATTGTTGTTCTCTTTCCCTTCTGTTTTACTTATTCGTGCATGTGTGCATGGTCGGGATGGTCACTATGGGCAACCAGTCGATCATTTAAAGTTGATGGTCATTCAGGTTACTCAGCAATTTGTCAAATATGTAGTTTGGCACATGTCAAGGGCAAGGACAAATATACAGTGTGTGTGTGTGTGTGTGTGTGTGTGTGTGTGTGTGTGTGTGTGTGTGTGTGTGTGTGTGTGTGTGTGTGTTTTTTGGGACCCTCTACATAGATGCAGATTATTGAAATGATGCAAGAAGACCTGGAGCCACTGGAGCAAAGGATTAAGTGTTGAAATGTAATGATGAAATATGCTGCAGGACAGCATGCTGTAAATTTAGGGGAAAGGGGGTGTGTGCATATGTGAATATTCCTGTATGTGTTGAGCAATGGTGTGTGTCTGTGTGTATGTGCATTTCCTGTATGGGTTGAGCAATTGTGTGTCTGTGTGTGTGCATGTGTTGGGGTGTGTGTGTCCTTGTATACAACAGCTTTATCACTCTCGCTGCAGCTGCTTATGTCAAACCCCAGAGGAAAACACTGTGGTTTTCACTCAGGCCGTTCTGCAGAGAAACAGAACAGACCAATAGAGAAGCCTAGTGTGAGAGTACACAACTCATTTCTAAGAGACACTTAAATACGTGTGGCCTGAATACGTCTGTGATGACAGCAAAACTTAGGCCTCTTCCCGCGCTTATGAATCTATGGGAGCGTTGCCATGGCAGCTTGGCTGCTCTCGCGCGCTGTATGTTGTGGGGTGTTGCAATAGCTTCGCTTATCAGAAGGAAAAGAAGCGTTTCTTGTCAGTTGACAACAACACAACCTATTGATCGAACCCATTATATGCTCAACAGACTGGCAAGAGATTAAAGCAGAAATATTTATTTTCTATTCATTGATCAGATTCACAGAAAGAGCCTAGTGAAGTGCTGAATTTATTGGTGTGTGTATATATGTATATGTGTGTGTGTGTGTGTGTGTGTGTGTGTGTGTGTGTGTGTGTGTGTGTGTGTGTGTGTGTGTGTGTGTGTGTGTGTGTGTGTGTGTGTGTGTGTGTGTGTATATATATATATATATATATATATATATATATACTGGCATACTATAATTCACCTCCATTAAGACCCTCCTCTTTCATTCTCTCTCACTGTTTCTCTTTCTCTCTCTCTCTCTCTGTCTTCCCACAAACCTTTGCTCTCCTCTCTCTGTTTCAGTTTTAATGACTTGTTTGTGCTGTTTTTGAGGCGAGCTTAGCTGCAGTCGGCCTGTTCTAAGGCAGAAGGCTTTGCTGCGGTTATTTTCCGGGTAAAGCCTGCAAACGGTAAATGAGAAGCCAGGCGCAATAATGACCTGGGAGCGGTCTGAGATACATGCTGGTGTGTTAGTGCTGAGATCATACACACCCACGTATGTCTTATTATTCACCAACAGCCTCAGAAAAGAGAGGGAGGGAGAGAGAGAGACAGCCTTATCATTGCATTCTGGGAAACAAAACAGCGTTAAAAAAGTGTTCACACTGACATCTGCGCACAGCGTCAGAGCAACTGGAAGTCATTCATTTTATTGAGAGTCTGCAATTGCTGTGTGAGCAAAAAATGTGAGCAATGGTTTTGGTTTGTGATACAACAAATTCAATCTTAATCCAAATACAACACACTGACTACTGTTGTGAGCATACAGTGAAGCTCACGCTGTTCTGTACCTAATACAGTTAGATGCTACAGTCGAGCAGGAGCATCTACAAGCAGACTCAAGTACAGGTGACTTGTAGGTGACTTGGCAACCTACAAACACAATTTAAGTTCCCTGCAGGTTTAATGGCACAGACATTGGTAGTAACTTTATTGTTGAAGTTAGTTTTCACCTCTGTAATGCAAAAATGCATGTTGAGTATGTACAATGAGACTGTTCGCTTCCAAACAGCCTCGTATGCACTTTAATACTACAGTATGCTTCTGGCCTCAGGTTGTGCATTAGATCTCTATTAATGAGAGAGCACTGGGTTTAAAAATAGCCGTGTCATGTCATGCGCATTTCTGTCTGTAGAGTCAAGCACTGTTTGGTGTACCTCCCCTTCTCATCCTTTATAACTGATAAAGCCACTTACAGCTCAGCAGGGTGACAATACACATGACGTCTGTTACATCACTGATTACACAGTGCAGATGGAGCAGTGCATCATGGGACTTGTAGTTATTTTGTTATTCATTACATGCTTGTTACAGTTTCATCTTTTATTATTAATATTCTGGTTTCCTGCCTTGTAGGTACAAATATATTACATACATTTTGGGGTGCACTGAAAATGTTTTAATCTCAATTATACCAAGCTTGTATTAGCCATGGTTCCGCATTTCTGAGATTCCTGGGCATTTAGTGAAAGGAAGTGACAAATCAGAGCTGACAGAGACGCTGCAAGAGTAAAAAAGAGAGAGGAATAAAGAATATTCCTGACTGTGCTTATTCATGAGGAGGGTTATTCATCCAGAGCTGCAGCGAATGCCAGAGCTCTGTAATCATACAACAGTAATACAGAAATACAGGCCCTGCTTTACCATTCAGTGACGGCTGTAGATATGCAGGGCTTAGATTACCATGTCTATTTCAGCGGGGCTGCATAGTGTCTTGGTGGTGCTTTGGAAGTTGTTACTCTTTATGTGTGCATGAATAACAGGCATTGTATGATTGTACATGTATGTGTGCATATAGTCATTTATTTCCTGTTCCTATCTTTCTTTCATAGCTCTGTTCCAGACCATCATGAAACCTCGTAAGTGAAACTATCTGCATAGACAGCAACTCCATGTTTCATACAAATAGCACTCTGCGGAATAAACTAGTGCCGAAACATAATTAGGCATGCCATGAGCACACCCATAATGCTTACAATACTGCCTATGTAGGCAGCTTACAAGGTTTCTGGTCTCTCACTCTCTTCTTTTCTACCACCATCATAATAACCCTGTGTAGACCCGCCCCCTAAAAGACCAGAAGTTGTTTATGAGAAGTCCTATTGAAGCATTAAAAGCCAGACCTTTCCTTTTAAACAGCCGTAAACAGACTATTAAAACCGCCCAAACGGCCCGGAGGAGATGACTGGCTTCAAACACCAGCCTCAGCTTTAGAGTCTCTCTTTACTAATGGACTTCTGTCCACTGAAGCTATCTCTCTAAACAGCCTCTGAACTCATAGAGGGAGTCCAACAGCCTTGGACGATTGATCTTATCTGAAGTACCAGAAGCTGTTGTGTGGGTTTATGGGTAAAATTAGTTAATGAAGGTGATATTTTGGAGCTCATCTGTGTTAGTTGTAGATGGTGCAACACTAAATGCTGGGTAATTTTGGAAGCTGAAGATAGGCTGTTAGCTAAGAGGTGTTGCACTGTTTAATTAGCATCTGTATAATGGTTGTTTCTGCTGAATCTTTGGTTGTATTTGGGATAAAATACTAGCATACTGCATGCTATACTGTATACTTGTTCTAGTTTTTAATTAGCAGCATGTGAAGCAGTATGCATTTTTTTCATGCAAAAATGTTACGTTAAAAGTCTGAGCTTTTAACATAACAAACCAATTAGAAATGGAAGATAAAGTGCACTGCATTGTGGGATACATTATTATTTTGCTCAACCAGCTACACTGGCATACACATTCAGAAACACAGATGTATCTGGTGATTCAACCACATGCAGCAGCATACAACCAATTTCCCATTATTCCCTACCACAATCACTTCTGCCCATCTCCTGTCCAATCACTACCAGGATGGAGGAGTTTCGGAAATTGCATAAGAGCCACATTCTGTCCAAACAGGTTCAAAGCCTTAATATCTCTTTCCTTGCTCGTGCACAGTAATGCCTTGTGATGTCAGATGTGTATTACTTTATTATTCAAGGCTTCTTTGTCTGTGTGAGCAGCATAGGTGAACTCCGGCTGCGTGTTGAAGAGATACTTCCATTCGATTTAATCAATCCTGTTCAATCTAATCCGTGTGCAGAAGTTGACCAATCAGCTGCATGTGGGCGTGACCGAGTTTGTCAGGATGTTCCTAAGTGCAAGATAAGTGTTAAGAAAAATGATTAGAATCAGACATGCCGAGGTGCCACTCCTTTCAGCTGGATAGGAACTCCTTGATTCTACATTAATTACGCTGGGTAACAGACTGTGAACGTTCCCTTTCAAACGTTTAATTAAAACCAAAGTTGATCTTTAATTAAATAGTGTGGCGAAAGGTTGTTCGTATTCGTTCGGCAACTCAAAACTTCCATTGTTTTAATTAGTCTTCAAAACATCTTTGTGCGCAAAATGACAGCCAAAATTGTTGTACATGTTTCTTCATGGCACATTTTTTAAGGGCCGTACTGTAGAAAGCAGACATGGTGCGTTTGAGTCGAATAATTAAACGTGTGAAAGCTGTCCGCTCATTTTTTAATCTTACACGTCATTTAAATGAAATCGTCTTTTCATGTTTATGTTTTACGGGAGTTGTTTTGAACAGTCACTGTCTTTGTGTGCAAAAAAAACCGGCCAAGATTGTCGTACATGTATTTTCACAGTGTAATTTTTTTTAAGGGCTGTATAGAGCAGAACCACACATGGTGAGTTTCAGTCATTTAAATGTGTAACATTTTTTTGTTTATATTTATCTTACACCTGTCATTAAAAAAGCATTTTCCATGTTTATGTGGTATATTAGGGTTGTTTTAAATAGTCAGATAGTTTTACCACTAGTTAATGTTTTGGACGTGTATCGAGTAGTATTAAATCACTTTTGAGGAAAAACCCATTAACAAATTGTCACTTGCTATTTTGTCTTGGTAACGTGTAACAGCCTAATATATTTGCAATAATGACAATGTGACAGTTAAGGAAAACAAAGTGCTTTACATTTACAAAGCACAAAGCAAACCACTTTTCAAACAGATGAGTTAATTTGGAGAAGGAACCTGTCATTTAAACATGCATTGAAAATCCTCCAACACCGTACAGAAAGATATCGTTTTTACACAAGCACCAGTACACACACGCTCACTCAAAGGCTGCCTTTCATCAAGGCTATAAGAGTTCAACTTTACTGTTACGTAACTTGGAATATTTAGGGCCTCCTTTGTTCAGCTGATTTGTTCCTTAAAACTGCAATGCATAAATTATAACCCTCATTGAAAGTGTTGTGTTAGTGTAACACTGAAGAAATATCTGCTGTCCTGCTTAACTGCAAAGCCAGCTCTTTATCTTCTTCTTTGTTCCTTTATCTTCATTTCTCTCTCTCTCATTCTCTCTCTCTTTCTCTCTCTGATTTATGAGCCTTGGTCTTCAGATATGACTGTAACAGTAGCGGACGTATTGCAGGTGAACTTACATTAGCCAATCACAGCGTTCCATCTGGTCTCATAAGGTGACCGGAGCGACTCTCTGCTGTAGAAGCAGGAAAATGGGCTTCCTCACAACTGGGTCACTCATTTTCTTCCCTAGACAATACAGCATCGCAACAACCTAGAAAAGGTGTGTTGTGTGTGCTGTATGAGTGTGTGTGTGTGGTTATTGAACTCCTAGATTTTCTCATTTTGTTAGAGTTTGTAGGATAAATACAATTTGCATATGAAAAATCTTGCACTCCAGGCATCGCACTTCCTCAAGTACATTTTTCCATGAGCTACAGCAGGATGATGTATGAAATAACACAGAAATTAGCTCTCTTCAGCCCTCCATTCCCTCTTTTTCTCTCGTCCCTTCATCCCCTTTGCCGACAGAACCATCACCCAAACCTTAATAAGTGGATTTTTATCTCGGCTACACCGTCTCTCCCAAAGGATTATGGGGCTTTTCACTACGCTCATGGAATGGTAATTACACATCTTTGAGAGAAACACTTTCTATTGCAGAAGATGAGAGATACACGAGATGCGGTGCTCATTAGAGCCAGCGCCCCTGCGCTTGACTTACACATGCATTCATCACTGCGTCCTTTGTGTTTGTTTAGAATGAAAAGGAGTGTGGGTGCACGCATGCATGTTGTATGTTACGTTCCTGCAGGGATACAGAAATAAGATGAAGTTATGGAGATGAAGTGGTCTGGCGAGACTAATAACAGACACATTCATTGTAACTGCTAAGACGGAAATGTTCAGAAAGTTCAAGTTCTTCAACATTTGGCTGTTTTTAAGTTGCTGCCCATTGACTCACCAGGCTAAAGAATTTTGAGTGTTATTCCACGAAGAGTGGAACAAATATCACAATGTCTGAATGCCCTGTTTTTGGATCTTCAGCTTGCTCAGCTGTAACAGCAAGGATCAGGAAGTTACTTGTGGCCTTTTTAGTAAAAGAGAACTGAAAAAGGCTGAAGTCATGCATTACATTTGCTATTGTGTGTTAGGGGTTTTAATCACTTGATGAGTATCAGCTGGTCACATGACTGAAATTGCTTTTGTTTATATGGTGACAGCAGGCGGAAAATTGCTTAAACTGTCCCAGAGTATTTGCATGTCATTTGTTTAGCAACATATAACAGCCAAATATATTTGTAATTGCAAGATAAGATAGTAGTCACACAAGCCCTTTGTGTATTGTGTGTGTGAAAGAATTTTAATTTGGAACAAGATGAAGAGGCATGGTTCTGCACTTTCACATTCAATTCACCCCAAAAAATACAAGGCATCATGGGAAATGAAGTTTCAAGGACTTTGAGATGATAAAATGTGAAGTCTTTGAGGTTTTTATGCTGTTAACAGGAGAAAGTGCTGACAGACATTTTGTTCCCTTGAGCTTGCGTCCTAGTTTAGATTTTCCGTATGTAATCAAGTAAACCTTTCCACTGAAAATGACATGGTAGAAGAGAGAAGATTAGTCCGAAATTTTCGCATTTTATAACTCGCTTTTTGGCGACTTACAGTGCATTCTAAGTATACATTTTTCAAATCAAACCTTTGACCTTGTGTTGCTAGTACCAGCAGACATATAAGACTCCTATAGGAAGCTATAGGAACAAATAAGGCATTGTTCCATTTTCTCTTGCCCTCGGTAAAGAGATTTTCTGTGTTAGCTGAACTAAAGCACCGCAGAAGGACCAGGGCAATTGTATTGGATTTGTCTCTAATTGATTTCTGTTATTTCATTATAGCTGTTTAGTCTCAGCTGTTCGCCTGGCAAACCAACCGTTCATTCACTCGGTAGACTCGTTCCTCAGTGGGCTACACCCCATGCTGACTCGTTGCAAGGCCTCATCTGTTTTTATATGGTAGGCTCTTAACACAAACACGGGTTTCACTCTGTCACGGAGCCCTTCTGTTTACACCATTAAGAGAGCTGAGAATTGATGCAATCTTCAGCTGCAGAAAGTCTAATGGACATATATGGCCCTCAGGCTTTCCCCTTGAGTCTTGCTGGTTCTTGTTGCATGACAAAACTCTTGCACGACCCAGTACTCATCTACACAAACACACACACTCTTAGATTGCTGGTTCTGGATACTGCACTGCAATCTCATAACAGCCTGGATCTACAAAGTGTTTTGTTTAATAGAATAGCGAAACTCTGTGGCTCTCAAGTCATTTCCACTTGTATCTTATGCGAAACCTCACAGCAGTTTATCATCACATTTAATTTCGCAGCATATAAAAACATTATTTGTATGTTTATAGTTATCACATGCTTCTTCTGTAGTTATTACATTGTAATTTCCATCATAAAGCCAACTGTCATACCTGCAGGAGTCTTGGATAAGTCATACAGTATGGAGCACAGCCAGATCTCTAGGGCTGATTTGGCAATAACCAAGATAGCAAAAGCGTTTTGAGTAGTGGGGGTGGATTGAAAGGAAGCCAAAAGGTTCGAGGACACAGGCAAAGCAAAAGGAATGCCAGGGCTGTCTTAAGAGAATAATTAAGAAATTAATCAATTATCATTAATCAATTAATCAAAGTACTTTACTGCTATGATTGTAACATATTACCTTATATTATGTATATTAATCTATGCATTATCTGCAAATTTTCTAAGTTTAATCAGCTTGGCTATACAAGTCATTTCAACATAAAATGTAAAATCCTGACTGGTATAACTGAAAAAAATAGGTTAAGCAATTTCTCAACCATTTCTTAAAAGTTACAGCAACTCAAGGCCAGTCAAGATAACAAAGTAAGTTGAAATGACTTGTGCAGCCAAATTGATTAAACTTAAAAATTTAAGGCAGCAAAGTCTTTTTTACAGTGTGTATATCATGCCTTATCATACATTAATCTACATGTTATCCATTATCATGCATTGATCTATGCATGAATTAGTTTAATGTAGAGTTTTCCCTGTTAAAAAAAGGGAAATTGTAGCTCCAAATCACATCCGCTCATACAAAGTGATTCTACTAAACAAATCTGACATTTCAGGTATCTGAAATCAAACCCACTCGGAGCTCAAACACTCACCTTGACCCATGTCATTGTTCTACTTCAAAGCTAATGTAAATCAGGTGCAATAACCCTGTCCCCTTTGCATCGGGTGAAATGTATCTGCAGTTCTCCACTCACTTAACACTTTTCAGGGCTACTTGCTTGCTGTTGTGGCATTAATTAATCAGGACCTTTTATGAGTGGCCCAGAGCAAAAGACACACAGCTGTTCTTTTCATTGTTTTAGCAAAATGCCCTTCATTTTGCTGCAAACCCCGTTCTGTGACCACCCCCTCTGTTTCCCCTCATGCGTTGGAATGGCATTGGCTCTTATCAGTGGAGGACATACATAATTGATTCTGGAATGAGGAGTGAAATTACGATGATCCATGGAAAATGCCGACTCATACTGCCGTGGCTATTTTGGGTTTGCCAGGCCGGAAACTACTGTAACTCTCTATGGATACCTCAGGATGACTTTTAAGAACATACGGTATAGTCTGAGTACAGATTTTAAAACAAATATTAGTAATAGATAAAGCCTCAAAATTTAGTTTAATGTGCTCCAATTTGATTCAACAAAAGCCTATTTGGTTTTAATCTTCTCAGTGGAACCATCTGTTTGACATAAAAAGGTCCCATTACAGTCTGTGGTTAGATTCAGATACAGTACTGTAATTTCGGTACTGTAATTTCTCCATGTCTCTGTATAACAGCATTACGCTTGTATTGTCTGTGGCAGAAACCCAATCCGGACTGGAAAGGCTGTGTTTTTATGAAACGCTATCCACTGTTTCGACAGCTGAAGTATCTGTTTCCGCACCTTCTGCAGGCCACAATCAATGAGACAGATCCATTTCTGTGGAGTTTGTCGGGCAGTGTTTTCCCAGGACCGGGTTAATGAATGGTCATTCTGCAGAGAGAGGGACTCTCTCTTGTCTCATCTCTGATCTCTGAGTGCTGGTTATCTCTCTCTCTCAGTTGATGGGTCGTTCTCCATGCACATAGACACTCGCCAGGTGCCTGGAGATAAAATTGCACAGAAAAGTCCTGTGTAAGGTTATTATAGTTTTGCATTTACAAATTCATTTATTATTATTTTGCATTTACATATATTCATTCATTGTTTTAATACTAATGTGTAATATTTTTAAAATTTCTCACAAATTTACATTACTTTACACTTAGTTAGTTTTAGTAATGGTCCTGTAAGATACAGCTTTTATTCATGAATTAATTCATATTTTGTGAGAATTTGCAGCAAAGCAATTTGCAATAACGTTTTATTTGACAACAACAAAAAAACTGCCTTGTTCTCTGTAGTCTGCTTTATGCATACAAATACACTTTATGTAGCTTTATGTGTGTTAGTTAGAGTGGATGCCACAGAACATGCATTTAGACCCTCAAACTTGTCTTTGCAATTTATTGCCATTAGCCTGTGTACCGCATGCAAGCTTGGCTTTTAGCTATATTAGACCAGAGCGTGTGTTTAGCCCGGCAGAGTCCAACTTACAGTCCCCTGTCTGCGCACTGTCATAACACTCAAGCTGTTCTCACCTAATTCCCGAATGAGCCGCTGATTTATAGGTTTAGAGGTGAACTACATGCCACATCATGTTGAGAGAGAGAGGCCATTATACATGGCACTCTCCCACTCTCTCACCTGTCCAACGGTATTGATTATGCTGTTCTTTTGAGCTCCCATCGAGGTGATGGTGTGACCTTCCTCACCATTCTATTAGTGATGTTACTCTTCAATTCAATCTCCTACAGTCCTGCTAGGAACTCTGTTTTAGACTAAAGACACACACATGCACACATGATTAGATTCATGTCAAGGTTTTGTGGAGTCTGAATCTGACACGTCTGAAGTTACCGTTGACGTTGCGCAGCTGTTCGCCAGTTTGGTGGTGTGAACGTCGCTGCACGGTGATGAAGTTCACATCCCCAAGGAGCGTAATTTTCTTCAAGATAGATAGA
Organism: Chromobotia macracanthus; assembly: GCA_036877525.1. NCBI lineage: Eukaryota > Metazoa > Chordata > Actinopteri > Cypriniformes > Botiidae > Chromobotia > Chromobotia macracanthus. Next base: position 6,142,726 of record JAZGTH010000012.1, on the reverse strand, counting down.
AAAAACACATTTGCCAGGATCTTCCACTGATTAAAGCAGATCATTCCACAATTAATTCACCCATTTATTTTAATATTGTAATGTGTTTAATGTAGTACAGTGGTGTGGGAGAGTGGGCATCATAGCGTTGACCCTGCCGAGAGTTCAATTGCAACACCAGATTCCAACAGGGAATCAGTTTAGAGAATGAATTAGAGAAGAGAACGAAAGGATGACGAGATTTAAATCTCAAACAGCCATCAAATGACCATGATTAAATCAAATGCACTCCCTACAAAGTAGAATGGCATGTTCCTTGCAAAGGCTTGTGGGTAGTTTGCTAGGTTTGCTAGTCTTCTTCTATTATTACTGGATGTATTATTTTCTCATCTGGCCTGCGATGTTCGATCTTATCAAGTAAACTACATATAGAACCTATGAATATAGATTCTGGGGTTTTATAGGGAAAGATCTGATACAATGCATCATGGGAAAGAATCACACACGCGCATGCGAGAGGCGTGTTTTATTGCGCCACACTGATCACCTGTAAACACACGTGGCTTTGAGTGCAAGTCATAAATGTCACTCTGAGATGGAGAAATGCAATCCAGGTGGAAGCAGGGATGCATGAGGTTGTAAAAAGACAGACTGTAAAAAACTACCATCCCACATCTCCTGTTTACACAAACTCCACAAAAAAGATTTTTTACAGATCAAAACAAGCACGTCTCAGCCCCTTAAGCAGGGGTCAAGGTTAGGAAAGTTGATTAATCTGCCAGTTAGCATAAATAGCATCATTACTTTATTAAGTTTAACATCTGATTAGCGAGAGCACAAAACATCACAAAAAGTCAGAGCCGAGTGGCTGATGTTTAAATGCCAAACACGTATGCATGTTTTCCTGCACTATTTCTCTTTCTACAGCGACTGATAATGCAACCCGTAGCCCCCGGTTGTGTCTCTAATTGCAGTGTGATATGAACTATGTCATTTGCTGTGATGCGACGTTGAAAAGTGACAATAAAATGACAAGGGTGGGTGTGAAGGGGAAGAGGAATGGAGAAAGATGAGAGAGAGCGGAGCAACAGGAAGGACATCATTAGCTGCTGGCTCTCTGGGTAGCTCAGAGGTTATGTGTCGAGTAAAATATCTCAGACCGCCTCACAATAGGCCTTGTGTTCGGCTAAGTCCCACAATCTCTGTGCCGGGTGATTGTTGTTATCCAACGGCAGTAAACACACTATCCAGAGGCCATCCTCGTGATTTCCGCAGCTCATCTCTTGACTTTGATGTATTAGTGATCCCAGCTGAGCTCCTTAAAGGAATATGTCACTTACAAATAAAAATGTTAACATTTACCTTTTCTGTGGAATACTAAAGGCATTTTGGAAAATTTCCTGGCCACTCTTTTCTTATATAATGAAAGTTAATGAGGAAATGACAAAAAAGAGTAATAAAAGAAGAATAAAAGATTAATTGGAAAAAAAAAATTATATTGCATGTTTTCTAAACAGTGCAATAAAAAAACATTTCCTTGATATGCAAACAACCAATAACAAGGTTATTTTGACAATGAATCAACTGACCAGCTGTTTGTGTACTTTACCTTTGAGCTTTGACCATGACCCCATGCCTGACCTTGGCCTCTTTAGCAAATGTGATTGGGAAGACACAGACAGCTGTCTTCATTGATTTTAATGACTTCCCCATGTTAGGATGTATCAGATTTATTCATCCCATACCTTGAATTTGTATTTTTTGAACCTGAAGTTTTTGATCTCTTTTATTCTCTGCCTGCCGTCTGTTATGCTGTGTATTGTTCACCTAAACCAGCCTAATAAATTCTGCAGATCCCAAAAGCTCCAGACTTCCCAGACCAGGGTTCATTTAAGCAGGTTTGTTTTGCTTTTGGAAGCTGGGGATAGAGAAACAATAGGGAAGGTTTGGTTCATCTTTTTGTGGGTTGTTTGAAAATCAGTATGTCACTTTCTTTTGATGTTTATTCCTTTGTCTCACTGTCTCTCACTCTCTGTCTCTCTCTTTCTTTGCTGTCATCTCTGGTTAAGGAGAAAGGGTTTAGGCATAGCGCAAAGGTTTAAAGTGTGTTTTCATCTTTGGAGTGACTTAAGATGTAATACACAGTTTGAGTTCTGTGTGCAGTATTGCAAACACACTGTCTCGTGTGCACACACACACACACACACACACACACACACACACACACACACACACACACACACAAACAAACAAATACACAAATCTTTACTGTGTTTCTGAATAATTAACATTTTGGGAGGCAGCATGGTTTTTGTAAGAAGCCAGTCCAAAGTGAATGTCAGATCTAATAAAAAACCCTGGATGGTTTGTTGCAGTATTAGAAACCTCACCCCAGCTTCACAGGGCCACAGCTCACATACATACATGCCAAAAGACTCCCTCATTCCGTCTGTAAAAACACACTTTACAAGACGCCAAAACAAGCAGATAGTTTCTCACCTACAGCCTCAGGACCTGAAAGATATTGCTTTTTTTCCCTGTTAGGATCTTCCCGCAGAGAGGAGAAAATTAGTTTAGAATTCAGAAAAAGTGATTAGGATTATAGCTCATTTTGGCTGTTTGTTCATTTCACCAGTACCCAATGGGTCATTCAACCAGCAAACAATTCAGAACACATGCAGAAGCCATCTTTCTTAAAGTAACAGTTCACAAAAAATGATTATTCATTCGTCATTTACTGATACTCATGTCATTGTTTTTCCCCTGCGGAAAGAAGATAAGGATAACCTATAAAATCAAATTCCAATTACATAATTTACAGTACTTTAAATGACATAATGAATGTTTAATGTTGTACATTCATATTGTTAGATTCTCTTCATTTAGTAGAAGTTTATTATAATACCATTAGTTTTGTCAGAAAAGGTTTTTGTTTGTAATGTATAAATTGACACCCCTAACACAACAAACGCATTATAATAAGGAACTGTGAAGTGAATGATATCAGAACAATAACAAGCCTGTTTTCCACTTTCATGATTCGTGCTTACCATATCCCAGCTGACCAGTAAAGCAGAAGAACTGTGCTCTCTCCCACCCCAAACCCCAGCCCATTAGTCTCATAAATGATACTGTTATTAATAAGCTTGAATATTTCATTATTATTTTCCTCATGAATTATGAATTGTTTCTTTTATTAAATGCGGCTACAAACCAGCAATGTTGACTAACCGTGCTACATACGCCAACATGTGTGTGCATTAAAGAGAACTTTATATTATTCATGGAAAACAAGCTTTTGAACCATGTTAACTAGCAAAACATGTAGATACACCCTGGAGAAGTTTTCCCTAAATTTAAATGAATGAAACTCGAGCCATGGATTAGCCTCAGGGTTATTTTTAAGTCAGAAGTGGGTGTGAAGTTAGAGAGAGTGACAGGATTGGCAAAACTGTGGAGAGAGAAATTGAACTGTGAGCGGTGAATAAGGCTCTGTTTTTAATCTCTCCTCTATTTCAGCGAGTGCGGACGATAGGCTCTGAGTGCTGTTGATGGAGAGATGATAGTCCCCCATCAGATAGTACTGCATCTTTTCTCTCACACACAAGATACCAAGAGCAATACCTGACCAGAGCTGCTTGTCTATCTGTTAAGACAACAGCATCCAGTCTCCTTCTGTAGATAAGCGTGCTCAGAGGCAGAAAATACTTATATTAACCCATTTAATGATTCTGTGACATATCATCATTCCATGGTAACACGTTCCATGTATAATATATGGCATTTTATATATATATATATATATATTATAAATTAAATATGCTACAGTGTATAATCTATAGTATTTTGTTTTTTGTAGAACAGATGTTATGTTATGCAAATGCTCTTGCTTAATTGTTGTATGAACACTATGACAGATTTGTGTGTCAGGTGTGCAGTTATTAACAGAGAAGATCATTAACTATATTTGCATGCTGTTCACATTACACACATTACACTTTCTTAACATACAGACATATTGAGTCTATAGCTATATTACATTTCATAACGTTTTATGAACACATTTCAGTTATATACACAGGTTTCATAGACAGTGTCTCTAGAACTCGTCTCGTCCCCTCATCTTTCACCATCTTGATCTTTCAGAATCTCTCCTTTGTCAGGAGATGAAAGTCTCTCCATGACTCTTTTCTGAATCACTCAAAGAGCCCAAAATGAACGGGGAGGAATGAATCCCCCCACCCCACTCCAGCCCGTCTCTCGCTGCAGGGAGTACAGAAGCTAAGATCCGGGGACATGGCATAGGATCCTGGTGCAGCCCCCCACGGGCAACGGGGCCACATCAGAGTCAGTGTATTTGTGGGGGGAGGCACGTGTCGGTGGGAGATGAAGCCGGGCATTGTAAAGAGTTTTTTTATTAAACCGTAATCCAGACAGCTGTTCTGGATAGATGCCCTCTCTCAAACACACCGCCTCGCTGCGAATCTCTGTCTTTGTGGGTTTCGCCTGTGGGCATTAGATTCCTCTAATTATACACATCAAGACACACACATCAACACGCTGGTATCATTTTCCGTTATACCAAGCAGCGCAGTGTGGCGTCCTTATTGTGCAATTCACAGTGGCACCGTTCACATGCATGCGCGTGTCTGAGCGAGATATGAATCGTGCGTTTGCCAAAATATTAATCACATTTTTACGTGTCATAATAATTAACGACTTCGGTCGAAGGTACAGCTGTACCCCCTTTTCTAGAGATTCACCCTCATCTACATTAACAAGCGCTCATCAGCCCCTCACACTCTTTATCGCAAACACACACGCATGCACTTAAACACAGTAGTAAGATCTCAGAAGCTCCTTCTACCTGCAGCTGGGCTTTGATTGAGTCGTGCCTCGTCAGGGGACCTCTCAAAGCGGGACACGTGCAGTTCTCCTTTAATTACCCCTTCAGTCTGCCAACTTTACATTCCCCCCCTTTTTGGGTCCTACTAACAATCACGAGTCCTCGCACCATCCGCCTCCTCTTTTCAGAGCACAGATATCAAAAGTGCCACAGTGTCTGGGTCTCCCACAGCCTTCAGTGGAGTATTGTAATGAGGCTAATGACTGGTTTAACGCTCACCCTGTGGGATCAGAGCACGTATGGGCTACGACCGACACCAGTGAAGCACATATTAATCTCTGTGGATGGTCAATAAAAAGCACAAAGGGCCTTATGTTACTCCATATCTGACCAGAAAAGAGAAGGACAGAGAAATGAAAGGATTTGAAATGTCACATTTTTCCTTTACTATTGTTGTACATTTATCTACATCCAAAAGCTACTTTTTTAGATACTTTCAGCACAAAAGGATCTAGCACAGATTTGAACCCAGGTCACTGTGCATGCTAAATGAAAACTGTACAACTGTAACACATCTTCTAAATTATTAAAAAGTTTTTTTGCTTTGTTCATGTTTATCTTGTCTACGCTGCAAAGTGAGCCAGAGCTACCACTAGTGTTTTCTGAAGAAAAAAACAAACAAAAATTTCAGACATCTCAGATCTCGACCATTTTCTCACAATTGATTGGAGATACAACAGATAAAACAAAGTGTATTTTCTTCCTAAAAATAAAAGTTAAAGAAAAATGGAGGGCAGATGTTTAAAGCTGAAGGCGGAGGTTTCTGTCTTTGATGTGTTAAGGGTGTGTGTGGGCTCTGTCTGCTAGTGTTGCTCTTTTAATAGCAGGAAGGGGGGCCGGGGTCCTGATATCTCAGTCAGCTCAAGTGCCGCGTCAAGTACCGCGCAGCTGCGGATATGAATATCCAGAACCGGATTCAAATCAGGCAAACTTATTACTTAAGTTGACTTTCAAGTGCTGGGATGTTTGTGTGCTCCAGAAGGGAATGAAGTTGCAGTTCATAAGGCCTGTTTCACATTGCATGCATAAACAGGGCGTGCAACTGCAGCAGCGGCTTGCATTCACACACGTTATCACAAATGTTACACAGAAAATAAGTTGATTAACAGCCTTAAATTGGACATTTATTAAGCCATTCATCGAAAGTTAATGCTGATGTGCCTTTTAGAACTATTCTAAACTTGATGCTCATAAAAAGGAGGGGACCACATTTACATGTAAATAGTAATTCATTTACATAGAACCAAACCTCTAAAGTGTGTATAAGTCTATAAACTGTTTAATATTCTGGATTCAGTCAGATTTACTGAATAGAAAGTGAAGTATGTATGCCCATTTCTTGTGTCAAGCCCATCAGATGCCTTTCTCAAAGAATGCACTTAGTAATGCGCTACGCAATTTTCATAAAAGCATACATTGCAAAATATTGTTTATAAATAGATTCATAATGCATTTTCTCACTATTTTCTGCTGAGTTCAGCATGGCCACACGCAGCAAAAATAGTCTCGGCGCCGAATCTCTACTTGAAGCTGCACTTCTGCCGTGCTGCTTGTACGAGGAGTGTGAACACTGTTACCTATTAAAAAAGGCAGCAGAATAAATACACACCACTTACATGTGCAGTGTGAACGCGCCTTAGACATAATGTAGCAGTGCTGGATTAGATGCCCGTGTACAGCTGCTTTGGCCTACTGTTACACTGGCTCTGTGAAAGCCCCAGGAGAGAGACACTGCTGCAGGCTGTATGCCCTTGACTACATGTGCTCCTGTGTCTGGCAAAATGTCTGAAATTAAAAATACATGCATGAGATGATCAGACTGCCAGAGCAAGCTAGACAGTTGGACAGACTGTGAAATATTTTTTCTTGTGCAGAAAGCCACTTGGTTCCTTCCTCAGCTCCTCTCTCTCTCTCTCTCTCTCTCTCTCTCTCTCTCTCTCATTCATTGTTTCTATATTTTCTCCTCTTCACCTGCTTCCCACAGCACACAATAACAAGCAATATAAGACAGGCTGGCTGAAATGATTAAGAGACGTTTACTGCTGGGAGATGGACACTGGCCTTTCTACACATTGTTTTGCTCCCCTGTTGCTGGGTGTGAAACAGGAGAGAGAGTGAGAGAGACGGAGCTGAATCAGTCCTACTTGTTTGTGTTGAGAGGTGACACTTTGAAAAGGGTAGCGTTTCTCGCCATTTTTCTTGCTTCTAGCTTGGACGTTGAAGCACAAGGCTCCTGGCCAACAATTTTTTTGATGCAACACCCTCGAGGTGTCACTTTTTGGAGAGTCATTTTGGGGATGGCGGTTTTGGGTGATAGAGAGTTTACAGTAGACATGACAGACAGACAGGAGGTGTCGCCCGTCTAGAGAAGCGTCAGACGGATGTTTGAAAAGGTTCATCCAGACAACAGATTTTTTTGGAAACTGACTCGTGCTGTAATAGTTGTTCTTTTGTTTGTGTAATTCTGTGTGTGCACGCTGAACCCTCAGAAGAAATTCAGAATGAGCGTGGAGGACCACAGTTCCAATCTGTGGCCAAACCTCTCAGTGGCTCAACCTCCTGCTCATGGTGACATAATAAACAGCCCCTTTAAAAAACCTCAAAGAAAACTCTCCAGATCATTAAGAAAGTTTGACCACTCCACACCTCTTGTGTGTTTGGTAATAAATATTTGGGCTAATTCAACAATGCTTTCAGCCACCAAAAGAGTGCCGTTCTTTTACCTTGTTTAACAGATTTAACCAGTTTTAAATCCAAAGAATTCAGTTGTTTTCCTCCAAATCAGAGCAGAAAATGTAAGAAATATGGAGTTATGTTTGGGCATGCTAATGAAGAAGTTGGCCAGGACAAACCTTTACAACATTGTGCTCTTTCAGTGCACAGTACAGAGCGTTACAACACGCTCACGCTGCGAGCAGCTTAGTGACCTTGACAAGCTGGAGCTGAATAGAAAACTCTGTCCTTCTTACTTTTACCACAGTTGCCTTTCACACAGACTTCAGTTTCAGGCTGATAAATGTATCCGTGGTAAAAGTGCAGCTGCACGCTGGAGGGAGGATCATTTAAAATGATGCTGTTGGCACGCAAGACCGACAGACGGACAGAGGTTTCTGCAGAAGAACGCTGTTGAAACATCCTCATTGTGCAACTGAATAATGAACTTTGGGTTAATTCATTCATCAACATAAGCATTTTCTTCTTATGATTAATAGAGTTTTAAAGATAAAAACAATTCAGTGTTTTTTATTTGTAGCAGTTTAGCAGACTTTTTAATAAGAAGCATTTTTGCTCTTTTGGGGTCTCTGAATGGCTACATGCTTCTTTGGAGACTAAATTTTAAATACATATGCATTTAGCAAATGCTTTAATCCATGACCTTTGCACTGCTACCACAATGTAAAACAACAAGCTTGTTGGGTGTGTTTTCTTTGTATGTCAGTTCCTTTGTTCTTTTCAACACATTAACCAGAATGAATTTTAAATAGGTGCTGCTTGACGTATGGCCATGTGTTTATGGCCGCTCACATATGCTAGTTGTCTGTGTGTTTAATGATAGGCTGTAGTGTTGTTGACAGTCTGTTTGGACCATGTGTCTGACCGTGTTGTCATAGATTTATGGCATTACATTACCCAAGAACGACACCGGGCCACTTACCCTTAGTCCCATGTGTGCATTAGCACACCTCCTCAACACACACACACACACACACACACACTCAGTCATACATCACACACACACTCATACACTCATACATTCTTATCAGCTCTGAAGTGGGTACACACTCGTACCCAATACATCAGGCACATAGACAGTTGCTCGCGTGCATGTTTGTCTCTGCAAAGTGCAGGTCAGCGACCGTGCAATATCGCAGCAGCTGCGAGTGATCTCGCCCCGAGAGCAGAGTGCAAAACATGAGCGCTGCTTTAATGGCTTTGAACCCGGCAAACGAGAGCGTATACACACTTAAACGTGCCGAACACACACACACACTTCTCATCATCCACACTGAATAATTCCGCCTTGCTGGAAAGTTTCCAGGCTTTGCGTATTAATTTCGAGAGAGAGGAACAAACTGTACGCCTCCTACAAAAAGGAAGATGATTAGAGACTCGAATCATTTATGCAGACAAGAGCTTTATCATTCTTGATTCTGCCCCCTGTGCTGCCACTTTCTCTCGGTTTCTTAATTTGTGTGCATTTCTCGCCTGTTTCTGCCTGTTTGGTGCCAATGTTTGTCTGGCACTCGTGCTATGTGTGAATGCTGTATGTTGGTTTGTGTGTCTTCTACTGTATGTGAGTCCTTGTGTCTTAGAGAACTTGTAAAGCCTTTATTTACTGAAATGTAATGAAACCGGTGAAGCTAGCTTGAGTTGCATTGAAAGGGAGACCATAGCTTTATATTCTGGACCAGAATATCGTAGATACTTGGGCTTTTTTGATTTGCCTAGAAACACCCTAGAAACCACACAACATAACTCTAAACCCACTTCAAACACCATAGAAACCACATAGCAGTGCCATAGGAACCATCAAGTATGCCTTGGCATCTTGGAAGTAACTTCTTGCACGGCCAAGCATTGCTTACATTTTCTTCTGAATATCTAGTTTTATTTTTTTATTCTCTCTCTTCCTTGCTGGTGCACATCTGTGCTTTCTGCTGTCTTCACACACTGGACTGTGTGGTATGGTTGAGGGACTGTAGAATTTGCCCTCTGCACGGTTGCATGTACGTTCTTCTTTGTTTGTTTATATGAACGTTATTGCCCCTCATGTGCAATAAACACACAGAATCTTTCTGCTGTACATACACACCTGAGCTCAGACATCAGGACTCACAGTCTGTCATTTATATTTTAAAAATGTTTTCATCTTCCGTGGTCGCATTGGATTCGTGCCAGACTAATCATATTGCATGCTCCTTTATTTCCACTGTCCTTCACTCTGTTGACGCCCTGGGCGCACACTCACACACAAACACACGTAATCACTTACCCATCCCCTGAAGAGTTGTCTCACATAGTGTAACCTGTATGTGTGTGTGTTGCATTGTGTGACCTGTAGAGTTTGCCATTGGATCTCTCCAGATGACACAAGCTGGAAGCATATGCTGCATCTTTGCTTGCGTTGCATTGACGTTTGTATGTTTCATTGCAGGCTTAGCAGAACAAATACAGCTTTCTTTGTCTTCGTTTTTGGCTATATTGCGAAACTAAACTTTATTTGTTTTTATGCACCTGTCTCTCTTGCCCATCTCTCTCTCTCTCTCTCTCTCTCTCTCTCTCTCTCTCTGTTCCTTCCTAACTAGAAACTAAAACCTTAAAATGCAGCCTAAACCAGTGGCTGGTTTTTGTTGGTCCAAGCTGACTATTGTTTGGTCAAAATTGGTCATTATTTATCTCAAGGGGTAAACTGTTTTAGACAGCCAATAAATCAGTTGCCTGCTGGTCAAACCAACTGAAGAATGTCAGGCTGTTTTTGCTGGTTGACCAGTTAATGAACGCCTTTAACCAGCTAATTACCAGCTAGAGATGGTGAGTTTTCACCTGCGGACAACTTGATGACGTGTGCAGCAAAAGCCCGTGAGTGTGTGAGTGTGTGAGTGTGTGAGTGTGTGAGTGTGTGTGTGAGTGTGTGAGTGTGTGAGTGTGTGTGTGAGTGTGTGAGTGTGTGAGTGTGTGAGTGTGTGTGTGTGTGAGTGTGTGAGTGTGTGTGTGTGTGTGTGTGTGTGTGTGTGTGTGTGTGTGTGTGTGTGTGTGTGTGTGTGTGTGTGTGTGTGTGTGTGTGTGAGTGTGTGTGTGAGAGTGTGTGTGAGTGTGTGTGTGTGAGTGTGTGTGTGTGAGTGAGTGTGTGTGTGTGAGTGTGTGTGCGCACATGCATTTGTATGTGTGTAACCGTACCATGTCCAGGCTTGCTCTCTCACCTGGGAATTCTTAGTTGTGGAAACAATAGTTGTATCTTCATCTTTCCACTTAAAGTCAAGTTTACTGACCCTAGATGTAAGCTGGGATAGCGTGTGTGGTTGACTCCAGGTTACAGGGTCACATCAGGGACACTGTGTTGTGAAGTTTGAGAGAACAGGGAGTTCTCCGGAGGGGGTTTTCCTCTCTCACAGTTTCCCTGAAGGATGTGCCAGTGCAACCGGTATTTTCACCAACCTGCTGCAGGAAAACACACACAAACTGAAGGATACTTGACTATAGTAGTGAGACATCTCACAGAACTACATTGTGTTTATACCAGCGTATAAAGCTTGTATATAACAATTAATCTAATATTAATTTTGTAATTGTTATATATTGTTATAATCAAACAGAAGTATGTGGTATGTTCCCATTTAGCTAAGTGTAATTATTACAGACTAACACAAGACTGCATTTTTAAAAACATAAAGCTAACAATTAGCTAACAATAGCTCACTTTTAAGGACAACTTTTGTCCCCGATGTATAAATAAAAAGTACAGGTAAGTGTGTACACACACAGTCTGTGTTTAATCAATGGGCTGGTGACTGTCTTTACATTTATCCAGTAGCTCCTCTGACACTGCAGAGGGTTTTAAAAGACTGTAACTCAGGCTGGGTGGACAAACACCATCAGACATTTATCTGCTCTCTCTTCAACTCCACTCGCTCGCTGCCTGAAACTGACCATTTATGGAGAGAGAGAGAGGCTTTGAACGAAAGAACAAAATCCTCAGAGAAAGAAAAATTATGAGACGTAAAGATCTGCAGAAAAGGAAAGGGCAAGAGAGGAAAAGAGAGAGAGCTGTGTGATGTTTAGTATTGCTGTCCCAAGTCTCTGTACTCTAAAGGCTCTGTGTTCTGTAGACTTGCAGCTCCACCGCTGTCACATGAGTCTTGATCAGGGATGGGTCGTGATGGTCAACTAGTCATCCAGCAACCCAGCTAACAATTCTAGGTTGTAAGAATGTTTCTGTAACATTCTAACGTTAAAACGTCCAGTTTTTGGAAGTTTTATTACAGTATTGATTGATTACAATAACGATATTGGAAATGTTTTATTCTGTAACATTTTTAAAATGTTCCACTAAGCAAATAAGAGTAATGTTTTTGTCAAATGTCAATGTGTATATTGTTAAAAATGTCCTACTAACGTTACCGCAATAACGTTTTTTGATAACTTTGAGAGAACTTTGAAAAAATGTTAACCAACGTTCGAGCTAGTTGATTAGTGAGGTTGACTAGCTTTCCATTCTTGTCTCTTGGCAATGGTGCTTTAATTAGCATGCTGACAGCAATACTGTCACTATGTTTGCATGGTAAAACCTTTTCTGAAAAATTGCATCTTTAAACATATCCAGTTAAAGCAATGCTGCTACTGAAACTAGCATTCAGGTGTATGTCTTGGGCTGTTTGTGTTGCATCAGCCATGACTTCTGTGGTATTATTTCATTATTTCACAATTGTATTAACGAGGCCATCAACAGAATAAAACAAATCCCTTGTATAACCTAACCTGAACTGATCCTAAATGGTGTCAGTGTTATTTTAATATAGCTGTAAAATGAATTCGTCAGTGGGGTGTTTGTAGATCTGTTTCACACAGGGACAACTCAGTCTGTGTCCCTCTAATTGGACTGGAGTGTTCCGTCCTGTTGTGAGACTTCGGTATGAATCCCTGCCTCCCTCCCTGAGTGCTGCAAGTACCTGCAGTCAGTAACTTCAGCCTCTCAGGAGACATCTGTTTTCCAGAGCTCATGCAACAAGATTTACATCAGCAAGATTTACATTACATTTATTTTTTTAATATCAGCTGCAGTACATCGTTTTTTTGTGATCAAAATGTACATCTTGTGTTTCTTTTTCACTTGGTGGTTTTGTAATTCATGTCCGTAAATGTTGAAACTAACGTTAACATTTCAGAGATCAATGCATGTTTTTGTGAGTTGTGAAACTATGCGCTTTGGCATTTATTGCGCCTTGGAGAAATCTAGTCATTTTAATAGTTCACGCTCTAACGCGCTGGCGGGTTACTCTTGATTTGGGTGGAAACATCTATAAACAATTTCACTGAAGAGGCCTACATATGGCACGTTGCACGTCAGAATGGCGTAATTCAATAAATCAATTTGCCGGTGAGTTTTGACATGTCTGGCAGCCCTGTGAAAGGCTGCCGTAAACACATCTGATATAATCTGCTTCCAATCGGCATAAAAACTTCATAGTTTATTAAATGTTTCGCTAACGTTGAGGCTCATGCCTGGACTGAGTGTGTGTGTGTTTGCATGCGTGTATATGTGTGTCTGCTCCTTTTAACCCTATGATGGCCTGGAGTGTATGCCAACATGCCAATGCTGCGTTGCCAAATGGTTAGCACAGATGTTGATAAAACATTAGACAGATGTTAGATTAGTCTTGGGTGTGAGTGGCAATTAACCCCATTACAATCAGAGTGTACTTATCGGTGGTGTTATTGGTTAACACTCCTATTAAGAGGGATGGAGTCAAACCAAAGACATTTGTTACATACAATTCTAATGGAGTTAATATCTATAAGTGGCTGATATAATTTCACTAATTTCTAACATATGCCTGTTTGCTGATTAATATATTACCTCTCCTCGTGTTAGTTCGCAAATATATTTACAGTGCTGCCAGAGTATAAACAATCAATTAGTGAAATGTGAGTAAATATTATGAAAGATTTCTGCCCATTGTTTTTATCATTTATTGTCATTAAATTGCCTTTTATTTAATAAAGTTTTATATAAGCCCTTGTGTTAGCCATCGATCACCCTGTAGTGTCATTAGTTTTACTGGCTCCAGAGACTAGAGGAAGCATTTGGTGCTAAGACTCTGTAGCTCAGTGACCCAAAAAATCCACCCATATGTGTGGCCTCTTGCCCCCTGCCACACACAGGGCATTAGATCTGCCTCAGGACACAGTAGTCTACCTGCAGAGAGAGGAAAGAGAGAGAGAAGGATAAAATAATGGAGGGATGAATGCGTGTTAAGAAACTCGCATGGTCATATGGTCGACGTTTTGTGTCACACAAATCTACTAAACTGAATTGTAGAAGTGAGAAATAAGATGTTGTGTCTTAGCTGAAAGCCATTTCACTGGAACATGAGAGAGAGAATGAAAGGGAGTGAGAGAGAGAGTTTCCCTCTATAAACAGAGCTGCACCTAAATCAGAGGGAGGTAGTTTTCCAAAACATGTGATAGCGATGGAGAACTAAGGAGGAAAAAAGAGAGGAGGGAGGAGAGAACAGAAGGAGGGGTGGGGGAGAGAGTCACCTCCGCAAATAAACAACTTTGCTCAGCTGATTTGAATTATTCAGGGTTGTCAACAGCAGAGAAGCAGAAAACAGCCCAACAAATTACACCATCAAGCTCACTGGGCCGGAATTGACGGAGAGTTCCGTGTGCAGCTGAATCATGTAGAACTGGAAATTAAAGGTGTTTATGCTTATTTAATTTTAAAGGGAAATTTTCATGATTGAAGTGAATGGGTACATAATGTATATTAAAATATTTTTCGCAGGACCCCGCAAAAGCGAATTGAATACAAGTGTGCTCCACAGAGGTACAGCGATTTGATTCTGTTCTGTTTTAATTAAATAGTAATGGATTTTGGATTCTGAATAGTTATACATGCATATTTCAGTGTGAATATGAATGCATACTGTATGGGACATACTATACATATGACATTTTAAATAATACAGTGTTGTTAGTACACTGGCTGCAGTGTTATGGTCCAAAAGATTTTTTTTTCAATATTTTTCATTGCAATTGCAGGTTGGGTGCACCCGCAACACTCTTGGTAAGCTCATATGTTTCCCATAATGCACCTGCATCCCTGAAAGCACCAGTAAAGCATGATTTTCACCTGCGTCACCTTTACACCTGAGACCAGCGGGGCTCTCTCTTTCTTTCTCACTCTCACTCTCTCTCTCTTGCCTTACCTGGTTTTTTAGTCCTTACTTATGGGAGAGTACACAGGTGGAGTCCATTCCTGGATATTTAAACAGGCCATTCCTGCAAAAATAGCACAGATAAATCCAACAAAGTGGCCCGTATCTAAACTGTATATTATTTGACTGTTTTCAACTTGATTTGCTTTAAGTTTTTTATGTTACCCTTCTGTCTTTAAAATTGCTTAACCTTGAGCTTTCTTCTACCTACAAACTACCAGCCCGACCGCTCCTGTTTCCATGGCAATAGCACTAGTGCACTAGTTCGGAATGGAGTAGTTCCTCTCTCCTGCCTTTAGCTCAGTCACGGATACACTGCTCATCTCCTTTATCAGCATTTCTTGAGGATAACGTGACGCATCAACACGCACACACACATGCAGCTGCCAATAAATCACAGCAGCACACCAATCCCAGCATGCCACTCTACACACTCCATGCTTGTCGCTGTGGGGGCTGGCGTGCAGGGACGGACATAAACACCGTCTACAGGTGTAGCCTGGGAGATAGTGGTGACAGACTTCAGCCTGGAGTCTGTTTCCTGTCTGCACGATAACACACCTGTCTTGCTTCACCAAAATGTGGTGGAGATGGCTGTTTAGTACAGAATTATTTTCGGAAGATTTGTTTATGCTTCTCTGATTTAGATTTATGTTATTCCCCATCTGTGGAGTTCCTGGTTGATGACATAGAATAAGGGGAGGCAGGTGCTGTGTCATACCTTAGGCATACATCCTCAGGGAAAGATGAAACGCCAGGTATTGCCCCATGCACCCACTCACACATTCACTAAAGCTTACTTGGCATCCACTATTTGCCATGGGCAACATGATGTGTTAGTCTCTAATGACTGTAGCATCAGGCAGGGGAATATGATGGAATACACTGTGTCTGATGCAATGAGAGCCTCTAATTCTCTATTTCTTCATCTGTCTCTTTAATTCTCCCTCTTTTCTGTGTTTTCACAGCAGGGTGTGCAGTCTGAGGATGATCCAGGTCACATTTCACACCAAAAGTGAAAATGAACCCTGTTTTCAAAACCATTCTGAACAATTTTGTGAATTGAATCCACAATGCAAAATAAATAAAACTAGATAGATACATTTTCAATAAGCATCATTTAAATAAATAATTAATATGACTTGAAGTCATTCTTATTACAGGTTATTTGAAACAAGTATATTATTTAAAATGTAAAACATTTATATGTTGTGGTAGTATCTGCTGTACTGTCTTGATGCAAATTTTAACAAATTAAAAAAAATACTGTTTTGGACAATTACACTATATAATGTAATGTGAATCATCATAGAAAGTAATATGAAAAACTAAAAAGTCAAATGTGATATTAAATTTAAGACGTAATCCCTAATTTGAAAAATATATCTTTCTCTTTTGATTTTGGGGTAAAATGTGACAACAATGGTCCAGTTTTAACTATACTCACACTTGGCCAAATTAGGACCTCCCCAACTGCTCAAGTACTTGATTGATTTATGAAGTACTCAAGCAGTCAAAATGACTGAGATGTACATCACTAGGCGGTCTCTCCATTCCTGCTTAGTTCTTAGCCAGGGAGATTCTTTTGGCCACCAGAGAAACAGTTGGATAGAGTTTTTGTATCTCAGCCACTCCCTCCCTTCCACATCTTTTCATCCCTTTATCCACACAGCCGCCTCCTCTTCATTTCTCCATCCTGTTACTTCCTCAGCAGGCCGGCTGACAGAACAGAGCTACATATCTTAAGCGAGAAACATCGCCAGCAATTACAACAATTACTGCCAATTTTGCCACCTGCGGCCGTGCTGAAAGAGAGAGCGCAGCCCGAGCCAGTGTTTTATTTGCTGGAACGCCACAATGCACAATGTTTAATTACAACTAGGCAGCCAACATTTGTTAAATCTGTCTTTGAATATACACTGCTTGGTAATTCCTGCCAACTCTGCCTTTCCATTCCCGATTTTCTCTCTTTCTTTCGTAAATGCGTGTGACGCGCTGTGGGCGTGTTGCATTTGTCCGCTTTAGTTAGGAAATGTTGAATCCGTTTCCTTTAAAAAAACAGAAGCCACATTGCCGTTATATACAGCTAGTTACATGCACATGCTCAAATATTTCGTCCATGCGTGCTTTGAATGTATGGGCAGGATCAATGCAAGCCTGCTTAGCAGCTGCAACTGGGTAATACAGCCTCTCTGTGAATCCTAATTCAGCCAGTAAATAGGGAACAGAGAAACAGGGCCACTCCTTTGTTGCATATTAACAAGCTAAATGTGTGTGTATGTGCCAGCCCAACTAAAACCTCTGAATGGGGCTCCCAGATTACTCCAAAGTGCAGTCGTTTCAATAACATGACAAGCTTGTCAAATGTTTGTGCTATTCTCTCCTTGTGTAAATGGTTTGTCTAAGCATTTGTGCATGGCATTCAGTTTTAATGGGTTTTAATGGCTCTGAAGAGGGCCCTGATGCAGGGGCTTGTTTAAGAAAATGCTCAAGGGCGGAGTCCCGCTGCCTCGCTCTTCTGCTCCCTATTCGCGAGACGAGAGCGGGCTTCTCGTCCCGTCTCATTTTGATGACTCTCATATGAATAAGTGATGAGATTTCATACATCACTGACCCCGGGTCTTTTTTACAAGTTCATCAATCATGGCCCCCCTCCGTTTTATGAAGAGCAGATGTTTGGGGGTTCAGCCGTTTCAGGGGTACCATTCTGCTGATGACCACCATCAACATTTGACCCCACAGACCTGAGTCAGCAGAGAGAGGGGGGAGGGGGTGTGGGGGCTGGGTCTCAAATTAATACTTGTCACCAATGTAAGTAAAAGTGGCTTTGGTGAGTAAATAAGTTAACATAACTTTGTTGAATAATTTAATTTGCAGCCTTAGATGACCTTCAAGGCCTAAATCCATTTGTAAGAGTGATTGTCTGACATTCAGTGGTGGACAGTAATATAAATGATTTAAATCAAAGACACACAAACTCTCGTTTTAGCTTTGCTTTGCTTTGCTCGTCTCATACATTACACCGACACAGTGACCTGTGCAGCTTGATAAAAAAAGCCTATTTTTCCACTACTGGAACAAAATTAGGCCCGTTTTTGGACCCAGTATGGAGAAAAGGTAAAAAAAAACTGCACTGAAAAAGAATATGTTGGAAGAGGGTAAAAAGTTAGTGTCAAAGAAAAGAAAGAAAAGAAAAGAAAAGAGAGAAGAAAGAGTGTAATTGTGGGAGAGGTATTAAACCAGTCACCAGGGATCATTGATCTGCTGAAAGTGCAAACTCGGCACTGAATCGTAAGTGTAGAAGGAGATCTTTAAACTCATACAACATGTTTGTGTGAGAGAGAGAGAGACATTGAAGTAAGACAGTATCTGAATTAGATGATTGCATTACTCTTATAGATTATATAGAACAGTGATGTGTATATATAGATCTTTGCATCTTTATTTTGTATTTATTCATATACTGGATCTATATTATTTTCTACTGGATCTATATTATTTTTCTACACTGCCAGCCTCAGCTAAATCTCATTGGTCCAAAAACTGTATGTTAAACATCTTGTCATGTGTTCTGATTGGTTGTTATTATTATTTGCATTACTGCACGTGAGTGAATACAGTTGATGTTTGCCATAGTTTCAGTCGAGAGCTGTGATCCAATTATGATATTGTGCATTACAATACTGTACATTGGATTATGATTTGATTTAAGAGGTAGCTATCAATACCCAGCCCTAGTTTTATATCACAAACATGCTATATAATGTAACCCTCCAATACACTTATAATTAAAGACCTTGAAATGAATAGAGAACAATTTCTGTCCTGCATTCTGTGTTATTTGATGTTGTAGTGTGAACCCTGTACTATATAATGCCTGTAAACAGAGTGTAAACTGGTGTGAAATCAGTATTTATTTTGTTATCAGAGATTATTATGATCCCAGTTCATGTAGTTGTAGACGGCAGCATTATAAGATGTTTTTCAACCGTTACATTAGATTACAATCAGTCTATATGGTGCTCGAGAGACCCGCAGGCTGGTAGAGGCACAGTGGGCTTATAACACAAATCTCAACCATATTCAGGCAGAATATTACAAACACATGAGCATTCAACCACAGAAAACAATAGAAGCGGAGACAGTGACTTCTGCTTTGCGCCCAGTTTGCATCCCCTTTAAAATGGATGCAGTACATGCGAGGCACTTTTCTATGCAGCTCCTAATGCATTGTCTCTAGAGCAGCAGTGAGAATGATGTATTGATTTGATCAATCAATGCAGTAAAAGCTATAAAGGCATGCTGTAATGGTGGCACTTAAGGAAGAAGGTTGAACACTGATCATCTTTGAGGAGGGAAAGAAAAAACGAGACGGAATAAGCACTCGGAAGGGAGCGTGTGATGTGGAGTTAACTCTGCGTCTGCCTTGTGTCAGTCTGAGCGCTCCTTTTGTATCTCAGTGATTAATGTGTCGCTAAGCAGGGGGTCTGTTTCATCGTTATTCCTGCATTCATCCATTATTTATTTTCTGCATCGCCCCATCTTTTATATCCACCCATATTTCATTATTAAGATAATGAATGAATGAATGTATGATATTTCTTATGATTTCCTGGTCCAAACCCAGGTTTGTTCCCCCCTCCTTCTCATCTGCCATTGCCTACATCTTTTACTCGTACACAGACCACCTTTTCATAAGTTTTACGAGCTCAGTTGTGCATTTAAAGGAGTGAAACTGCTTTCACACCAACCAAACAAAATGAACATTGATTAGGTGTTTAATAGATCTGCTTTCACACCAAAAACTTAAGTGTGAAAGCGTCTTTAGCTTACATGTTAACATAATGTACCTGCAGTTAGCAGGTTTAGCATTCTTATTTGTTATTTTTCCTTCAAAGGCCGGATAGGCAATTTTCTCATCCTCTCTCCCATCATCTGTCCATTTCCAGAAACTCATTTAGCTGCAGTTCTACACTAAAAGCCCTTCGTGCTCTGGCAGCTAGGAGAGGGATACAGCCATTTCAGTTCATCAAAGATTCATTGCCCTAAAGCAACGTCCTCAGTAAATGACCAGCATGTTTTAAAACAGACCTTCGGAAGCTTTAAACGTTTGCTACGATACTGTAAAGAAAGGCCGGGCTGTTGTTAATGGAGTGTGATTATTGCTTTAAAAGTCAGGATTTATTGGTGTATGGCTGCAGGTGAGGCCTGCCTGAAAGAAACCGAAGAGGATTGGGTCAGGATTCGGAATGCTGGTAGATGAGTGAAATCTTTAACCCTAATCCAGTAAGACCTTTTTCCACTTAGTCCCGGGTCACTTGTTTGTTCTCCTGTGGGCTGAGAATGACTCCTGGGCTCATGTATGTTTTACAGTGGTTCATATCCAAAGGTGGGGTATTGACCTGCTTGATTAGCTTCTTTCCTCTGGGAGGGTGGCTAAAGCTCTTGAGTGCCTCCCTTAGGCAAAATAGCAAGGAGAGAGAGAACGAGTCTCCTGCCACAGTGACCTGCACAGATTGGGCGAGGCTCTGTGGAAATGTATTGAACACCACAAATGGGGTTTTGTGGTTCCTCCGCTCAACAATAAGTGCCGCCCATTTTCCACAGGGATGCCCATTCTGCCTCCCAGTCATCGGCCTCAGTGCCAGGCGGGTGGAGTTTGTGAAAAATTTGTGCAGGGATCACTGGGAGTGCTGGGTATATGGGGCTAAAATCGGAGCTTATGGAGGTTAAATATGTTATGATTGATGAGCTAGCTTTAATAGCACACGTCTGGTCTCCCCTATCGATTAAGGAATGGATTATGCATGCATTTCCCCTTTGTGTTGGCACAACAGATGACTTAGATTACAGTGACGAATTTGGGAAACGTGAACTCTGAGCTGATTACTTTTCTGTTGTCTCAGCTGCATTATGAGTTATGTTAGTCCTTCGAACACTCTGAAGCGGCTTCTGGAAAGCCATAATAATCCCGTTGTAATATTTGGGAAATCCTATTATGAAGGTTTTTGTGTGACAAAGAAAGAAAAATAGGTAAAGAAGACGGCGTCTTATAGAAGCAAAACCAGATTAAAGCTTAACAAGATAGATGTGGACATGTATTAGTCTTTCCTTTTCCTCTTCTATATAATCCTCCTCCTCCACTTTCCTGTAGAAAAGGGCCTACTTCTCGCTTTGCTATTGAGTTGTTTATCGTTGGTGTATTGTCATAACAATTTCAGGACGCAAAGCTACAATGACATCAACAGCAGTCAAAAAGGCAAAAAGTGACAGGTTGTTTGTTTTTATACTTTTGATATAAAACAGGGTTTCCAAAACCCCTGCAAATATCCTGACATATTTAAACTACAATTGTCAGTCCTGGAAAAGTCCTGGAAATGTCTGTATACAATTGTTCAGTTCTGTTCAGCTCTGTAATATTTCACTGGCCAGAAATTGTTCCCTGGGAGTTCAATCTCTATAAAATCATTTTTTTTTAATTTTGAAATGACTTATTTCCTTAAAATGGAAATTCATTAGTTAGGATAAATGTGTGGGATTACAGATGTATTTAATATATGAAGTTGTTTTTATGATTTATGGTTCACTGCGGGTCATATTGAACTGAATCAGATCCCTGTACAGCTCTCTGAAGTGCTTTTTCAAGACCATACAAGTTTGTATAGACGCGGGCCATGTCCATGTTTTATTCAGTCTCCTGTAGTGAATGATTGAGTCTCTGATTTGTGTTTCTGCCCTGTGGGCCACAACTCTTCAGACCTCTGTAGCCGATCTCAGAGTCTGATCACAAAGCACAGTGGACCCTGAGCGCATTCAAAGACCAGCAAGCATCCAACATGCTTGTTTACACTCACAAAATCTCTCATAGAGTCAGGGTCTCTGAGGCTGAGACTGGTCTAGATATTCAAACCCCTCCTGGTCTAGATATTGAACCTCTTGCGCTGCAAAATCAGACCACAGGTCAAAGGTTGAAGGTCAGACTCAATGACAAGACAAATCATTGTGCTGATGTCACCTCAGGGTGCATCGCACACATCATGCAAGCGAGTGATAAGGTTATACATGCATGAGGTGACTCTTACTCGCAGCTTTTTTTTGCATGAATGCTGATTACGAAGATTGAGTCGTTAATCGTCTGCCATGTGTGACCGCTTGCACCGACTTATATTGTTTGAATACGTCATGTACAAATAAATGATTTGATTAATAAATGCATTTCGGCAAAGGTAATGCATGGTATTACAATCGCCCTGTCATGGCAATGCAAATAAAACATGAAATATAGCTTGAGAAAATAAATGGAATAATAAATATATTGTCCCATTAGACTCCCAAATACAGCCTGATAAGTATTATTAAGTGATAAACTACACTGAATGAGCTTCACTCTGGGTGGCTGTTTCATGGGAGGGTTGAGGGATCTGTGTTCATTTGGTATGGCTAATGTGTGTGTGCCAGTTGGAGCCGAATCATGGGCACAGACTTCCTTCTTTCTCTCTGTCTCTCTCTCTCTCTCTCTCTCTTTCTCTCTGTGTCTCCTCTAGAAACTCTGTTTAATTGAAATGACCCCATGGGGTTGTAGCAGTGACCGCAGCAATTAAAACTGCCATCCAGCACAGCGGAGGGAAAGAGGTCAGGATAAGAAGGGATACAGGGCAACATGAGTGTGTGTGCGCCTGTGTGCATCTCTGTGTATCGCCCACATTCATGCTCAATCAATAAGAGATGATGACTGGAGATAGTGGCCTTGATACTTAATATTTAAAAGGGTCAAGTGCTGTACCGCCCCCTCGGGAACCCCCATTCATATTATCTCACTCTAATTTGCATATCATCATTTATGGTCAAAAACTGATTAACAACAAATGCTGGTTTTGTTTGTAGGTTGAAAATTTGCCCTTCAGTGTTTTTAATAAGCAATAATCTCATTTTTCACTTGTTAATACATTCTTTGTTTCTGAGGGATAATCTTTATCAAAAAAAGACACTAACAGAGACATTTCAACCTCGGTAGCTCTTAATCACGATGGACGCATGTTTATTATGATGTGAATGAAAACAAAACCATATAGAATTATAAAACCAGATGGTTGGACTGTTGTATAACTTGTATGGCTTCTGGCAAAATATTAAAAAATATTGTTCCAAAAAAGTAAGATAAATGATTGATGTTTGTGTATTAACAATTATTGTCTACCTCTCCATGATTTCAGCCACTGATAGTGTTTCTGTTTCAGTGTTTAATTTGAACAACTTAAAGCTAAATCAGCTAAATCAGAAATGCTGAAGAGAGCAGAACATGCATCAAAAACACAGACAAACCTTAACAGACGTACAGGTATGTTATTAGTGGTGACCGCAGATGTTTACTGTAATTGCACACAGGTTGTCGATCAACTTCTGGAAGCTTCTTTTTACCTCGGACATATGAGCATGTGTGGAACGTGTCCTCCCTGGAGATGTGTCAGACAGTATGTGTCTCCATCTCTCGCTTTATTTTCTTTAGTTTCTCCAAAACGTGGCAGAAGATACAGGCGTGCCTGCTGCTTGTTTATACTAATATTAAAATTCATTTCCCAGACGAGGGGCCTGAGAACACGAGTCCAGATATTTCTGAGTCCAAATTAGAGGACTTCCTCATACACAGCAGATGGGATTCTGTGGTTGGAGCCTCTTTCTGTCTCCCTCTCTCTCTCTTTCGTTCAGTCATACAGAGGCACTTTCTTTCAGAGTATGTCTTTGCTGACAGTTAGAGGTGATGGGACCTCTCGCATCATGTACGGCTGTCTGTGCTGTCAGAACACACCAGACTAAGAGCGTATGAGTGTCCATATTGAATTTCCCGTTCACACAACCTGACTGTGACACCAGTTCATTTGAAGGTATACTTATCTGTATGTAAAACGCAAATTGTGTTTTAAAACATATTGTGTGAAGGGACATTCTGTTGATTGTTTTGGTGGAGAAAGCAATCCCAAAATCTTTTGCAAAAAAAGCTCAAATGGACTTTCTACTCAATATGTATGATTTCTATACACATTATTTGTGTTTGTTTTAATGCATTTGTGTTGAGATGAGTCTCATGTTCACGTCACATGAGCACGTCACAGCTTTTCATATGATCAGGAGCATTCTGGTTAGACTTCTGCTTTAGACAGCAATAGCAGCTATGTAAGCAAAAAAAAAAGAGCAAGGCAATCAAGTAGGTTTTGGAGACAGCTGTAGCGTGCACTCATACCTGGTGCGGGTGTCTGCGCCCGAGCTGCAGCTGAGATAATTAGAGCCGTGTGATTAATGAACTGCAGGATAACGTACGGCTATAGAACAGGAAGTAGAGCTCAACCAGACACACTCTAAGTCTCAACACAGCAATAAAACATCCTCACTTCCTCTCATACTGCCGTATGACTGATTACCACTACATGCATAAGGATCTCCAATTGATCATTCATAAAGTACCTCAAGAAGCCACTTTCTGTTTTTAATTGCACAGGATGTTGCGGTCTACACCCTTGAGGCTGTGCGACTTTAATTCAAAGTGTGTGGAAATTATACCTGTAGTTTGTGTGTGTACATATACATACATACATATATATACATGTGCATATGTATGTATGTATATATATGTGTGTATATAAACGTGTGTGTATACAGTATATGTATTGTAGAAAACTACATGTATTAAATCAGAGCAATGAGTCTTTTACTCATTTAAAAAGCAAATGGGGAAATCTGATGGTCATGTGGATAAATCCTGACATGAGACTAAAGCGTGTGACCTTTATAGAAGGGGAAATGTTCAGTCGTGGCTTCTCACTGACGTACACACTGCTGGAAAATCATGACTGTTCTCAGAACAGTGGCTTCTCAACAGGCATGTTGAAGCTGTTTTAGTTTTATAGCAGTCTATTCAGGGATGGACTGCTTGGCACATCCCTCTATATTCCTTATGCATTTGTCAGAAGCTTGTATCCAGAGTGACTTACAGTTCATTCAGTTTATTCATTTCATTGGTACACATTTTTTGGGGGGAATTGAACCCATGACCTTGCCGTTGTTAGAACAGTACTTTATCACTTGAGCTACAACAGCAAACATATAATGTAGTTTTTAACTAATCACAGCTTAAGATTAGACCCCACCTGAGAATCTTTGTACATAACATTACAAACAATAGCCGGTATATTCACTGCACTGTCAGTTTCTGATACCAGCATTTGCCAAATGACTAAATGCAAATCGGCGTCCACAAGATCAGCTATGTGCTTTAACTGGAATACTGGCTTATTCCCTGGAATTCTAGCCTGAGGCTCTCACTGTGACATACTGTGGGCAAGATGTTAATTTTCACACAAGCAGCATGATCCCCTCAGCGCCCACAGCCATACAACACAAGACTGGCATCTCTTTCAGGAATCTCTTACGGAATGACTTTATGACCTCAGATATTCCTGATGGAAATGGTGCTGCAGGCCTCATGGACATGCAGTGGCCCGGCTCTGATCAATAATGAATGGCTCTAGTGTGGAGCAAACAGATTGTGTGGAAGTCTGCTGCTCTGACACAGTGGGGAGTCTTCACTGACCTGTCTCTCAGACACAGAGAGAGAGAATTAATAAGATTAATGCTCCAATTTAATGTAGAACTTATTGCGTTGAGTCCTGTTGCGCTTCAGACTAAAAAAAGAAGACTATTCAAGGAAAACGAAAATGAAAAACTGCTTTCATAGTGACGGAAAAGGCGGTGATGAGTCAGAATGAAAGAGTGATGGGTAGAAAGAGAGAGAGAGTA
The DNA here is from genome assembly GCA_036877525.1 of Chromobotia macracanthus. Classification (NCBI taxonomy): domain Eukaryota; kingdom Metazoa; phylum Chordata; class Actinopteri; order Cypriniformes; family Botiidae; genus Chromobotia; species Chromobotia macracanthus. The sequence goes on along the minus strand of JAZGTH010000012.1, from coordinate 6,117,112 downwards.
AACATGTGGAAGGAAGTCTCTGGTCCATTAAATCAGTCCTGTCAGTATGTCTTCCCATCAGCCCTTTCTGAAGGACCCTTGACATGTCCATCGCAGCCTCATCTGTGCACTTGCTACTGTTGTTATTGTCAATTATAGCCAATTGACAGATAATTACCAGCACTTTAAGCACCATCATCACTGTGGTTCAGGATGAAGTAATGTCACGAATTCTGCAGGTTATTAGCTAGAACGTCACTCACGTTTAATTTTGCAATGAACCATAGCATTGCTATAGGGCTTGTTTTGAATCACCGACAGAAGAAACCTCACACAAGCCTCCAAATTGCACTTATTCTCTTACTTAATACATTTTTTTTTGGTAATTTTTCTTTTTGTTTTTCTATCTGTCTTAAATGTTTCTTTATATCACTGCACAATTTGTATCATAGACATCTCTTAGCGGAAAATGTCATGCAAAGTTTTGCCTGATGATTCCCATCTGTTCGAACGCTTATCAGCATTCCCATAATTCCCCCCTCATGCATTTTCTCCTGTTTTTGTAGGCGTTTATCTAAACAGAAATTGCTTTTTGCTGTAGCGTAGCAAGTCGAGGTGCAAAAGCATCTCGGGCATATTTGATTACACTGTAACACACAGAATTTTTACACGCTAAAGGCTTTCTGATCCTTCCTGTATAACATTCATTAGGATTCATTAATCAGATATTTGAATCTGCCTCACACTGTATAGAACGTATCGTACAAGAATGAGCGCTCATATATTTTACTATCAGTTAGATTGTAATGTAGCTTTACATGCAACCAGATATCCAGTGAGTTTGAAGAAACACTCCTTAGACATAAAAAAACACGTTCTCCTGTATCTTGGCCTTACATTGGAAAACCCTTCTCAGAGGCTCAGGTTGGCCCTTAGCTGCTTTGATCTCCTTTCTAAATACCCAGCCTCAAAACACTACAGTGTTGTAGTCACTTAAGATTACAGTAATGTGTATTTAAAGCCTGTGTTATTTTAGCATTATGGTATTGTATTGCAGTTCTTTCATGAGGGTATTCCCCGAGCGAAAGAAGGCTGTCACAGATCAATAAACTGCTCCCAGGTCAGCGTCTGAGCGGAATGATATGTTGTTTCATTACAATTGGCGTGGTCACTGTGTTTTGCCAGTGCAGACCACACATATCGACTGTCCCATTTGACCCAATGCAATACCAATATTACAATCAGAAGCAAATAGCAACCTCATATTTAAAAGAAAATCGGGATTTGATTGGCTGACAATGGCATTTCTGGCTTTTGATATAATAGTATGTCTTTGGTTTCAGTACATTGGTTTACTCTGAGGTTCAGAAGTTGGTTTAAATTGAATTTGACATAAAATGATGTACAAGTCACCGCCACACCATTAACATGACATAAAACTTCCTTTCCCTTTAGGACATAGGATATTTAGATTACAAATCTAAACCCTCTGTGATCTAAAGCTCTAGATGTAAACCATACAGCCTGTTGTTTCTGCTACAAATCTTGATTAATTTGGCATAACCCATGTACCTTACGTAAACATAGCCGGAACATCAAAGGCAAGCTCAGTTTTCATGCATCCTTCATACAGAACTGGAGCCGGCCCGCTCCGTCCTTCCCAAAGCTCATCCATTAGAAATGTGAACTGTGTCGCCGGTGTGCCACAGCACATTAAAAGATGTTATGACAGCCCCCGGTTACCCTTTTAACATCCAGACCCTTGTGGGCTATTTCAGAAAATGCCTCTGAATGCTTCAGGATGCGCAGCATGGTTCTTGGGGTGGCTGGCGTGGATCTTCAGCAAGTTGGCATGGAGATCAGAGCTATTAGGCATTGGAGAATGATTCTGCAACTGCAGCCAGCTGCCACACTCAGCAAATTTAGGATCAACTCCATTCAACATGCATTGAAATCAGGATAGAGCAAACCGGAGATCTCCCAGGGAGTTCATTCCAGGAGTTTAGATTTGATTCGTTACTGTGGAGGTGTTGAGCTATGAGGTTTGAGAAAAGAAATTCAGCAGTATTCCGACAGTTCTCATCTATCAGGATTTCTATGGATTTATGCTGTTCTAGCAGCCCGAAAAAGAATTCATTATGTTCTGCGCGATCAAAGAAAATGTAAACATTAAAGTTTTGCACTTTTATCTTTGTCTAAACACATGTAATGCTGGAATCTGTTCCAATTTAAGTGGCTTTACTACAGAGCTAGTTTTGGACCATGTCCACATCCTTCTCAGATACAAACATCCTTCCGTTTTGCTGGACAATAAAGAATTTCAGGCCCCTTGAGATTCCCCGTCTGGCTTGTTGCATAGGGGACCTTTAAACAACAAGTCAACAAATGGCGCAGGCTGCAATCTCCAGCCACGTAGGGCCTTATTATCCTGGACATTGATTAATAATGCTCAGCTACATGCAGAAAAGACACATGATTGGATGAGAGGAAAGAAAGGCAACAGAAATGTGCAGCGTTCTGATAAAAGCAACCTTGCCGTCAGCTAATTATCCACAGAATTCTTTTTCCCTCCAAACAGCCGGATTCTTTGAGAAGCAGCTCCCCTGAAGACTTTCCTTATATACACATTGTTATATCTGTAGCTTAGGAGGACAGTGATAGAGCAAGAGGGGGATTTGTGGTCAGTGTTGAGAAGTGAGCAGTGTCAGGAAGAACAAAATAAAGATTCGCAAGGGTCTGGAATTAATGAATCTTCCTAACATTATGTTTGTGCTGTTTTCCACAGCAGTACAGGAAGGAAGTACTATTGGTGCAATTACATGTTACAGCCAATGAGAACAAAGTCTATGGCCCTTTTTACATCTAATTTCACTGTTGTCTGATCTCCTCTGAATGTGGATTGAGCGATCTGATCTGAAAAAGTTTTGGACCCCATTTACACCCATACCCATGTTGTCCACTGCAATTGATCTTTATAGCAGGTTTAAATGTGGTCCTCTTGTACAAAAAGCCTGCAGCGGGCTTTGGTTCTAACTTGTTTGATTAGAGTCGAGGTGTTGTTAATACCTGCTCTCTCTCTCTCTCTGGCCTCTGGCATTGTTGAGTGTTGATCAGATTGCATCTGTGTACCAGGCTCAGGCAGCATCTGCTGTCTGCTCTGAGCTGCCCACCCTGCCAGCCGGTCCGCTCCACTCACACAGAGCCATCACGGGTTGGAAACGGCCAAGCATCAACCCAGAGCCATAATTACCATCCCTCTCTGGCTGATGCATGTTCTTTCACCTGTTCACTGTTTCTATTACTTTCAGACTCCATCTCTTCCTCTTTTTCTCTATTGGTCATCATTTCATCAACCCTTTTTCTCACATCTGTCTCTTCGCATGTGGCCGCTGACCCTTCCATCTGAGTGCAGATGGGATGACCACTGAGAAATTAATGAAGCACACTGGCCCTTGTCTGAGTTTCTTCCGCTGTTTCCTCGACTGACCGCCTGTGATCAGACTCTACACCCTAACACTATATTGTGACTGGCTCTGCAGTCTCACGCCAAAACAATTAGTCAACGCATCATATCCTGCGCTTAGCATGACAGCACTTCAGTGACTCAAAACACAGATTATAATAATGTGTGATCCCAAAATATTAAGTCTGACAGAGAAGCAAGGCAGTTTGTATCGTGACATTAAAGACAACACAAAGTAAAAAAAAACAGCCTTCTTGATAAAACTCCAGCTTTTATTGTGCACCTCAGTTCATGTTTAAACAGTTATAATCAAAAATATTTAATCAAAAATGTTATAACCTGAAGGATGAAATCAAGTCTCGCCCTACAATATTTCCAGTACTGTGTTTTATGTTGCTTGATGTTGTCTTTATAGCTTCAGCAACAACGGTAAAATGCAATGTGAAAAGGATGACTGTTTCAAAAATGGTTCCAAGACATACCCGAACCAGACAGAGGTTAAACTCTACATTCAGATTCTGTGACATCTTGGTCTTTTAAAGTCACCTGAATTGTGTGACACCTTTTGATATTGATTCAGAGCTTGAGATTTGATTTAGGAAAACGGAATGGAACAAATTCAGGTATATAAGTGTGTATGTGTGTCACAGTTGTGTGTGTGTGTTTATTGATCTCAATGAGCTGCTCTGTGTTGATATGGCTCTGTGTCATCTCTATCTGACGGTTTGACAGATATATTTGAGGATGGTAGGCTTTTGTTTCCTCTCTGGCATGAACTCAACTGTTGGTCAGTTGTATAAAATGTTTACAGTGTAAATGAATGCCTGGGTCTGTGTGTATGAACAATTGCTTGCATTGTTGTCGTAATGAAATCCAAATACACACATAGATACCCTAGTTAATATTATTTACAATGTGTTTTACAGCTCTGACCAATCCCAACCCTCAATAAAAGGGCTTCCCAGCTGACAGGGAACGTTCTTAGAACATTGGCTAATGTTCTCTAAAAGTTCTCTCAAAGTTATCAACAAATGTTCTTCCAGTAACGTTAGTTGAACTTTTTTAAAGTTATATATCATATATCAGAAACGTAATTCTGAAGTTGTCAGCGGAGCATTTTAAAAATGTTACAGAATTGAAAAAAATGTTTGAATAACGTTCTTATAACGGAACAGTAATGTTAATACAACATCCCAACATCTAGACATATGAACATTCCTAGAACTTTTAAAATAACATTTTTATAACAAGAATAACATCTTGATGGAAATATTAGGGAAACATTCTTACAACCTAAAATTGTTAGCTGGGTTAGCAGATGTATACATTACACAGTACTATTAAAGTGGAAATATATACTACAAAAATACATTATATTTGTTTTCTTTCTTTATTTGTGTTCTCACATACAGCACATAAGATATAATCTCATGAGATCAGACTGTTGATTCTGTTTAGTTTCACGATTGGCTCTCATCACCGCGATGGACACTGAGCTCAGTGTCGCCGTGGTTACGCCTAGAACACAGCAGCATAACCTAATTACCAATTTTACTCTATTTTCTGTGACTATTTTGAACCTTTTGAATAAAGCTAATATCCCCACTGTTCGCAGCATGGGTGGCTAAACCGATCAGGCCTATAATGAAAGTTATTAGTTTAAATTGTATTCAAACTCACAATTCGTGATGTTGTCCTGCAGATCTTTGAGATCATGCTGGCTGGCCTGGCTGGTTCTTGCTGTTTTCATTAGCTTCAGAGGATTTTACTAAAAACGTTAGGTCAAGATGCAGTCAGGTTCTGTTTGTGTTTCATGTGAATTGATCCCAAATCCTTGAGCTCTATACAGTTACAGCTACAGAAACACGTTTAATTCTACTTGTAGGTTTGTTTTACAGATTTTAAATAACATTGCTGTCAAACAGCTATGAATGCGACACTGCAAGATTACCTTTTGGTGTCATCTCATTTTTGTAATATTTTAGGTTTGATCTCTCCACCTGTTCTCCTTCACTGCGTTTTCTTTTATTTGTGTTGCGAGGAGACACACAGCCTTCGCTTTCTGGCGCTCAGCGGAGTAAAACGGGCATGAGGAACTGATCCATGTATCAAAGAATTATCCTGACACAAATACCTTCCTTCTGCTATCATGATATCTTACGAGTTAGGCAAGATAGAAAAGAAAAAAACTTGACCTTTTTGCATTTTTCTTTTTTAAATTGCAGGTGACAGGATTGGGCGCTTAAGGGAGTATCACTAATGTACACTGTCCCGGCACTCATAAGCGCTTTTCTTGTGGCAAATGGTGAATAAATGAAAGAACTTAATCTGTCAGGATTTGTCAGGAGGCGTCAGTGGGGTTTGTCTGAGTGTGTGCACTGAGACATTTTAACATGCTTTTCCTCTCGTATCTTCTCTTTTTTCTCTGTCTCTGCTCTGTCATCACGACTCCCAAGGTACCCCAAACCTGCAAAATGCACACACCAGGAAGAAACATGCTTTTCACACAGTTCCTATGCCAAAAACCTAGTATTTCGTTGCCTGCGACCTGCATAGGTAGGTCCTTCTGAGGCAACATCCTAATAATCTTGGAACGTATTGAGTGATCAATTTGGAACGCTTTGCATATGCAGAGCGCTGTTTTTGTTGCTGCATGGGAGATTGAACTCCATAGTGAGTTCAAATGGGTTTGATGTTAACATGTTGCTAAGCTAATGACAAAATACTGCAATAAGCATTAACATTATAACAAAGAATAGTTTGACAAATCTTACCTTTTTAAATACACTGAACTTTTATTTAAGCTTTATATTATTGAATAAAACATATCAAGGAGCCTGCCATAGCACATTCTGGGATTACCTTCCTTATGTCTTAAAATTGGTCTGAAATGTTGCATTTCGGGATGCAGCATAATTAGGTTGCGCACATTTAGGAGCATGCTTTGCATTGGTAACATGCCTATGATGCTTTAAAATGCTGCCTCTGTAGGCATCTCGCTAGGTTTTGGGACACAGCAACACTCTCCCTTCGTTCTGATCACACACAGATTCTCCTCCACTCTCACCTCAGTGAACTACTGCACCCTTGTGCTTAATAACCCCACGGAGTTGTTTTTCTAGCTCCTGAGAGCTCTTGCCCCCCTCTGAGTTCCCACAATCCACCATGCCACCACACTGCGCGCACTTCTTCTTTTCCAAGTCCCTGCTCCATACCCTGCCTGATGCGTAATGAATGCAAATTTAGGCAAACGAGATGCGCGAAAGAAGAGCCACGTGTCCCAGCATGCGTCCCCGCACCGACTCGTTACCTGCAGGATTCATCGGTCCGCAGGAGCAGCCAGACAAGCATCTGTAGGATGCGCGTTGAAAAGAAGAGAGATGCAGATGTCTCACAGTGTGACTGGCTGCTGCAGTGGGGGTGCAAGTCAAGGGGGGTTCATTTCCAAGACAGCTTGTATATTTTTTGGAAGCATTGATTTGGCATGTTGAGTGGAGATGCTCTTTTACGCTGAATGGGCTTCTGAATGGTAGGTTGAAAAATAGATTGTGCGCTTGCAACAAAACCACCTGGTTTGCAGCGGCCCTTTCAAGGTCATATCTGAGCAAATGTCGTATGAGACCAATCACCGTTCAGAACGCACATTGCTCGTGATTCATGTTTGCGGCTGCCAGTTACAGCCAAACTAGTGTCGCTAAAGCCGCTAAATAAAGTCCCACCTGTCCTCGCAGTGGAGGGAAAGTGAAACTGTGAGATGCATATTTGATGGCATTGCCACCATCTGCTTTATTGAAATGCACCGAGAACGCTTCCACCCCACCGAAACGCTGACTCATTATCTCTGTGTCATTACACCCCGCGAATGACAGGGCGAGACTTAACAGGTCACACGAACACACGTTAGGAGCGTCAAAAACGTATCATAACACCACTACAGGGGATTGTGACATCACAACATCAAGACAGTGAGAGAATTTTGTCACGGCTCTTAGGGTTTGATTCAGTAAGTGTGTCAGTCATTCTCTCAGATGAAACCTTAAAGCCAAAATGATGTAATCACCAGTAATATAATCAAACAGAGCATCAGCCTCAGATGGCACATCCATGCTGTAAAGTAGGGGAGACTGTCTGATGACCTCAAATAAACCTAAAATAGCAGCAGAGAATGATGTGATATACCTGTTGTCCTTTGAACCTGTGATGACCAGGTGCTCTCGCTGCAAGCCACGCCCCCCACACACTTGCATTAATATAAAATGAAATTATTCCACAGGCAATAATTATTCCATCATAATGCCAACAAAGAATCATCCCTTCCAGGAGTGAATATCCGACAAGCCTAAATCATTTATTGATGTATCTTTTCAGGACTTTAAAATAACTGTTCAATCTTGAGCAAGAGGTGACACCTAGACCTCCAGACCCCCTAGGAGATATAGTTGTCCCTTTTCAGGACTTTAAAACCCTATAAGATCTGGTCTCCTGCGTGTTTTGGTGTAGAATAGATTTTACTCGATTGTAAATGGGCTCAGTTGAATCAGCTGAGAAAAAACAGCATAAACTCACTGACCTTATGTGGCATGACACGCTAACATAACCTAGCAAAACATCTGCTGATTTTTGTTTCCATAGAAATGCGAAGCTCTCCGAAATGCATTTTTTGTGTGCATGTGTGTGGTCTGAAAAAGAAAATAAATTCAAGTTACACACACTTGATGTGTCTGTGTATCGGCATCTCTTTTTTTACGGCTGCGTCCTTCACATTTTAAAAGGGCCTGTTTTTTGATTAAACCTTTCTTTTGAACGTAACTTTGAAAGCAGTTCTTTCTCAGAGGAGCTTTCATGGAAGTTGTGTTGTATGGGTAATTACTGTGACTGCTGGACCACACTGTTTCTGCAGCAACCGTCATCTGATTCTTTCCTCAAACTCACCTGTGGAGAACATGATGTCCTGAACGTCTGAAAATGTTTGTTACTGTGGCTGTTTCAGTTCTTTTAAGCTGTTTCACAACAAGCCAGATGTGAATTTGTTTTACTATGTAATCCCATAGTGCAGTAAATCTCAAGCTTTTTTGTCTTCAAGACATTTGAATGGAGGGATGAAATTCCATCATTGTTTTAAAGCTGTAAAAATCCAATTCTGAGATTTGGAATGTCAAGGCCATTGTTAGCTTACAGCTTCAGCACTGTTCAGTGGTGTGCTCATTTTTCAGTACTGAAACAAACACATGGTTGAATTTCTGTTTTGGTTCAGCAGTTCTTGAATTAAAACCCAAAATGCTTTTTTGTTTCCCAAAATGCTCCCTAAACTGCTGCAATTTGTTGCTGAGGCTGACTTCCACCTTGTGACTCATTCATGAATATGCATATATTTGCAGTCCAGGAAGCTTCTTCTTAACCGTATTGTTTGTTTAACTTTGAGTGAAGGCTAGTTACCACCTACGGTAGTGGCCCCACAATGGCAGCCTGGATGTGAATCAGGCTGCTCATGAATATGCATTAACACCTGCCCACACTGAAACTCAGGTTCAGGAGACAGAACTTTGGAATGGATTGATGGGGAAGGAAAGAACGGAAAAAGGAAAGCAAGTTGTTTGGTTAGGGTTTCCGTTGGGAAGCATTACAAGTCTTTTAATTGTGCAAGTAATAGAGAAGAGAAAGAGCGAGAGAGATGGATGCTCACCCTGAGATGTTTTATCTTGTGACTAAAATACTTTTTAATGGGTGACCACTCACTTATCAGGGCTCTTTGACTTGACTGTATTAATAAGCTCATCCCCTTGGCACTTGTAAAACTCCATCAAAGCTTAATACACACACGCGCACACACATAAATAAATGCTTTCTGAGATTAGAACAATCATTAGATAATAATGTACAGGTTAACTACACTAACAGGCGAATTCTGTAAACAGCTGCACCACTTTAGCATTTCAACGCAAATTATGGAAGTCGAGAAGTGCTAATTAATAAAGATGGAATAAATGATCAATTTATTTAGAAAGATGAATACATAAATGATTTATAAATGGACAAACAAATAGACATTTAAATTTGTTTAATGTTACAATTTAATTGTATTTAACAGTAAAATGGTGCATTAATTATCCATGTATTTAGTTTGTGTTGAACATAAAATTAAAAGTAACAATAATGGGATATCAAAAACTATTTTTAAAGCACATTTTCAAAAACGCATGGCAAATTGCTTTTCATAATTCACAAAATTGCAGTTTGCATCTAGCGCAGATTTTTTGGGTATGTTTGCTTTTGTTTGATTTGCATAATTGTTTTACATAATCGGATGTTTAAACAAAACAGGCAACAAATCACCCCACCCCCAACTTAGTCCCACACAGAAGCCTGAGTTAAGTGTCACGTGTTTTACTTCAACTGTTTGTTTACAGAGCCATTAAATCAAGGTAATAATAAGATCTCTTGTGGTTGAAAACACACACTTCATCACCTGTGGAAACAGCTCTTTGGCTCCGGCTGGAAGCAGGTGATGAAACAGTAAGTAAACTGCAGGAGGGGTGAGCCAGCCCGGGGCCACACGGAATCATCAGCCCTCCACCATCACGACATACCTCTGGGAATTTCACGCTCCTGGGCATGACAGGTCAGCCTCTTTGCCTAAAATATTAAAGACTGCCGAGCCCACTGAACAGTGCAGTGATTAGACTATTGAATCTTAAGTGTCTGACAAAAAGACAGGAGAGGTTTCCTGACTGCAAGAGCATCCGGACGATAATTAGACCTTTGGTTTTCTCTTTCTGTCTTATAGAACTTGAGGGATTTGTGGAGCAGGAAGTGAGGGTGGCATAGCTCTTAAAAGTTAAAGCTTGGGTGATATGTCAACAAGGAGAGAAGAATGGGCAGAAATTCTCTCAGCAGAGTGAGAGAATGAGAAAAAGAGGAAGGGTGGACGAGTGCATTCTAGGTGAAGTTTGTTGTTTCTCTTTCTGGGCAGGCATTTATTTTTAAAATCGTTTATTTTTTTGAGTTGAAAAGGACAAGAGTCACCGGAGACAAGCAATTTTTTTGTCTGCTATGAAAACGAAACTGCTGCTTGATGCCACAAAATCGCAGCCAATCAGAACAGTGCAGACAAATTCTCTTTAAACTGTTATTTAAAAGCATGCCATCTAGGAAACACATTTATGTATTTTATATAAAGCGGCTTGCATTTAAGGTATGCATTTTATGCATTGCTTTTACATTCATGCATTTGCCAGCAGTTTTTAAGCAAAGCAACAGTGCATTGGACATTTGTATCAATACAGGCATTCTCTGGAAATCATGACTGCAGTGTTGCAAGCACCACCCTCTACTAGTTTTAGGAACTGCAAGCAACAATACATGCTCAAATCAGGTTGTTGAACTGTGTTGACATGTTCATTGGCTATTGTAGTTGTAAGTAACTCATGTCAAGCAGAAGCGTAGTGTCACACAGACAATCCGCGGGAAGGTGAACGAAAGCTGATTAGTATTTATTGACTGTCTGTCACTCTAAGATTGGACTATGCTCGTCTGTTTTGATGGGTGTGAGGTCAGCATTCATTACACTCTTACTCATGGAGACATCAGCAAGACAGCGCATTTCTGCGGTGTGTGTGTGATCATAAACTAGGAGTAATGTGTCATTGTGGCACAATGGCAGCCTGATAGAAAAGCTTGCCAAGGCCACAGGTTGTATTTTGTTCCGGACTCTTTATGCAGCATGATTTCTGCCTGACAGGAGGCATGAAAGAGAGGAAAATAGGGACATTGAGAGAAGAAAGGATAGCAAAATAACAGAACTGAAAAAGAAAGAGCTTTCTGCTCCCAGCTTTATTTTCAAGTACAATGTCATAAGAACGAGGTCAACTGCACTGTTTTGCATGGCACAAGTGCACTTACAGTATGTAAAAATTTCAACCTCACTGGATTTTTGTGCATTGTTTTTGTTGGTTTACAAATCCAGAACTGTTTCAACAGAAGTGGCAGATGTTTTCTTGTGAATGTCTTCACAAAAACAGTGCCGCAAAATGTTTTTAAATCAACAGAAATCATTTTGTACCATTTCTATTGCTTATATTTGTGATTAGGGATTTGTAGTAATTAAAGTTGTGGTGCAGTGAGCAGTGCTAAGCTGTAAGATCTGATGGTTCGAGTCTGTCCTGTGGTCATCCCCCCTTCTCTCTCCATCAACTTTTCCTCTTCTCTCTTATATAATAAAGGCTAAAAAGATTCTGAATATATACAAAAACTGTACATTTACTATTGTCAGTTTATGGGGCCCTCAGTCCACACATATCAGAAATCTGCCTGCCAACCAGTGTGTTAGCACACTAAATATACACCATTTTCTGAGGCTGTCAAACCATCATCAACTACCATTCATCAATCTGATCCAGCCTGCTGTTTTACACCAGGGTGCTGGAGTACCGCAAGGAGACATCACTTATGTCACATGACACAGAGAGTCTGAATCAAGGGTAACATTCATCCGTGAGCATCTCAACACTGTTCTGGAGTCAGTTTTATAACACACAACTTTGGTTTTGAGAACTTTAGGTAATAGCCTTCCAGACGTCACACAGGTAGCCCCTGGAGTGACAGAGGAGAAGACAAAGCTAATATTACCCTCATGTCCTCTCTCATCTCTCTCTATCTGCCCTGTTGTCTCTGTTCTCCTTAGAGGAAAACAGGAGAATCCGTCTGCTTTTCAAAATGACCTCCTACCTCCCCACTTGTGTCTTTTGTCCTGTTGATGGAGAGACAGAGCTGTCACAGGAGTCATGAAAAGCTCTGTTTCTAAACCCAGCGAGATGACAAGCTGTGTACTGCCATTCTAGCCATCACGGAACCTCACAAGTGATTGATTCGGCAGCTCCACATAGGCATCAATACTTGACAATGTTTTTAATTTTTACAGTGAATAAAGCAATGCATTTTGGGATTGAATTCTCTGCTAAGGATAGATAATGCTGCCTTAGAAGGTGCGAGGTATTTTAGGAGGCATCATAACTAAGACGCCTACCTTTCACAGCCTTGGATGCCATCATGCTTATATTACATTTAAACATTGCCTCCCTGGCAAGCTCACAGGGTTTTATAACAGCAAATGTTTAACATCACTGGTCCTTCTTTTCTTCTTACTTTTCATCTATCATTCATATTCCCCCTCCTGTTTCACTGCTGCATCAAATAGACCACAATCCACAGTGACTCCTCTCCAAACACACAGAAAGTGAGAGGAGAATGAGAAACCATCAGGAGGGTCAGAAAGAAATTTTAAAAGAGAGATTAATTGCACAGGGACTTCAGATACGAGATGTACTCAGAGCCGAATTTGTGATCTCTTTTTCTGTCACTCTCTCTCCCAGTGTCTCCCTCACACACATATGCTTTGACTCTCAGTAAGTTACATGGTTATGACTCAGCAATATGACATCTTTCTGAAAGCTTTTCAAGATGTCAATTGTTTCAGCCATGAAATCAAATTGAGATCAATTGGAGACTCCTGAGTTTCAGAGGATATTTAAACTATGTATCTAAACAGTCTCAAACTGAGCTCAGATGTGTACAGGTATGAACTCCAACATTTCTCTTTATATTCTTCATATTCATTTAATAGCTCTATAGATTATTTTGTTGTTTTGGACTCTGTGCATGCTGAGGAATTTTGGAGCAACATCTGAGACTAAATTGATCTTTAAATAAAATGGAAATGCTTTTTAACAAATGTGATATCTGACCTAAAGTGAGTTTATGGGTGTTTGTCATCTATCATCTCTCTATCTCTTTCTCTCTTTCTCACTCTTCCCCTTAATCAAAGGTCACATTCTACGAAGAGAAACTACCAGAAATCATTTTTTACTTCTCGAAATCCTTTATTGTTCCAAACAAGCACTAATGTTTGTTTGTTTGCTGTGACGTTTTGCCTAATGGTGCTTGCTAATGAATGGATTGAACATTTCATTTGAAAAACTGGCATGCAACGCTTTTTGCACTTTTCGTTAGGTTTCACCAAATCACGCACATACTCTCACACCCACACGCGTGCAGTCATGTCGAGTTTTCCGTGAGTTGTAATTAATTTGCTTGTTGTTGAAGGATATATTATAATGGAGCGAACAGATGAGAAATGTCTGTTCTGATTGGATCTCAGAGGTGCTGAGTGTCAGAAAACGCTTCACAGACTTTATTTACAACAAAAGCTCAAGTTATAATCAAAATAATTGTTGATTGTCATATTTTCATTCGAAATCTTAAGCTGGTAGAAGCTTTAACTATACCATCTAGTTCCATCTTTCTCCTTTACTGCTTTTCAGCTCAGGATAGCTGGTATTTAGGGACTCTTGTGAAGCTGTCAGCCAATCCAGCTTGCTTGATGTCATTTTCCCATGGCTCCATTTTTCCTAATTTCATTGTATGCAGAGCTGTAGAATGACAATACAGGCTTCCTATTCTATTCATATACATACAAAAAACATACGTTGTGCGCTTTGTGGATTGTTGTAAGATGTTGATGGACAGTTGTTTGAGGTGGAAGCACACATAATAATGAAGCCATAATGTACTAAAATGTTCAAAAATACATTGTATGTGCTTTTGTTCATAATCAAGAGTGACACTTTGATAATTACGGTTCTGTTCCACCTGTAACACTGACAAATGACTTATTCATGCGTCTTGCCCTTGCACACAGGAACTTGATTCCTCATACATCTCTGCATTGGCGTTGAAGGACATTTCAGTCATGAAGCACTTGTGAGGAATGTGCAAGAACAATTTTAGTATTCAGTGGAGACCGTATTGTTTCTCAAGAGTAGAAAAGAGAAGAGAGATGGAGGATAGAGCGAGTTGAACATTGCTCGTCACCCTGCCATGTCTCTGTATGCCTCTGGGTGTCTGGCTGCAGTTAGAGACTTTGTCCCTCACTCTCTTCCTTCCTCATTCCTGCCCTCTCTCTTTTTTCTCTCTCTCTCTCTCCCTCTCTGTCCCCCCCAACACCACCACCCTGGTCCACCATGCAGACCCTTGTTGCCATGGTAACTGGCGGAGCAAGAGCCACAGTGATGGAGGGGGAGTCAGAAGGATTCAGTCAGCCTCTGGAATGTGGTCTGTCATCAAACATGCCAGACTCTCTCTCTTTCTCTGTCTCTCTTGTTCTCTGTCCGTCTTTTACCGTTTTTTTCCTGAGTAAACTATGCAGAGGATGGTAGAGCATTACTCAGTGTGTGGCCCCTACTTGAAAGTTCCCATAGTTCCCATTGCCTCTGTCACTGTAAATGTTCTGAAAGTGTTCTCCAGCCCTCTGATATTTCACACTCAAATCCTTTTGATGATTGTACAAGTGTGTGTGAGAGTGAGAGAGAGTGTGTGAGAGAGAGATGAAGTCTCACACTTGATGTGTTTCATGACAGGATATCAAACCGGCCTGCTGCCTTTCTCTCTTATATAACTTATATAACCTATATCTTGACATACAATATAATAAGCTTAAGTTTAAATGTTTAGTCCATACAGTATGTACACTCTCATAACTGTGTTTAATAGGGATAGGCATGAGTACAATAGTACTCACAAGAAAATTGCATGACTTGCTTGTTTGCTGATTGGTTAGGATGGCATTGTGGGCGATTCCTCAAGGTCTGATTGGTTAGAATCAGAATATGGACACTGTAAATGGTGACTCTGCATCACTGTTCTACACATTTTGAATAGGATTAGAATTGAATAAATAGCACAGCTGGAACTCAATTGCCCCCACATTTCATGCCGAATGCTAAACTGATTTATTTGCAGCCTGCTCGACCAATCAGAACAACCAAAGCGCACATCGCTGGCACTTCTGAGTAACTGTATTATTGGTATTGCTGTGTCTATGTCAGAGCTTTAACAGATCTCTGAAAGTGCCTGGGGAAATGCTTATTAACAAGAGCCCTGATGAGCGAGTTTTCACCCATTAAACTGTGTTTTAGTCACAGTTATGAAAGATAACACATCTCAGTGCAAGCGTTCTCACTGCTGCCCTGTCTCCTCTTTAAATACAGACAGTTGATTACTGTCTGACTCCAACAGCCTGCCAAAGGAAACAAGATCACTAGACAATGTAAATGGTGAACTTGGAACAGCTGGAGTCAGGCTGATACTGGAGATGGATGGATGGATGTTTTGGGTGCCCAACCCAAGTCTGTTACGACTCTGCTTTAAAAGACTATGGGATATTTGCTTTAAGACTATGAGATATAAGTCTGTTTGCTTTCGAAAAATAATAACATACGTTTCCACAACCATCCTATTTGTGTCCTAGCATGAAGTATACAAATCAAATAAACATACACAATTTCTCTGAGAACACTTTTTCATCAGAAACTGTAAATAAAATATTTTTTTCGGAGTCAAGCCTGAACACTGACCTTTAGCAACAATAGGTGAGATTAACTACGGCTATGATGTTGATTAGTCACCGTGCAGCCACGTTCTTCATTTCCGACACATTTATTGACTCTTTCTCCACATTGTCGTGACAGTTTATAGGGAGATCCTGCACGAAGACACTGCATGTAATAACAGAGCATGTTTACTGTGTGGACACTAATTAACCCCTGGAGTGAAAGAGATAATTTCAGTGTAATTACAATTCTGTGTAATCAATTTATTTCTGCCTTCTTTTACTGTACTGAAGCATCCAAACAAAAGCAAATGTGGTGCTTGCTGGCTTCTAATTACAAACATATCCAATTAATTACACAAACACACACACACAGACACTCACTCTTATCCGAGCAGACAGACATAGGAATAGAGGCATGCACAGACATACAGAAGTCACGCAACATTGTGTTTATCTTAGGCTGATCAGCACAGATAAACACATGTGTTGTAATTAGAAAAGCGGATGTCACAGACGTGCGTTTGATGTCGGTGATGATCAGAGCTTACAGATCTCTGCTGGATCCCACCGAAAAACATATGAACACATGCTGCCATGAGTCTCTTGTGTACTTTGGATGACAGCGCAATACCTGCTTTTCTGCTCTGCTGAAGACACATGTAAATAAATACATACTGTATACATATGGAAACATATTTTATGGCAAAGTGTTTATTTTGTACAAGGTGCGTTCACATGGGTAATCTTGTATGGGTAGACATTTTCCACTGTTGTTTAAAAGACTCAGAATTCTTAATTTGTACCAAAACAAAACTTATGTTTTTTTAAGTGTGCTTACGATTTATGTCTTTTAAACAGATGTCACTTGATATTTTGTTACTTAATGTCAGTACATTTGTACATTTTAAGCTTATATGATATCTGCTTAATTATTTCCCATCATGTACCTATTTCCCCCATGAATCTGTAATAATCAACACATCTTTGAGTAAAATAAACATGATTTCCCTTGTGGATATCATCCTCCAGAGACCTCAGCACCCCATTGGCTGTATGTCCAAGGGGAGCCACCCATCCATCACATACTGCAGCTGGCAGGGGCGTGGCCTGCTGAGGTCATTCATTTAGAGCTTTTGCTGTATATATGTCATGTGTGGCGCAGCAGACAGAGCACGAGCACTCAGCCATGCTGTTACACCACTAGCAGAAATTATGCAACAAATATCACTGCAGCCCTGAGACTGCACTTGCAATCTCTGTCTCTCTGTAAAATGAGTTTACTAAGGGCTGTGGTTACCTCTTAGAGCCAATCTGACTAGTTTGTGAGTGTCTATGTAGTGGGACGTACAAATGCCCCCACAAACCCACTAATTCCATTATTGTCATCTTATCACCTCTTTCCAAATCTGTTCAGTGTGTTTCTCAATCTGTCTGTCTTTTTCTCCCTTGCTTTTTTACCTCATCCTTTTATTGCTTTATCCTGACTCAGTCCCTGGCATGCTGTCTGTCTGTCTGTCTCTGGCCAGACAGTTTGCAGTTATCTCATGAATTAATTAGACTTTAAACCAGTGGTTTGTGATTTTCTCTTGATTTTTTTATTCATCTGCTCATTATCTGCAGCTGAACAATTGTATGTGGATTTTATTAAAGTGTGTAAATCACAGCTTTGCTCTCCCACCACCCGAGTCTTTTGTTTCTCAAACACTGACTGACGCATTTCTTATCTGGGCCACTGCATGCACTAATTAAATTTATCATGATGCTCTCCAGCTGGAAGGTGTTTGGACTGTGTGCATCTGCTCACTGGTTCTTCTGGTTCTGCTTCCTCTGTGCTGTAGTTTAGAGCTGAGTCAGCCATGGAGAAGAATCAACTCGTGATCTGTGCTAAGACATGCAAGATCCAGAGAGATATATTAGTAAGTCGATAGCCCTGTTCGGACAGTAATTGTTGTACATGAGGGCCTCGTGCTATTTTAACATCGCAGGTGATTTTATTTCAGTTAGGATGCTGTAGAAAATGTTTTTTTACCTCCACCTGGAAGAAAATTCCCAAACGAATTGCTTCCCGTGTCGTGTGGTTAACAGCAACTATATTTTTCAGGCAAATTGATATTCACATACATAAAGCATCCCCTCGCTCCCCTGTGAATAAATCACTGTTCAAATGCATACATTTATCTTGGAACCAGGATGCAAATGATTTTTACAGACTTCACCCTGAGACACAATTAGGCCCTAGAACGTTGATGTGTATTCCAAATCTGTAGTTGTTGTCTTCAAGTTCAATAGCCATTGACCCATAATGGTTTAAAGTCGCGCCTCTACCCCAGGGGCTCTTGGGTAAGTGGCGTGGAGAACCGGTCGCCCTCGCTCTCTCTCTGCCTTAGGGTTTGTGGCCATCTCTAAAAAACTCCCAGCCATTCTCCATCGCCAGCAGCTGAGCGCGAGCACTGACTCCTGCTTATGAAAAACGCCTGTGCATTCATACTGCTCACACAAACAAAGAAAAGGCCACAGCCATTTCTCTTTGTGAAGCACTCGGGCTTAGTCACAAAAAAGTCTCATTTTAGTCCCATTCTGCAGCGTGTCGGCTGAGGTCAGTCAAGGTTATTTGCGCTTTTGGAGCGAGATTATCCATGCATTCTTTGGTCAGCAATCAAAGACTCTGAGGCGAGATGGAATCTCGGAATTCTAATTCTTTATTATTTGAAGAACACTAAACAAGCTGTGCAAACGCCCCTGATGAGGGGTACCTCACATCGTCCAATAGAAAAGCCCCTTCCGGCTGTTATTTGAGGATGGGATTTGTCTGTTGTGTTCTGGCTGGGAAAGATTTCTTTTGGAAATGTCCTATGGTTTTAAAATCACAGTGCTAAAACCTTGAGATGGATCTTATGTGTCAAAATGTCTTTTTACCTTCATCTAGTATTTCTTTGTTAACCTTAAAATGTGTGTATGTGTGTGCCAATATCTGTTACATTTATAGTAAAGTGAAAAGTCACCTTTGATTTAATGACTCACAGATTACGTTGCAAAATTTAAACTATCAGCGAACAGATTATTCATATTCAAATAAAAAATGTACTGTTATAAAGATTCATAAAGCAGGAGTATATTAATATATACATATATATGTGTGGGAATACAGTTTGTGCCTGATAAAGGTTATATTATAATATATGAAAGTATAGTGTAGTATTATTTGAAAGGCTTTGTCGTCCTTTTTCATTCTCTCATAATTAATATGCATTATATAATATGGCTTCATTACATTTTTATGTTGCCATAATCACCCTCCTATTGCAATAATTGTCAATGAAATTTACATTCACAGATCTCTCTCTCTCTCTCTGAATTTATCACATATCTCATTCATAGTGATTTGAGAAGGTGTTTTCTTTCAGCTGTCGTAAATCATCTTTTTACTTCAGAACTGGGCCTCCCTTAGGCTCCGCCCCTCATGTCCTCTGACTCACAACCTATCAGCTGGTAATCCAAGGGCAGCTCTGCTCAATAATTTACCCCATCGTTCCTCTCCTGCAGTTACACAGTCGACTGGCGCGGGATAAAGCGGCTCATTAAAATGCTAAATAGTTTCAGGGGTTTATCATAGACCTGGCCCTCTGCTTCTCATGAAAATGGAGTGTGTTGGAGAAGGTTGGGCCATGTAGACTGGACTGGAATCAGCTTTGGATTGTCCTGTGTTTGTAAATATAACCAGGAGAGGAACGGGGAGTCTGGTCTCATATCAGACATAAAGACTATACCAGTGAACCACCAATGGGCATAGATCTAATATGAGTCACATATGAGACTGACTGTTCACACAAGAGAGTTGAAACCACTTTTAACTAAACCGGTGAAGGTATACAAATGTAGCTAACGATCACTTGCCAACAGAGTTTTAATTGTTTCTTATTAAAACAGGAAGTTTGGGCAGGGCTTATGGAATGACACAAAATTTAGGCTGAACTGTGTAGCAAAAATCCTTGAGATTATTTTCAAAGTGGCTGCAGTTTAGACATAAATGAGCAACATGGCACGGGTCCGGTCCAGGTGTTTAGAGCACAGGTGACCTGCGTGTAGAGCAGTTGGGGAGGGAGTGAGGTCGTGCTGACACGGCCAAGAGGAGACATAAGAGAGAGCCAACCATCTGTCTACCTATAACATCATATAGTCATTCAGAGCCCACACTAACTATCAGTGTGTGTTTCTATGCTCTCTAAACTCCATGTCTACAATATCAGCATGAATGTGTGTTAAAACCGAAGCTCACAGTCACAGTTTTAGATTTTCAGAATCACTTGCTGGGAACTCTAGGAATGTGACAGAATTTACTTTTAAAGCTGCAAACAGTAACATTTTGGGTTAAAAATAAACATAAAACAGTTACTGAGCAAGTGCATGACAGATCAGTGTTTAAAACGCTCTCCTAACCTTACCGCAATTTGCAACGGTAAGCTTATATTAATGATTTATAATTTGAGCTGTCAGGTCGTTTTGACTTCATTTGAAAAGGACGTAAAGTTACGGATTGAACCTGTAAACAAAGTGACTTTACAGAGTTGTTTGCATACGTCATAGAGTTTTATATAATTATAATTTTCAGAGTCTTTCATTGGTCTCTTGATGGTAATTGTTAAATATATATTGGTTCAGTGGTGTGTACTTCCCTCTGCATTGGGTAAAAACTAAATATACTCTGTATATTTTGTACGTTACAGTAAACATTTCCTGAAAACGTTTCATATTTTTCTCTGAATGGACCATTGCAGAATTTTCATTCGTTCCCCTTTTACATAAATGAGTATTCGGAACAAACAGTAAAAGTCTAAATATTTCCAATTAGTGTTTTTGAATTTCACAAGATAATTAAACACAATAAGCCATGTTTGCTCACTTAGTTCAACTGCAATTAATGGGGAGGCCACATATGTTAATGTGTTCATTAAAAAAAATTACGATTTCAGCTGTACTTCAACTTTGGAAGAAGGAAAATAATTGAATGCAGTTTTTACAAATGGCTAATGCTTTTAGTTTATTTAATAGCCCTGTGCATGAATTAGGATATTTTCCTTTGTCTTTTATTAAAAGTCTTTTTTCTATCTTTATCAGTTTTTTATTGTAGCAAAGATGAAATTGTAATTAAACAGTTGGTTACCGCAAGACTGGGTTATCGACCGGTTGAAGATGTGTCCATAATCTTGCCACAAGCCCTAACCCATTCAGATGACACATTAATCTCTTGTCGGCTTTCGGCTGTTATGATGGACTAGAAAATGTACTTGTGTTTTATTAACCTAACTGAAAAGTGTGATCAATTACACTGAGCATATGTATGATGTATTTCCTGCATTTTTTTCCGGCTATATATTTTCCCTTGCCCTTTGCTTTTAGAAACCTTCCATTTTGCACAAGTGTGTAATGAATTCACTCTGGAGTGTGTGTGTGTGCATCTCAGCTAAAAGCTAGAGGACACAAAAGCTTTGTCAGGCTTTGCCAACACCTGCCTAGCCACCTTGCGAGCCCCACGCTCTTTCTGCAGCCTCTGCCTGTAGATGAGGGGCGTTGTGGCCTGTTGAAGCCCTGCAGGGAGCCATGCCCAAACAGCTCTGTGTGGGAACTCCACTTCAGCTTCTGGCCGTACCAGTTGGATCTGGTGCTGAGAGACTCAGGGCTATAAAGCACACACACTCACATATACACATAAACACGCATACACATGTCTGCATACACAAAGATATAAACGTGTCAGCAATTGTGAGATGAGCCTTATGATTATTGATGTTACCTCCAGGCATTGCAAGGTAGATAAGTTAATACTGCCATTTATTAAAACACACAGTGCCCACAGACACACACACACATAGTCCTTTAGTTGTCCAACTGCCAACACTAATAGTTACACACAGCTCCAGGGCTGCTCTAATTAAATGTGTGCTGTTGTTTGTAAGTTGTCAGCATCTGCTAAAAGACGCAGTGCGAATCGGTCTGCATTCACATATTTGATTCAATCTGATTGGTTAAGCACATACAGTCTGTGTCATATTATCGGGGTGTCTGGCAGGTAAAACTCTTGTTTGGGTTTGACACATGAGATCTGTGTGTGTGTGCGTGCAAAAAAGAGACTGCAAGACTTTTTTTTGTAAGACAGTAGACTCTTGCGCTGAAAAACAAGTATGTGTTTTCTTTTGGATGATGATGTGTTAGGATAAATTTGCTCAATAAAGTAATGTTTTAATTATTTTTTAGTAATAGTTTTTATAAAAGCAATATGACACTCATGGTTGTGAGTGTATTAACAGTATACAACAGTCTCTGATACATCACTGCTTGAGCATGTACTGAATCTAGCGTCTCAGTCTTAAGTGTTTTATAATGGCTCTTATTGTGGCTAATGTTTTATTAGCTTTCATACAGTGATGTAAATTACCTCGAATATGAGGTGTAAAGGGTGCCAGTTTGTCTGGCATGAAGCATATTTCCTAACAGTGTTTGTAATGCGTTTAGACACCGAGACGCTGAAGGAAGGACTATTAGCTTTTCTTATTCTCAAATTTTTTTTACATCTGTTTCTTTCAATTCCTTTTTAACTGTTTCTTAACAGTCGTGGGGACATAAAGCTTCTGGGAATGCTGGCAGACAGGAGTGGTTTACGGTAATCTAACCTGAGAAAGATGAAAGTGCGCAGGGATACCAGAGGGCAGCACATACACACACACACACACCCTGTAATGACATGAGTGAAGTAGAGAGACATGCAAATTTCTGTAAAATTGTTAGTGATGAACCTTTTCATCACATTGTTTTGAATTCAGCACTCAGACAAGCTGTAACTAATAGTGTGAAACGTGGGAAAGATTTTAGGGGCCTATCTGTAATATTATTACACATTTTAGTTGGGATCAGAAAATTATACAAACATGAACAGTTAATCAGAGCACATGATACGTCCATCACAATTCCTAGCTACATCCTTGGTGTTAGAAATGGACATAACCAGGAATAATCTGGAGGGGTGGATAGGAGAAAAGAAGAAAAAAGGACAGGAAATGTACTCCCTACTGTTCCCTTACCGTTTTCTAATTGAAACTTAGAGCTGTGTGTGAAAGGATTTCCTATGTCTTCTGACAGGCAAAATCTCTGATCCTCTTTAGACTTTCTTCTCTGCAGAGAAACAACCCATTCCTGTTTCTCCTGAATTAAAACTTTATGCTTATAGAAGCTGTCTTTCAGATTATACCCACACACACATTTTTCTGGCTTTCTCTCCATATTTATCGCTGCGCACTTTGCCTTGTCACTCAGACTTACTGTATTCAAAGACAACGGCTGCCAGGTCTCGCTTTTTGCTCTTTGATATGTCACATGCAGAAAATGATGAGCAAACACACACTCGCAGATAAACTCACTCATCTACTGTCACAGTTTACACTTGGAGAACAAGTATGCTTTCAGCTGACTGCAGGATAATATTACACCAGAGCCCCTATAGTGCTACAATCAAAAACATGAATAGCAATTAGAACACTTTCACATTAGAACACAGACTTTTTATAGACCTCAGTCAGATGCCATATTTAATTGTGAGAAACAGAAAAGCAGTCTTACAGACCCTATGCAATTGCTTGACAAATAGAGTTTTCCTACCTGTGTGGATGCAATTCTGATTGGGTGAAACATGCTTTTTTTTAATTATATAGCCAATAGGCTTTCATTAAGCCACAGCTGTGAACCATGATTTAATAATTGCTAGTCGGTTGCAGGTGGTATTAGGAGGAGGGACAGTCTGATTATAGAGAGCATTTGATTGGACAACAACTGCGCAGTGCAAGATGAGTCATCATTCATATTTTGTACATTTTCCCAGAAGAGAAAGATTGTAAATTTTAAATGCATGTATTTGCTATACACTAACATACCAAACACTAACATACAGATGGCCTCAAATCTTACAGTCATGGACGTAATGTAAGAAAGCTACAATTTTACATGTGTGTGAGAAAAAGAGAGAGAGGAGAACTCATGGAGAGAGCAGATAGCTAGTGACAGAGCACTGCTGTGAAATGCCAACACTTTTCTCAAACAACTGAGATTCCATGTTTCAGAGCTAACAAGGCGTAATACAACCTTCACACCTACAGAAAGAGAGAAACAGGGATGGCCTCACACCTCCAGCACAGCAGACAACAGAAATTGAAATCCAGGGTTGGATGGGAAGCTAGAGATAAGTTTAATGGCTTTTATACAACAACTTCTATAAAGGCTATTATGTCTATATCAAATTAACTCTAAACGTATTAATTAAATTTGGTAACACTGAGCAACAAACCTCAATTAATACTAAACTGTAATTAATTATATATAATAGTCATTATATATAGCATTATACATAGCATCATATAATGTTATTTTGTTTTTGAAGGTAATATATGTGTGTGTGTGTGTGTGTGTGTGTGTGTGTGTGTGTGTGTCGTGTGTATGTGTATACTTATCTGTTGCTTGGGGCAACAACATTTTTTATTCCTTCTATAACATTTATGAAAGGTGCTTTACCCACATTTTCCCAAACAAAAGAGAGCTCTGCTGTCGCTTCTAACTAAATACAAGAGAATGTGCTGAAGTGAGAAGATGATTTAGTGGATAACACAAATTAATCTTCCTCTGGTGGTGTTTCTGTACACACTGCATGCTGAGAGAAGATCATTGTCTCTTATGCAAATGTGCACATGCTAGAATGTTGGATTTCTTTTATTTTATAGATTTTCTGTATTTACTTTTGTAAGGAGATACAAATATGTGTTTGTGTGAGGAATGAAGCTTATTACCTGCCTTGTCTCATTTATGTCCTTCATTTTCCATAAATGCTTTTTAAATATCATACTTATATGCAGAATACGTACAGCATGTACACAATAAAAACATTTTCTACATGACGCTGTAACATATTTCAGTAAAAGGATGGGCTTAATCTCAACAGGCCTCTAATGCTTTACAATTAATAAATAACAGGACACCCATGTGCACCATATTCAGGGACATGCCATATCAGTGTCACAGAGATTGTGACTGGATGGTGCTGACCAATCGAACGATCAGCTCTTTAATGTGGCCGGTTACACAGTGTCTGTGTGTGTTTGAGGATAATAGAGAAATAAGAGAGAAAGTGGTAGAGAGAGAGAGGCTGACTTCCGGGCTTTAGGGACGGCTCAATGGTAACTGGATCGGTGATCAGGTTCTGGTCTGATGGCTGTTTCTCGTCTGGTCTCAACTCTTCATGCATTATTCACAGCTGTAAGGACTGTTCTCTCTCATCCCTTTTTCATTCTCCCTCTCCAGCTCTCCGTCTGCTCCCTGAGAGCCTAACAAATGCTGCCACACCACAGACTCCTTTCTTCTTCCAAATCTGTTTGTCCTCCATTACTTAATAGCAGATGCTTTTCATCCAGGGCATCAAAATACACAAAGTTCTATGAGAAATGGTGGAGAAACATGAAGTTCAGAGGTTTGATCAAAGCACAACCCATACAGAAGAAAAGTCACAAATGAGATCTGTCTCATATCTCAATGTGTTTTCCTGGAAAGCAGTGAGAATGAATGGAGAGGAAATGGAGACCTTTGTCTCAGTCCTGCTGTGTTGTCTCCTGAGAAAAAGATCCCAGTGATCTCAAGTGTCTGATTTAGAGTTTCATAGAAGATCTCAACAATGTATCAAACGGCAATTATGTTAGACAAGATACGTCAGAGATTTTAATATGAAGATGTCTTCATATTGAAGATTTCTTCATTTCTTCAGATACAGAGCTATAATAATTCTATAGATTCATACTCCTATAGAAGGTCAACAGTTTTATGCCTATTTTTATTTTAACCAATGAATTTCAGGTAGAACATATTAGATAATTTTACTTTAATGAAACATAACTGAGAACTCCATTAAAATCCCTGAGCTGTGATAAAGCAACATTTGTCCTCTGTGATGTCATTTCCTGTTTAGCTCCTAGGCTACCCCTGCATGAACCTGCAAACTTTTTGTTACAGCTCTTAGTTACTCCTCAACTATTAGTCAAGTATCACCTTTTCAGAGGTTTCATCATCTTTGTATTGTGCCAAACAAAAGCTGTGCTATTACTGGTACCTGCAATGATCATATTTTGACATGAATTCACACGCACACTATACCTGTTGTGTCTCTCCGCTCTTCTGTCCCATTGGCATGTTAGCTACTGTGAATGGGGTGGCATTATGTCTGTTTCAGGCCCACCATTGTGAAGCTAATTGAGGGGGTGTGTGTGCGCGAGGGGAATCAGACCTGTTGTTTTAGCTGTCTGCATGTCTGTCATTTGCTAAAGTGCCGCATGAAGCTCCGATGGGAAACTGTCAGGTGTGTGTGCTTGTGGCACGGCAGATAGACTGACACACTCCACAGGAGTCTATCAGCATCACTATTTCAGTTAATCAGCCCACTGAAAGTAGGTATCAACCGTCTGCGTGCGACTGCATCCTTCCATGCTTTTCAAAACATGTCAGAGTGCCCTGCGAGTTGATCGCTTCTTTTGCAAGCTCTTTTAAAGATTCAAACAAAACAAAAAAGTAGAACAACTAAGTTACTTTGCAGCAACTAGAAGCACTGTATATGAAGCTTTGTTTTACCTGCAGAATAGCCACGTTTTGTAAGGAAAGAGAATATAAATCAATATAAATCAGTCAATATAAATATAGTCAATATAAATCAGACCGAGTGGTTTTAGTAGTTTTGAGTGGTGCTCTAAGTATCAATCCGGACAAGCAGAAACTTCTAGTATCTCAAACAATGGCCTCTTTTACACCAAAGACCAAAGATCCCTGAGAAAGAAATGGCTCTATGTAACTCTATCAGCATCCAGTCTACCACAGGCTCAGCCAGACACCACAGACAGAGAGAAAGAGAATTAGTGTTACAGGATAGCTGTGTTTGTCACACTATACTTGTATTGCAGAATATTGTGAGATTTTGCTTTGCCAGTCACCTGCTATTCCATTTCTCTTACCCTTCCTTTTGCCCTCTTTTCTTTTCCTTCTCTCCCACTCTTCCTCTTATTTTCTTCCTCCTTGCCTCTCCTTCCTCTTCTTCCCCTTTTCTTCCTCTTTTTCTTCGTTTTCTTGTTTTCTCCATTATCTCCTTTCTTTGCCTTTTTCTCTCCCTGTTTTTCTCTCACTTCAAAGCCAGCAATATTCCCATCCACCATATGCCTCACAGCCGGTACCAAAAATTCACACAGGTGCTTTACCACACACATTTCTCTCTTTCTCTCCGTCTCTCTCTCTTTCCCAACTCAACTTTTCTTTTTGACCTTTTCCTGCGCCATTGATGGAGTCCTACATTTACAAAAGTGTGTGTGTGTGGCGTTGGGCGTATGCGTGGGTGGGTGTGTGCGACTAAGATAAAAAGAGGGAGTGCAGAAATAATTGTTTTTCCCGGCTGGAAAAAAGAGGGCTGATAGAAAATAGGTTTGTCTCCCTTCTGCAGGTATTTGTCTCAGATAAATTACTTCATTTGAGAATTCTAGCGACGCCCCGTCTGTTTTTCCACCCTGCAGTGGCTATAATGAGGAAATGGCGAGAAAGAGAGAGCCGCATTAAATAATGAATGGCCATATTGATGGATGAAAATAATACACAGTCAAAGCGATAACTGTGAAGTGTTTTAAAGGTGATTTTTAGGCTGAAAAAAATCCTCCAGCTCTTCTGTATTGGAGACAGCCAGGTTTTTCACGTAACCAAACAGATGCTGAATTGTTGTGAGAGGGTCTTTAATGTCAATATAAAACAGTGTTTGTAACCTATATTACTTCTGAATTGTGTAGTATTACTGAACAGAAAAAGGATATTCAAGGAGAAAAAATATAGGGCGGGGCTTGGTTTTACTCATCAGGAATTGATTGGATTATGAAAACTGGGCATTCCTATCATAATAAACCACTCCCCCTCCAGAAACACCACTAGCAGATGTTGGTTGGTGTGTGTGTGTGTGTGTGTGTGTGTGTGTGAAACTGATTATTAAACACACTAAATGACACTTATTTGAAACATACAAAAATGTTTCTGTGAGGGTTAGGGTGAGGGTATAAAACATACAGTTTGTACAGTATAAAAGTCATTGTGTCTATGGAAAGTCCTCAAAATCATAGAAACCTAATGTGTGTGTGTTTGCAGGTCTGGCTATACTTGATCCTAACAATTTAAAAATCTCATAAACCCACCTAACTGTTTTGCTTTAAATTGAATGTCAACAGGCTTCTATGATGATTAGGATAACGTTGTAAGGGTTGTGTATAGTAAATATCATCTTACTATGAAAACCATTTTATCTATGAGAGGTTTCATTGACAGCTTGTGTGTGTGTGTGTGCTATTTTTGTCTCTGATGGATGTGCGAGAGAATCTTCTGGTCAAGCATCAGCCCTCATTGCTCATTTCTGAAGAGCCACAGCCAGATGAATTCCTCTCAAAATAAGGGCGAGTGAAAAAGAACCAGAGATACTCAGATCATCCACAGGCCATGTGCCTCCTCTCAGACTAAATACATTGAGAGAATGAAGCTCTTTCTCACAGCACTGAAAAGACAGACAGACCTAAAGAGAACATATAGAAGAAAATGGAGAAGAAATGGTATGTGGCCCAGAAGTCAAATCTAACCTCAGATTAAGCCAGGAACACCCAGTGGGGGACCGAGAGAGAGAGAGACAGAGAAAATGAGAATAGAGAGAGAAAACAAAATACAGTGGCAAGGGAAATTGGTGCAAGGCAGGTTTAAGGGGCTGATGGGAATGAAACAGTGAAATCATGAGTGACATGAGGCAGAAGAGAGATACAAATGGAACAGATAGAGAGGGTGAGAACATTTGGGCTATAGAAGAACGCTGGAGAGCAGGAAGCATGAGTGTTGAAAATAGAGAGGAAGAGACAGAGGAAAGGTCAGACTCGCAGACACCCCGGAGAGAGAGCAAGAGGGGAGTGCTGTCTTTCACACAGGAGGAGATAGGAGGTGCCCTGCTGTGACCCGCCGCCATCGCTTGCCTCGACACATGAGGCCAAAACAACCTCATCAGCAGGGGGGAGGAGCTTATTTTGTATGTTTTAAGTTTATTTTTTAAATGGTTACTACATAAAAAAATAGAAAACATGTTTTATACATTTAACCATTTAAGCTTTTAAAACCTTTTAAATAACCTAAGAAACATACACTTAGTCAAGCGAGTCCAAACTTTTGGTACAGAAAGACATTCAACCTCACAGGCTGAATATAGACATCACTCCATTTTTAGACTCTCGCTTGTGTATGCATGGCTGTGTCTTCTCCAATAGTCCTGTGGCAAGACTGCAGAGAGGAGAAATATGATGGACGTGCTTGCAACATTTCTCTGCCAGACTCCCACGGGTAATCTCTCCCCCTCTGTCTCTCTTCTCTCTGTGAGGGTTTTTTTGCACCGTGATCCTACTGTAGCTTTCCTCTCTGCAGGACTGCAGGGTAAAAGAGGTGACAGTGAAACTTTTGGCCTGCTAATACAGCTTCTGTTTCCCCTGCAGCCATCGCAGCCCTTGCATATAAAGCAGCGTCGCACAAGCAGAGCGGGTGCATTTTACATTTACGACATTGCTAAAGATGACGAAAATATGCCAAGATTCACGCAAACCAACCCAGAGTTCAATGCAATTACACAAAGGTTAACTGCGTTATGAGCAGGCAAACAATGGCTTAAATTGTGTTCTTAAATTGTGTATTCATGTCCTACAGTGTTTTATGAAGCATTAAATGAGAAAATGAATGTAAAAGTTTTTAAGCCAATTTAAGTTCAGAGTACACTGGGTTTGAATGGCTGCATTTAAAAGCAGATTTTCAGAGGCTTGTTGTTAAATAGTGAAGTTAATTTGGCCAGTGTGACATTCCGCAATCAATGTGTATCAGAGCAGGTTTGTGCTGGGCGGTTTGAGCGCTGGTAATTAAAATCCCGCCGCTGTACCAGTCGGCTGATTGCGAAGAAGAAACCGGGGGGACGAATGGATCAGGAAATCTGATTAGGTCTCTCCTCTGCGGGTTCCTTGAAAAACCAGGGCCTGGCTTTGTATACACCTGCACGTATGCATGTTTTACAGTTGAGAGCTCTTCAACAACCTCAATCTCATAACCCGGCAACCAAAACAAAGCCTGTCTTTCTTGTGAACATGACCGCTCGCTGGGCGCTGTGAGTTTGGAGCGGAATAGGTTCATGTCTTGTTTGCTTGTTAGTGACAGAAATGCCATATTAGCAGAGGCAGTTGCCTGGCTGCAGCAGTACCTGATTATTGAGCCATCTGATGACATGATTGCTTTTCTTGCCAAGACGATCAACTTACTCTTTGTGCTTATAATGGTGGTACAAGTTCTGCTGTGAGTTAATCTGAATAAGTCTAAGGACCGACTGTTTATTAACTGTTGCTAAACTGTGAGCATTGTGCTGGCAACAATTCAATTCCTAGGAAATGCAAAAATGTACCTTTAATGTACTGTTAGTTCTTTTTGGATTCTGACAAATTAATTTCTGGTGAAATTCACCAGTTCTGTTTGTGTTGTTTTAAAATCTGAAAGCGTTAGACAAATCCGGCAAAAGAGCAAATGCATCCAGTACCAAAATACAGCAGGTAAAATCTCACAACTATTTAATTAATTTGGCCCTGAATGTTACACAGTCCAGACTCATAAAATCTTTATTCCCTGCTAAAATCATCTCACGTTTTATCGCCTAATATTTAATACTTACCGGAAGGCCATTCACGGGTTTCAGGACAGGATGAGAATTCCCCAGCTTAGCATCAACTAAAGGAAAGGATTCTTTCATAAAACCAGTCGCCTTTGGCTAAACATCGACGTTCCTGTTGAAAAATAGGAATTTGCAGATTCTTTCAGCATTGATTGACATCAAGAGACTTCTCAGTCCACCCACTCTTACTCTCTCGGTTTACTACGCCACTCCCGCTCAACCAGTGGAGGCGTTGAACACAAAGCAAACCTCCGTTCCACTTTCCTTGACGGTAGCAGGTTGGAACATGTCAAAAGCTCGCAACGCGTCAAAAGAGCTGGTGCACGGGTTCCCTCTGAAACTCTCTCTGGGGATTTCGTTTAAAAACAACAGAAAATAATCGCTCAAAGTCTTGACACCCAAGTCACTCCCAGCAGTAAGGCCGATCTGCTTACAGTTGTTGACACGTGCCATGCTATTTTTGCTATAGTCTGGGTTTAAATGTCACAGATCAATACCTGTGCATCAGAGTAACTCTCGCTTCAGTAGAAGATCTCAGGGGAGCATCCGTACTGCCTTAATCACAGTGGCCTTCACCCAAACACTGCAAGCGCCTGCCATCCCGTGAGATTCTCGAGAGGAAGTGTTTGTACTGTCAGATCCGCAGCTCTGCAGCCAACGCTACCTCGCTCAAAAGCCGTTCTGCAGCTCAAGTTCTTTGTAGTTTCCCTTTTGACATAGTTCTTCAATAACGTGGTGTCTCAGCTTGGTTCTGTATCAGTGCCGGCTCATTCCAAGCCAAAATCTAATGGGCAAGCAGCAGAATCCCATGAACCATAGCGAACAGACTCCTGCTCTGTATGAATGATGCATGCATTGCCCTCACGCTCATTTTAAGTGACAGAAGGACACTTCCCAAGCGACTGCAGCCTGTGGAAGAACAGCACATGGCAGGATCACAAGACTGCTTTTGCCAGGGTTAAATTTAGGGTTTCTGAAGAGTTCTTAGTCTCTCTCTGTCATGCTTCTTCACTGTGAAACGGTTTAGTTAACAGCAGGCTTTAGCGAGGTCTGCGTGTGCCTGCCGGTGGAAGAGTAAAGCGCTCTCTTGAGATCTGCGCTTACGTGCTTATGCAGATTATTCTGAAATCAATAGCCGCTGCTAGATAGTGAATAAAAACGGGAGTTTGAAAGGGTCGGCATCAGCAAGCAGACACCACCGGAGTGCAAAATAAAGGGTTCGAGTGGAGATTTTCCTGGGAATTGTTTGCACACTTTGCAGTCAAATGTACTGGGGTAAAAAGGGGTCTTTTGGACTTTTTTAACTCTTTGGAGTTAAGCTCAGCATAAAATTGCATACTTTAAAAAAAACGTGACTTTAAAATCTGTAAAAACAACATCTGTAGTGATACCACTGGCCTGAGACCAGTGCTTAAGTGGAAGTTGTTTTGAGCCAAAGGAAATTGCAGTTTCCATGGATGCTGTGCTGAGTCTAACCCACATTATGAAACTGCAGATCTCCTGTGGTTATCACACCAGAATGGCTTCCCTTATCTCCTCTCCTTATGTTTGTTGTTCAACCACAGTTAGCTTGCTGTTCTTTCTGCAGCTCTGTACCAATTACATTACTGAAAATCATGTACTTTCAAAACATCTCTGATTTTAATTTTAACTTTTAAAGATAAATGCAGCGTAGTACATATTAAGTGTTATAAATTAGCAATGCTGTGGCATTAACTTCATCCGTTATGATTTTTATCATGAAAAAACCTCTAAGCCTTACATAGCATGCACCCAGTAACCTTGGTGAAAATAATGAAATAAGAGCTGCTAATATCAGTGTTCTTATAACTCATATAGCCTTGAGTATGCTTAATCACTGTAATTTACTCTGTAACCTGACAATTCCCACACGCTTGGTTGCTGTTGTTACAGGGCATGGCCACTAGGGGCCACTGTGTTATGAGACTGAGCAGTGTTTTGTATTTTATGAGCACAAATGAGTGTAAATGTGCTTTAACTCTTCTGATCACATCATCATAATTGCAAAAGTAAGATAGTGATGCATTTAAAACTACACTTTACTACATCATAGATGAGGTAACAGCAGCTAAATCAAGTCATCATGTGATACACAGATTAACTGTGTAATCCAATCATGTAATGAATATAATCCACTTCATTGTTATTGAAATGAAATGAAGTCCACAGTATTGTTTTGCTCAGGGTTCAGGAATACATACGATCAGTTGAGAATCATAAGACATTATATTGGACTAACAGCAGACAACACGATCAATCCACATTTTGCATAATCTTCTGTTAGGATGGGAATAAAATATAATAATTAGAATCTGGAGGTGAACATGTTTCAGTTTATAAAAACATACTTACAAAAAGGTTTTGCTATATTACCTGATATAATAGTTTTCCTTTACTCTGTTGTCTTATGACATTTTAATTTGTGTATTTGTGTGCTCATTTAGCAAACAGCTACACAGAAAGCAGGGCTGTCGTTTCCCAGTGTGATCAGATACTCTCACTTCCGCGTCTGTCCATTTGCATCTAAATGTTAACGCTAACAGACATGCTAATCGTTTTCTCCTGTGGCTAATTTGTTTAGATTTTCATGATAATGTCCATCCACTTTGCCAAGTCTCTCCAGTGGCCGTGGATCTGTTGCCCCACTCTGTGCATCTCTCTTGGGGCTCGGTCAGGGCTGAACACCCCCTGCAGTTCATTCCTTCACAGTCCACACACTGCCATTCCAATCACTGCAGTCCTGCCTGGCCGAAACCCAATCCCAGGCAAATTAAGCAGCCCGATCAGAGAGATTAGATAACCCTCCTGCTGAAGGCTTTGGCTCGTGTGGAGGGTTTTCTCTTTCTTTCTCATCTTTCTTTTGTCTTCTTTTGTTCTACCCTTTTTCCTCTTGTCTGTTTTTGCACACAAAAGGCTCTAGAGAAAGTGAGAGCAATGCAAGGGAATGCTTTCAAGGTAACAGGTTTCATTTCTGTGCCGCCCAAATTGAATAGCAAAATCGGCAAATACTCGATTGTTTTCGAATATGTTTCCCCTTTCTGTCATTGGTCAGACATACAGATATCCCCTCCTCCAAACTCACTCTGTTGGTTAAGGCAATGTAGCTCTGTTGGACTGGATTCTGGAAAAAATAGTGCCAAACTTTTTGCTATTGCCACAGTTTCTACACTTTTGAGATTGATTAACCCATAGTATGAATAGTTCACTCACAGCTGAGAAGAAAGTGTAGAGAGAGGAACAAACTGTGCGCTTGTGGTGTGTAAGATGATCTTAGGGTTGACAAGACTGATGTGGTCTGATGGGACTTCTGGACGTAAACCTGAAGATAAAGCTCTTTATTTTAATGTTAATGGATCTGATGACTCTTCTGATCTGATGACTCTTAAACTATTTAGTGTTAAGAAGGAAATTATATTGCTGATTCATATACGCTGACTCATGATAGGTTATCAGATTAACATTTAATGGCAAGTGTAAACACTTCTCAAGTTCTCACAGGCCTTCTTAGTGCACAGATATGTTATGCGTGTGTGCAGTTAGAAGGTGCAGTTCAGAGGGAGGGTTGGGTTATATCCAGACAAATCTTCACTGCGTCATAAAGAGCAGATGTTCAGATATATTCTCAAGACCTCCATCGCTGCAGTCCAACTGTGTTAAGGATGTTACAGCTCTCAGCTGAGCCTGCAGTTTACAGCACAGAATGTTCCCCTACAGCTGTCTAACAACTTAACACCCCTTTCCTTTTCCGCTCAGCTACACTGTTACATATAAATGGTCGAGTAACCCAGTTCCCTTCTTCTCTCCTTCTAGATTCGGGTTGATGGGCCTTCCCACGGTGCTTTACAGTACGAAACCATTCAGGTGGTCAACAACGGACCAATCCTGCGAGACATGGCCTTTTCTGCCGATCAGCTCTTCCTGTATGTGATGTCAGAGTCACAGGTGAGTCACTTCGCCAGCCGCATCATGATCTCCATTTACAGAAAGATTTGATTTGCTGAGAATTGATAATGAACAGTTTCACTTACTGTAACTACAGTAAGAGAACAGCCATATTGTTTGTGTTCTAAAAAGTGACAGGTGAAGGATTGGTCCAAACTGTGTGTATTGGCCCAAATACACACAGTTTACACATGAGGATATGCTGTCTGAAAATGGCCCAATCAGTTTAATGGACAGAGTAGATTTGACTCTGTCCGGATATCTTCAGCACTACTGAAGCTTGTAAATCTCAACATCAGAAAAGCACTGCATGCACTTAGGGCTGTAAAAACAACCAGAGATAAATCAGCCTTAATACTCAGGCTTTCATTTCAGGTGAAATAATTCCTTCATACCAGTCAGACGGATCCATGGAAAATTGATGCTGTCTGTGTCTGAGTGTGTACTGTTGATCACTGGGTGGATACACTCACGCCTGCTGCATGAATCAAAATAACACCTCGCTCCTTCATGCCGCTATCAGTGTATTTATCAGTGGTCTGACCTTTGACCTCTGACCCCTAGATGAGCTAGATGTGCTCCACTTAACCATATAATGATCATAAACACTCATGACAACAGCACCAGGATTTAAGACTTCCATGTTTCTCTTTATCTTGCTCACTCTCTCTCTTACACACATACACACACACACACACATTGTATTTTCATGTTTAGTGGATATAGATATAATGTTTTTTATACTGTACAAATTGCATATTTTATTCCCCTACACTAACCCCCCCCCCCAAACCTAACCAGCACAGAAACTTTTCTGCTATTTGCTATTTTAGATTTTCAAAATCATTGCATTATGTGTGATTTATATTGATCTATAAAATGTCCCCATAAGGTCAGAATTTACTG
Organism: Chromobotia macracanthus; assembly: GCA_036877525.1. Taxonomy (NCBI): domain Eukaryota; kingdom Metazoa; phylum Chordata; class Actinopteri; order Cypriniformes; family Botiidae; genus Chromobotia; species Chromobotia macracanthus. The sequence goes on along the minus strand of JAZGTH010000012.1, from coordinate 6,081,637 downwards.
GTATTACTTTACTTGTGGAGACCCATAACGTAGTGAATACCAGGGCCACACACACACACTTATTCACCAAAAGTATCCCAAATTCTCAGTTGAAATATCATGGTGAATACAAGATGGCATTTTACCCACAAATCCTTTTACTTCAATACAAGCTGCCATGACACCACACTGAGGTGTGAAACCAGACACTCAGCCAATGTCAAGATTTATGGCGTCTGCTATAAATCTAAAAACTCATTCAGTAAAATTCACTTCTCTAGCAGTGAAGGTCATTGGACCACATCTAAAGATTTGAGGCTCAGACCATGTACAACTGGCCAATCACATCTCGATGCAGCGTATAAATTGCTCTAGCCTGTAAAAGGTTACTAGTTGATGGTTTGGTTAAAGGATTCACTTAAAGGGATACTTGTATAGTATGTAAAAAATATGTAATGCTATTTTTTGTGTGTGAAAAATAACATTACTCTTCTTAAAAATATCTTCCATGCAGAGTTAATAAAGACATGGATGTTTTGTTTTAGTAAAGTGTCTCTTTAAATTTTTATGTGGACACACTTTTTGTTTCTTGTCAGTAAAGTATGGTACTTTTGGGTCCCCTCACCAACTTGATGTTGTAAGCATAATTTATTCTAAATTAAAAACACTGTTTGAGCTTAAACTAGGCCACGATCAACCACTCACATCCTGTGGGACAGGAAAGATGTTTTCATTGACGGGGATAAATACCAGAGCTGGACCTGTGGTGTTCTGTCAGTGAATAATCTCACCCTGTTGCAATTAGCCTATTAGCCCAGTTAGAGAGTAGTCGCCTGGCTTCTGTTTAGTCCTGAACATCAGGGGATCACATCTACTGGGGAGTCATGCATATATTTAGAAGCTATTTAGTGAACATGCGTTCTCTCGTCCCACCTGTAATTCTGCCCCACTACAGCACACACACATATATTCTTTCTCTGTCCTCCCACTGAAAGATTTATTCTGTTTTGTTTTAAAATTTAATGAACTGTGATGTGATGTGCGACTTTGGTCCTCGTTCACACTGAGGCTTTGCTCTGATTCAGATCACACGCAAAGGCCCCTTCACCTCTGTGTTTACACTTTCATGTGTTTTGTTATGAATAACAGGCAGAATATTAGACATGCCATTTTTTGGTTTGTTTCTTTCTCTCCCACACTCACAGCTTCTCTCTAGTGCTGTGGTCGAGATGTCCACATTAATATTTATAACAGATAACAAAATTCTCAGAGACCCAAAATCTCATAACTGTGTTTGCAGGCAGGGCTGGTGCATCTGCTTTCTGCTGTCTCTCTCTCTCGCTTTCTCTCTCTCTCTTTCACACACACACACACACACACACACACACACACACACACACACACACACACAGTACAGTATAGATTAATATAGATAATCAATACAGTATAGATAATACAGATATTAATATAGATTAATATAAGGTCATTATCATACCAAAATGTCCACTACAATGTTTTTCACAATTCTCTGTACCGATTTCAATAAAAATTAATTTGCTGTTAAATAAGCGTCTTATTTGAAAAGTGAAATATTAGCATAAATATTTTCTAATTAAATTAAAACAATGGAACATAACCTCTAATTACGTCTCAATTAAGTAAACATCTCAGTGTAATTATTCACATAAGCAGTAATGCAAGAAGCGTTAAAGAACAAAGAAAGAAATTAAAAACAGTGAGTTATTTTCCTCTGTCACTATTGATTCATTTTTAATTGCATAAGAGACAGTGGCAGGCCTATAAGGACCAATTGACGCATGTGACTGTTTTCATGAGCACATGTGAATGTACATACAGTATGTGAGCATTTAAATGCAGCTGCCTTGTGATCAGACAGCCAAGTAATAACTAAACTAAGTTAGCAGTAATAACCAAAGCATTTTGTTTCATTTTAACTTCAGCTTGGTGCAAAAGTACCAAGTCTTAGTTTAGCATACTGTGAAACAATCATGAACATACACACAAACACACACACAGTCATACAAATTCCCTGCGGGAGAGCAGAACAGAAAAACAAGAACTGTAGGTCGATAATCTCCCGCTGGTCGAGTCTTTAAGGGAGAGAATAAAATGGAGAGAGGGGCAGAATGCGAGGTGTCGGTAGACAGGGAATGATAGTGTTTGGGAGCTGCGGATGTCGGTGTTACACGTGTGATTACAGCTGATTGGTTGAACAGAGTTTGGGTTCAGGAGCTCACTGTCCCCTCACAGCATGAGCCACAGCTGAGATCGACACATCTTGTGAGAGAGAGAGCAGCAGTGAGCATGGCATCCGTGTTATATCATCCAGCTACTGCATGGCACCTATTACATTGGACAGTGGTCTTTAAAGGCTATTTTTTAACTATTTAAGGTGCTGCGTTACATCCAAAACACCAAGGGTGATGACCTTTGACCTTCACACAATTCTGTATGACTGTGCTCTTTATATGTCATTGTGCGCTTTTATTTATGACGACATCACTTTAAAAGGGCTGATGGAAGTGATGATGTGCGCGTGCCTCTGGAGTGTTTATCACTGTTTTATTACGACAGATAATTTATTTCCTGTTTGTACAGGAAATAAATTATACAGGATGATCGCGTTTGTTTTGAGGCAGTAAGGATCATTTAAACGGATTCCAACAGAAGGTTAAAGAAGATGGTACAGATAGATTTATCTTTTTAAACGTACTTGATATCAGGAGGCAGTTGTTATGGTAATTGTTTAATTGTCATGGCAACCATAAAGTTTAATGAATACGATGACCTAAAATAATTTAGCAGTTGAATTAAAAATAATTAAGGCATGTAAACGTTTACCTTCATTCCGTTATTCAGGTTTTTATGAACAAGTGCAATATATTTCTTTTTACAATTTGCCCTGCAACTTTAACATTAATGATCAATTTGCTTTCCTCTCTCTCTCTCTCTCTCTCTCTCTCTCTCTCTCTCTCTCTCTCTCTCTCTCTCTCTCTCTCTCTCTCTCTCTCTTTCAAATTAATCCCCTGATTATCCCTCTAATTAGATGTAGCTACTTTCCTGTATCATTTTAAACAGCAAGATAAATGCATCTTTTTAAGGAAAGGGGCCAGACTGTCTGTTGAGAGTGATGCAGATTGCATTTATCAGAGCTCAGCACTAATTATTGCGCTCGGCTTATTGTCCACGTTTGTCATTCATTCTTTTAAGACTAAGTGTTTTTGATTGTAACTTTAAACTATGCGAGCGTCAGACATGCGGGTGCGGTCAGAGGGACAGCTGCGGGTGTTAATGACCGAGACCTCTGCTATAGTTCCTCCTGCTTTTAATGAATAGCTGGGAGGTTCAGAGCTCAATGGAGTTACACAAATTGCAGGTCTTGGCACATTAAAGCTTTTTGTTCTGTCAGTACCATCCAAATGGGAGTCATGCTCCTCTCTCTCGCAGTTTACTGTCATTTTACACTGGATTTTTGGATCAGCCTTTTGTGCGACAGGTGAGCGAGTCCGCCCAGGCTTTGTCCTGCCCGAAAGCGTTCAGTCTGCAATTAAAGACAAGCGTGGCTTCAATACCTTCATTTGAATCTAAAAAATCAATGTTCTCCATTTTCAGGAAATTAAATTGATTTCCTGTCTGTCTGCATTTCTTGTAACACACAGCTATATGTCGTAATGCATCATGGGTATAGAGCTGGCGCTGGTGTGAGTGCTAACAGGCAACATTTTCAGAACATTGGCTAATGTACTCTAAAATTCTCTCAAAGTAATAGAAAACGTTCTTGCTGTAATGTTAGTAGAATGTTTTTCTAATGTTATATATCATATATCCAAAATGTTATTCTTAAGTAGTTAGTGAGACATTTTAAAAAAGCTAACGGAATTCTTAGAACCAAGCAATAACGTTAATACAATGTCTAAACAACTTGATGCTTTGAACGTTCCTACAATATTCAAAATAAGGTTTTTAACGTTTGTTAATAGAAATGTTACAAAAACTTTCAACTTATGAGCAGGGTGGCTTCTCTACACTCTTGTGCTTGCGGCTTATTCATAATTCATGTAGGGCAAGTCGAAACTGCAGGTAGTGTAGGTGTTAATAATTTAAAGCGTGTGTTACACCGGCCAAACAGCCCCGAGACTAATTCTGTCACTGCTGATTGGCTCCGAGCGCTCGTATGTGGAATGAGGCATCTGCCAGCTCATCAGAAAAAGTTTAATAAAGGCGACCTTTAATTTCAATTATGAGCTGCCGTTTGACAGCGGTCCCATATGTGTCATTCTCCCTGTCAAATCCCTTATGTGACGGTTGGTTCACAAGAGCGTTTGGTTGTGTTATTGCAGTGGCCTACTTATTGCCCATCATTGTGTTTGAGTGAACAGAGGTACTCGGGACGTCTGGCTGCGTTTGGCACACTTTCCAGGGAATTTTAGCCAACAAGAGCAAAGGAACTTCTGTCAAAATGGTGATTCTGATTAAAGGATTTTTAACCAGGTTCACAAGTACTGGTTCACAAACACACACTGCAGAGCTCATAAAAAACTGTGATGTTTGTTGATGCTTGTTTGTGTGTAGCAGTACTGTGAAGACGAAACAGCTGAAAAAATGTGTTTGTGTGTTCATGTTTTTCTGCCAAATTTCTCCACAAGGATGGTAAAAGTCATACTCCCCTACAATGTGGGGACCAGCCAGCTGTCCCCACGAGAAAAATTGATTATTAGTTGAGGGTTATGGGATAGAATATACAGTTTGTACAGTATAAAAGCCATTGTGTTTATGGAAAGTCTACACACAAATAGCTGTGCAAACTTGTGTGTGTGTGTAGTCTATGATATGCCACATTCAGATAACTAGATAAACGTGTTTCTCTGTGTTCTTTAGCAGACGTGTGTGTGTGGCTGCTCTGATCTCTCTGTAGTGTGTTCAGTGATGTGGCTCTCGTGTTGGGTGCCTGAAGGCCTAATGATGTCGTCTGGACAGAATCAGCTCTGATATGTTTGTGTGACGGCCGGGAGCAGAGCATCAATGCCCGAATGTAAATCCAGTTAGCACAGAGAGTGGCTGGGTTCACAGCACACATAATTGCATTTTCTGTCTGTGAAGCCCCTGGAGCCTGGAAGGGCCAAGCTAGACTGTTTAACCAAAACTAGAACCGGCTACCAGACACAAGCACCTGCTGCAGTTTTGGGGAGGGGTCTGTAAACAAATGTGTGTATTTACCTAGTTGAGCATATTTCGGGAACAAATTTTTACCCAAAAATGAGAACCTGACAAAACCTCATTTTTGGGGGACTGTTTATTTGTAAAAACGCTACAAATAATATAGTAAGTAAAGTATTGTAAACTTCATGTGTTTTGTTGTGGTTAGAGTATGAGTTAGGGTTAGGTTATAGTGTATTATAAATATTGTGTATTATAAAAGCTATGTAATATAAATCGTTTTTTAACAATATTATCAGTGTATAAAAACAATCAAAGTCTGCAGAATGTTTCACATTTAGACATCCAAGTAAATTTGTGTGTGTAATTGCTAGTATAATGATGAAAACTAGAAGCAGATGTAGGAAGGATGTATTTTTGTCTGAAAGTTGAGAATGTGTGTGTGTTTCTGCAGTGTTACGTGTGTTAATGAGATAATGTGATAGTTTAGATTCAGACACCTCAGTGCAGCTGTCTCATTTATAGTGAGAGAGGAGAAAATCACAGCTCATATTACCAACCTTCATCATCTTCCACTGACACACATCTTAACACGGGTATTAATGCTCTTTTCATGACCCCCTTTGATGGCCAAATGAAAATGATATTATTCGTCAGTCACATCATGTGTGTGGGTGTGTATTAGGGTGAGATTCATTTATGATGGACGTTGATGGATTAATTTCATAAATCAGCCATGATGAGACATTGTCATCCGTTTTCTGATTTGCTGTTGGTTAAACATCCGAGAATGAGAAAAGATGGAAAAGTTGGGATCAGATGTGTGTGTGTTCATGTGTTGTGGGTGTCAGGGGTGTGGTTTTATTTAAATGTGTTTTTTAATATCAATGCAGTCATTGTGTTTATGTTTTTGAATGTTTAATGAAAAGCTGTCTTCTGGTTGGCTGCAGGTCAGCTATTGTTGGTTCTGCAGGTGATTGGCTGGGTCGATCTTGGTGTTTGGTATGGCAGATACTGTTCTGTTTGCTTCTCGCCTGTTGATTCAGTCCCGCAAGGATGTTGGTAGGACGTTGGTAGCTACTTGATGGTCAAGTATGCTGGTCAAATATTCCATCACGTTTCATACTAGCATCAGTTTACTTTGAAATCTAATAGATGTACATAGAAACAGCAGGAAGTGCAGAACAGAGAGTCAGAAGTGGTGAGATAATGCCAGCAGAGGGGCACTGAGCTACAGATGAGCCCAGTGGATTAGACTTCATAATAAACTACAGCCGATGGAGAAACTCAGCCAGCCAGTCAGGTCTGCAGGATTTACTGACGGATTTAATGAGGGGAGAGGAAAACGGAAGAGAAGTTTACGTTTGATTAGCTTAGTGGGGTGATTAAGGCGGGTTTGATGATCAGGTATGAAAAAACAGGTCATGAGCAGCACATTTTTAATTTGACACATCGTAGCGTGCAATATGTGATCCTATAGCCGAGCAAAACATCACACGGTGTGAATTACACAGATGTCAAAGAATTAAAGCTCATGAACACACACGCACACAAATACACACACACGCCAGGACCAGCAGATTTGTACCTGCCCTGCCTGTTTTTTTACTAACTTGCTACAAAAATTTAAAAATGTTTTTATTTTTATGCATTTGAATTATATAATTATTTATATAATATATAATATAATGATATATATAATTATATATCACCATCCAGAAAGGACATGAAAAGTTATGGACATGCAACCAGTCATTTGATCAGGCTTAGTAACACATGCATGCATGAAAAAAAAATGCATTGCTCAGTTGGGCAAGTGACAACTCTATCAAACGGCCCAAATTTCTCTCACACTGGCCCTGGGCCATCAGGCTATCCTTATTGTCGAGCCTTACACCACACACACACTATTATTTGCATGCACACTCACACACAGACACACACAGCGATGCCCCTTTCTGAGTTACCGTCTGCATTAATCTGTCAGGCAGTGTCATTCGTCAGTTTGTCTCATTATCTGCTGGTCTCAATCCTCTTATAGAGCTCTCAGATAAATGACTAATAATCTAACGGATTTACGACATAATGAGATTCCTGAGCCCCTTTCCTGCGCTCCGGAGGGCAGCGGGAAGTCCTCTTTCTGGACACATTTGTCTTCTACTTCCTCCTGTGGTCTTTCTCACTCTCTCACTGTGGGGAGTGTGTTAAAACACGCTCTGTTCTGGGCTGCTGAGAAAGGGTACGGAGAGCACAAATTCACAGTCAAATATTAAGGACGGCAGAGAGCGCACATCCACTCCACTCCAGCGGAGTGCGCTGTTTGTAGACTCACTGTATGTGAAGAAAACTATGTGATGTTGTAAGAGATACAGGATCAACTTAGGCTTGTGGGACTGACAACTGATTTGTACAGGCCCTTTTGTTGCTTAAATATAATACATATTAGATAAATAGATTCTAGATTAATAGTCTTAGTCATGTGATGAGAGGGTTTATGCCAACTGAAAGAAGAAAGTATGAACACACGCATGCACAAACAATTATATATTTTTATCTGTGTCTTTAATCTGTAAATATATTTATCTTTTTTAAATTCACAAGACTTTCCTCAGTTAGATCAGTTATAATCAGTTATAATTTTCAGTCAAACTACATTTATTGCACGTTGCATGCAGATAGCGTCATCTGTTCCTTTGTGAAAGCCTGTGATTTTATCATTGCTCAAACACACACACAAACACACAGATACACAGGAAGGGCTAGACACAGACCTTTCCATAAGTGCGACAAGCGACCAGGAAGAAAGTCTGTCGTGTCAGAGGGAGGAATTTCACGGGCGGCTCCTAAACTCCCTTATCATTTTCTAAAAGTAATGAGAGTCAATCTGGCTCTCTGCTCACTGAGGCCTAACCTGCAGTCTCTCAGACCCCCACGCTAAAGCTCTGTCACAATGGCTGATAATTTACCTCTTCATAGCTGTGAAATGGAGGAAGAGAATTCAGGTGTGCAGCCGGGGACAGACAGGGGGCTTTGTGGCAGCGCTGTGGCCGGCTGACAGGCTTCATGTGTGCGTGACAAGAGAGAAATGACTTCTCTCCTGGATTTAAAACCTCACACACACACACACTGCGGCTCCAGAGATCATGCCATCTGGAGCACTCTTCCACTGGATGCCCTCTTTCAGTTGCAACTTCTTGGTCCTCTTATAGTTATAAAGGTTAAAGGCAGCCTGGTTATTTCCTAGTCTTTTGTTTAAGGGATAGTTCACCCAAAAATAACACAAATTCTGTCATTCTCATCTTTCATTCCAAAACAATAAACAATATGGTCTGTGAAACACAAAAATAGATTTTATTGAACAGTCATTTGGCTGTTTGTGCCAACGAACAGAATGAGTAATTTACCAACTTAACTGTTTCACATCTGTGTTTAATATAATTGTGTAACATTGGGGCATAAGATAAATACAAATAATAAGTAGGTATATGGTTTAGTATATCATCATTTTAACTGTATGTGTTTCTTAGGGTTATGACAGAACATTTGCTTAGCTCCTCTATAATGAAATGGATGCATTTGGATGGCAATTAGCTAATCCACAAGAGACAAGGGACGTCTGAGACAATTTCCATTGTGCCACATACCCAAATACTCATTACCACTCAAAAGTGTCCAACAGCAGCCCTACAGCACTTGGCAATTGGTCAAAAAGACTTTTAAAATAATGTTTTCTTCTTGTAAACTCAGGGATGTTGTTCTGGATGGGAATTAAATTACCACAGAGAGCCTGGCATTTGTCAAAACAACAGATAATTTAAGTCCCATATTTCCACTGGATGGCTGGTAAAATCGGCCCAATAAATGCTAAAATTGCCACAAATCCACTTGTTAAATGATGGCCTGTGAAAAGACTTTATGATGTTTTTGATTTAGATTCTCTGCAGCGTTTTGAATTCTGTTTGTGTTGTGTGTCCAAATTGTTTCACATAAACGTTGCTCCACTGGACATATTGAGATATCTGCATTTCTGTAAGATTGTGACAGAGAGAAGAACAGTTCAACAGAGCTTCAAGACAAAATGGTGCAGTAGACGTGCTGAAAAATAGGCACTGACACCAGAACAAGACTGAAGCTCTTAAATATGAGGCATGATTCACTGCAGTCGGTCACTCAGCCCTTATATAAACCTTATTTCATCATTCTTTAAATGCTGCCTCGCTCTCTGTTTTGTTTCTCAGGCCTGATTGGAATAGAAATTGTCCCATTTCCTCCCGTGAAACATAAACACGCCACTGTGGTGAAGCCAGTAATGATGTCGTCTGTCACTCCGCCTGCCCGGCCACTGTGGGCCTATCGACTGTCATCTGTACTTTGATTGACAGCAGTCATCCACCAATGACAGGTCATCAATCAAAAGACTGGAAAAATCCAAGGGCTCAGAGCCGTAGTCATGGAGACAGGCATGGCAGAGGGTCCTCTGTCTCTCATAGCTATTACAACTGTATCTGCTTCTTCAGTTCTAAAGAGTCTGAGGTCTTCAGTCTGTTTCCCATCACAGTGTCTCTCCATCTCTCGAGTGTTAATTGGCTGTAAATAGAGAGATGGTCTAGCAGGAGTCAACGCCCCGGCTTGAACGCTCTCTGTAGATCCTGTGTTCTCTGCCATTTTGATACTCCTGGTTTCCATTTACATTAAATATAAGCTGTTTTCGGTTTCATGATGATTGAGTAGAAATAAGAATCTGAGCAGATGATGTTTTCCACATAGGGAATATCTCAAATTTACCATGACAAATTAACATTTTAATGGCAGGTTAGCCATTGGTTGGCCAACATTATTCTAAATGTTAAGCCCCTTAGATTCTGTTGTTGCTTTGTGATCGAAATGTTATAATGATTTTGTTTGCATAATTTTTGAAAGCAATAAACATCAAAACATGGAAAAATCAAAACCTTAATTATGCATTATTTATGGTTGTTGCACAGACAAATGCAGTCATGCAACCCCAGTTTATAGTCATTTTGCTGACAAGGATACAGCAAACATATTTTGTAGTTTTATACCAAAAGTGTGAACCTGTTGAAATATTGATGCAATCTCATATGTTTACATTTCTTAACAGAAAATAATTCCTTATGCCAATTACATGGTCTACATACCATATTTTTGTAGCAACATATATAACCTATTTAGCATTGTATAACACATATATATGTCAATAATAAATATATAACGTAAGTTCTGTTCTCTGTCTCCAGCTGACCCGGGTCCCAGTGGAGGCCTGTGAGCAGTACTCCACCTGCAATGAGTGCCTGGGATCTGGAGATCCTCACTGCGGCTGGTGTGTCCTTCACAGCATGTAAGTTTATCCTACTCATACTGTCCTGCTGTACACCTGAATAAAGACAAACTCTGAGGATTATTCTGCATGTACTGTAGGAAAGACAACAGGCAAGGCAACTGAAAAACCGTTTTGTTGTAGGTCTCTTAAAGCACTTTAACAGTGTGGGTGTACTTTAAGTTTTCTGTTAGGGTTGAGTGAGGTTATAGTATTTATAACTAGCAATATAAAAACAATGCCAGTCCTCTCAATGTTCCTATTACAGTAGCTATTGTGTGTGTGTGTGTGTGTGGCTTCAGGTGGTGAAAAGAGTCATTTCCTAACTTTCACACTTTTCTCACTAATGGATTTCAGACACGTGTCCACACACACACACACACACACACACACGTAAAAGGGACCCTCACACACAGCCCACCTTTTCCACCCACTGTGTACTGAGGGTGATGGATGCTTTAGACCCTCAAGAGATGGTCTTATTTCCCACTCCACTGTAAATTGAAAATTGGATTCTTTTCCTCTTTTGAGGACCTCAGAGGAGCGTGTGTGTAGCATGCCGATCCCAAATACAGAATGTGTGTGGCAAGTTTTCTCACATCTTTGCAGCCCAGTATTCATTCCTTCTATATCTTCTAAAAGCTCTCCCACACACACGCATCACCAGTGCCACTAAGAAGTGTCAGGGCCACAGAAGGTCTGACAGACATTTCTAGTGTTTCAAACGCAGAACGTTGAACTCTTAAGTGCAGGAGATTGAAAGAGCAAAAGGGGAAGATGAAAGATGAAAACAAGGAAAGTAAAACTGTGTAGAGGTGGCTGGTGTGTCGTCCAGTCTCTCTGTCTAAGGGCTTGTATATGCATTGAGAGCAAGGCCATGGGCACCCATGGCTGCTTAAAATCTCACACTTATGTGTCTCTCACCCTCTTTCGCTCACTCCCTCTTGCTGTTGTAAAAGTGAGACCTGTGCATTAGTGTAAAAGTGAGAGAGGTAATCAGATGGCCTGTGCCATCTGATGTCTTGTTTCCTCTCAAGAGTTTTGTTTGATTCAGTCTTAAGTTGTGTTGCTGTGTATAACCCACTCTGATTAAGAGGACTTAGGGACTGTCTATCAGTCAGATTCAGGCTTCTGTAAATGTTTCTTCATTCTTATGTCATCTGCAGGACCATATCTGACTCCATGTTCATTTTGGCGTTTTCTTGCATCTTTCACTGCATTTTTCACATCTTATTTCACATCCATTCGGAATTTCACTCTCTCTTTCATTACTCCTCACTCTCTCCCTCTCTTTTCTCATGGCCTTATGCCCAGAGAGAGTGAACATCCCTGCCTTCTGATGGAGTCAGGCAATTCGACCTGGTCTCCCTGGTTCCTCGGCTGATTGATTGCCCTGGAGTTTACCTTTCCCACCCACCCCTCCCCTGCATACTTAACCAGGGCTCCGGTAACTCGAGTCTGCCCAGAGAGGGCTCTGTTACGCCAGACCTGACTCTTGCTCAGATCCCTGTGTTTAGCTACTGTAATCCACCTGTTTTTCACAGGTAACAGTGGGTACCCAGCAAACAACGTTAGGTTGTAAGAGGGTTTCCCTAACATTTCTGTAATTAAAACTTTTGAAAGTTATTGGAACGTTCATAACGTCCATTTTTAAACGTTGTTTTACTGTATAACATTACTGTTTGGTTATAAGAACTTTATTCAAACTATTTATGATATGTAACGTAAAAAATCATTCTATTAACATTACTGCAAGAACATTTTTAATAACTTGAGAGAACTTTTAGAGAACATTTTAAAAATGTTCCCTGTTAGCTGGGTAAAGCAGCACATTTCTACATGAATATTCCACAAGACAGATTTCGGTTTATGCAGTGACTGTATACTTGTTGTTTTGTAATGGCTGATGAAAGCCACAGCATCTAACAGATCGATGTGGAGAACTGCACAGATGAGGTGAGCCACAGTCAGCGCGATCATTTCAGTTTGAGTGCATTCGTACATTAAAGCTGGCTGGGAATTCAGGTAAAATGTGGGAATAGATCCACTGGGCATTTTCAATCACGCTTCTGTCTAAAAGAGAAAGAGGGATTATGTTGAAGAACTAAACCACCTCCATTTCAGACATTATCTAGTGAGTTAGGTGCTGGACACAAAAGCTTTCCTGCAAGCTTCTTACTCTCAGTAACAGTAGTTCTGGCACACCCTCAGATATGACACTAATAACTAGAGCACAATGTTATGTGAGCTGTGAGCAGTTTTGTGGTTTAATATTGAAAGGCAGCTACATTAAATTGTCTGGTCCATGTCTATTAGCTTTGAGGTCATCTATATGTTTATATATGCCTAGTAAATCTATATATTAGGAATACATACATATATCAGATAAATTTAAGTAGTAGTATATAATATTTAGCAGATTTATGCATTTAAAGAGCGTAGTCTTTCTCATACTGTAAAACAGGCCAAAATAATTTATCTTGATATGTCCCACCCAAATTTCCTGTTGGGAAATACATCAGCACAGTACAAAAATAACTTTGTCAAGCCATTCCATGGGGATTTTATGAAGTCCATGCATGAAATTATAATGTCAGACATCACACAAAATCACACACTGTAAAAAGTGATTTTTTTTTTAAAGTTTTGACCCTAAGGATCTGTAAAAATCTTTTTATTTAATCGAAAGGGGTAACACATAGCTGATTTTTGATTTGGTTTTTTAGACAAATTAAGAAACACATTTTGGTCAAAGTAAAAACTGGACATGCAACAAATAATAATCCGGGCACCTAGTTGTCAAAACATTGTCCTACTGCTCAGCTCACACGTGTATGTGCTAAGGGGCTCAGGGACCCTAGCAGTCTGGTGTTCAGCTTCCTCTGTTAATCTGGAGGTGTGTAGCCATAGCGAGCAACACTAATGATTACACTGCGCCCTGCTGTTAGTCATCTGCAGAAATGTTTAGAGGACGTCAGTAGCAATCTTTCCTATCTTAGTGTCCAGCCCTTTGTTTATGAGTTAAATAAGGTCAATACATTGACCAGCAGAGCATAAATATACACTAATGAACTGTTAGAGAGCAGGTCACTGGGATGAGACGGATCACTCTGGTCCTCAAGAGAGATCAGTAAGTCAACAGAGTTCCACACGATCACCAGACAGAGACAGCAAGAGGCAGGAAAACACACTTATATGGGAGGGATGGCTGGGCTTGTTTGTTCGACCTGTGCTGTTATTGATTATAGAGAAAATGGAGCAGTAGGGTTAAGGGTCAGGGGGTCCATTTAAAAGTGTGTGTGCATGTGTGTGTAACTCACATGGGGAGATTGTGTGTCGCTAAATGAATGCATTAACGCAGGCTCAGAATGCTTGGCTCTGACCTTCGGTGTTTAGACTGAACCACCACACACTCACTTTGTCCCACTCAGACCCTGCAGCTTTTTCTACAAACTTTTTTGTAGACAGTGTAAACTAATCCCAAGTCCTGATTCCATGAAAGTTTAAGCATCAGAATGAGCTAATTGACTCAGGAGGCTGAATTCCAATTGTGCTGAGAAAGAGAGAGAGAACAAAGAAAGGCAAAAAGGAAGAAATGAGTGAAAAAGAAAAGAAGAATAACAAGTAAAAGAAAATTTCAGTACTTTGGCAAGGACCTACCTGATCAGATAGAGCAGAACACTGACTACTGCTTAGAAACTTAGTCTAAAAGCTCCTGTGCAAGTTTGTTGTTACCAATCAACCTTGAAATAACCTCATCCTCTCACTATCAACACAAGCCTTCTCCTGACTCCTGTTTACCCACAAGATCTCCAGAAGAGTCTGGTAGTCCTGGAAAACAGGAGCTGAGAGGCTAAATCAATATGTGAGAGATGGAAACTCATCTAAATGTGTAATTTACGAAGCAGTTTGTTCACTCGCTGAGGCTTTAATTTTTATTTATCTGATTGCTATGCTCTGCAATGACTTGAGAATATGAGTTTTATGTTTAAGTGAGAAGAAGAGGGTATAAAAATCTTTTCGTGTGAGATAACACAATCAGTATTGTTTTTCTTCATATCTTCCCACACACACATGGGAATTTGGTGACGTTTCACATTTTCTGCACTGTGTGAAAATCTGTAGGATTTGGATTGATGGAATGGATTTAGATACGATGAAATGTACTAAACTCTTATTAGCAGCTAAATGCAAAATCAGATTAGTCAAAGAATCAGTTTTCAAATTAGGTTTTTGAATCATGTTTTTCAGCTTCGAAAATAAAAGTGTAATTATGATCAGAGAAATCATTTATGACTGACAGACATTCAGTTTCCATGTAAATATGGAGAACCTGTTCACAATTTGAGAATGTTCCCAGATCGAGTGGAAAATCACAGTTTAATGACATAACATCCGTCCTTCACGAATCCACCAGCTCCTGAGGGCTACATTGAATAACTCTGCTGACTGCTTTATAAAGGTTATGGAAATGTTGCCAAAATGTTTTGCAGGCAGTGGTTTTGCACATGGTGTAAATGAACAGTGATTGTGATGGTTTGGAATGGCGTGGAGACAGATGGGCTGTAAATCATAATTAAGACAGAAAAAATAAGGCTGTCAGATTTCCCTCTCTTGTTGCAAAGCAGGCGAAGATGCAGGCTGACAGGGAAAGATTGGTGTGGATTGACAGTGACGCAAATTCATACTTCATTATAATATCTGTATGTATCTTTATTAGGACTCGTATGAGATGGATATTATTTTGAGACAAATAAGGATTGTCTTCTTCCATCACTCTTTTTGACAGCCTGTTACTGAGTTATTATGGGCGATAAGATTGTAATTTAAAACTGTAATGTTATGGTGGAGTTTACAGATGTCTTCAGGTGTTTTGCATCATGGTTGTTGTGGATTGTGGGGCATCTGCAATGCAGTATTAACCAATCAGCATTCAGGACTGAAGCGATTCTCTCTGTAGATATCGGAACAGGGTTGATGGAATTTACTTCTGCAACATTTGCAACTTCAGTTTCATAATGGACAATGATCCTCCAGGAACCTGAAGATAGATTCCTGGAGGTTGTTCCTTGGAAGAACCAATCAAGCAACCTTCAGGGTATCAGCCCTAACCATTAAAAAGTGAACAAACCTTTGTTGGAGAACATATGAGAAGGTTCCAGCCCTAACCATTAAAAAGTGAACAAACCTTTGTTGGAGAACATATGAGAAGATCATACAACCATTTAGACTCCATATTGGTACCATTTAATTTTTGTAAAGGATACTGAATGAAGTCATGTTCTGATGAAAGCCTCAGTGTTGAAAATATTGCTGCTCTGACCTTTATTACTGTCAGCATTTAATACATTTTCTCTATCATCCAGGCTTATATGCATTTATCATTGTTTTGTATCGGGTAAGGGCCTGCTGTGAAATGTAGAGATGTACTTTGTTGTCTGGATCTCGCATTTGTGCGGCTGCCCTGGGAACGGTTTTAAAGCAAGTCCTCTTTTGATCTGCTGTACGTGTGTGTGGGTTTGTTGACTGCTTTGGCTTTGTTTATGCTAGCAGAAGAGCTTCTCCCCTGCGGGTCTTCACTAGCGTTCTGTTCTAATGCAGGATGAGAGAGGAACTATCATTGTCTTTCAGAGGACTGCTCTTGTGTTACTGTCTGTACAAACATCTGTCAGGAGCATTCACAAGAACAACCGTGCTGTGGAAGTCTTTGACTCTGGCATGATGCTAAATCTTAGTCTCAGGAACGATTGTAGGGTGCCATCTTGTTTAAAGGTCTCGCTGCTGAGTAGTGTAGTAGGCATGTTCCACAAATAGGGTACAAAATAGAGATTGTAAATGCTTCGGTTCTTTATTTTTGTTTGTTTTTAAGAAATGTTTCTAAAATGGTCAGTGAAAGGGGATTGCCTTATGCTTTAGAAAATGTTGATAATTAACCTCAAGAGGACAAAGTGAAAATTACATTAGCTGTTTTATTTTCCGTTAATATTAATTAAAGTTTGCCGATTTTGCAGACCTGTTAATGCGCTGGCCTGTCAAAATGTGTAAATACATTTTAAACACCTGATTTTTTTTTATTTTTGTAATTGTCTAGCAAACAAATTAATTATTTGATAATTACAAAATACAATAATTTTACAATTATACAAACAATGTATGTATGTATGAAGTTACTAATTAAAAGTGCCTTATGCATGGAAAAATAATGGGTGTTATATATTCTTGGGTACTACATCTGTATTTATTTATTTTCACAATAAATATTGTCACTTCTGTCACTTCTTCTTCTTTCAAAAGTCTGCCTTTAAAAAATACTCTCAAGTCTAGTCAGCCCTGAGCTGTTTTGAAGCCAGGACACGAACAGCACCCTCTGTGCCCAGTGGAGAGTGGCGTGTCCCTGGGGAGCAAAACTGGCCTTGTCGCCCCTGGTGCTGAGCTTCTGAAGGGTGGGGAGGAGGAGTTTGTGGGTGGTTGAGAGAAAGAAACAAGCTCCAGAAGAGACAGAGGCTTCAGGACAGAACTACAACCACACTCACGACTGTCACTGAGATCTCTCAAAGAACAGACAGCCCTACATGACTCAAGCTATCCCTCACTGTCATCACACTGTCACCGGTAAAAGAGCGAGAGACAAAGAGAGAGAGAATGAGAGAGAGACAAAAAAAGAGAGACGGGTGGCCTGTCTTGGTGTGACAGAGCGTGAACTAGACTGTGAGACAGACATACCTGAGAGAGAGAGAGAGAGAGAGTGAATGTGGGGATGAGGGCATTTATGGCAGTAGGGCTTCCTCATCTGTAGCACCACATCTGAGGTCTTGAATTGTGGTTAACAGCATCTCTATTACAACTTCTCCAGGCATGATTCTATCAGGGGTGATCAGACCATGCTTTTGTCGTTTATTTTTATCACCTGTGCTGGGGAAGCAAAAATACGCTATCTACAGTGAAGCTATTCAAGAGCATGTTTTAAATATATATCATCAAATTACAAAGAAAAAAGATTTTTAAGTTAATAGTCTCAATACTGTCAATATCACGTTAGTTATCACCAAAACTCTTCAGCCAGAAGACATGAGATTTACAATAACCTTTCTTAGCTTCTAAAGGTTGTTTACAGTAATGTACTGAAATAACTAAACCAAAGTCCTGTTGCAATAAGAGAAATCTCAAGCTTTGAAACTGTAATGCAGTGGGAATAATTACTATTGTGAGTTTTGAAAGAACTGTGTGTTCACAACAGCAGGTGTACAGACGCACCCCAGAAAAACAAACAGTACAAAAAAACAAACAGTCCTGTGTTTGTTATAGCCTCATTTTACGTGGCTGCACATATTTCTTGGTGAGAAAAGTGGCCAACTCTTTTCCAAACAGCTTCAGAAATGTGATACGTCAGTTCTCATACTCTTTAAAATTGCTGTTTACCTCGCATTGGCACAGAACACATTCACAAATGTCTGACCAGATCTGCTGTCTAATTCCAGCTTTCTGCAACATCGATTTTGTTCTCTGGACACATGGAGACCCGTCAGACCTCTAATCATTCTCTCAGATGGCTGGAGACCTGCTTGTGTGCCCTTTGAGATAGAGGACAGACGTTCTATCTATAGCTCACACACTCTCATGTTACTCTTTTCTTAGGTGAAGTCTTATTGTGTGTGACCTCTTTAAAACGGTTTGAATAAGTTGGAAGACAAAGAGTATAAATGTTCTCACTTCCAATCTGCCTTTGTCTTTCCGGAAGGTTTTAGAGCTCCTTTGTATTCTCTTGTGTCTTCCTGTCGTTCGAGAATTGAGTTAACCCTTGTGACTTCAAGGAAAATAAAAAGATCTCCGCTCAACCTAAACACCCAGAGATAAAAACAGAGTTGTAAACGTTCTTTTGAGTTACAGCCCGACAGCCAGAAGGCAGTCACAGGAGACAGATCGGGTGTTAATATGTACAATGTTTGATCAGATCTGTAGGAGATGTGGTATCGGAGAAGACAGATAATCTGTTTAATATAAACAGGGTAAGATCGGTCCCCAGGCCCACGGAGAAACAGGGACAGCTGGGAGATGAGATGAAGGAGCCCATCAGAGATGTTTCTGACAGTTCCCGAAATTGCATGGGAGTTTGGAGGCGAGTTCTGCCGTGTCACAGAAAACTTGATGCTTTCTATGTCATTGAGATGAATCAGGCATGTATGCACTGCTTTGATAGGTAATGCATCTCTCCAGCAAGGCTGTAATCTGAAATCAGGTGGATATTTTGAGTCTCATAAAAGCGTTCAGTATCTCACCATGGTATCGCTCAGATACTGAAGTCATGCTGGTTTTGGGTAAATCTGTTTTTACCACAGTGTTACTCTGCATACTGTCACACAAGAGTAGCTCTAGTGTAGACAGGTTTGTTTATGATGAATTTTTAGTTAGTTTTAACACAGCTTGTAGGTAGTTTCTAACAGTTACCAAGCAACATTGCTTTTTATATTTACAGTGCACTGTTTTGAATGTTATAATAATTGTTTTTAAATAGTCTTATAAAATATGAAGCAGCTGTTTGTTAATAATGGATAAAAGTGTCTGCCAAATGAAAACAGGGAAAATAATCCACATACAAAAGAAAACAGTCAAATCGAATCAAATATTTTTTTAAACAATTTTTATGCCTTGATATACGAGATCATACTGGTTTTATCACCCGCCCCACTAGTGTATATGTTTTGAGACTTGGCACAGAATAAGTGTTTGTGTGTGTTTGTGTGCATTTGTGTGCGTTTGTTTGTGTGTGTTTGTACGCCTCAGTGTGTTGGTGCTCTTCCCAGGGTGCTCCACACTCATTTTCCACTCAGCTAAAGGATTGCGGCCCAGTGGGGGGCATTGGCCCTGAGGTCTCTGCTGGGAATAATCGGGTCAGAGCCACTGGGCTGCGTAATGACTCTCCACGACACTCTTCCTCCATCATCTTCCTCTGTATCCCTGCTGTCTGCCTCCTTCCTCCAGTTTCATGCCTTCTCTCTCATCCTTCTCCCCCTCCCTTTTTCCAGCCATCCCTCTTCCTGGCTCTCCATAATGATGCTGATGGGCTCCTTTCTCACGGGGGCTCCGGGGGTCTGGTTCACAGTGCTGCCTCTAAATTTAAACCTGCCATTTGTCAGCATGAATGCTCCTTTGGTCGGCCTCTCTCTCTTTCTCTCCTTCTCTCTCTCTCTTCCCAATGTTTCTGCCTATATATCTAGGTCTCTCGCCCGCTATGGTTTTTAATGTACACCACAGTACAGTACATCATACGAGGATGGCATGCTTCATTTTGAAAGCATTTCATTTCAGGGCTCATCTGATTGGCCGCTAACTTACAGTTCAGCTCAATTTCCCACAGTTCTCTTGGCTCTCATCTGTGGTGACACTTAAATTCAGGCTTAGTTAGGTGATAGCTAGCCATGCACGAGAGGACACAGGGAAACCATCCCAAAGGGAGGCTCGATAACCGTCAGGAGGAATCTGTATTTAAGTGCATATTCAAATATTCAGTGACTCACCCAGTGATCTTACTTCACTATGACATGTAGAGTGTGAACCGTCTATGATTCTGTCTATGTCTTTAGTGGTTAATTCAGTGGTAATACAGTTGTCCTTTATGCTTTAAAGAAGTTCACGCAGACATTTCTGGAGTATAATTGGCCGAGGAACAGCAGGCGTTTTACATTAAACACTTTTTCTTTGTTATCAAAATTATAAGAGCTGAAATGCTTCTGGTTTTTCCCTCTTGCTGCTCTCTCCCTTTCTTATTCTTGTATTTAAATGTTCATTAGCCATGATATTAAAATTTCTAAATGCATCTAAAACAACTAAGGGTAACATGGTGTGATTTTTCATATTTAAATGTCTGGCACTATTAATATTTTAAACCCAGTGTTTAGAAGTGTTATCACAAGCTGAGCAGAAATAAATACAAGGTAGGCTACATGAATAAAATATACAATGCTTAATTCTCGTATACTGTGCACTACATAGTATACACTGTATACTGCTTGCAATTTGTTTAAACTGCTATTGACCTCACCATGTGTATTTTCTTTTGAGTAT
The DNA here is from genome assembly GCA_036877525.1 of Chromobotia macracanthus. Lineage (NCBI taxonomy): Eukaryota > Metazoa > Chordata > Actinopteri > Cypriniformes > Botiidae > Chromobotia > Chromobotia macracanthus. Next base: position 6,061,080 of record JAZGTH010000012.1, on the reverse strand, counting down.
GCTGCATCAAATTGAGCCCATAGTATCATGTAATTTTTCCATTTTTTGAGTTTTTTTTTTATTAGTTTTAGGGTCTTAGTATGCAGTCTACTCTTGCACACTTGTAATAGGTTATCCAGACATCTCATTCATTCCATGTACATACTGTGCACAGTATATATACTGTATGCTTTATATACAGAGTTACTCTCCAATATTTATCATAATAAACCTCCTTCTGCTGGACAAACCATAAGATTCCACTTTGAAGCTGTGAACTCTGCTAGGTTTCTGTCACACGTGAATAGTTTAGCACCTCATGTACCTCACATTATAAATTAGTCTTGCCGAAGTAAGTTGGTGTTATTTTTTCAGTATGAGCTCAAACTCACACTTATGGTAAATTAACAGTTGTAGTCAAACAGCAGGTAAAACTTTGTTAAATATTTTAACAAACATTAATTTACCTGCTTCTGGCTCATTCTTAGCTTCATCTTTCTTCATCTGTTATCTGTAAATCTGTGGGCTTTGATGTGTGAGGCAGCACTAGCGTCACGAGTCTTTTTCCCGCAATCAAAACAAATTGAAATGTAATAAATAAATAAGCTAACCAGGATATTTAATTTTCATGCACTAATTACATGCTTTTATTTATTTATTGATGTTGATGTCTGTTTATTTATTAGTGTAGGCTCTGCTCCGCTGGCATGAATTATGTAATGGAATTTGGGTCAGTGTGCCACAACAGAGGGTCACGGGGGAAACAGGAAGGGGGCGCACAAAGCGCAGGGCGAGATGCCAGGAGGGCCGTCCATAGCGTTCTGCATATGCCCACTTCTGCACCCCCAATTTTTGTGTATTTGCTTTGATGCGATTTCATTTCCTGTTCATTATTTATCAAAGTAGAACATTTCTTCATGTTCAGACAGCATTTACATAACGAGGGAAACAAATTAGCCCTTCGTCTTCTAATCGAGCAGTTTACTTTACTAATGATAAGGCATTAAAACAAACCTCCCGCGTGTTGACAGGTGTGCGTGCAATGACTTATCAAAGAGATCACCAATTCATTAGATGGAAAAGCATTTGCAGTGGGAATGAGACCGTTTTAATAAACTCATTTAATCACATACAAACACACACAAAGTATATAGGGTGTGGTACGTGTGTATACACACACACAATTCACATGAAATGACAAACATTTTCTTGTCAAAAAGAATGTTGAGCGGGCAGAAAACAGAGGCAGGATGGGTTTAATTTACCTTTTGATTCTGAAAGGTTGTGGCTTTGTAAAGGGTAATTGGATGGGAGGGGTTAAAAAATAAGAGGGCTTGATGATATCAGCTAAAAGGGAAAGTCATTTCAAAGACAAAAGTTTATTACAGTTTGGTGAAAGATTATTAATTTGTTCCAAAAAGAGTAGAGCATTAAGTAAGTTGGGTACATTTTGAGTTAATGTTGTCTTTATCTATTTTTCAGATGGATTGAAGAGTAAAACACACAATGTATACCCATACACATGTTGCTTGTTATTCTGCTGTCATTTTACTCAGGGCCTGAATTACACAAGCGTGCTTGTAAAGACTCATAAAAGTGTTTTAATAGTAATTTCATGACAGGGTTTATAACCCCTTAAAAGAAAGAAAGAAATAAACAAATATCCCTCATCCACTTACAAGCTTCCCTGACTGTTTCAGCCACAACATGTAAAAGCCCCAGTAAACTATAAAATAAACACACAACACTTACATGCCCCCTATTGGTGATTGTTGGTAATGCTTGTCTTTAAACAGGCTTCTATGCCCACAGATTGTCCTGTTGTGTGTGTTTGTGTGCGTTTTTGTGTTTGTTTGTGTGTGTTTGTATGTGTGTGCTTGCATAAGAGGTGCAGACAGAGGCTAAGTGAGTTATTAGGTGTGATTGCGAACCACATCCTCACCGATCCTCATCCAGAGACACACACAAGAACAGTTTGGCTCTCCCATAGTACTCTTAGTTTTTACAGTTTCACCACCCATCGCTTTTCCCGGCATATATTTGTGAGCGTGACACGCATATGTGGGCACACGCGTGTGTTTGAACACATACCACGCAGCACGCTTATTAAATCAGCCTCAGAGAGGGATTCAGGCTGAGCGAACGGGCCACAAAGAAGGCCATTCTGATTAAAGGCGTCTTAGACCTGCTTAGCACAGAAGCGTATTGAAAACGGATGATTGTTGCCATTTAAATCGCTTTCCTCTTTTTTATTCACTGGCAGATTATTCCCATTTTCATTCTGTTTGTTGAGTTCTCTGCAGTAGGCTTCTTAACTTTTCAATTCATTCTCAGTTCTAGTTCTCTCTCTCTTCTACTGTGCAGGTATTACCCTGCCACAACTGTCATTCGCTATAAACTTCTCTCCCTCTCAAAAGGAATCGGCTTCATTCTCATTCGTAGTTAATTGCTTCAGAGATTTGAATACAGCCAATCAGGATTAGTCGTGGGAACGGCTGAGAAAAACCAGACCGTGACATGCTATTTTACCCACAAGTTGTACTACAGACAGGTAGAGCGTAGAAGTATTTTAAATATTTGAGTATTTTCACCGAACAGCGTTCTTTGCCGTGTGGTTATTTTTCCAGAGGATTATAAGAAGTGTTTTGGAACTCTTGACAAACTGTTAAACTCTTTTAATTCTCATTGGAAATTTTATTTTTTTAAGAGTGAGGCGTCTCAGCTCGGTGGTGAATTACAGTTGCTGGTTTGAAACGGTTGTAAATGTGCCAAACCACAGGCCTGAATTCAGAGCGGTAATGAGACGGGTCCGAATTGGGTGTCGCGGTATGGGTGCAGCCTGCTGATTGGCTCTGTGACCCAGCGTTGTGAACGGATCACAGTAGATGGTGTTTAGATCTAAAGGGAGGGTTTGTGAGCTCTGATTCTGTCCACCTGCAGAACCCAAGTCCCATGAATGCACGTCATTAAGGGCCGAACACAAAGCTGGCTTGTCCCCCAGCCCGTCGGGCCCACTCTTCTACCACAAATAGAGTGGCTGTTGTTTTAGCACTACAGAGAGAGACAGAAACTGGATAGAGTCACTAAAACCAACTGGTCTTTCACTCTCTCTCTGTTTCCCTCTCTCCCCCTCTCGCTCTCTTGTGAAATATGAAACAGAAATATAATGCATGGATTTGGACTGGTAACCAAGCTTGGGTTCCATTTTCTTCATGCTGTGTCGGTCACAGATGGGAGATGGTTGGATGCATTTGTGCAGCTGTTTATTTTCCCATTCTGTCGAATGCTTTGTCTTTCTTTCGCTGCCTGTCTTTCTCCTCTTGCTCATTGTTGCGTGTTTTCTTTTGTCTTTGTTTTCCAGGTGCACGAGGAAGGAGAAGTGCGAGCGGTCATCCGAGCCTCGCCGTTTCGCCTCTGATATAAAGCAGTGTGTGAGACTGAGCGTTCACCCCAACAACATCTCTGTGTCCCAGTACAGTGTCATGGTAAGCAGAAAGCCTGGCACATAAGCAAAATAGCCATCTTGTATTATATTATTTATATTATATTATGGCATAATATAAATGTGTTTTTGGCCATTGATCATTGAATTGATGGATGGATATGGGATGGATGGATGGATGGATGGATGGATAGATAGATAGATAGACGGACAGATCGATGCAGTTGTGATGATTCACTGTTCCATTCCCATGTAATCACTCCATAAAATATCCTGGTCTTTATTCCCAAAGGAATACTGAAGAAATACTGAACCCCTTTAAGTGTTTTTGAGGATAAAGCCAAATGCTGGATATATTGACATTAGCTTCCACTAATTCAGTTATGGAGCCCGTTGCTGCTCTGGCTCCATCATTAATGCGATCATGCTCTTGTAAGTTCAGCCTTTATGGATCTGCCTGTTGCACTGATGCATTTTATGAAGACACGTCATGCGGCTCATCCCAATCGTATGTGCATGTCGATTCAGTGACACACAGCTAAACATTCCATGCAGCAAAATTCTGGGTGGTTGAAGATGAGCTGTGCCTCATCAGATCTCACATGGTGTCTGATTAACTCTGAATTCGTATATCTGCACCCACATCTCGGATCAAGACAGTTACTGTTTCTGTCGGTTGTGTTGGCTGATTGCTGGGTCAGCTAAATGCTGACTCTCACATTTGCTTGTCCAGTGTGTGTGTGTTTAAAATCCATCAAAGCAGGCCATGGTTTCAGACCTTATCCTCCTGTAATCCAGCACCTCCTCTGAGCCTTCATATCAGATTAACAAGAAGATGGTTTTTCAGCTGATTCAGGATCTGTGTTCTGAGCCCAAAATCAAAATTCAACTACTAGGTGACAAGAGAGCTAATGAACTCTCCTTACATCAGCATATAAAGCCAATACTATGATTGCCAAGGAAACTGTTTAACGGGCCCTAGATATGTTTACAGATATGCAAAATCACTATACATTAAGTACTGTATATTTTTAATTGAGAGCCTTGTGTACATGGTATCCAGGCAACCAATCAAAGCAGATGTCTGACTATTTAGTCGCAGCTATGTTTATCGTCATTGACAAGTCAATGTTATGCTTTCCGTAGAGAAATAATGTCACAATGAAATGTAGTGATAAAGTCTTAAGGGTGTAGCATGTAATTACCTAATGTATGAAATATATAATGTTCTGAAAGGAGGGTTAATGTTATGACGTGTCAGCGATTTATCCACACAGCATCAGCGAGAGAGTTTAACCTTTTGTAGACTGAAATTACCTTCAGGAAAACAACACCGCTGTAATGCAGAAGATTGCGAACGGTACACGGAAACACAACAAAGGCATACATGCTATTTTTTTTACCTCTTTCATTATTAAATACTTGTTATTTGAGGAGAAAAGCACAGAGCTCCTTTATATGGTCTGTATAATGCAAATGGGACTGAAGAAAGTTTCCCATTTACATGTTACATTTCTGTAGAATACGTTTCATCTCATAACCTTCACATTAACAACCCATTCAACTACCCTTACTGTGAGGTTGGTTCTTTTTGAAACTACTTCAGGTAATTATTTTCATTAATACACAGGCTCTGTGTAGAGCAGAGCACACAACATTATCTGGAGGATTATAGTTTCAAACTAGTTGTTTACGGAAAACATCACTCATGAACTCAACGCTATAGGTGCTCTCAGATTTCATTTAAATGTAGATTGAATTTTTCTGTGTGATTTTAAAATACGACGAGGGACAATAAGTGCAGTCGCGCAGCTCTCGGGGTCTCCGGAGGGTACTGCGACGACTCTGTTCCCTCTCCTTGCAAATCCCGAAGCATAATTAAATTCCCATGTCAGCATTCGAAGTCCACGAGAGCCTGCCGTCTCAACACGTTCCTTAGTTGAGGTAGGAGGTAATCAAGTAAACTGCATTTTGTTTGTGGGGTCTCTCTGGTCAGTGAGCGAGGTGATTTTCATATTTATCGCGGCCGGCGCAAGTTCGTTCGCCGTCGCTCGCAATGTAATTGAAGAAATTCTCTCTGCATCCTGCTGTAAAAGGAAAAATAAATTAAATCCCAGAGTGGCACTGTCATCCACCATCGTATTCTGAATGGAAAGTGGGGACGAGAGAGGGGACGAGATGGGAAGAGTGTCTGCTTCATGTCCTGCCTTTTTATTAAACAGCAATCTAAAAACAGCCCCGGTCAGCCGTTCTGTTGAGTAAAGGGTGTTTCAGTCCATATCACGAATGTAATGCTGGGAGCTGCCACAGCCGAGAGGGTCCATGCCAGGTTGCGGCTTCCCATTAGTGTAGATATTCCGATTTCATCCACTTCACCTCCCCTGATGCACCTACAGGGAATTACTGAACGTTTCCCAAAACAACCCCCTACTGACTACATCAACTGAACAGAGCCTTAGTAGATATTTTAAACTGTTGTGTCTTCTGTCATACAGCTTTATTATTCTCTCCTCCTGCAGTCTCTTTCTCACTTCTCGTATGGTAACATGCATTTCGTATTGGGATAGCGCAAGGTGGATCGCACTTATTGTCATGCATTTTGATGCGTCTCCAATGTGATCAAATCAAATTAACCAAAAATGTTCTATCATTGACAAAATTGGGTCTGTTGAGTCAAAAGGTTTGAGTAAAGGATGCTAATACATTTTAAAATGCTTCTCCTGATCTTTCATTTAGAACTTATTAAACTTACTGATCCAATCACAGTCTGATAATGGTGTGTCTTGGATGTATTTACACTTGATTTTTAATGTTGTGCTATCTGACAGTTGTGTCACGTTAATGGCAGTGGACCTTTGTTTTGAACCCATGTTGCTTTCTCTTTCTTTAGTCTGTTCTGTTTCTTTAGTCTTCTCTTCTTTCTCTGTCGTTCACTTCATGCAACTCTGGTGTCAGAGCCAGAGGGCATTGTGGGTAACAGTGATGGAAAAGACACGCAGTGAGAAAGACCAGCAGCTCTCAAGATGAGAGTCATAAAGAAAAGAGAGAATAAAAACTCACCCCTCAGCCCTTTCTCTCTCTCTCTCTCTCTCTCTCTCTCTCTCTCTCTCTCTCTCTCTCAATACTCTCTCCCTCTTTCTCACTCGATTTCCCACCCTCTTGTGTTCAGTGAAACACATTAGAGTCAGTGCAGGCTGACTGATAGATGAGTGAAGTCTCTTGATGTATCAGGACATTGTCCTCCAGGAAATTTAGAAGATATGTGACCACCGGTTCAATGGCCTGATTTGGGCGCACAGCTGGCCACGTGTCAGCTGGGATATTTATGGAACGGTCGCGTTTGTTTTTTCAAGATGTCTTAATGTCTGCGGTTGGATTGAAGCTTCCCATGTGTGAAGTCTACAGACTTCCCTCTCTCTCTCAAGAGCCTTTCAAATCACAGACGTGAGAAAAAATCCACATTACAGCAGTTTTAGGGCCAGCAGCATGACAACACCTAAATTGAAGTTTATTTTGTGTGCACGTACTGTCAGCTCTGTTTCACATTTGAGCTACGGTCACACTAGACTTCAGCTAGTACGTGAACACAGGACAGGAAAAACAGAAGCACATAAGAAGAAGATAAAGGATTTTGCTTTCCGTTGCATACCAGATTTGATCAGTAGAGGACTGAAGCATTACAGGTTGATCTTTTAACTACAAAGAATACAAGCTTCAAAGCTACATGGTTTTTACAGGGTCCCTATTTGTTATTTCTAACTTAACATTTATTTAAAAGAAACCAAGGGCCCCACTCATTGCTCTTTCCTTAAGTAATTCCAAATGCTCCAAGCCAAGTGTGACTGCACCTGTAGAATAAAAGGTGTATTAATTAACATTACAAACCTGTCTGTTCTGTCCTTTATTGCCTGTCCTTTATCACTATTTAACAGGTTGTTTCGCCTTTCTCTTTGACAGCTTGTCCTGGAGGCACATAATGTGCCAGAACTTTCTGCAGGGGTCAACTGCACCTTTGAGGACCTGGCGGAGATGGACGGCCTGGTGGAGGGAAATCGCATCACCTGCAGCTCTCCTGCAGAGAAGGAAGTGCCACGCATTGTTGTGGACCAAGGTGTGAATATACATCATCACCAACCAATCAAACAAAATCTAGATAATGACACTCAGTATACTAAATGACACTCAGTATACTTACCAAGGCTAAAGTATACTCCTAAAAACACCAATATTTCACTTCCAACGAAACCCAAGAAGTGAATTTGGTGTTTATTGATGGGTCAGGGTGAACTAGCCTCAATACTGAGGTATAAGCTGAGACTAAGGCTGAGACTAAGACTAAAACTAAGACGGCTTTATAATTGGAATTGCTGCATGACTGGATGCTCTTCATACTCTGGAGATGCTTGATTTGCATCAAAGAGAGAGAAAGACAGTCTTCGAAAGAGAGTGAGTGTGAGAAATGTAAGCACCTGAGCAGAGACGAAAGTTTACATGCTCATTATCTCGCCTACAGCTGTTGACTTTTGCCGCAGGACGTGTTTTGTAATTGAGTGAATAAAGGTCGTCAGGAGGGAGACAGTTTGGCATTCTGTCATTTGCTCTCTCGCCCGTCTCTCTCTCTCTTTCATGCTTTTGTTCCGAGGCTCCATTGGCAGAGAGATTTGAGAGGTTTTTCGAGTAAAGTGATTGGATTGGTTCTCCAGAACCGATGACACTCTTCACTCCATCTGCTCGGGCTGAAAATGGTTTTGACAGCATTCACTCCAGCAGATAAAAGAGAGAAAAGATTTTTTAAGAGAGAAGTCTTGCTCTTCCTCTCTTATTTTGCGCTCGCCGTTCAACGATTCTGTTCTCATCATCTTAGTTCTCTTGCAGACGCGGTTGGTTACTCCAGCATAATTAAAATGAGCGCACATCTGGGCAGCTGTCTAGAGGCTGGTAATTTTTCATAATATGAAAATATCTCGACGTGAAGATAATAAAGATGCGTGTTTCTGCAGAAATGGGGGAATACTCATCTGCGTTTACTTCATAGACAAAAAAATTATGTAAGATACAAAAACGATACACACAAATAAAAACTGTCCGTCTACATTAGCAGAAACAAAATGTTCTTTCTGAATATCTGATATCGAAAGCACCTGTGAATGAAATCAGCGAGCCATCGTCATGTGTTAAAATAGTGTTTTTTTGGGGCACAGCAGATGTGGGCGTGTGGGTAGATTTAGTACGAGGTGTGTGAATAATGATGCATGGAAGTCTCATTGGAGATGTGACGCTAGTCAGGCCACCATGAAATTACAGGTCGGCTCAGTCTGCAAGGGCCCAGCGTTTCGAAATGCCGCAGCGCAAACACACACAATCACACACTACTGGATATGTACACTATTACACAGTTGAGGGCACACACACACACACACTACTGGATGTGTCCACTATTACACAGTCGAGGGCACACACACACAGACACACACACTACTGGATATGTACACCATCTAACAGAGAGTTTGAGCCTGGGGCTTCAGTCAGTATTTGGAGCATTTATTTAACCCCTCATAGTGGGAGGCATCATTAAAAACAAAGTGGATTAAGGCTGTTTTTGTGGATTTTGTATTCACACACACACACACACACATATAGAGATATATAGAAGGGAAGGAAGGAGAAGATTTAAAATAAGGTGATTTATTAGCTGGCTTGAGTATTCTGCCGTTTCCTCTTGTTCTGTAGCATTATAGTAACCACGTATGTCCTGAGTAACTCATTAAAGGTGGACACACACTTCAGCACGTGGCAAGGGGGTCTACATACACACACACACACACACACACTTCAGAAATACCAACCATCAAGGTAACGTTTAGGTGAGCTAATTAGGACAGATTCAACGTCAAGCACACTTTATAGTGATCGATGAATGATTCACTTTTTGTTGAAGAAACAGCACATGACAGGGAAATAGTGTTTTAAGAAAAAGGGATACATGAATGGGCAGAGAAAGAAAGAGAGAGAGAGAGAGAAGGGGAAAAGTATGATCTTCCTTTGAGAGGGGAGATGTTGTGTCTGTCTTGTTGAATTAAACATGAGCTTCTTCATTAGCTCAGACAAAAGCACACTGAAGATGGGCACTTTTGTGCCACATTTCCATTAACTCATACAGGTCTCTCTCTCTCTATGTCTTAGACATGGATGTTTTCATATGAATGGGTTTTAGGAATGGTTCATGACTGGTTTATCATTATTCTGTTTATAGAAGAAAGTATTTTAATCACCTTTAATAAAACTCAATTTACATAATTAGCCTAATGTCAATTGGGAATGTTATTATGAATACATAAGGTGACTAATAATGAAATAATTGCAAGGTTAAAAATATGTATTGATTGAGATTCCAAGCTTGTTAAACGTTTCTGTTGCATGCGTTTCACGACAGTTTTACAGTGGTCGGTGATTGGTCAAACATTTCCAGCCAATCACAGGCTTTGTTGTTTTCTCCACTCCAGCAAATTTGAAATGCCTTTGTCTCCGTCTTAGTGATTGAAAACAGTGATAAGACACATAGTTGTTTATATGGAAATAGCTTTGAGCTTATCTCTATCAAACAATCTCTGTAAAATTCAATAATAATCTACAACACTTAACACCTTCATCCCTCTTTCCACTTCTTAGGTGACCATCAGATTGTGCAGCTCTACCTCAAGTCAAAGGAGACGGGATTAGCGTTCGCTAACACTAGCTTTGTCTTCTACAACTGCAGTGTTCACAAATCGTAAGTGTCTTATATATAGACTTATAATAGTTCACCCAAAAAGTTTCTATAATTATTAACTCATTTACACCTAGTTGGAGAACTGTAAGAGCATCACTCATCTTATTAACCATTAACTCTCAACCTTAGTGTAACGTCCCACCAGTTTTCCGCTAAACTCAAGCTGGCAGCATTAATCAGCACCCTTTACTTCCCTCAGATGTCTGTCCTGTGTTGGAAGCCCCTACCAGTGCCACTGGTGCAAATACAGGCACACCTGCACGCATGACCCCAGCAGCTGCTCCTTCCAGGAGGGCCGTGTCAAACAGCCAGAGGTGAGTCACTCCTGATTGGTCACACACTCCAGGGTCCGGAATTTGTAATTGGCCCTCATCATTCTCAATTGGACTTAATTGAGCTGATTGGTGCAGAGGTGCCGTTCGGGTCACTTCCTGATTGCGTAACATTAGCCAGCATCACTCCGACAAGTTGAGCTGCTTTCTGCATGTCTGATTGCTTTGAATTGGACTTAATTTTCATTAAAACTCTAATATTTCTGTCTGGATTCCCACCAACATCATATTCCATGTAAATTATCAATAATATTGGCACTACACGCATGCCTTGAGGCCACCGCAGGCCTATTAGATTAATTAAAAGCTCAGCAATCAGCACTCTTTGATGAAAGCAAACCCCTTCCTAACAAATTCTCAGAGAGATGATGGAGCGGGTTGAATCATAGACTCTGTTTCACTGAAATGCCTTTTAATCCCATCCAGCAATTTCAGGTTGTAAGAACATTTCCGTAATGCTTCCATTAAGTAACAAAAAGTGTTATTAAAATTAATTCAAATTGAAAATGTTATTTTAAAAGTTCTGGGAATGTTCAAAATTCCCAGTTTTTTTATATGCTGTATCATTGATATTGCTTGGTTATAAGAACATTATTCAGATATTGTTTTAATTCTGTAGCGTTTCTAAAACATTTCAGTAACAATTTAAGAGTGGTTTTTGATATGATATATAACATTTAAAAAACCATGTTTCCTGTTAGCTGGAAATCCCCCCTCAGTGGTCTATGTGGTGTGGCTCATTTGCATCACACGTCTGAAAAAAATCTGTGAGCTAGTATGCAGATATGATTACATACGTGTGCTTAGCTTTGAAATGAGAAATGAATTATGAGCACAGCAGTCCCCCAGAGGCTGTGTGTTTTAGCCACACAATTGCGTAGCCTCGTCATTTAGCATTCATTAGCATCTCTTAACGGAGCGTTTCTCTGGCCGCCAACATTTGGCGTTTCAATTATCAAATGGCCACACAGTCAATATTGACCAGGTTAATATTAGGATTCTCTTGTGTGTCTAGTGACTTCCGCACAAAGCCGGGACTGAATATTAGCACACATTAATGACATTTCCACTGGATGTTTTTGTTTGAGTTTTGTTTTAAGGCAGATGTTTTGTCTGGTTAACGAGTTTAATTTGGATTTCATTAACCCTTTGTACCAGGGGTCTCAGATTCCCCCTCCAACTCTGGGGGGCTTAGAATTAATGACCGTGGATGTTTACTGTGCAAATCCTCAGAGCAGACAGAGTCGAGTTAACTTCGCACTGAAAAATGAGACGACCTTTCTTGCTGACCTTCCGCAGATTTTTTTTGTGTTTTATACCAATTAAGGGATCGTTGAGGGTGATCTGAATACAGGCTGATCTTTAAGCAGTTGGGGAAGTGAAAAGACCCCCCACAGTCAGAGTCTGTTTCAGTATGTGCTTTAGCGCTCAAGACCACCGAAGAAGAGTCCACATATACCAAACAAAACGTGTCACAGCATAAGAATGTCGTCTTTGCCAAGATTGAACCACAGTACATCTGCCATTCACAGTCTGTCACATTGAATCTGACAGCCCCTCCTGAGCTGTCTGGTTTTTCATTTCATTATCATCTTTCAATTTGCGTGACACTTTTTTGTTTAATGACAACAACAAAGAAATTATGTTTGGTGCCAAAAATTCAAATGTAAGTAATTGTGCTCACTTCTCAGTTGGTTTGCTCAGCTGGTCATTTAGATTAAATTGTGTCTGTTATGCACCATAAAATATGCAGTTCAATGGGTAGCTCCACAGCCCCATCAGTAAAGCTGAAGTACATATTTATTGACACCAAATATCATTTAGCATTATGTGTAATATGATTAAAATGCCCATTATTATAATTAGTCACTTTCAAACAATCTATATTGTGGGTAAAAAATAGTTTATATATATTATATACTTATATATATAAACGTACCCATTGAATAATGTTCTGTATTTCTGAGTGTTCACACCTACACACACACACATGCGTGCACATATTCTACTGTGTCATTAACACAATTTGCGATTTGATAAAATTTCCACACTTTTGTATGTTTTCTTTCCTTAAAAAGTAACGGGATGTGTTAAGCTGCTAATTACACAATGAAAATCACAGGATTAACTGTCATTATATTACAGTAGTGTTTTAAAAGCCCCAATATTTTTACTTTAAAGTTATAGTTTCTGTTTCATTGGCTTAACAAAGCAAATCTGGAACCTTCTTAAGTACCTCTGGGGTAAATGTACCACTGGTGGGGAATCAATGACTGAGACGATATGGGTCTTTATTCCTCTCTCTCTACTACTACAGCTGGTGTTAAATCCTGTCAGTGTGTGGCTGTGTCTCTCTCTCATATCTCACTCGTGGCCTCTGGCGTAACACTGCATGACTAAACACTCACTGGCCCGACCCAGACGTTCACAACACTTCAGTAAAGAAGCTCTGCTATGGCTTGGCTTTATACAGCCTGTTAGGAATCACAAAGTGCATGTTTACCATGTGTTACAGGCGAGTGATGTAAATCAGTGGCATGATGTTAAAAAATAGATACATCAGTCAGTGTATCTGTTGTGTTAGTAAAGAATTTTGGATACAGTTGAGGGAATTTGTTTCCTATGATCTTAAATAAGGTTTTGATATGAAGGCTTATGCTTATATGCTTAAATGAAGATTGTACACAGTTTATATAAATAATAATGGTTCATGCATATGAATTTCTTACATTTTCTTACATTTTAATTTAATATTACAATCTTAATTTCTTACCTTTTAAATGAAAACTGTTTAATAGATGAGTTGGGATGATGAGTTGGGAGAGCACATACTGATGAATAATGTATATGTTGAATGCACTGTAAGTCGCATTGGATAAACGCTTCTGCCAAATGCTTAAATGTAAATAGAAAAGCATCCAGCATTTATAGGATTTTCTTAAATACTGTTTAAAAAGTATCCCAGGATGCACCTCTTTGACCTGGTTTAGAGAATGTATTTGTAGAAGCTAAAATTTAAGACAGTTTTGATTTGGGTGTATTTAGATTCAGCATAAACATTTTTGGATCTGATGACTTTACTACATTTACATTGTATGGCAAACGTTTTAATCTGAAGTGACTTACAATGCACTCAGGATTTCCAGAGAATCGAACCCATGACCATGACGTCATGCTCTACCAATTGGAAGGCTGTAACATGGTAAGTAGTAGTAATAGAGAATGAGTAAATGCGTCCAAGCATTTGACTGCTACTGTGCGCTATTAAACATAATAAACAGACAATATTGAAGTACAGAACTGTACAAGCGGAGGTGGATGAGATGCCAGCATGCTAAAGAAGAAGAGAGGTGTGGGAAAAAGGAATTAATCGATCCACTGAACTCTCCACCATCTTATTAAGATTTTAATTGACAGGCACAACCGCCAGCTTTGCCCAATTGAGCTGCAGATTGCGAAGAGGTGGATCAGGATCTGAGAACAGAACCAGACTACCACCTCTTTCCCTCCATCGCTTGCGGCCCACAGGGAGAAACTCAGAACTAAAAATCATTTAGATCAGGGTTGGAGGACAAGAGCTTGAAGAAGAAAATACCAGCGAGGGAGAGGAATGAGAGATGAAGAAAACAAACAGATGAAGCGGCAGGGGTGAGAGAGCGCGGGAGGTGAAGTCTGGCACGGGAGGGAGTGTTTTCGCCCGTGGCGGTAGGAAGGCACGCTAAAGCGAGAGGAGTGAAGGGAAGCCTCGGTAATCACCCAGCAAACAGCGCGAGAGCTGTAGAGAGAATTAGCCGTTTCATCTTCTACCCGACCAAACGCCACCATTACGCGCACACACTCAAACAGCTCTAATTATGGATCTATCAGCCCGTGCCAGCTCGTAACCCTCTGTTCTCTGTGCCAGGGCATTTTTCCTCTCCGCTAGCACTGGGTCAATGACTATCTTTGTCTCTGTGAACACTGAACTTCAATCTATTCCCCACCTACAGTATCTCTTTCTTTAGAGCCTAATTATATCTGTCCTGTTCTGAGACGGTTTAGATTCAGCTGCAGTCAGTTGAATGAGCTTTCTCCCTGGTAGTAAACAATTGGAAGTCAATTGCTGCCTATGTCACTCTACGTTCCCCCTTTGACAAACACATTATTATGCTTCGGCTCGCCCTCGGGTGTCTCTTACCCAAACCGAGACGCTCAAGTGCCTCTTTCATCTGTAAAAAAATGCCTATTTTTTATAATAATTTCACTTTTTTAATCAAACCCTCCTTTGTTTTCTCTCTCAAATGAGCCTCCTCGGGCGTTTCTTGTCAGATTTGACATGCATCACAGACGAGCAACAAAACCAACCACAGCGTCGAGTCATTTGTCTCACGGAAGCATTTTGCCTAAATGTCTCTGTATTAGAGTCCAGTACTCTTCCCGCAAAACTTGTCAGCCGTATCGTGCCCGAGGCTACAGGAATCATGCTGTTACAAGGCTGAATGGACACTAGTTGTCTTTTTGAGCCCCAAAACAGGAAATGCATGCCAATGTGTGGACGTTTATACCTCTTTGATCTGTCTCAAAAAAAATCAGCTTAAGCAATGGACAGTATGAGGCTTGTAATTTTCCACAATCCCGTGGGTGCGGTTCGGCGTTGAGTAAAAGGAATAGAAATGGGTTGTGAAAGAGCGTTTGAAAGAAGTCAATTTATTTATAAATGTATTTTATTTTCCAACTAATGACTCTGCCGAGAGCCATTCTGCTAAGAAATTGTAGTGACTAAGTATGCGCTTGGTTATCAAAAGAAGCTCGCTTGAAATTTTTCATTAGACTGTTTTAATATTAGATTATTAGACGTGAGTCCTTATGGTGGACATTATTGTTTCTTTTATTTTCCTTTATTTTCTTGCTTTCTCTGTCTCTTTCCCTCTCCCATCTCTCGTCCTTCTCTCTTCTCTTCCTCCTTGTAAAGACTTAATAACCTGGCCTGACAAAACCGACTCTAGCAGAACAGCGTCTCTGAAGACTCCATATTAGAGCTTTCCAGCCTTCAATTATGCTGTTGTTATGCTTGGAGTCAATCACCCTCCACATAAAACTGCCACCAAGGCACTGCTCATCTGTCAATAAGAGGTGTAGGGGGGGGCCTGGCCAGATGCCTTCCTAAAGAAGGCAGGGTAACTTTGAGAGATGGGAACAGGGAGTGAGCTGTGGATGGTTGGAGATATTAGTGTTTTAGTAGACGGTTTTCCCTTGCCATGTCTTATTTATGACCAAGACTTCTGCCAATAAATGTGTACACATTATATCAGTATAATAGGGGGATAAATTCATGAAGGAGGTACAGAAAAGGCTAGACTAAGAACTTTTAGGCCCTAGAGATGCCTCAGGCTCCGGGTCCTGTAGAGTATGGGGCCACAGAGCTATTATGAAGGTTCAGTGGCTCTTAATGTGGATTTAGTGACTTGAGCTAAAAGTTGAGTCAGTGTGGGGCCGCCCTTAGCAACACGGTTGTAGCTTTCACAGCCAGCTCAGTGCTGACAGTGAGTTTTGCCCTGATGACTTTAATTTCAGGAGCCTGCATGGGTGGAGATATGAGGGTGGACCTTCGAGTGTCGGATGGGCGTGTGTTGTAAGGGGTGCATTTGTTTATTTTGCATATCATGGCCATCAATATTGGAATGCTTGTGTGGATGCCTGTTGATTTGTGGTCAAACGAGAAAAAACACACAGTGTCCACTGTAATTATCCTACATCAAATTTAAGAAGAAGGAGGGACGTAAAGACAGTTGAGTTGCGCATGTAAGGACCTACTAGTCCAACTGCAGCACACCTTTAAATTCACACTCGGTATCCAATCTGCATTCCACAGCTGCTTCAGTCCAGATAGCACTTCAGTTTGTATTCATCTTACAAATGCAGCCTGAGCACTTTGAACACACAGAACTGCATAAATACCACTTTACGCACCTCAATGGTTTCTTCTTCAGTGTGGGAAAGACAATGTTACATCAGTATTACAGAGTTTAGTCAGCAAAGTAAAAAAAATACTTTGAGTTCGTTCTCTCTCTCTCTCTCTCTCTCTCTTTCTCTGTCTCTGAAATTACATCTTTTTGTCTGTTTGAATTAACGGCAGTCGCTTTTTTCTTTTTGTAGATAGCCTCTCAAATTATCTATAATGGCTTTTTTAAACTGTGCCCTGGAGCAAACCAGCTATGCTAATGAGTTTCAGACCATCATCACTGGTCCATCCCTTCAGCCCAAGGAGTAGTCGAGATGGATTCTGATGTTAGAAATAGGCCCACGTCCATTTTGATCCTCTATATGTTTTAATCTTGAGCTCAGATCAGGCTCAAACTGACAGAAACACACTGAGGAGAAAGATTAGGCATTTTTTGACAGGCTTAAGAACACGCAAAACAAGAGATTAGCATACAATACACGAATCTCAGCTTGAGAGTCAGTCAGGCAAATCAAAACTTGTAATAGATATTGTTGTACTGGTAGAAGCTTAAATCTAGTCAGTGACTTGTCTGGATGAAACTTGATTTTGTCCAGAAATGATGAAGGCCCATTTAGACAACCTGCTTCTTCAGAAATTGAATTAAGAAATTACATAAATACAAACATAAAAATACTGATACAAGGATCTAACGTATCAATGTAAGAGATGAGGACTCATCTTACATGATCTTACATGACATGTTGTTTACATGATTATGACGCCCTATTTTGAGCCCAGATCACCCAGTATGAATTTTAATTTAACACAAATGTTTCATGTTCTGCTAAAACAGGCTTAAGTTTAATTCTTGTTTCTTCTCATAGGAATGTCCTCAGCTGCTTCCAGCAGATCATATCCTGGTACCGGTGAATGTGGTGAAGCCCATCACCCTGCGGGCCAAGAACCTGCCTCAGCCACAGTCGGGCCAGCGTGGGTACGAGTGTGTGCTTACCATACAGGGTGTGGAGCAGAGAGTTCCCGCCCTCCGCTTCAACAGCTCCAGCGTGCAGTGCCAGAATACATCGGTAAGTGTGTTTGTGTAGGTATAAGTGGATTTCCAAAAATGTTTGTGCGTGTATTTGTCTGTACGCTCCAGGGGACACACAGAAACAAGGTGCAGAATTTAAAGCAACAGAACAAGATGTGATAAAAGCACGAGTTTGTTTAGAGAGCGCCTTGTTTTAGTCACAAGTGCATTCTGTTCTGAATACTTAGTGTGTGTCTGCTTGTTGTCCCAGAAGTGTGGGGACTGCAGAGCTCCATTCTGTGCTGTGATGAGTTACCCGAGGATGAACCTGCCATGAATGATAAAAGTGCTCTTCCTGCTGAACACAACTAGTAAATGTGCTCTCTCTCTCCCACTGTCTTCTGACTTTGTTCCCATGGCTACAGTACTCGTATGATGGGATGGAGATGAGTAGCCTCCCTGTGGATCTGACAGTCATTTGGAACGGAGACTTCAGCATTGACAACCCAGCCCAAAACAAAGGTGAGACCTCTGATCCGACATCTCTGTTGCTACCCCTGGATTCAGTTTCCATGGCAACAGGCCAGCGGCATCCTTCCCTTGATACACTTGGTTTACCGCATAGAGCAGTCCGTTTCTGCTTTATCTTTCTTCTTATCTCTTTCTCTCATTTTCTTCCGTTACTTCCTGTTTAACTTGTCTGCACAATTACTTTGTTGCAAAACCTAGAGGGAGCATTTTAATGCATCACCAGGTGCACTTGTGATGGAAAGGCTGGTATTTTGCAGTCCCATAATGCATTGTGACAATAATAGAATCGTTAAATATTGTATAAATAAACATCAGTTTTATTCGGTGCAGATAAGTAACAATGAGAGTAGCTGAATGTAGTAAAACAAAATGACCGAATTTGTGTGTGTGCTTTGTATTTTTATGGTTTATTTAATAATGTCAAACTTTATTGAAAGTGTGGCACCTAGAGTTGCTGCCTAAATAGAGCGTTCCAAATAAATCAGGTTTCATGACGGGTAGGATGCGGTCTAAGTAGGCAGTATGCAGCGGGCAGCTCACTTAGTTTTGGAACAGAGCTAAAATCTCATGTTCACACCTCTTGTCTTCACTTTCTTTGCCTAGACAGCAGGCCAGAGGGGTGCTGTCACAATTAGATCCAGTCTTTAAGCGTTCGGGTGAGCCTGTGCGCCTGCACACCTGTTTGACAGCCAGTCAGAGACCTGCGGTGTAAAGCAGCTGTTCTTTAGCCAACAGGCACCTTCTGCAAAGAAAGAGCGACAGGTAGAGAGAGAGAAAGAGACTGATACATTGGCTTCCAAAGCAGACATGATGAATAGAGACTGAACCCAATACAAGCTGAAATCAATCTTGAAAACACGTTGGTTGTAAATTCTAGAGTTTCAACTTTAAATTTGGGTCTCAAAATTAAATACACAAAACAAAAATCCAGCTAAATTGAGGGAGATTTATGGTTAACACAGGAACCATGAGATTACTGAAAACAAGTCGTATTATTTGCTTTTGATTTGCTTTTGAAGCCAATTTATCTTTTTTAAAGGATGTTTATATCGTTTTTCAGGAAAACAAGGCATGATTAAAAAAAAGGCAATATTAAAAAAAAAAATTCTTAACAAGACACTCTGGCCATTTGAAAAAAACAGAAGTCAGACCAGGTATTACAAATACAGTTTCATTGCTATTAAATGGCATTAAAGTTAACCGTGCCTCACTGAAAGTTAAATAAAAACAAAGACGCTCTCCGCATTGTGTGTGTAAGTGTATTAATAAAGCAGCATTTATTCATCTGTGTGAAGGTTAGGTTAATTTAACAAAGGAAGTAGAGTATGAGAGAGTCCCCTCTTGCCACCCACTGAGGGGGAGCTGTTCAAGGGACATCAGCTGACGGTCAAAACATACAAGCATCTAAACAATTAAAAATGCCTGTCTGGTTGCGATGGAGATGAAACAGTATTGCTGTACCGCGTAGAAGAGGAACGATAAAGTTCAGAGCTTCAGAAGGGAAGGGAGGGAAGAGTGAATAGGAGAGGACAAAATGGGTATTTTATTCTTTCACATTTCCTGCATTATTTCAGTAACTATTCTGTTTATTTCTGCTATTACAAGTTGTGCACATACAAGTATCCTGTTTGCTTTAGTCCATGTCTTCCTATCTAACTTGACCTTTACCCTCTCTGTATCCCCAGTGCACCTGTACAAGTGTGACGCTCGGCGGGAAAGCTGCGGGCTGTGTCTGAAGGCGGACCCTCTGTTCAACTGTGTGTGGTGTAAGGGAGAGAACCGTTGCTCTCTGAAACAACACTGTCCTCACCCCCAGAGCATGTGGCTCCAGCACAATGGCATCAACAGCAAGTGCACACACCCCAAAATCACAAAGGTAAATCTGTGCACCAGAACACACACTACAACTTACTGTATATGATTATATACAGTGAGCTCCACTGTCCTGAGAACAGTAGTGAGGCTACTTTTGTTTTTAGATTTTCCATCAACTATAGAGATGGACATGGGGGAGAGAGAGAGGGAGAGAAAGAGGGGGGGGCAAAAGAATGGATTGGTGTAGGAGATATGATGATGTGACCTTGGCTGAAAGATTAGTGACGAAAAGTGAAGGGATGGAGGTGAGGAGGACCATCTGCATCTCCAACACCATCCACAGTTTGCCATCAAAATGATTGATGAACATCTAGAAAAGAGGGAATGCTGCCTGTTTGAGGACCTCAGGCTGTGATTGACAGCAGATGCACCAGAAGCTTATCAATCACATTCTGAAACCAGTTGGCATGAGAAATCGCTGAGGTGTGGTTGGATGGTTGCCAACTGCCCAGGTCAGAACAGTCCATCCCCACTGCTTCTGCTGTCAGGGTCTGTGAGATGTTTTTAAACAATTTTATCATTAGCCGCCAGGAAAACTAAAAGCACACCAAGATCATGCAAATATACAATGCATTACACTTCTGGTCACTTTAAACATTCCAGTGTATTAATTGTAGCTATGGTTCTAATTACCAATGAACACATTTAAGCAATCAAATGGAGCTAAGCTGAAAAGAACTATGGGTAATGTGAGAAAGTTTCTCCAGAGCAGAGTTCTCCTCACTCCTCATAATCTCTCTCTCGCTCTCTGATTATCACTTTCACTGTCTTTCTTCCAATTGATCGGCCTACAGGTCATAATGTATTCTAATGCACTCGACAACTGTGACATCGCAGACGAAGAATCTTTAGCTGATGCTGAAGTGGATGGTGATTAAGTGTTTTTCCTCTAACAACCGTCAATTAGCTTGTCAAAGTCACAAATCTAATCAACTCCCTATCTCCTAATGAAAAGAGACGGCAGTCTTTCTCTCTTACACATACACATTCATACCCTCATTCTTGCTCCATTCTTTTAACAGTAACATCTCTTTCCAGTAATGTATTGGGGTAGCTCCGTTATTTCATAAATGCCTGCAACGAAAACCAATTTTGAGTAATCAGTTCATACTGTAATACTCAAAAACAGGCCCCCCAGAGCTAACGTGAAATTTGTAATTGGCACAATTGAAATTTTGTTGCAAAATGTTATTGTAAGAGTTGTAAGGATGTTTCCATAACATTTGTTACATTAAGTAACAAAAACATTAAAAACATCAAAATAAAAGTATTCAAACTTGTTTGTTTTAATTTTTAAAACGTTTCACTAACTAGAGTAACATTTTTGATATATGTAACGTTGTAAAAACATTTAACTAATGTTACTGCAAACGTTTTTGATACTTTAAGAGAACATTTAGAGAACATTAGCCAACTTTCTGAGAATGTTGTGTTATTCTGTGCTAAGCACAGCTGGGCTAAGGGCATTGTAAGATAGTTAGAAAAGGAAAGCTGATTACACTGGACTACTAGAAATATAAATTATGACTATACCATAATGTTCTTCAAAATATTTCGACCAGGCAGAGCGTGTTTAAAATTTAAAGTCACAGTCAGAGGTCTTGGAATGTCAATATTCCAGAAGAACCTGAGGAAAACTTGAACATCTTCGGCTAAGGTCAGCATACATGTGATGGGTTAAAGGGAAATTACCTCTCACCAGGCTGCTAATGAGATCTCTGACCTAAATCGGATCATTATCTGGCAGGAAATAATGACAGAGCCTTGATGTTAACCACGTCCATGTCTCCTTTTGGGATTTGATGGTTCCTCGATTAGCCGAGATGAGAAATGGGTGTCCTATATCTAGCCTAACAGCCCTGCTGTCAGTACACTCAGTCAGACCAGACCTCAGGTACATTCTTAAGACACGTAGGTCAAGACTATCAAAATGTGTTTGATAGACTCATTTTATAGCGTTGATGGACAAACACTAATGGGATAATTCATCCCTTGGGATTTCAGCTAAACAATGACCTACATTATTCAAATCATTACAATTATTTTGCAATGCACTCACTGTACTTGCTGGTTTTTACGCCATTTCTACACCAACATTTCAGCAAGCCTCAACAATCAAAACGGGGCACTAAAAGTGTAGTCTAATCTGATTGGCTAATTTTATAGACGTCTATAATACCTAGAGTTAGTTATCCATTAACATTCATCTCAATAGTTGCTCGACTGGTGTAGCTGTCAATGTCAGTGGCCATAGGCTGTAGCCTCATCATCCACCAGCAGGGCCCATGACCCCTTTAATTGCAGCAGGTTAGTGTTATGACCCCACCAATCAAAACACAGCACTGGGAGAACAGTTTATTCTCATTGGCTGGCTGGTTTTGTGACATGATAGCATGTCTAAATGGTTCTTGGTGTACCTCAGTAAGCACAAACAACCCCAGTCTTCACATCATGAGATTTCTGTTTTATAGCACATAAATTGCCAGTAAATTGCCGGTAATGCCCTTAATAGTAAATATATTGAAACGATATCAAAGTGTTTCTTGTTTTAATAGTATGACACCAACAAAACCATGAAGGCTAGCACAGATTTAGCATATTAAACACAAATGAACTCCAATTAGATTGATTTTGGTGCTTCACAGGAGCCCTGGAGCAAAGAACAAAAGGAGTTTGATCACCTGACATGCGCTGATGAAAATAAGCGTTCTCACACACAACCGTGTTTATATTACAGTCTTAGCAGCGTGTGATTTTACATGCTGGTGTCTGCATATTTTTCCTAGATGCCGACTCTGTTCACAAATTAGCATGTCTTTGTTTTGCTATAGGCAGGACTCAGCTGGCTGTGCGGCTGATCATTATTCACCGTAAGCACACAGGCTTTGCTTCCCTGACAGAGAACGGCCCAATTATCTCGCTGAACCAAATCGCTCACAGCTTCTCCCTCTGCTGCCCTCCCCTAGCGCTCGCTGACTCCTGCAGGTGCATGATGGGGATTGTTGCTGAGTCATTTTCTACTTCCTGTTGGCTCGTACCAATGATGGAGATGATAGAGGGGGACGGGAGCTGTCTGTGTTGTTCATTATTTTAATGGAATGATTGGACAAAATGCTTTCCTGTCTCCCCATGGTGACCTGTTGTACAGATAACTCCACTTCGAGGACCACGGGAGGGCGGGACACTGGTGACCATCCGTGGAGAGAACCTGGGGTTGGACTTCAGCGAGATTAAGGACCACGTGAAGGTGGCAGACGTTGAGTGTACTCCAGTACCTGAGGGATACATTCCTGCAGAACAGTATGTGGTTACATTCAGGTCCTTTAGATCCACTGTCACAGTTGATACTAAGGTTACTGGCCCACGGGCGAGTAACTTTGTTTAACTCATGTTTTCCGCTCCTCCGGGTTGCACCAGCACAAGTTTTTTATTATTAAAATAATAATTGGACACTGCCATTAGCTTCTTACCATGGTGCATGATAAAGCTTGACACATGTCAGACAATAAAGATGATGAACTTTTATCTTTAAGGCTTATACATATATTATTATGACAGTGATAAAGAATGTAAAGGAAGACGTTTGAATATTTGGTTTAGAGGTAGGTTTAAATGAATGAAAACAAATGTGTGTGTGTTACAGGATTGTGTGTGAAATGGGAAAAGCAGAGCGAAGCCAGTTTGCTGGAAACGTCCAAGTGTGTGTCGGAGAGTGTCGGACCGAATTCATGGCCAAGTCATCTAAGTACTATTACTTTGTGGTAAGTACCTCAACAAATCATCAGCCGTAAAAATAACCTCCAATGACCAGCCGGCTCTTCTGCCATGATCCTAATCATGCCTGTGTAATTAAAAGCCTTTGCCATTCAGGGGGCTGAAAGGGCCTGGATTTACTGTTATGTCTCTGATAAATAGTAAACCCTTTGGCCTTGTAGCCATCCTGATGTACTTAGTCATATCAGTGGGCACTTGACCCCTCAGAGGGCCGAACACCTGCAAAGACTAACTATAAAACATTTTACAGCTGTCCTCACTCATGTTTATATCCGTCTTCGTTTTTGCCCCTCTTGCTTCTATCATACCCACAGTGCACACACATACACAAAACCCATAATCAGACTGGGACCCAGCTAAACAAATGAATGAAACCGCATTCCAGTTTTTACCATTATAGAGCGATTTTATACCGTTTATCACTGTCATATAAACATTAATGGCTTTTGTGCTTCTGTTCGATGTCGTAATTTGGATTACGAGATTCGTAGGTGAGAAGTGCAATTGTTGAGTTGAGTTCTGAGAAAAAGGAGATGATAATCTGATTTCAAAAGAGAAATGGAGGAATGGAACCTTTATCTGCTTTCATGCGTTGTGTACATATCAATAATTCCCATTGGTCACTTTGACCTTGTTTTCTACAGATCCCCAGGTTGTTGAGTTTAAAGCCCAGTCGGGGGCCTGTATCTGGGGGTACCATCGTCAACATTACCGGCAGCAACCTGGATGCTGGCAGCAATGTGTCCATCATGTTAAAAGATCAGAAGTGCACCTTTCAAAGGTAAAGTCTGATGGACAGTTATAGCACTGCCCTTCATGATGTCACAAATCTATAGGTCGGCTTGCCGTCCACTCAGACTCCAGTGGCTCCAATCTGTCAGAGAAAATCAATACTGTTATTAGGAGCTTGAGAATTTCTGATCTTTAATCAATAACATCAATAACCATCACACCAGTCTTGCATTAGGTGCAAGCACGTCATATAAGTAGAAGATAAATTTAGGCCTAGCATACTCTACCCTTCTCATGGAAAAAGTGTCTACAGCTATTTTTTGAGTAATACAAAACACTGTGCCAATTCACTGATCTTCAAAATGGATTTACAAAGCAGTTTGGAGACCTTTTAACCATTCCAAAACTTTCTAAAAATGTCTCTTATAACTAAACGAAAACTTTTCAGATGTGATCTTCACTTTAAACTTACAAAATTACAAAACTGCAATAAAAAATTCATTAAATATGTTGTGTAATACAAGTCTCTGATAATACGTGCCTCAGTGTGATATAGGGCTAACCTCAGAATAATGCATGGGCTTAGAAGTCTTACATTTTAAAACTGAACTATACAGAGTATTAACTAATCATAAAAGCTGAAAACATTTAGTCTGATTGTTCTTTAAATGTTTAATGATGCAGGAGAGGAGGACAGTGGATAACCTGCCGCTCACACGCCTCCATGCAAGGCTATGGAAATGTGTCTGTATCAGTGTTTGTGGATAAAGCCCACATTCACAAAGATCTCAAGTTTGAGTATGTGGAGGACCCCACAATCACCAAACTGGAACCTGAGTGGAGCATTTTTAGGTCAGTCTGCTACAAAAGTTGGCTTTTATCATATGGTTTTTAATAAAGTAAATGAAATCTTATCAATTTTTATTAATCAAAATCAATTATTTGGCAAACAGCATTTTTTTTATCAAATAAAGAACTGCGTAATGCGAAAAACAACACGTTTCTCTTAAAACCCAAAACATGGTGTTGGTTTCACAGTGGCAACACACCAGTGACTGTGACGGGTACCAACCTGGACATCATCCAGAACCCCCTTATCAGAGCCAAATACAAGAACATGGAGACGGTCAACGTAAGTGCAGACATTTTCCACACTGTAAATGAGCACTCAGCCTTCACCTAACCTGAGGCTAGTGAACTGGAATGACCATTAGCAGACTATTCCCCCTGCTCCAATCACCTGTGTCGGCTGCGGCCCATTGGACCAGGACAGCAGCCTTAGAATAGAAGGAGAGAGAGAGAAAAGTCAGAGAGCAGGAAGGCTGCCAGGTCCGAGCAGCAGAAGCAGCACTGTTTCCTTTGTGCGGGAAAACGGAGAATGGCATAACACGGGGTGGATGCATAGACAAGGGTGTCATGTTTCCTGTCTTCAGAATAGACCTAAAGAGCCATGGGAGACTGCACTCAGCAAGATCTGATTGAAAGGGAGTAGAGACAAAAGAGCGTAATGTTATCTCCCGCGCGTATCTCGCACATGGCCGCGTTTTGCATCTGGGCTACGATATGATTAGACGTTGGCACGCTGCTTCTCAAAGCACAGCAGAAAGAAAAGTCGTACCCTGCTTCACAGTCTTTGAAAGATGTCAGTTGTGGGGCACAAGACGTCTCAAATCTTTGTTTGTAATGTGATCTTTCATAAGAAGTCTGAAAAGAGTTTGACCAGTCTTGAATGTTGACCTAAAATCTATTTGATCTAATGTTTCCACCCATTCTGACCTGCTCTAGATGTCTGTGTTAGAGGAAGTTAAGGGTCATCTGTGGGTTTGTCTGTCTGGTTTCTACAGCTCTGTGAGGAGCCCAATTAAAATGGGTGGAAATATCTGTAGAGATGCTTTTGATGGCAAGTCGGCTGTCTGGATGTTTTACAAGTTGACTGCAAAGTAGTGTGAGCTCAAAGAACTCCAGGGACGTTCAGGATGGCTGTCTGACATTGTATTTATACACTTAAGAGGGAATGTACTTATAGATTTAGTAAACCTGAAGAAGATAAAGATGATGAGAGATGAGAAATGATTAAATGATAGAAAAAATGTATAGGCCACCTATACACTGTTTTAGAAGTAAATTGATTACATGTGAAGTACACATTACATGTGTGTATGGGATACAGGAGTCATTCCCAGAAATTGTGAGGGTTGGTGTTGTGAAAAGCATAGCAACCATTAAAAGAAAACGGCAAAAGCTGAATCATTTTGTGATCCATGTTTTTAAATCAATATTAGCTAATATTATGGAGGCATTTAATTGTACAGCAATTTTTAGAAAAGAGGCATTGTGTATGCATTTGCATGTGTGCTTTTTTACATGCAACACAGATTTAACTTCAGTTGTCAGTACCTGAATCTGGAGTGAATTCAGGTTACATTAAATACAATGTCACTGCCATACATAACTGAACTATGTACTGTATGTACGCAACAGGAATAAGCATAGTGGCAACTGTATATAACATGTATGTGTCCAATGTGAAAATAAGAGACAGATAAAGAAAGGCAGAGAGTCAAGAAGAAATGACAATGGCAAATCTTTCTCAGGGAAGCAGAAGTGAGGGCAGGTAGTTTAACATGAGTCACCAGCTCTGCAGGAACATCAAAGGCTCAGAGTCTGGCCATTTTAAAAGTGCAGATTATTTAGTAGTGATTTGTACCAAGTTGTAAGTGTGAGTGCGTGTGTGTGTGTGTGTGCACGCTTGCGGAATATCCATTTTAGAAAGATTTTGTTAAATCTAGATTCAACATCACTGAACTTTTTAAATTTAAAAAGACATTTAAAATCTAGATCAGATATTTATCTTAATCTGAATCCAGTCTATTTTGTTTTGCTCCTCATCATACAACACGGACTGAAATATTACTTATTAGACGTTCAGTTTAATCCATCTTATCCACCTGCCTCCACCTACCAGACATGTCAGGTGCTGAGCTCCACCACTATGCAGTGCATGGCCCCGGAGTTTCCCTACAGTCTGAGCAGACAGAAGGAGGTGCTTGAAAGGCCAGATGAGTTTGGCTTTATCCTGGACAACGTTCAGTCTGTGCTGGCCCTCAACAACACCAACTTCAACTACTACCCAAATCCTGTGTTTGAACCGCTCAGTGTGTCTGGAGTGCTGGAGCTCAAGCCAGGATCTCCCATCATACTCAAGGTAGTATGAAGTTCTGCATCACAGGTCCATCGATTGACCATTGTGACTGCTACATCACTTTGTAAATGTTTGTAAAAATTTCAGGGAAGGAACTTCCTTCCTCCAGCCCCGGGAGGCAATGGGAAGCTCAACTACACTGTTCTGATTGGAGATAAACCTTGCACGTTAACTGTGTCTGATACTCAGCTGCTCTGCGAATCGCCCAATCTAACTGGACGCCACAAAGTCCTGGTAAGCTGCATTGTGGGTCGTACAATTAATTACAAGTAGTCATCACATTAGTCCGCCAAACATGCAGAGCTAGTAATCTGCCCATTTACCAGTAACTGTGTAAACAACTTAGTGTAAGTAGTTAAAATTGCTAGTTTGTATTTGTTGTAATTGTTAAACAAGCCCCTGATAGAAAACACCACCTGGCTAGTAGCTTCTGGGTAATTTAAATTGGAGACCTTTGGTTTAGGGGTGTGTGGTTATTGTCCTGTCTGAGAGGCAGACAGAGAAATAGCAAATACCTTTCCAATAAGATGTATTAGAGGTGAAAAGCCCAATAAAAGCTCTATTTGTGCTTCTGAATGGGAACTCTGGGCGGCTGCCTACTACACCATCTGCTTGTTGACAGACGCACAAGAGACAGTGCCACAGGCCATTAAAACCATGTAGTCACCAAAAAGAACAAACACATTGTCTCCCTCTGCTGTTGAGCCATTGGCCTTACTGCCACACAATAATATAAAGTATAACTTTTCCATTCATTAGCTTTTTAAAACCTTCATGTGTAAGAGTATTAAACAGAGTACCAAAAAACACCTACTGCAGTTACCTACTGCAAAGTATTGGTTTCAAATTCAAATCTTCACTCCAGTGTGTTTTGTTTTAGGCCCGTGTGGGTGGTATCGAGTTTTCTCCAGGTGTGGTCCACATCACTTCCGACAGCCCCCTTAGTAGCACAGCCGTCATCAGCATCGCCGGGGCAGGAGGCCTTCTCATCTTCTTCATCGTCATTGTCCTCATTGCCTACAAACGCAAGTCCCGTGAGAGCGATCTCACTCTCAAACGCCTGCAGATGCAGATGGACAACCTTGAGTCCAGAGTAGCCTTGGAGTGTAAAGAGGGTAAGTAGTATTAGTCCAGATTTTGGAAGTGGTTTACACTGGACTAGTGATGACAAGTGATGTCACTCCAGATTCATAAGTGGAACTCTCTTGAATTATAAAATCTAGAAAACAATCATTAAAAATACCAAATAAACAGCATCTTAAATTACTCATCCACATGCACCAGTTGTATCTGTGACTATTATAGTGACCACAAGCTATTTGTTATTTTTGTTCTCCACAGCTTTTGCAGAACTGCAGACGGATATTCATGAGTTGACCAGCGATCTTGATGGAGCTGGAATTCCTTTCCTGGATTACCGAACGTACACCATGCGAGTTCTTTTCCCTGGCATCGAGGAGCACCCTGTTCTTAGAGACCTGGAGGTAACCTATTATTTTACTCTTGTTAATATGCAAAGTAGTACGGTTGGCCCCATAAATTGTTATTCTTGGTTGAAAATGCATTATTGTCACACGCAGTGGCAAGGTTTTTCTGTAAAATCTGTTCTACAGAATTAGCCATAAATGCCAAGATCTTTGAATTCTATGTATATTCCACATCTCTATAGTCCACGCTGGGTTCCTGGCGTTTTCATTTTGCCTGGCTGTACATTATCTCTTATTTATTATTGGCCAGGCGCTCAGTTTTATATAATATGGAACAGAAGGTCCCTGCTCCATCTCTTTATTTACCGAGAACTCCTCGGCCTGAAACAATTTGCGAAAAATAAACAAATTATAGTGTTATTTTAATACAAAAATGAATTTGCATCTAAATGGCCTCTTAGTTGGATGCATTCATACATGTATATTATTACTGCACATCATACCT
The DNA here is from genome assembly GCA_036877525.1 of Chromobotia macracanthus. Taxonomy (NCBI): domain Eukaryota; kingdom Metazoa; phylum Chordata; class Actinopteri; order Cypriniformes; family Botiidae; genus Chromobotia; species Chromobotia macracanthus. Next base: position 6,031,562 of record JAZGTH010000012.1, on the reverse strand, counting down.
GTGTGAAAAACAGTCACGATAATGGCTGCCAAGTATTTATGTATTTTTTTCAGCTCTGATTCTCTAACAGCACAGTGGGGTTGTTGGGAATTAAAGCTGTCAGTGTGCTGTTTGTGTTCACCTTCAGTTAACAATAGACTGCAGCTCTCATTAGAATCTACATGAAGTCTCTCACTTTCTCTCTCTGTTTTTTTTCTTAACGTAATGAGCTGCTCTCTGATTCACAATCACTCTTTTGTTAATAACGATAATGACATGCGACACAACTGTTTTTCCAAGCGCGGGAACAGAATTAAAATCTAATGCAGTGCAGCTACACCAGGCTACGGGTTATTTATGTCCCGCTATGACAGTGATGGACAGTTTTAATTGAATCACACACATTTCTTCAGCCAGTCGTGGCTGAACATACAGGCGAAACCTTACCTACCTATGCCAGATGAGCTCTGGTTCTAATCAGCTATTTCAATTAACACTTAATAGGAATAAACGGCCTCTTACTGGAAAGTTTATAGTGAAATCAAATCTAATGACGGGAGCCATCGTGAGATTTTGACAGGTGTTTAATGATTATTGATGAGATAAATCACGTAAAATGATGTCATGAGGTGCCTCATGGTTAAGTGTTTGTCATCGGGTATCTTTAGCGTACAGTGAATGCAATTTAACCCGGTGAGTCAATGTTATTAGCAGTAAGCTGTTCAGTTGTGTACTAGCTGTTTGGTTTTTAGATTGTTTATTCCATTAATTTTAGTTCTCTTCAGTTTCCAGTGGGTGTTTAATTTGATGCTGGTACAGAATGCTGTAGACCAAGTGAGAGATCTTAAAGTTTATTGGCCACATAAGCCAATGTTTGTACAGTAGATGGTGATGTCATTCCTTAATATAGCAATTACAGCTGAGACGTGTTAGGATTGATACATATGGGCAGTCGTGGCCTAAATGTTAGAGTCAAACTTGTAACCCAAAGGGTTGCCAGTTTGATTCCCACTGCAGGCAGGAAAAAACTAAGGTACCGCTGAGCAAGGTACTTTATTCCATGAAAAGTATGTGTTCATATGAGAATAAAGACAGTGGGTTGGAATAGTTCAAGTGCTTTGTGACATCATCTAAAAAGGAAAGTCTTTTCAAAGGTGGAACAAGATATTATATTTTGATGGAAATACACCAAATAGGACCAACAACTTGGGTAACTCTGCATAAGGTAACAGACAAATGTTGTTTGATTGACTGTGCCGATTGTGTGGTTGACTGCAAGTTGTATGTTTGTAACAGTGTTTTTTCTGTCGCCACAGGTGCCAGGTTACAGACAGGAACAGGTTGAGAAAGGCCTTAAACTGTTTGGACAGCTAATCAACAACAAGGTTTTCCTGCTGTCCTTCATCAGAACCCTGGAGTCCCAAAGAGGGTTCTCCATGCGGGACCGCGGCAACGTCGCCTCCCTGATCATGACAGTGCTGCAGAGTAAACTGGAGTATGCCACGGACGTGCTCAAACACCTGCTGTCCGACCTCATCGACAAGAACCTGGAGAGCAAGAACCATCCCAAACTACTACTCAGAAGGTACCACACATGCCTCGCCAATCAAGTCTTGTGGTTCAGCAGGTTTAGGAACATTTTGGAAATAACAGGAATTTAGTGGAATATATGGGAATTATGGTAGACAGATGAAGAGTCATGTCAAAGAAGCAAATATGTTTGTTTGTATGTTATACAGTTGCAAACATTACCCCAAATTTCCAGTTAATTCTCATAAATTCCTGTAATATTCCAACATATTTCCAAAATTCCCTAGATCTGTAACCCTAAGCAGGTTATAAATGTCCTTCAAGTGAGCACATCAAAGCACATGTTCTAAATTTTGGAATCATTTCTATCTGCCTAATTCTAATTATAGTCAACTCCATATTTGAGAGCGGATGACCTCTGCGAATTGCGTTTGATACATGGACTCTGCTGTACACTGAATGGGAATAACAGCTCTCAGGGACATTAAAATGCACACTTTCACTCAGTGTTCTGACACACTCATCATTAAATTGTAATTAGGATTAATTAGCTCTAGATCCAATTAACAGAGCACTATAAACCTACTGAATATAGAGAGATCGGTAAAGTTTAATTCCCCATGTAATCAACTCTTCTATATATCCCTGTATTCCAATATCACAAAGGATAATGTTATTACTTCACCATGCAAACTGATTTTTAACTCTCCACCCATTTGCACTAACTTTAATTGTCCTTTATGTTTTAGGAGTTCATTTCTAAACATCAAGTCTTCAGCTGACACTTTTTCTAATTTGTTACATTAAAACTGTTGAGACAACTAAAAGACAATGTTCACGCTGCTTTCTAAACAAAATAACGCCACAAAGATGTGGAAAGAAACTGAAAATGTGTTGGTGAAAACGAGTTGGTTAATGGCAACATGTTGATCATGTGACAACAAGTGGAGCTCCCTAACTGATTCAACAACATAGATATGATTGATTAAAAACAAGCAAAGGAAAGATTAATAGTACAGTGAACTGATGTACATGATATCATAGCCATTGACACCTGTTTGTGGTCGCAGCTTCTGGAAAGCAAACTTCAGCACTATTAGAGGTTCACTTAAGGACCTGGACATCTATTAACAGCAAAACACTGTCCCAAAATTACTTATAGCAAAGACATTGAACTTTATTAATATAACAACTCGTTAGGCCCAACAATATGACATAGACTAAATACGAAACAATTTATTTTATGAATGTTTGCGGTGCATAGATACATGCATAGATGTGGTTTTTGTGTGGTTTGTGCAGACGTTTGTGTAGCACTTTCTCTTTGCTGTTTACGGCCTTATCAAAACAGACATACCAATCGAGAACCACTGCTTGACCCATGATATTTCAATGGATTAGACCTTCACAGATCTACAGAGAGATCTACACCACATGAAACCTGTCTAACCTCCAGCACCTACTTAGCATGATACGGAGCACTGGTCCAGAACAGAGCAGCCTAATCTGTTGTTTAAGAATCATTTTCCCCTTCCTCTCTCTCTCCCTGCGTGATTCTTAATCTGTGTTTAAAATGCAGAGAGGCAGGAGATCTTTGGCAGAAGTCTGCAACCAGCTTTCCTTTCCCCATTTCCAAGAAAGCACTAGCGATGGCCGCCCCATCTGTCCAGCCTCAACCTGAGTTCACAAACACACCCAGGCTAACTAACTAACCGCGGCTTCTACAACCATCTGTCGTATTTCTTTTCCTCCCATGCTCCCTGCAGCCCACTCTCCTCATTCACGATTAAAAATAACCTCATGCAGCCCGCTTTCTCTGGATATATGGCATTAATAAACCGCGCATCCGTCTGTAGGATTGCATGGGAATGTGTTATGCAGGGTCTGCTGTTCCCACACATGCCTGTAGATTGTGTACGCCTGCGTACACGTGCACTCACACCCGTGCTCTGAATCTTACTGACCGACACGTTCAAATTCACCCTTATTACACGCACATGCGCGCGCGCAAGCAGTCAGGCAGAGCTAAACAGAAGTCCTGTGATTATTCTCAGAGGATAATCCGCAGTCGGGGGGAACCATGGTTACACAGCGGGACTCGTCCGTGTGCAGAGCGGCCAATCTTCTCCACATGAGCCGGGGTGCAAAACTGAAATCATTCCTGGCCTCAAACTGCGTTCTTTAACACACGTGCATTAGAGAGGCGACGTACCGGCGGTTTGTTTCAACAGACTATTGTTTGGTTAAGAAAATAAACCCTGTGATGCTGCAAGTCTTTCCGAGGTACATAACACCAATCCATTAGGCAGATGTTTGTGCGTTTCTGACGAGTTTCAATTTCATAGCAGACTGCCCAGAAAAAAATATCTGTTGCTTGCGAGTTTTTTTTTGAAAGCTTTGAAAATTTGATGGTGGTCTCGGTTGTGTTTTTTGTATCAGCTAAATCTCAGATGTTTCTCATATAAAACATTAACATATTATTAACATATATTATAATATTATCATACAATATGATACAATATTACATATTATAATATTACATTAGAGATATACAATTACTGTTGACAGTATAGGTCAGATTATTTTTATAGTTTATATTGAAATTTATTAGCAGTCTGAGACTTTGTTGAGATCTGTCATCATTTGACAGGAAATTCTTATATTTTTCCTTTGAGTGAAGCCGTGAGCTTTACTCACTGAGCACCCTACACTTAGCAACACCGTTAAATATATGAACACATTTATTAGAGACGTTCCCTGCTTGTAACAGATGCTTGCAGTGCAATATCTGTCACAGCGTGACACTCACGTTTTCACCGGGATCTGGATCATAAACAGCTCTCAGGTTCCTCAACGTCAACAGAGTCGGCTGTTCACATCCATTTGATGTCGCAAATAGCAGCATCAAATGCAAATGGCTCTGAGTGAATCTAAGAAATGACGAGAAAGATATATGGAGCTCTTACATTCCCTTTTCCTTCTGTTTACGGACAGCTCTGCGTCTTGGTGCTGCTTCGCACATTTGCCATGGAGGAATACTCCATCAGCTCTTCCACTATTCTGCTAGAAATTTATTGTTTAAGCACCAGGTGCTGCCCATTCCCCGGCTCTCCATTCCTCACCACTGCATGGATCATCACTAGGGCCATGTGGAATCTTTGTGTGTAGAATCGCAGCAGATTTCAGTGGAAATGGAACAATTAAAGTTCTGTGTGCCGCGTTTGTTTATTACGTTTTGTACGATTTTAAATAACTGCATTATGCTTTTTGCAAACAATACTATCAGCTCCACTTAATACATTTTTCCATGTTTAAATTCAATCTGCAATTTTGCCAAAAAATGATGCAGAAAATAATAATAAAAGTCTGCAGATTATGTCTGGGCCTGTTCGTTACTAGACCAAAGCCAGATATGCTCTTGTTCTTTTTGTCAGTGATATGTAAAATAGGGATTGGGGGGACGGTGATAGTTGCTTAATCTTGGCACTGTGGCACTGTGATAGAGAGGTTGTGCCAGGATTCTCTGGCACTGAAGGTACTTATTCCCCCACCGGTGACCGCAGAGGTAACATAGGATATGGGTAACTGAGTTTATGAGGTCTTGCCAATGATAATCACAGTCAAACCAGCATATTCCAGAAAAAGCTAAGGAAATACATAATAATAATGTATTACTCTTTATTTCTACACATACTAGGGTGCTAATTTGGTATTCTAACAAGTACTCTAACAAGTAACAAGTACTAACAAGTAGATGTGGATTGCTATAGCATTTTATTTGCATTTAATTTTTTTCTTTAGTTGCACTTTGTGGTGCATTATTAAATCCCCCCTTCCCCCAATCCTCTTGTGATTGGTCCAGATTTCCAGGCATTGTAAACATCTGGGAGTGCTGATGATTACAGGGCAGTGTTAGGAGCGACACATTGAGATGAAAGAAAAGATGAAACGTGACCCTGTTGACCCCTGGCCCCGTTTCCTTTGGCCCACTTTGTGCCATTCTGAGGCAATGGCTAGGAAACAAGGGGACACTAATCCTTTCCAGGTGTTGCACCATCTTAGTAGGCACACACACACTCTCCAACACACACAGGCATGCATACAGGCACACATATAAACACTGCAGTGAGCCTCCGAATGGCAGCGGGAGACATGGAATGTAGATGGCAGCTGGGATGCAGGGCAGCAGAGAAGGTGTAGACACACACACACACACACACACACCACAATAGTGTAATCCTAAAATATTGATGCTCTGTGCCACGGCCCATTGCGGGACACCTTGGCAATTCACCAGGTGCCTGCAGCACACACACATCAGGGACACCGGATCGGAGCGTATCGGGTTTCACTTTGTCATTGTTATTATGTATGTACATCTCCAATGCCGGATTAGAGCCTGTGGTCCAAGTGAAGGTGTCAGCCAATCATGGCCAAATACCCCGGTCCTCCATTCAACCACCTTCTATTGTAATGCAATCCATTTTGAGCTCAATGGCCGGACTGTGAGGGGAAAAATGAGTCCGGTCTTATTCCAGGGCAGAAAAGGTTCACCTGGCATCAATCCAGCTGGATCATATAAAGGCTTTTAATTGGGTTTCTTGTATTAGAGTCTTGTGGATTATTGTAGCCTTGGAGTCTGGTAATAAAGACAGCCTGCAGATTGGGGCTGTAGATTCCAAAGTGCAATAAATGTTTCACCAATTGTTTGTTTAACAATGTCCCATTCATTAGCAGACACCAGCTTTGTGAAGTGAATTTTTCATGGTTGCGGTAATCGCATTTGTGCGTGACGCTTGCAGTGATAATTGTGGCTTTGTGACGCTTTTATTTATTTATTTACTGTGTTTGTTTTTCAGAACGGAGTCGGTGGCTGAGAAAATGCTCACAAATTGGTTCACTTTTCTGCTGTACAAGTTTCTCAAGGTAAGTAGATTGTTTGCCATTTTTGCATGGGTAGTGCGTAAAGCTTAAACAGTTCCTCAAGGTCATTTGGCAAATGCTGTGTTATGCGAAGAGGAATCAAGAAAAGTCTTACAGGAAATTGGAAAGTGTTGCACTGCAGGTGTTTGTATTTGTGTATGTTTAAGAGAGAGAGCTTGAGTCTATGTCTATGTATATGTGTAGGTGTACACATGCACTTTAAATCAGAGGGTTTAAAAGTTAGCTGAGTCTTGCTGACTCCACTGTTTTCTGCATCTCTAATGAGACACTCAGCTTAACGTCAGGTGCTTCTAAATTCTTCATACAGGGCCGTGACCATCAGCACACTGCCGTCCTCCCTACATATGGATTCACACCCAACACCTGTCATTAACCTCCTAAAAACATATCTTCTGTAATCAGATCAAGCCAATGCAGTTTCACTGTACTAACATTTACTCAATTCTGGAGCACATACAGCAGGAATATTGAATGAATGTTGGAGGTGTAGGCTAAGTTTTTTCCAGTCTGGTTTAACGGATTAGATGTGAGTGAATGAAGCCGAAACATTGCTCAAGAGCTTCAGGATTCATTTAGGCTCAAATTGGACTTTACTGTACGAGAAGGACTTTATTGTAATCTCATCCATGCAAAACCATAACATTATTATTGCGGTCGCAGCACATTGATTCAAGTATTACTGAAGAGTGCCTGACCTTCTGCCTAGACCACAAGTTGGTTTAGGACAAGTGCATGTATTGCTGTCCATTATTCATTTCAACAAACATATTTGAGTTCAACTACAGACACAAAACAGTAAAACCTGGGGTCTTCAGCTGGGGGTCTGCAGAGGTACTGCAGGCGAGGTTGCCAATTATTATTTGAACTGATTTTTTTTTTTTTTTTAAATAAAGTATGCATTAAAAATTGACAGTACTGCATCAACTTCCACCAAGTTAGGAAGCTAAATTTAATCTAAATCCCTCCCACCCTAAAATGCTTTATATTAAACTATATGAGTCTGTATATCAATAATAAATATTATAACGGCTTGCAACAAAACTATTAAATGCATGTATAGGGTACATGGATTTTATCATAGACCAGGAAAAAATGCAACAGGTATATACAATATTTAACAGCCAACAAATCCCTATCCACAGAAGTGCCCTTGTCTTGCAAAGGCCCCCAGAATGAACTTAATCACTAAAATTCAAATGAGTGAAATTGTATTATCAGCTCAAATTATACACATCCTTATAACTGTACAGCCTGTTCAACATCTGTTACTGTTAAACTCAATACAGTATGACAACCTGTATCCTCTGTAGGTGGTTAGTGTGAAATGTAAGAACGTTGTTTCTTTGCCTCTTGTCTCATGTAGGAGTGCGCCGGAGAGCCGCTGTTCTCTCTCTTCTGTGCCATAAAGCAACAGATGGAAAAAGGCCCCATCGACTCGATCACGGGAGAAGCTCGCTACTCTCTCAGTGAAGACAAGCTCATCAGACAGCAGATCGATTACAAGACTCTGGTAAGGCCCCGAAGCCTAGCACGGATGAGGTGGAGGAAGTCAAGAGATGGTTTTGGAGGTAGAAAGGAATAGAGGAAGAGAGTCAGATTCATGTGATACATATGGTTTCAAGGATGCTTTTAAAAGATGCCTTAGGTGAACTGTCCTAAGTCAAAGGCAAATGGCTTTAGAGGAGCCAGACTCCTATAGAAGCCCATTCTGTTTTGGGCCTGCTGTAATCTTCCTTTAGCATCACAAAGAATGTACATTTATTATCTATGTATTACACAGTATGAGTAATGCAAGTCATAAAACACAGTGATGCGATTGATTAGTTAGTTAAGCAATGTCAAAACTCTATTTGTTTGGAATAGGCTGTAATCCTACATTGGGGTCTATCCTAAAGAGCAGAAGTGAGAAATGGATAGAGGGAAGAGAATTAGTAGTATGCAGGCATGCAGATGGAGACAGGTGTGGCAGCAGGTGTGGAGCATTTGTTTGAGGTGACATGGCATGTGATGCCCACTGCCTGTCTTCACGCCTGACTGGAAATGCAGGCTTGCTGTGACCTCTGACCTCTGCGTCGCCCTGCAGTGAATGGCAGTGTCGTGTTCTGTGGGCTACTGTGACAGGCATGAGCGGGGCCCGTGTTGTCAGGGCTGCATGTAAGTCAGGATAGGCTGTTTACCGGAACACCGCATCAGGAGAGTTATCTGTATGCCACACAAAGAACTCTTAGACAGAGACAGAGACAGAGAGAGAGAGGGAGAGGGAGAGGGAATGTGGAGACCAGTGTCACCGTTTGGCATGCAGCCCGTTCCTGTGAACACTATGCTGATTTGATGACTGTAGGAGCCATTTCAGCTTCATCATTCTGTCTTCACGTCCAAAACACTTAACAAACAGCTGCAGAATCACCATGTAAAAACAATTCCAGCCACCACAGTTAACATACTGCAAATTGTGCATTCACCAGCATGATGAAGGCCATTGTATTGTGGCATCATCAGACTACACAATCTTGCAAGGCTGTACTGAAGAACTATACTGTATATACACTGTATATACACTTTTCCTGCAATTCATTCAGTTTGAAGTACATTCAAACTACGACTCCCAACTACGAAACCGTACAGTGTGGTATTTTGTTTTTTCACAAACTTTGTAGTTTATAAAAATAGGGACTTGGGATTAAAGTTATAAACCTCCCCATTGTTTGATACAGACACAGTGTTTAACATTTATAATCATACTGTCATGTAATATTTACAAATGCATAACTGAATTAATAAACTACCCCATCGAACATTGCCATGCTGAAACAAATTATTTTTTCAGAACACCTATATAAACTGCTATAAGCTCCTATATTCACACAGTTCTTGGTCATGGATTAATTTTTTTTTTCCAACAGAAATTCAAGATAGAGCATCATATTGGCTTTTGATGTTCAGAGTTTATTCAATGAGTAAACACACCTCAACCCTTCTAAAGATCTGACAAAGCTTTCCTTTGATAAGCCTACACGCTGCTGTGCATTTATTTTATTGATTCTGTTTTTTTTCTCCAAAAGACTTGAGCTCTCACGCAGCGTGTGGTTATTTCTTCAAAACTGTGGCCAGCAAGGGCCCTCAAAGGTTCTGTACTCTCTCCCTCTTCTGCGTTTTTGTTTTTTGACTGAACTATGTAATTACATCCAATGACGATGATAGGGGTGGTAGTGGAGGCATTAATGACAACAATCATCAGTGATAGTGAATCCAACAGCAGCTAAGATTAGGAGAATCAGTGTGAGCTTTGCCTTGGCAAATGGGCTTTAACACTCATGCTGTTATACCTGCCGCTTCATTCTGAAATACACTGACAGATGCACAGCTGTCTGTCAAACAGCTAGAGAGCAAACGAGAGTTGTTTTTTTGTCTTAAATTTAGATGGCAGATAAACCCCTTTGACACTTATTATACACACTCTTCAGTAGATATACATCAGCTCTCCATAGGCCTTGATTAAACCTTTTAACAATGTGTCATGTTGAGAATGAATCTAAATACTTTAATTCGGCTCACATGCAGTACACAAACGCAATTCGCACTATTTAAACTCACGCATTGAGCTGACGCACATTGAATGTCAAATCACACGAAACATCGTTGTATAGCCACATAAATATTCATTCCTCACCCACGCACATGCTAATTTGGAGTAATTCTGTTCCTCTTTTGTGTAGGTGGTGAACTGCATGCACCCAGACAACGAGAAGAGCCCAGAGGTTCAGGTGAAGGTACTAAACTGTGACACCATCAGCCAAGTGAAGGAGAAGATCTTAGATGCTATCTACAAGAATGTCCCTTACTCTCACCGACCCAAAGCCTCTGACATGGACCTGGGTATGACTTGAAATACATTTAATAATTTTTAATGATTAACTTTTGCAAATTTAGTGGCTCAAATAGGTTGAACTTTTCTTATATGAAAGTCTTGGTTTAAATCCCACAGATTTTTTTTCTGGCCATGAGGTTAAAGTCCTGATGTTCTCCTGGCTGTTAGGGTTCCTGTGCATAATGGCCAAGCCAGTTCCTGTTAAACTTATTTGAGGCCAAAATGTTTTGATCTGGCACATAACTTCAACTGTCCATTCTCTGTACATGAAAAAGGGAAACCACAGTGTGTGGTTGCCACTCAAAGGTCAGCAACCTGGGTTGAAACCTGGACCACCTGGTGCAGTTTCAGTTCTTCTTCCTTCTAAGCCATTTGATCCAGCAATATGAAATGACAGAACGTATTAAAGACCAGCCTCAAAAAAGACACACCACCAGGCCACTACACCACCATGATACATTTATGACTTCATGTTTTCATGTCTTCATGCGTTTGTGCTTGAATGTCTGGGTTTGAATCTTATAGTTTTAAAGGGTCTTTATTTTAAGCAAAGAACCTTGCCCAAGATATGTTAAAAATGGCAGGGGAAACAACAGCAGCATGCAGGACCCAGTGGCTCAGAGGTATGAGGGCTAACCCAACGCATAAGATACTTGAAACATACAACTCATACAGAACTTTAATCAATAAGCTACTTCCATCTCCATGTTTTTCTTAAAATACATGCTGATAAATATCACAACATAAATCAATAGTAAATATATGTGACAGATACAAGTGGCAGTCACATACAAACAGTATGTGAGCAGGTTTATTAATTCACACCTAATTCACAGGTGGGATCACAACATACAGTGGGAAATATCCCAGCTGATCGTTTCTGATCTGTTACGTTTCAAATGAGGCTCTTAAATGGCAGAATCCACATGCAACAGCTTTTTAAATAGCTCAACCCAACATTCCCACTTATTTTCCTTCACAGGTGTTGTTGCCTTTGTATAGAAGGACTGATAGACTTCATTTTTTTGGGCAAAAAATATCATTTTTACCAGCCGCAGACCAACACTAGTCTGCACATAAGAGACTGCTACCATAATAAGTGAAGAAATTGTTGTAACCCCATTGACAAGCTCCCCTGTGTAAAATGCTTTTGTGGGCCCTAGAGGGCAAGTGCATTGTTTTATTATTGTTTTATTAGGAGGGAGGATAGGACGATGTCTGAGGCAGTGTATGCGTTCACACTCCCTGGATGAGAGGAGGCATTTCAGCATTCCATAAACGGATCTTAGGGTCTCCTGGGCCCCAGCACAGTCTCTGGCTCCAATCTGGGGGCAAGATAAAGATAATGGGTAATAGGAATGAGGTAGCCTCCATCTTCTCAAACCCTCGGAGACAAATTGGACTGGAGTGTTTCTGTCCTCTGCCTTTGTTTTTAATTCTCTCTGTCACACTCCCCCGAAGGGATGGAAGATAGAGGGAAAGAATGAGAGAGTGATGCAGACAAATCAATGTACTTCAGCCCATCCCAGGCTTGATTTTAACCATCTCTCTGGCTCTGTTCTATCCAGCTGCACCCTGCTCCTGTCATCTTCAGCAAAGATCTTATCCATTCTGGTGCATCTCTCAGCAGCAGCTCCACAACTGCATTTAAGCACTTTATTTTCTTCAGTTTCTCACATTTTACACACTGCTGTACTGCATTGTACAGCTGTCTTTGCTCTCACCATCTCCCTCTTCATTTACCATTCATCTCCTTTCTAGATCTTTCTTTGGAATGTCCGTTTATCTTGTTTTAACATGCTGTCTGAGATCGCTGCAGGTGTATTTGGGAATCATCATATGGGCCTGCTCAGGCTTATTTTGCTTCTTTTCTGTCCTTAACCATTTTCCTTTCTGTTTTGTTAATTTTTTTCCCATTTTCATCTGATCTGATTCAGGTTTTTCTTTTTTTTCTACTTCTTTGTTTGTTTCTTCTTCAGTCGCAGCTTCCCCACATCGAGGCTCATTTGCATGTTTATAGACAGTCATACTGTACCGAAATATAAAAACAATGGCCAGGGCGTCTCTTGGAGATTTGAAGTTATTCTCATCACCCTGAGACACGTTTCATCATCCCGCCTGTGATTGCTGTTTTGCTTTTCTGGTTAGGATCAGAGCAGAAGATATCAGCAGGCGGTGTGAAGAGGTTTCAGCGTTCCAAGCATACATTCATTTTTCAGCAGGGGAGTTTATAAAAAGACATCTTTCTTGTTTCCGCCCATGTTATCTGTACATCACATTGCAAAAGGATTTGTTTATTTGATTCAGTGCTGATTCCCATCACTGATTCACACTGCCGCTTTTGCTGAGGCTGCAGACAGCGACTGGTAGGCCTCGCCAGCGGAGTGCAGGCTGGGAGAATATCTTTGTATTTTGTTGTGCATCTCTTGTGAGCTCAGTAACTACAATAAGAGCAAGCTCAGCGGGAGGCTTAAGGCGGTCGATCAGGGCCATTTGGGCTCAGGAAGCTCGACCCACTACAGATGAAAAAGAAAGTGGCTTTCAGCATTGGCTGTAATCACACCCATCGATCCACTGGCCACGAAGGCCCAGCTCTGTAACAAAGGGCAGAAGAGATTAATTTACCTTTCCTTTTCTACCACCCTTTCCCAAATGCTTCTTTGTGTAACCTTATTTTCTCTTTCAGTTTTATTTTTTCTACTTTCTCACTCACTCTCAGTACACTCTGACACTCTCATATGCCTTTTTCCATTGTTTCTATATCTTAGTTTCTATGTTTTAGTGGGGGAACATGAGTATAGTTTTTTTTCATACTAGAACAGATTTCAGATTATAGAATAGAGCTAAATGTGCATAAAATTGTCTGATATTGTCTGAAAATGTCAGGTTTAGTCTAAAGTTGTCTTACTGCTGTAACTTAAATACATTATGTAACTCTATACATTGAAAACATTTGTTCACAGAAATTTGTTCGCAGAAAATGTGTGTGTTTATTATCAGTGTAAGTCACTAGAAACAGCAGATGGGCTCAAGGAAAATTCACTTCATATAGCAATTATAGCAAACATAAGCAGAAATGCCTCGGTACACCATTGACTCCCATTTGGTCTACAGTTCTTTGCCACAATGACTCTCAAAACAGTTTTTGCATGCTCTTCCACCATATCGTAGTTTTATGTACCAGCAGCAATGGGTGCATGATCAACAAAGCTGTTCGTGTTTGGAAAACTTGGTTCAGAACTTGGCTGCGATGTCATTTGGTGATTTTAGAGGTGCAGAAATTACACGCATCACACAAGATTGTCTTGTTGCAGAGTGGCGTCAAGGCAGAGTGGTACGGGTCATACTACAGGATGAAGACGTTACCACGAAGATTGAAGGTGACTGGAAAAGACTCAACATGCTCTCTCACTACCAGGTGAGACGCTGAATCTCTTAACTACCAGTCTGACACAGCAGCTGAGTTTAATGTTGGATTTAGGTCAAAAATAAATAGTGTAAAAATGTGTAATTAAAAACAAACATGGAAATCTTAAACATCCTTATTTTTGAGATATGGCCCTAAGTGCAAACTTATGGAAACCAGGCTTGCAGATGTTTAGATGTTTACAAGCAAAACCACAACACTCCAAACAGTGTTATTCCTTTAAAAACAAACCTAATCCTCTAGAAAAGTAAAAAAAAAATAAAACAGTGTTAATTCAGTTTCCAGGTAATTTTACTCATGTAATGAGGCAGTCAGTATGCAAGGCTGTCACAGAGTCAGAGGTCAAGACACAAATGCATCAGAGGGGATGAAAGCAGACACAATTTCTTCTTTTTTCCCCTAAACATTTTCCTTTCACCCTTCTGTCTACTTCAACTTCAAATATCTACAAAAAAACGTCAGAATAGCTTTTATTTTCTTGTTTGTTTACACAAACCTTCTGCGTTCAGTGTCGACAGATACTCGTCATCTCCATAACAGCTTTCCAGTCTTTGAAATGTATCAGAAGGAAGGTGAGCGTTTTACCTGCTGATTTCTATTTAAAGCAGCGTCTCCAGATGTAGCAGCACATTAAATCTGACAGCAGCGGGATGCGGCTGCAGGTGGAGCAGAATTCTGGCATCTGGGGAGGGTTTTGCTGACAGTGACTTTTGATAAACAGCTCACTAGTTTGGCCTTGCTTCTAATAATGGCATAGAATCTGATGGGGTAAAAGTTATAAATACATACTGAGTAACTTAATGTTCTTTCAAATCCTTTTATTGTTTCAAAAGGAGCTCATTATAATGTAATTAGTAGGATAAAACATCCAATCAGAGGAAAGATACCATGATGCACTATACTGTTATAATGGTGACTGTTTGCTAGTCTTGGTTTATCTATAGTGCAATACAATTAAATTCAAGTCTTAGTTTATCTAGTTTAGAAAAACAGTCAAGTATAGATGAATCCTGGATAAACAGTCATTAACATTCATTATTTCACAGCCTTATCACACACTTCTGTGTGCCCTTTGACCCCTTAAACAGGGTACAGACATTTCCAGGTCATTTAGAAAACCTCACCATTCCTGAAACTAGGTAATTAACACGAATCTAAAGGTATTCATGGGGTGGGGAACAGCAATACTGTCTCTATAGCCGTCTACGGAGCTCACTATTGAGCAATCATACGTGTGCTCATCCAAACACACAGCAGTGAGAAGCATATTGCGCATATCCTTAGAATACATGTGTATGTCTGTCTGTCTGTCTGACTGAGAGGGTCAGGGTGAAGATAAGTCAGAAGATGCTTCGTTAGGGTGTAAATAATTTCCTCTGTAAGCCGGCCTTCATTTGAGCTTTTCTTAGAGAGAGGAGTCTGCATAGCACTTAAATTAAATGTCACAGGGTGGCGCGTGGGTGCAGGGCGGCGAGCGGCAGGATGGATTAGCAGTTGATTGGAATCGGAGATGAGATAATGAAGACAGAAGTTAATTCATTTTCATTCGGAGAGGGCACACTGCCCTTGACAAAAAAAGCTATCAGGGACTCTGAGACTAGTGGAGTTACCGAACAGGGAAAGAGGCCCTCTCTACACCTGGCACAATCTTCAGTTTTATTATTTCCATCTAATGTCACATACTTGACTCATTTTCTACCTTTTCATCCGACAGAATTCCCTCACAGTTTAGTGTAGTACACAATGTGAAAGTAGCATGCTGCGGTACTACACTTTGATGTGTAGTTATTTGTAGTAAATGCACCATGCATTTCTAATGCTGTATATGTCAAGTCACCTCTGATACTTCTCTACATATCGAGGAGTTTCTCTCTAGTCAAATGCATCTGGCTTATTCTTTGACGTTAATTCTTTGATGTCTTTTTGGGAAGTGTTACATTATGTTGTATAAGCCCCATCTGTGGTATGTGACGTATCTCAATGCTATCAGGAATACAAAATCTTTCTTAAAGCATAAACCTGGCCACAGAGGTAAGATAAAAGAAAAAAAAGTGTTTGTTTTTTTTAACCAGCTCTAGTCATTCACCTGACTGCTTGGTATCTTTCCTGCGGGGTATAAAATGTTCATTTGATTCTGTTAAAGTTCGTCTGGCATCTGTGACTCTCCTCACGGGCTGCTGGAGTAGGCAAGGAAGATTTCACGTTGAGTTAAAGGAAGGGAAGAGACATTGAGGCTGTGAAGAATAATGCGTTAATGCTTTACAAAGCCCAAATTCCCCCTGCTGCAGTTTTGTTTCCCCATGCAGTTCTGAGCCCACATCATCCAGATCCACACCTTCACCTCAATTAACCCCTTAAGTGTCACAGGCACCCAGTGGCAAATTATGTAGAGTGAGAAATGTCTCGTTGGGGAGAAAGAAGCCCCCACATGTTAATTGAATTTGGCTTACTGTGCTTAGCAGTAACTGAGGCATATAGTTAAATAGCCTGAGCCATCCCAAAGGTAGAGACTTACAGGTATAAGAGTAGAATATCCCATCCTATTTTTCGCGTGTGCAGTTACACATGTTCCTGGATAAGAAATAAGAGATACGGTATAAGAATTTAGCAATTAGTGACTCCTAATAAAAGTTCTACATGAAACCCATATCAACCCTCACGGTTTCACAATTTTGGGATTATGTCAGATAGCCCTGAAGCATAGAGGAAGAGTTAAGTGTTTGTTGTAAGTTGCTGATTGTTGTTTTCTGTGTCCACAGGTGTCTGATAATGCTGTGGTAGCTCTCGTTCCAAAGCAGGTCACTGCCTACAACTCTGTCAACAATTCCACTGTCTCCAGAACCTCTGCTAGCAAATATGGTACGTCTTAAAACTCTGTGTGTGTGTGTGTGTGTGTATTTATTGACAGTCATGTCCTGCAGTATGAATTTATTTTCAAAAACTTATTACATATGACATTATTAGTTGTATGTATGTGTATTTGACATTTGAAAATCACTGCTATACATGCATGGATACATGCAGTACATCCATGTCAACCTTAATCACAGCTATACTAAATATCTTATTCAACGCATTAACAAACAACCAAATGCCATATATTCTTAATCCATGATGGATTTTCTTCACCTGAGCTACACAAAGAACAAGAACAAAAGGTTTGATGAGACCATCTTACAGGAATGGGAAAACCAGCAGTAAAATTTTAGCCGTTCGCAAAAAGGAACAAGAACGAAGCTTAAGCAGAATTACACAGAGAAAGCAGAGACAGATGTGGGCACACAAAGGTAAAAGCAGGAAAATGAGTCTCTTTGCACTTGACTTGCCTCCCGAGACTCGGAATCCAGGCCCGTCGTTCGGTCGCCATCACTCTCTAGTATGACTGGCTCTGATAAAGCTCAAGATCAAAGCTCGCTCCCCCTACACATCAAATAGACCATTAAAATAATCTCATCTCCATATACTTTCCTGCACTCTGAAAGAGCCTTAAAGAAGACAGAGAGAGACAGAAAGAAAATCAGACCTCACAGAATTATCTTCAGATGACAGAGGCTCTTCAGACAGGACAGGCAGGAGAGCTGCATTGAATCAGCAGGTCACGGTGGAGAGATGCAGTGAAAACGCAGACCTTTGTGATGGTTTTATTATACAGAGATCTGCTCCAGTGAAGTGTATGAATGTGTATGATAAATTGAGGGATAACTGGAAGTCTAACGTAGAATAAACACATAAGTGTAATCAGGTCTTGTACCAACCAGTAGGGGTTAATTTAGTGATAAAGACCAGTTGACTGTGTGTTATCCTGATTATTACACGGCCACTTATGAAAGGAGTCAATATAGGGACAAGTATTGTTTTTTCACTGAAATGATTTCATTGTTTGTAAAGCGTTCATCAAGACAAAATAATCTATTACAAGAACACAGTCAGCCCAGCAACGTGGTAACAAGATTTCAACACTAAATTATATATCAAACTTTCGATCCAACTTTTTACTAGTTTGAGAACATATTTAGTCACAATGAGCATGTTAACAAGTTCCCTCTTTTTCAGCTATTCGAATCTCTTCTTCCAAATGACAGACAGTTATGGCCACCGTATCTTTAAAATAAATACTCCAGTTTTGAGTCACAAGACTGCAGTGAGCTATTCTAATATTGCTTTGGTTTGAAAAGAAAGGTTTATGATAGCCGTTGGATTATATCTCAGCAAAAACTTGAAGAAACAATTATTTTATTAAAGCAAAAACTTTTTTTCATTCAATGTGTTAAACTCAAAATGATGGAGCACATAAATACACCTACACTCGATCACCCCTCTTTTTTACCACTTTCTTTTTTCATATTTTTTCTGAACACATTTTTATCAGGTTTCTCAGATGCTGCTTATTTTCTCTAGAGAGATTGATTTCTGTTGCATCTGTCACTGTGAACTTTTTTTATCTTACCAAATCAGCCCTTTGCCAATCAATTTTTTTCCACACTGTGTAAACATTCATCGAGCTCTGTGTTTTTTTTTAAATGTCATGGCTGATCTCTCCCTATTGGCTGAAGCATGAATATTTCATCCGCCCTGACACCTGTTTGATTTTGTGTCTGCTAAAGAAAACGCGCACGTCCACCCGTGAGAGAGAGTGTGTGTGTGCGCGATAGACAACGAGATAAAAAATTAAGCATTCGTACATTATAAATGATTCATATTCAATCTCCAAGTACTGCACAACAAGCGCCAATGTGTTGTCTACAGATAGGAACAGATCTGAACAGCTTCGTGAAACATTTGTCACCGCAGATGGGAATCAACGTCTTTGAGCTCAACGTCTTTCTCTTTTCACTTCCACAGAAAACATGATCAAGTACACGGGCAGTCCGGACAGCATGCGTTCCCGCACCCCGATGATCACACCCGACCTGGAGAGTGGTGTCAAGGTGTGGCATCTGGTGAAGAACCATGAACATGGAGACCAGAAGGAGGGAGACCGTGGCAGTAAAATGGTCTCCGAGATCTACTTGACCAGGCTGTTAGCTACCAAAGTAAGCTTTGTTTGTTCTTAACCTAAAAAAGGAATATTTAGGGTCAAAATTAAAGCAAGCAACATTGTTGCTATTGTTAAATTGAGCAATCCCCTAACTGTTTAAGGGATTGCCAGCATTTAATATTTCTACACAGTAGATCAGATCAGTACTTTGTAAAATGGGCCATTATCACAATAGGCCACAAATGGCCAAAACTGCAGTTGGTCTGTTTTCTCTATTAGTTTCATGCTGACTGTGTTTCTTTCTGCCCGTAACATATGTCTGAATACAGATATCTCACTACCTGAAAAGCATATTGCTTGACATACACGTCCCTTAAAGTTATTTATTTAGGCGTTATAGGAGGTTAAGAAACTAAAGAACTAGATGTTGTAACTGCATGAAAGTTCATGAAAGTTCAGCAAGACTTAAAGTGAAGGACTTTGACCAGTGTGCAACCTCCGACAACAACCTAGCCTAGCATCATGGCAGCAGCTTTTACAGAGACCACTCACTTTTTTTCAAAAACATATGTGATTGGAAAGTATTTACTGTGGGGATTTGATGTTAAAGCTTTGATTGAATCCCCTTCTCTATGTATTCATAAACAAAACATGTATTGGAAAGGAAAGCTAGGGGACAGAACTGTGAGTTTTGCAGAACTGTGTGTATCTGTAATTCTGCACCCTTTTGGTGATTGTGACCACCAAGGCATTTTCTTGACGCAACCAAGCAAGTCAGAAGCTTTTCTCTCCAACATACACATGTGACAAATGCCCCGGTGATTACCTCACTCCGCTTGCAGATGGTGTGTCATATTTTTAGATGGATTATTTCTGCAAAATAACCAGTTTTATCTCGGACACCATCTTTCTTGCTGAAAAATGATTGGTGTGACTGCACTGTAATTGACTGTTTGGCTTTCACCCCTGCAATAAATACTTGTGATCTGCCTGGAGGTGCTGACGCTTCTAGTATTCAGTCCAGCAGCATCTCTAGAGGACCAGTGAGCCGTACCTATTTTTGCCTTCTTCCATTAAGCCAAGTTTTATTTTCTCTCATACATCCTCTCCTCTTTTCCCCCTCTTTCTATTTTCGATTACACAAATAGTTTTTCTCACCTGTCCAAACAAGATCGGTTGAAGTTTAATGCTCTGCTTTGCCTGTTTGTGTCTGATAGCAGGCTTTTAAGTGCGCGGTAATGACCGGGTACATTTCAAACGGCCCCAAATAGCCACTTTGGTTCCTGGGCAACTAATGATGATGTCAGTCGTCTCACGGGATGACACCTGTCAGGATCCTCGCAGCATTGCCGTCTTTAGTACCCCACAGCTGTCGTCACGTTGATACAGGGCCGAGTGAGAAATATGTATTTTCATCTTCATAGGCAAAAGATAAGCTGTCAGGGATCTGGGACACAGTAGAATTATTGTTGTGATTGTCAGCTAACGTGATTTTTCCCCTGCTTCCTTGCCGACTCTCGCCGTCTGCTCAGACGGAATGGGATTTAATTTGCACACCATCCGGATACAAAGATATGGGCAGTGTTGTTGATAGTCTCTCGCTCTTTTTCTCTCTCTTCCATGCATCCTATCAGTTCTTTCATTACAAGTGGATTAGATTCTGTCGTCTTCTCTCCTTCTTAGACTCGCTGCCATTAAATCAAATTAGGGTCAATGGTGCAGGGTGGACGTTAATCCAACCACACAAAGCGGCTTAAGCGGAATCGCTTCTGTTCCCTGATATTAAAAGTGAACCTCAAAGTAACAATTTCACTATCAAAGAGTTGGTCTCAGTAACAGTGGTTTCGTTGGTGGGATTACTGACAGGTGGCCTACAAACGCTTTCATAAACACAGATCTCAGGAGCACTGCAGCACATGCCATGTGCTAAATAGCAGGTCCTTTAGGAGGTGCTTATAAGGCCAATCTCTATGACTATGTTTTTGGAAGATTAAACCGCGGTATGTTTGTTTAAAGGGGCAGTCACACCTACAATGAATAAAGGGTAATAAGACATTCTTACTGCTTCAAGTAAACAAAGCCCACCTTCGATTTCCAGAGACAAGCAATAGATGGGCTGACGAAAATGTAAATTCTCTTCTCCGTTCTTTGTGGTTCTTCAGGGTACGCTACAGAAGTTTGTGGATGACCTGTTTGAGACCATCTTCAGCACAGCACACAGAGGAAGTGCCCTTCCCCTCGCTATCAAATACATGTTTGACTTCCTGGATGAGCAGGCCGACAAGCACAACATTCATGACCCGCATGTCAGACACACATGGAAGAGCAACTGGTAAGAGATAAAACACACTCTCACACACTCTCATAGATAATAAACACAAGTTTGAAGCTCTGCGAGATATGTGACTTACATAAATCCAGAGAGGCAGAGCCAATCCCAAAAGAACAGACATTTTGACACTATCCCTGTCACCAATGTGGCTGTTCCCATGGTCATCACCATAGTGATGAGTATGAGGGAAATTAATACCACTCATTTCCAAATTAATTTCATCCAACCAATTTAGAGGCACGTCACCATGGCGAAAAGGGGGTTGTGGGGGTTAAACAAACAACCAGCCGATTAAACGAAAAAGGAGAGGGGGGATGAAAAGAGTGGGTGGAATGGAAAGGCAAGCTTAGCATTACATTTAATGAGTGGTAATCTATCATTAGCCCATGCCAGCGTCCCATCATGCACCACTCTGAATGGGCTATAGGGGAATAAAGTAATGATATTGATGCGAGGGCACAATGTGGGGGTGGCGGGTACAGATCCCATGTTTACTCTGTTTTATAGACCCAATTTCTCTCCCCCCGCGGCATGTTCCAGGGCCATTTGTGAGCGTTAAGTGTTTTCGGAGAGCACGGAGGGTCGCTTTTGCATTAGACATTAATGGAATCGTTCACACAAAGAGCAGAACGTTAAATAGCGATTTATCTTGGACTTTTAGACATGCATTACAGCTGATGCCACTGCAGAGTCTGTGGGTATTTTTAATCCATATGAGAAGGTCTTCTGCAGGACTAATGCTCTGCCAGGCAACCTTTTGCTGACGGCTAATGTCTCTCACAGAGAATGAAGAAGCTCCATTTTTGGTTATTGTACAAAAAATAACCAACTCAGCCTTACAGGACGTTAATTGGGCCGATGCTGTTGGTGGGGCATATTTGTTGCCTGCAGAGAATTTTAAAACGCAGAGTCTAAATGCACTTAGCCATAAAGCACAGGTGTAATTCTTATTTTGTTTACCGTTTGTTCATTAATTTGTTTTCCTATTGTTTTCCTATTATTTGTAATGAGAAAGTAAAAGGGTATATGCGCGCACCCTGCACAGTTTATCTTAATTCTGTCTGTAATGCAAAAGAGAGATTTCCAGACAATCCAGATGGCAACTTAAGATGTCCAAGTCTCTTTATTATCCTCTTATTTGAGTGTGCCCTACACAGATGGATGCTGCTTCAAGATTAGTAGCGAGTATAACAGTCTAGACCATCCAAATTAAGTTCTTTCACTAAATGAAACAAAGATCACTAGCAACGCTACCAACCAAGGTCATAGGTTTGACTCACAGGGATCATACGGATCCTGCTAAAATGTATAGACTGAATGCATAGTAGGTTACTTTGGATAAACATGTTTGCAAAATGCATAAATGTCTCGCAAGTTGTCTTTGTGTGCAAATTGCATTAAGCACCATGTTTGCACAGTAACATTATTTGCATAAATCGTTTCTAGATCAGGTTCTAAAACAACACAGAAAGTGCATGTAAATAAACAACAATGCTAGCAAACACAAAACCTAACAATTCATTCAGACAAATCAAATGCACATTACTCATTCCATACAGAATTCACAGTCTAAATGATAGATTCCCCAGTTATGTGACAAATCTCTTCCATCAAATGCATCAAAGGATGCCGTAACCATCAGATCTTTAACCAAAACCAGGCAGAGATGGATTGCTGATGGACAGAGCACTTGTGAATCATCTATCATGCCATTGTCTGTGTGACTGGGCAAGGAGTGGGTGGTAGAGCCTGTCAGTCAGAATACAGGCTGTCAATGAAGAGCCATGGACGATCAAAGCAGTTTGTTTGCCTTGGTTAAATAAACTCTAAGCTTAGCTACTCACAATGCAAATGAGCAGAATTAATGCCATTTGCTTTAGTTCTTAATGGGTGTTCACAGTGACAGCGATTTGCGGTGGCGTGAGTGGCTGAGATCATTAGTATTACGACAAAGTTAACAGAACTGAACTTTACGCAAATGCGCAGGGACATTTACATAACATGCATTTTGCAACTAAATACAGCTAGCTAGACGGAGGGTAATGGAATGGGGTCTCAAGATAAATTCTTACAAATTTGACTATTTGCAACTTGACATACTGGCGACAATTGTGGCGAGACGTGGCACAGAGTAAAAAATGGCAGTCTGATTGTTTACGTCTAACGCAGTGGTGCAGGGGATGAATTTAAAATATGCAATCTTTCAGTTTTTGATTATTGTGATGCATCCCTAATGCGATGGACTACTACAAAGTCTTTTGTCACGTTGTGGCCTTTTTAACCTCGTACAGCAAAGAAAGGAAGACAAAACTGTGACAAAAGAATGTGAGGTTTTCCCCACTGAGAGTCGTGCTAAGCTTGGTGCTATATATAGCTAGGATCTAGTCCATCCACAAATCATTTCCATCTCCTAATCCACTCACTCTCTTCACCGAGAGCTCCCTGTAAAGTATGACACTTCAGACACAGACACTTTTTGTTTTGTGCCTAAAATATTCACTCACAGAGGCCAGCTGTGGCAGGCTTATGAGGGCATTGGCATGTGTTGTTTAAGCATTGATATCATTTTGATAGAGCACAGATAATCCCAGCTGATTCTTTCTGATTAATTTGGGAGTCATAATACAAGGTTTGTGGCCTAAATCCTTCTACTGCAGTTGTTATTGTTGAATGAATTCACTAGGGAAGTAAAGAGGGGGTTGATAATTCTTATTCTGAATCTTTTGCTATTCCATTGATGTGTTACTCTGTGTCCACTCCACTGCAGCATTTTCTTATTCTCTTATTTATTATGTTTGTCTGTTAGTTTTGTCTAGTATTTATTGACAACAAATGAAAACTAATGAGAGCTCTGCAGACTCAAGCACAGTGTACACAAAGTCCCAGACCAAACACCATCTGTGACCTGAGAGACACTTACACTCACACACACACAGCTGATTTCACTTTTGCACAAAGTGGCCGGGGTATAAAGTAGGCTTGTATATGTTTATTGTTTTAGACAGGTGCACAGTTGCAGGGCAGCCAACAAATACAAACAAACTAATATGAGATGTATCAGTAAAGCGGTCTGAGTAAGGAGCAAATACTCGTAGCCTGTTTCCACAGACAGGGTGCAAAAACTTAATCTGGGACCATTTCAATTTAGTCTGCAGAGACTGACACAAAATAAAACTAGATCTTTCCCATTGACTCGACAAAGCTGTATCCAGTCAAAACACCCAATGCAAAAATGTGAAGCACAATCAATTGCTTTTCTGTGTAGGTTGAGTTACATAATGGCTGCGACATCTTTATATTCGCCATCTAGCTAAATCTATCTCTGTATGTATGTATATATTTGTATGTGTGGGCTTATACATATAATAAATATACATAAGCAATACAAATAATACAATCTAAAACTGTAATCATGTAAACGAGTGAATTGATTATTTTCAATTTATTAGTAAACATGTTTTACAGGAATGCCAATGTACTAAAACTTATTCTCTGCTCCTCACAGTCTACCTCTAAGGTTCTGGGTAAACGTAATCAAGAACCCACAGTTTGTGTTTGACATCCACAAGAGCAGCATTACGGATGCCTGTCTGTCTGTGGTGGCCCAGACCTTCATGGATTCCTGCTCGACATCAGAGCACCGCCTGGGCAAAGACTCTCCTTCTAACAAACTGCTGTATGCCAAGGACATTCCCAGCTACAAGAGCTGGGTGGAGAGGTGAGCAAAAACTGTGTGCATGTGTCTTTACAGGAAAAACAGGTTGTCTGATATGTGTGTATTGGGCCCTGCTATAGCTCAAGGATCCAGTAACAAACCATACCAAAAAGTAATGTTTGCTTATGATACCATGATAAATTCTATGGCTTTGGGGACACGTACATTCAGAATGGTATTCTTTGAATGACTGTGGTGTACCATATAAATACCATGGTATAGAATAATTCCTACAGCATTGTACAGTATTCACATGGTACTCCTAAACCAGCCAAAATATACCATGGTATACCATTGAATTGTAAATGTGTTGGACATATAAATATTAGAGTATCAAAGTATCACCATTTAACACAATTATTGTACCTTGGTATCACAGCACTTTACGCCCTGTAAGAGAGGGAGATCTGTTATGGTATGGGTGGGTCAGTACTGCCTTGGATTCCTCATGGAGCACAGTCTGGTCCTTATACTTCTGCACTGCATTTCTGGATCCTACAAAAGACACTAAACAGCTCAAGAATGTCAATTACAATATCTGATAGTCCAGCACAGTCTGACAGACCCACATCGGAAAGAGAAGAGTTTCTGACAGGTTCCTCATCAGCTCACAAGTGCCTATGTGAGCTGATGATGCAGAAATAAGTTGTTTGTGTGTGTGTGAGAGAGAGAAAGAGACGGGTGTGTTTGGTAATTTGTTAAAACTAGACTTTCATTATGTTTATTCAGTGGGGGCTGTTTAATAAAAGATTGCTTTTTTTGTGGGACACTGTAGCGGTTGTTTGTGGTTGGTTTGCTGGAGGCGGGTAATGTACGTATTGTTCAGGATCTACAGGCTGGGCGGAATGAATCAGCGTGATATATAGCTTGTGTAGAGAAGTCTCATATTAACACAGTGTGATGTATAGGTTTGATCTATATGATGTGGAGGGGCGGGTTATAGTGCTTTAAGTGCTTTAAACAGTAGTATTACGCTGTATAAAGCAGAGCACTTGTACATATTGTGTTAACAGTGTGGGTGTACTCATGTGAAAGTTTTTATCCGAGATATGTGGTGTGTGTGTGGGTTTTGGTGTGAATAAGAACCAAGACTTATTATGTCCTGCAGGTATATAGTGTGTGTGTGCGTGTTACAGCTGGTGGTAATCAGAATGAAGTGTGTTAGAGGCACAGGATGATGAATTGCAGGTCTATTGTTGTTCAGTAGATCTACTGGGTCTACCCAACATTGCACCAGAGCAATTAGTCACTGTTTGGTGAGAGAGACAAACTTTTCTGCCTCACCCACAATCCTCTGGGTCAGAAGCTCTCTGTTCAACAATGCCAAGAAAGGAGAATCATGGGTAAACAGAGCTCCATTCTGCCACACACAATAACGGTCATAGAGTTTTACATTATTCCTTTGTTTTCCTAAAACAACAGTTCGTTTCAAAACATTTCACTCTTTCCGGAAGCTTCCATTCCATCTGGCAGCACAGGAAGTGTATAGCACAATGCTGCAATGCTATCTGAGGTTGAAACCTGCCACCCTACAGTAAACAGCATTGATGAAACTTGTTAAGGAGAGCTTTGTGTCCCTGCTCGCACACTGACCCCTAGCCTCCCAATAACATGTTTATGTGTCGTGATGCATCAGACACTACAGGACGAGATTGTTACCCGCAGACGAGTGTGATGGGGGAAATAATAAGACCATAATCACGCTGCCAGCTCACATTCGCTATAAAGGTGTCGAGGGAGGAAGATAGCTCATTTTCATGCATTAGCTAATGTGTCGCACAACTATAAGAACCGAGGTCATGGTGGTACGTGGATACAGAGAAGATGGTGATGATATTTTTGCAGAAGAGTCCAGGTTTATTAAAGGTGTTGACAAAGCTTGTTTTTTCTCAATGATAAATTCTTTGTTCCGGGTTACGGCTCTTGCGTAGCTCCTTAATTGGTTGTTTTCGGCAGTATCCTGATAGGTGACAAATTTACACAGACTGAGACGATTCTTCTATTTCCTTTTTGTCTGACCAGACAGTTTGAGATGGAAGCTTCAAGAGCAGAGTTATAGATCAGAGATATGCACCATGCCGAGACTCCACACACACACACACGACCACAGGGCACATAAAGGGGGCCAGAATTACACAGCAAAAAAGCTAGCTAGAGAAAGAGCGAGTCAAGGACAGGTGTTGAAGTGCTGCCTTTGATCCTTTCATGTCTTTATAAATGCAGGCGTAGATCTTCAGCAATGTTTTATGGGAAAAGGTAAATGAGATGGCGTTTGGTCAGGGTGCGTTGGGAAGGAAGATGAATTCACAGGCAGGGATACTGAAAATCTAATTGCTGCGCCCTTGAAAATAAAGTGTGGTGCTGGGGGAGTGGGGTAAGATGTGTCAGTAAGATGTGACAGTTTTGCTCATTATATACATCTGCCTGTTAATAGGATTTATATTATATTGTTTTTAAATAATATAATGTATATAATATTCATATTTGTACTACAATAATAAAAGGTAATAATAATTACTTTAACCTCCCTTATTTCTCCCTGCCAAGGTGACAGCTCGGGTAAAAAGTGGCACATCTTATCCCACTCCCACTCATCTATTTTGTAGCGATTTGCAATACATGCATGATAAGAAGAATAATCAGTGCAGGCTCACTCTGGCAGAGGAATGGGTGACATTTAAACACAGTATTAATTAGAGCCAGGCGAGCTGCCAGTCATTAGCATTGGGAAGCAGCAGTTGGAGAGCGAGTAGCTAAACTGTAATGCACGTGTACTGTTTAGTGTGCATAGATTGTACCTGTCATGTGAGAATAGATTCATTTGGGAGACCAAATGGGCAACCCTCTCTCTCTCTCTCTCTCTCTCTCTCTCTCTCTCTCTCTCTCTGTGCTTTTCTTCCTCACTGATAGCCCCATGGTGCATTGCGGTACATACCTGTCACTCAAAGTACTCGCGGGAGCTTAGCATGGTAGTGCTAAAATGCACACACACACCGCCAGATAGTCGGTGAACGTGTTGAGTCCAGGAGCTGGCATGGCGCAGGAATTAAAAATGTAAATGACCTGCCTTAATTAAAGAGTTGACAGAGACTGTGCAGCTGCAGGTGACAGTGACTGATTGCTTTTCCACCAGCTTTCCTCGTTCTCTCACAACAGACGCCCATGCCAACACAACAAAGAATGTGTCCACCTGCGTGTGCCTTTATATACACGTATGCATTTTTTTTTAGCGACTTTAGAGGTAATGCGTGCGCAAGGCGCATTATTAGACATCCCAGCATCCAATAGATTCTGCTGATCTCTGTAAAACTCACAAGGACAACGGCTTATTAACTTTCCCAGTCACTCGCTAATGTTGCATGCAGCCTTACCGGCACAGGAAGTGAAAGCAGAAGTAACTTAGAGGGACGAGATGGTTCTCAGTCTAACGCTTACAGAACCTGTTATTACAAATGAATTATAATTACACTTCATGATCACAGCTTGTCACCTTTCTCAACATTCATTAAAGAACATATGCAATGCGTGTGTGTTTTTACAGATATTACTCAGACATTAATAAGATGCCTGCGATCAGCGATCAGGACATGAACGCATATTTGGCGGAGCAGTCCCGCATGCACATGAACGAGTTCAACAGCATGAGCTCCCTCAGCGAAATCTACTCGTACGTGGGCAAATATACAGAGGAGGTATGGTGAACTTTTTCTTGTTCTCAAATGCATGCTGTAATCATCTGATTTCTGTATCAAACGTAAAATCACCATATTTTAAAAAGCTTACCTGTTGAAAGGGTTAATCTCACAAAACCTGTCAGTTTTCAAGAACAGATCATTTTTCCCATTACAATAATCAAGATTGGGAAAATGTTATTTATATTATTAGTGTAATACAAAGGATGGGTGGTGTTTAAAATTAACTGAAATACTATGACTTTAAAAATAAGAAAATAGTTAAGATGGAATGTGTGGTTATGTTGAGGCATGTGTATCTTATATATCACCCCCTGCTGGCAGATTGTGTCTGCGCTGGAGCAGGATGATCCTGCCAGGAAACAGAGACTGGCCTATAAACTGGAGCAGGTGGTTGCCCTCATGAGCCTGGAGAGCTGAGGACCGCATTTCCCAGAGTGCACTGGGAGATCCATCAGAAACCAAGCCGTGCCTGAGTGAAGACTGTCCATCTATCTCATCTCTTCTGTTTGCAATCTTCCCACAAAACAAGCGTTTGCATCATATTAGCTCTGCTTCCTAGAAGAGTAGAGATGGGAACTCAAGGGTGGGTGGAGGAGCCAAGGACTACATTACCCATGATGCAGCAGACTGGGTCACCATCCAGCTCTGCTGTGTAGAGAAGGGATGGCTGCCAACGAGTTCTGCTTCAATGCATCTAACCATCCTTCTCCCTTGACTGGAAAAAGACAAAAAAAAAAAATTAACATTTCTGTTGCCTTTAAAGTTTAGCTGATAAGCAGAAACCACAATGTTTGGTGTCAATTTGTTCTGACTTTTATGACTAGGGTAGAGTATGGCACTAATATAGATTCCAGTTCATTGTAGTACTTTTATTAAACCCTGAGACGCAAGACCGAGATGGTACCGCATGTATCTGAAGAATTCGGACCATACGGGCCATCTCAAAAGACACCTCGAGAATGTGGCCTTTACAGGACGCCCAAGATTATTTTTACATTCTACACACCCAAACGCTTGATAAAGAGATCCAGTCAAGTCTGGAGACCCGTCTGCTTGTTACTTTTAAAATAGCGTGGGGCGTGATTAAAACCCTTGGTGTTAAGTAGGACACAGGGAGTTAGTGCTTCAATTGTTTTGTCTCTTCCAGGAGCCTACTTGACAGCGAAACTTGCTCACATCTTCACCACATCAACCCCAGCCTTCATTTTGGCATCTATATGGCTCGTGCACATCTCTGAATTTAACCTCTCTTAACCAATTGAGTGGGGAAAAAAGCCAAGGTTCGATCCCCTTAAAAGCACACACACACCCACACACCTCTTGTAGCAGCAGTAAAGAGCGCCGCCCTAATGGAGTCCAGCTGCGCTGCAAGTGGGTGAAGTTCTTTGTAATCTTAACAAAAAAGCACACATTCAATAGCTGTCTCAGTTCACTCATCCAGTAGGAGACTTTAATTACAATTAGCCTACACAAAATTAGTTGTTAAAGGGGGGGCTGGAGTTATAGCTGAGACGGGATGAGTTTTTGAACATGCACATGTGCAGCCTGCACTGTTTACTGCTACAGGGTCCCTCGATAATGAACATTCTGGAAGCTTCTGGATAAACTCACATATGGACAAAGTTGGTCAGCAGAACACCAAAGGAGCCCAATTTAAAAAAAAAAAAAAAAACAGCAACAGAGCAAAGATTGTCTGGAGAATAAATTACCCCCAAGAAGGCACTGTTTGTTTTATGACCTGCAGAATGATTCTAACACTCTGTATCTGCAGCCCGATATTTGTTTCTCCTCATTACACAGAGCCCATAGTTACTCTTATATGTCAGAGTCTGGTTATTGCACAACTGGGAGAACCATCAAAAGAAACCCTGAGCTGAAGTTTAAGGGCTTGCTGTAGTTTGAAAGTGTATTGGCAGCACTGTATCGGCCTTCAGAGACGAATCTTACCTGGGTGTATGACTCCAAACGAAAAGAGTCGAAGTGGAGAGGCTCTAAAAGTATTCGATATAACTTTGATGAAGGGAAAGAAATGAGCTGCCCTCTTTTCCATTGTCCTCCGACCTTTCTTTTCCCTTGACAGCGTATCCCAATGTGGTGATGTGAACGTGTGGCGATCAGCCCGGGTCCACCTTGGGTTCTTTATTGGCTTTTTCAGCGCATGTATTTCAATTTAAACTTCAGAAAAAAAGAAAAAAGGAAAACAGAAAAAATAAGCCTTGCAATTGATGATGTGGATGTGTTCTTTTCTTTCTTTTGCTTGGAAGAACGAGATGGAAGAAATGGCTGTCATCTTCAAAACTGCGACCTTCATTAAGGTGGAACCTTTATCCTACCCTTGCATTCTACTGCCATAACCATGTTTTGTGAATGTGTTAGATGCTAATAAGACTAAAGGTGATACCTTAAGCAGATATAGTATATACCCTTGCATGCTGACCTATTTGGATGATATGAAATGAACTGCCTTGCTAGCAATTTATCTAATACTACTAGGAATTTCTAAACAGAAGCAAACTGTTGTTAGACTTTCATCAGACTCCTTTGCTCATGAGAAAAATCGTATTTCTGTTAGCTAGATTGTCTCAAAGGCCGTCGAGCTGAGAGTTCTCATTCACAGACCACATTCATGCTGAACAACTGTGCAGTCAGACCACAGCATCATTACCATCAACACACCTGTCATTTCCAGATGCTCATTCACTTGAGCTTCACACCCAAAATGATATTTAGGGATTTTCACACACACTGTATTTAAATTTGTTGTCTTTAATGTAAAAGTTTTAAGGAGTTTATTTGTGTTTATTTGTACATCATCATATCTGTCCGTATCCTATTTTAGATTTCTGCATTTTGTCAGCCTGTGACTATTATATGTTTGAATCATTTTGATGCAACCTATTGTTTTTAGGACAAATCAAATTAGCTTTCAACCAAATTATTTTTTAATGTTGTTTTGCATAACGTCTATGCATGATTTAGGGTCTTTTGTGCTACTTTTCAGTAATTAGTAACAGATGATTTTGTTTATGGGGTATTTCAGGAACATGACTGCCCAACTAATGATTCGAATGAGACTCCAATAAAAAAAACAATTTTTATGTACTGTTTCTGACTAAATCTTTCAAACCAAATGTGCACCCATGAGCAAATAAGCAAAATCCTGCAAAGAGTTTAATAGTGACAAGTGTCTCTACTGGGAATTAATTTACAAAGTCACCGGAGGTCTTAAATGAACTGATAGTAATGTGATTAAAATCGCTGTTTGTAAAATCGTTGTACGAGTTCATATTTAAAGGGTGTGAACGTTCCTGAATTCCCCCACAACAAAAATTCTGTTATATTCTGTTATATGTTCCGTTTCTCATGTTCCATCCACAGAAGGTGTCGTTTAACAGGACCACCCCCTCCTTTATGTCCAAAAGAACCTGATAAAGTTTCCACCTTAAACATTTTGTAAGAACTAAAAAGTCCTTTTAGCTCAGTGTTAAAGCAGGTGTTGCAGACCTGTTAGAAAAGACGTTTTAATATGTCCTGAGTCGATGCAAGTTACCCTGATGGGAGGAGAGAAAGAGAGAGAGACCAGCAGAAAGGCAAGCTTCTCTAACTTTGTTATAATTAATTGTATACCTGTGTATGTAAATATAATGCATTCCTATTTTGCAGTCAAGAACAAAATACTATTTGTAATATAGAATAAACTTTATTATGAAAAAGATGGTCTTTTGTTTTGTATGTCTATGCATTTTCATAGAGAAGTTGCCGTTACCGTGGAAACAGAAATTGCACCAAAAGCTTAGCAGAGACCACCCACTCCCATGAAGCATTGCAAATTATGTAACCTTCCCTAGCTACTTAAAATATATAACTTTACTGCCAGAAATTCTGATTCTAAAATCAGTCAGTCATTTTATACAGCATTGTGCCACTCTTGCCAGTTATTTGCAATGCTTCATGGGATTGAAGTTTTTTATATAAAAAAGCATTAAGTAGACCGTCTTACACTTTTGTCTAAGTTATTTTCATACACTGTTTTGCTTCAAGGTTTATAATGTTGTGATATACCACAAAGCTTTGCTTCAAGGTTTATTCCAATAAATGGAATTATTTAAAAACTTCATTAAAGAGTTCTATAATGACAATAAGTAGCTACAAAAATACTTCCAGAACATACAGCTTCTTATAAAAGTACATTTGTTTGAAAGAGGGAGAGTATGAAGAAACTTAGAGTTATGAGCACCAATGGAGAGATGAGACCTCCCATATCTTGTGATCTGATTAGATGAGGCAGACTATGGATCTTCTGATCGATCTGTTGGCTCAAACTTCATGTCCGCCCTCAACCAGACCTTTGAGGTTTTTCTTGTTGCGGAAGACTAGAGCGTTTTTACAACCATCATCTTACAGAAAACAAAGACTCAAGACTTTAACCTTCTTTTCCAGCCCCAATGCCAGAGGGTTCAATTGCCATCTTTATTACATTTCATCTTATCGCATTGAATCGCTTCTGTCAGTTAATGAGAAACCGTTACCCTGCAGAACTCTGCCTGTACTTTCCCCCTGACCTTTCCGTGTTTTTCCCTGCTCTCTCAGAGGAAGGTTAGAGCTAGATGATGATTTTAAAACCTCTTTACAAAAATGTCACCAACCAACAAGTGCTAAAAGCATCTGCCCATGTTGAATGATGTCTTGCCTTTTAGCCTTAAGTGCAAGGTCGTCCTACCGACCACGATTTACTGCATAGTGGTCTGATTAGTTCTCAAACTGTGGTGTCCTTCAGAAAATCATTACAGATCGGTTTTAAAGATCCATAGCAAAATGCCTATAAATGCACATCAGTGACAGCACACTCCATATTAATTAGCAACATTAATAATACATTTTAAAAATGCAACATAACTCAGATGTTGTGAGTTACAATAATTTTATCATGGATAAAGGGTGTTCTTAAGTATGAAAAAGTGCCCTCTGTGTGACGGGGGCTTTATAAAGTAGGCATCATAAAACTGATTTTCG
This sequence comes from Chromobotia macracanthus, assembly GCA_036877525.1. Classification (NCBI taxonomy): domain Eukaryota; kingdom Metazoa; phylum Chordata; class Actinopteri; order Cypriniformes; family Botiidae; genus Chromobotia; species Chromobotia macracanthus. Next base: position 5,998,081 of record JAZGTH010000012.1, on the reverse strand, counting down.
AAGAAAACTATTCTACGTCTAAGAAATAATCTTACTGAACGCATCACGTGAATTCTACAGTGGACGTGGAAGTTCTATTATGAATGTTTTGGAATTCTAGAATGTTCCAGCAGAATTCTGTCCAGCTGCAGACGCAGTGCAGGTCGACTAATAAGAACGCAGGGTGAGCGACAGTGGACTAATTCCTGGGATTGACTAAAATGTCTATTGACAGCTGCGGGGGAGCAGATGGAAGCAATTAGCATTATTAGCTGGTTGTGCTTTGTCCTATCTGTCTTGGTAAACATCTGTGAAAAGACAACAGATCCTGCAAATGCTCCCATTAAGTACACAGAGAAAGTCAAACAGTGCATTCAACTCAACTGAGCAGACCCACTGCAGATCTACCATCCACAACCTACAGAGAAAATTCAACAGCTTACAAATAAATAAGATAAAAATATCAATCCATCTTGGGAAATAGAAATGAACTACCATTAACAAGCAACAGGCAATTGTTCAAGCTTCTGAAGACTTCTGTCTAAAACCACAGAGCAGCAGCTTGCAAAACTCCTTGCAGCATTGCATGGGATGCACATTTTGCACTTTGACTATGCTGTACATTTTTTTAGAGCAGCACTGCCCCCACTGCCCTGACAACTTTGTTTCTCTCTCTTCCTCTCTCTCTCTCTCCTCCAAACTCAACACAGACACACATACACATACATTCCCTATAGTACCAAGCCCCCCTAAACACTTAAACTATTGATTTATTCCTGTTCAAAATGAAAACATGGAAATAATTCACAGGTATTGGGACTGGCTATTTTGGAATCAATTACCAGCCTGGGATTATTTTCAAAATGGATATAATATTCCGTGCAGCTATGTTTAATTTTCTAATAAATGTATGACACTCTGGCAATTGCATGTTTCATATAAGGGGAAATTGATTACCTGGTGCAGATCATGTTCAAATTGATTTAACGATCAAGCTACAGTTTTGTTGTATAGCGAGATCTGACACAGGCATTCTCAGAGTAATATCAAGAAAGGCTATGAGAGTCAACAGAGAAGCTGTATGCAGTCCTAAAGAACAGAACATGAGAAGAGTTTTCTGATGGGGTAAACTCGGGTTGAACTGTGGATGGCAGGGGAAAACAGAAAAATAACTTCAATAACCACTAACCATATAATCATGCATTTTGTAGAATAACAAAATACATCAACTTTTAAAAAAAGCAAGCATTTTTTTGTCATTAACGTCAATTAAGTCCAATCAAATTATAGTTATTTCACCCGAATTCATTGGTTACTCTGTGAATTTACCTGGGTTAGCAAGATGCCATCATGGACATGACAAGAGCTAACGTATGCAACATGCATGTTTTTAAAATACAATCCCAGACAAAAATGATCAAATATAATTAAAAATTAAAAATAATCTTAGTTGCAGCAAGAATAAACATTTAAACCTATAGGCCTACATTTTGAGTTCTGTGTTGATTCACTCCCTCATATTGATTGACTGATGTTAGGGTACATTGAAAATCTCCCTTATATTGCCACAGCAACAGCCAAAACTAATCAGGGACAAAAGTAATCAGATTGTTACTTTCACAAAGTAACAAAGTAATAAGTTTAAGTTACTTTTTAGATTTGAGTCGATTAGTATAGGTTATACAAAAAGTTATTTGTATAGGAATACATTTTTAAAGTTACCTCAACAAGATCAGCAAATGTTATGGTGCTCTTTAATTCTGGATTTATAGATTCAATTTCTGCATTTATTACACAAAAAGTCATACTAGTTGACTAGTTGACGTAGATCTAACATTTCTGCATGTGAAAGCTTTCGGTTAGGCTCGCCCTTCCCCCAGCAATTGTTCTGTACAACACATGCTCTCAATGTCTCATCTGTCTCTCTCTCTGTCCGTCTCCTTCCATCACTTTCCAGTTGGTGACACTCTCGTATCCCCAGTATAAACACTGTGATGAAATTCTCTCTCCATCACAGTCAAACTGTGGAAAGATGCCCATCACCTGTGTTTGCCCACAGTCTCAGCCTGAATAAATCCATAAACACAAACAACTGACTTAATTTTGATGCTGTTGATTAGTGTTAAGAAGCTGACAGACATGAACGCTACGCCTTTGTTGTTGCTCTTTGTTAATATTTGTTAATATGGGAATAACAGGTAATGTTGTATAATGAAACGCAACAGAAACGTCAATTTGAATATCAGTGCTGACATATTTCAATAAATTTAAAAGTATGCAATACTATGCAAATAATATGCAATGCTACAGTGGAATATAGGGGGATATTTTGTCTTCAACAAATGAAAAGTTGTCTTGATCTTATTTAAGAATAGTTTAGCTATTCATTTTTTTAACGAAGACCTCTTCCGTACAATAACAGTTCATAGTGATGTGAGATTCAAACAAACACCACAAAAGTACTTCGTACGACTTGTGCACTACATTCAACATGTTCCACAGAAAAGATAACAACGTATGTTTGAAATGACATGAGAGTGAGTAACTTGCTTTTATTTTTGGGTGCACTGTCCCTTTAAGAGCATAAACTTAGATAGCACTAGCTTTTGTGGCTTCCACAGATGCAGGCACCACTACATGGTTGCGTGACCTGATGGCGTACATGCGCTGAACTACGTTTCCATCTACCTGTGATGCACTTTGTGTATCTTAAAATCACTCGCTCATGCATATTCATGTGTTTGTGATGCACGCATGTGGGCAGTGGTGGCTGAGGTTAGACTCATTTGCATGTAAAGTGCTTTGGGTGTCTACAAAAACTCTATACAGACACTATGACTCATATTCAAATTTTGTGCATTTAATCAATACATCACCCATATGCCTCAGACACAATGCAGAAAGGGTTTAGGAACGTGGTGTGTGTGTATCTGATGAATTAGACTTATGAAAGAGCACACAACACAAACAACTACAGATGAGGAATTTACTTGCCTGTATGACACAGCTAGAGGCACACAGGGTTGTTGTATCTCCTCTAACTAAAATAAAATACGCTAGCATCTTCTTACCCCCCACAACCCCACACATTCTGCGCTGTTCGTATTTCATTTGCGCTGTAAAGTTTTCCTTCCACCCACTGGGTGGAAGATTAAAATGCAGAGATGGCAGGCACATAGCTGCTGTGAAGCAGATAGGTACATCGAAGAAACTTTGCAACGCCATATTTTGTGAGATCTTATTTCAATTCTCTCTCCCCATATGGAAGGGTCATCACTCAGATAGACTCTGTGAGATCCAGCATGAAAACCATTTGAAAGCAATGCCCTTCCTGCACCCTCCTTGCAACTCGGTGTGTTTAAAGTACATCCTTGTGGCCAGTTATCTGTTCTGTCCGTGGTGCCTTCACACTGTGATGGGTGAGAGGTCTAAAGACACCCAAAAGTTTAGGAAGTCAATGATAAACTGTAAAGTTGTATTTAAAGGAACAGTACACCAAAAAATTTAAATATCAAGTTTTTCATCAAGACAATATGTAGCTGACTTTACATACAGAAAATGGTTCCATCATTTTGTTTTCATGCAGTATTCAAATATTTCAGTTCTCTTTTGCACAGCTTTCTAGAATACTTCATTCTGATTGGTCAATCTGATTGGGCAAATATTTGTATATAACGACTCATAAATTGTATAAGTGACCATTGTCCCTGGCAACCAGTATCTTATGCTAATTTCAAATCTTTCATATCACTCTGCAAACACTTTCTTTTCCCATAATACATCCATTTACATGACATGACAAAAATAATTACAGCTCCATCTATTTATTTGGTAAGTGGCCGTGTAATAAGCAGGATAATGTACAGCGAGCCAGTCATTATAGCAAAATAATCACCAGGGTCCTGATTACCATTTATTTAGCGATAACAACCAGCTGACCTGCTATTCCATGCCTGGAGAAAATTTACCTTGTGCTTAATATACATACTATTATACTGCAGAAGCTATTCCAAACATAGTCTATGCTTCAGATCAGCGCTACATATATATATATTGCCTACATATATACCAGTATTATACACTGACAAGCGTATATTACGAGCAATAAAGAATTAAGTTGTTCGAATGTTTGATGTTAATAGTATCCCTTCTGAAAATCTCATTAGTTCAAAGCAGGCAAACACAGAAAAGCCTTTTTCACGACCTGACATTACAATTCATGAGAGCAATTTGGCGATAATGTTTGTCCATTGATATATAATGTGTTTTAGAACATGAATGCCTGCTGAGATAAAAATTTCCATTTATCTTCATGAGTGGATGCACGTCAAGCTAAAATCTCTGGCTATCAGCTTACTGAGAGGCTAATGTCTGATCTGACATTTAAGTTAAAAGTTTGACAGTGCGCCTCCTATTGGTTTCAAAACACATCAATCAATCCTGTCAGAGGCAAAGACCTTCCGGTTGTCATTGAATGATACTTTAAATGATTAATAACTGGACAAAGCAATCGATTTCTGTGGGAAAACAGGGTGTGATACTGGGGAAAATGATTGACTTTCTCGCCTGGCCATTTAGATGGATAGAGATACAAAAAGAGAAATAAAAATACCACAACTATCAACTGTAAGAACGCTTGTGGACAAATCCAGTCATTCAACAAGTTATTAATGAAAGAAACTGTCAAAACATTCCCCAAGACGCAAAATATCTAATGCTGGCAAAATTAATGCTGTCATAAAATGTTCATTTAGCCATTACAAAAGATGCTTTTCCTGTAGCTGTGCATGCCAAAACCAACAGCGTTTTCCAAATGTCTAGCATTTACCGGCACCAATCAGGACATGTATATATATATATATATATATATATATGCAGTATGGCTTTCTGCCCAGACACAGGATCAAATCACTGACAGCTTTGAAATCACTAATTCAAAGTGACCCTTTCTGGTAAGACTTCTGTATTGATATTTTTGGCCAGAAAACTATCACAAGCTGTAGATGAAATTAGACCCATATGTTTACTTTTAATTCAGTTATAAACTTAAACAACAAATGCACAGGGCTGCACAATCTACAGTACATTACATTGACAAAACACAAGGTTGGTGGATCAATCTCACCTTATGGTTGGGTTGTTCATACTTTGAAACCAATATCACTGCATTAAAAATATACTGTTGCTCATTGGCTAATTGTCTTCTAACTAGCCTACGGTGACAAATGGTTGTGTAAAACATGGAGCGCTGAGTGATTGCAAGGAAACTGTACGGAAATGAACCGCTAAGCTGCCGCATGGTGATGTGACAGCTGTGATGGGTAAGTGGGGCAAGACCTGTTCTTTCAAAGATTAAAAAAGGAGGTTTTTGAACATTTATTGAAGCTGAAACATTGTTCCTCTAATCTTCCGAAAATTGCAACGTGAGCTTTCTGAACTCTTAGTGCGTGTGTGTGCTTTTGTAATCAGGACCTTCATCACATTGGGACACTGTCTGGACCCTGTGATTAAGGTTGGGGGTTGTTACTCAAAGAATACAGCAGATTGGAACATACAGATCTACTGTGTGAAAATGCTATAAAAACATAGCTTTTGTCCTTTTCCACAGTACGGGGGAAAATGTAAAAAATGAAACAGCCTGTCAGTACGTGAACATCAGCCCGGTCTAGCCTTGTTGCACAACAGGATTCTGCAGTCTCAGAGAACATAGGTGTTATCTCAGGGTGGAAAACCCCAGGCAGTCTGACATGTATTCTTATCACATTTCCCACAATCCTTTTGGGCAGATGAAGGAATGTATGTTGGGAGACAGAATGGAATGAAGGAGTCCAAATGCCTGAGGAAAGAAGATAATTGTGTATAGCGCTCAGCTCGCCCTGTAGTATCCTGAGCAAACAAACCTAATGAAAATACTGAACGATCCAGCACAGAGCTGATGAAGCAGACAAATGGACTATTCCAATAATCCCAAAAACAATTTCAAGAGAACAGCTGTCTGGATGCCTGCAGGTGGTTTTGTTTGAACAGAATAAAAGTTAAATGAATTTTGAAAGATTCTTGGCATAACAAAAATACTAATGCTGCACTTGACAATGTTTAAAGGAATATATCACCAAAAAAAGAAAATTGTCATCTTTTACACTTGTGTCATTTCAGATCAGCATGACTTGGGTCCCTCTGTGAAACACAAAGTTTCAAAAAGTGGACTATCACTTTAAGGCCCTTAGATGCAAGTTATACAAAGATATATTGTCACCCCTAGGTAAGCCAGTCTATGCTAGATATGTTTACACTGTATTTTATCTGACTCACTAAAATTCTGGGTGTATATGACTGTTTGCAAGAGTGAGTTATGGCTGATGCTATATATTCTAGAAGCTTCCATCTGCCGCTTGGCGAGTCATGAGTCGTGGGCCGAGAGTCAAGAACCCATATGGTTGTTTCTAGGGGTTTGGAGCAGAAGGTGGGAGAGGGAAATGTCTCTCAAATGTCCCTCTTCATTCCAGGGCTTTGGACAAGAGAGGTGCCTCATCAGTGTTCAGATGACAGGCTGTGACCCCTGGGTGTTTGACATAACTTTTGGATGAAGCAGAGGTGATTGCTGATTGTCAAAGAACAGTGACGTAAGGCAGATACAGAACTATAGAAAGCCATAAAAACTTTCATAAATCACAGGATTGGACAATGGTAATAATTGTGAGATCCTATATTGGTGTAGAGCTAAATGCAATTAGAATGAAAGAATATTGTTTGAAAAGTATAGTTATCCAATTTTGAAATGCTGGTATCATGAAAACCCAAACTTTGGATCAATCCAAACTCACACACATAAACATCAACTAACATCTATATACAACTAAACGTCAATGCAAAAACTGTCAGTACTCATGAGGCACTGTGTTATAAAGGTTTAGACCCACAAATGTTCAACTTAATATGACCACACGCCCAACATTCCCAACATCTGCCAGCTTAAGCTAATCACAGAGAAGCAGAATTAAAGCTTGACTTAACAATTACATCCTCAGTATTCATTAAATGTTGTCTTTATTTTTCCACAGGAGCTTGTTTGTAGACGCCAATGCGTTTATTCAACACGTTCCAGTTTGGCAGAAAGCCTTTCCACTATTCTGCTCTGGAAAAAAGACTTCAGAAAACCAGAACACTAAAGTGTTCTTCAGAGCACCTGCATGGTTGAACGGACTTCAGATGGCAATTAGGAAATGGCGTGTGAAATGACTTGATAACAGCAGACTCCAGAGATGGTCGGGTCCAATTCGTTTAAAGCGGAGTATTTGTAGCTGTCGGGGCTCTGGGTGCGCAGGCTTTGCTGATAGTACATTCAAATGAGGTCTTGACCACGGCGGCCTGAAGTCAACCTTGAAAACATTCAGTGGAAGCAGAAAATGACAGAAGCTCTAAAGCCCTCTAATAATACAGCAACATCTGAGCGAACACAGGATAAACTCTACCTTCATACTCTGTCATCCACAAACAGCAGTAAATATATAAATAACTATCCTACACAGGAAAATACACACAAAAGCATATGTCAGTTGTCAGATCCTGAGTTTAGGTTAAGCTAAAAATGATGCAGCCTGGGTGATGGTATGGCTTCTGGGTTTGTGCGCCAGCCCAGCAAAACACCTTTAAATGTATGCGAATTGGAAACATGTTCTGACTTTTGTATTACATGTCAGCAGATTTAAGATGATCAACAGTAAGAGCAAAAACCTCTGAAACAAAAATATGAGAAACCAAATCATGTGACCGCCGTCATGTCACTGAGGAGCGGAAACTAGCTCAGTCCAAACAACAAAATGACCTGTGCTGTTTGTGACAAATATGCCTGGAAGAAATCGGCTAAACAATTCTGTTGTCATAGAGACAAAAACAAAACACAATTTGATGGCCGGTACAAAGTATTTATGGCCATTTGCTTGTCATTGGCAGATACTGCAAAAAGTTGTTTTTTGACCCTGTGTGACCGTAGTCACAGCCGTTTCTGACGTCTGCAAAATAGAGTCTTATTTTTGCTATTTTAGAACTAAATCATAAAATTAAATAAATCTTGCTGCCACAGCTTTTTGTTCTAATTAATGACATGTATTCCAGTCAACCAAGGAAATAACAATCCACCTCATATTAAACTTCTGTTCCTCTGACAAGCACTCATCAATGCAAATGGAAATGTTGTAATGTAGTATCAAAACGGAGACTGAATGGACACGAAGATAAGCTAATTGGTCTCCTAGCAGGAGCACATACTGAAGCCCATTGCATAATTGCATTGCTGCATGACAGAGGCCCTTCTCATCATGGAAACGAGAGATATTTACATTCTGACAACTGAGATCAGTGTCGAACAAGCTCGCCGTCTTAATTAGAGAGACGGACAATGACGTCACACAGTACTAAACTGATTAGCGGGGAAACTGGAGAGGATCTTTTCTGGTACAACAGAAAACATGATTAAAATGGTAAACAAAAGAGCTTGTTTTTTTTACTCTATATTTGTGACCCGTGCTGGTAAAATGTATCAGAATGTGCACAGGCTAATTACGAGCTACAGGATAAACAAGTGAAAGATGTTAGTTTTGGTCTAATTTGAAGGGTTTTTTTAATAATTCGTTTTAATAATAATCCTGAAAAATGGTCATTTTTTCTTTCTGCTCACTTCTTGATGACTGGTGCTTCAGACAGGTGTAGCTTATTCTTTCTTTTTTGTCTGATTCCAACAAATCATAGGTCATGTTTAATTTTTTTTAATGAAGAAAGTGAAAATGTGAAAATTACTAAACTTGCTCATTGTGACTCATTTTTCCAGCAAGAGTCACATTTTCACTCAAACATTATTCCATTTAATATCTTTAGACTGTTGCTAAAGCCAGTAATTAAAGAGGACTATGTAGTGATCAAATGTAATCACCGTCCAGTTAAAAGCCTATTTTTTGTTCTAGTAACCTAATTGGTTGAGGGCAGCTTGTGTGATTAAGTGGCAAGTCTGATCTGACACCTCAGAACCATTTTCCATTCACACTTGGCATTTCATTAAAATCTGAAAGTGCTTTAATCTAATGGAAAGTAAATGTGTTGCTGCGATGGCTACATTATCATTGTTAATTTTAAAGAGATTGTATCTAATGTTATTTGTCGAAAATGCCGTTTTGTTGTTCCCCTCGCCCAACAGTTCATCATATATTGCGTTCATTGACAAAGCTACTCACGATTTGCTGAACTCGGCAATATTTATCAGGGGCATACAAACATGATGCAGGAAAAATATACAAGCAATACACTGCCTTAATACGCAACATCTGCGTGTGTAATTGTTTTAATACAATAAGGAAAGACTTGCATTAACAATAAAGGTCCTGCCCAAAAATTGTTAAGCATCTTTAAACCCTATATTCAAAATAAAATGATAAAAAAATACATATGTACTTCAAATTCAAATTTGATTAAATTTTTATAATGGATAAGGCGAAAAAATAAACTATAGACTACTTGATGTGTGCTTCTCTAATGGTTGCTGTTTGGTTCATCCATCCACTTATTTGTTTTTAAGCCACTGGTCACATTTGTACGTTTATAAAGCACAAATGGTTTCTTATTCTTCCATCTTGAACGATGATCTTGTTTTAATGGGCTCTGTGTCTATGCAGGCCCATTCCAGGGTAATGAACCCCATCTAGGTTAATGATCCACAAACCTGCCTCACTTAAATGACTTGGTCCTGAGCTATTGTGCCCCTAAATAGCCCTAATGACACATTTGCCCAGAGACAGAGGTATTTCAAATCACACACACATATATGCTGTACACACTCAACCGTCTTGTGCATAAAAACAATCTATATTCAGTGTATTCAAAGTTTTAGATAACCTCAGGTTTATTGCTTGTTATGAGAGTGCATCCGGTAAAGAAGACAAAACTAACCTGTTGCTCAGACTGTTTAAAAGAGAATGGCATAAGCAATTTCAATTGAAAATCTATCAGAAAGATATGAACACGACACATGTAAATCAAACACAGCACTACACTGTTAAAAAAAAAATGTCATTTTCTGCATATAAACAGGGAAAATACATTTTTCTTATTTTCTTCACGGTAATCTCTCAAGATCCTTTATTCACGGGGGCCATTTTAATATCCTGTTTTATTGTGAATGAATATCTGGGCTCTATCCAAATCATTCAGTTCATCTTCCTCCAGGATCCCACAGTAAAACAAATGTCAGATCCGGCAATCAATAAAAGCCTGCATCAAACAACAGGCGATACACCTTGAAATAACATCTACAGTGCTACAATGCTAACCGCCTGGCGGATCATAAAAATTAAACTTTTTTTGTGCTTTTACACAAAAGAATTGACGATCGGCTTTGGGGTACGAGCGAGGGAGAAAGAGGGAGAGAGAGCGCCATAGAAAAGAAGATTGATCTTAATACTTTTTTCCATTTACTCCAAGATGAATCATAATTGCCTAAAGGCCTTAATCATGTGTAGAATCGTGGAAATAAAGGAAAGAACACAGAAACATGGTGGGGGAAACAAGTGACAGCCTATGAGAAGAAAAATGCTCTCTGGTGAGTGAGCATTGATTGTTATGGGAGGCAACTTATTGCTTTTCCCTGTTCTGCCTCACATTTCATACAGCCAGAGCTGAAACAACGTAAGCAGTGACATCAAGACCAATCAGATCACAGGAATATGACAGAAGCACTAATTAGCATGAGAGGGGATGACAAGGGAGAAGCAAACAGGGCCGCATGAATAGAAAGGTGTGTGTGTGGGGGGGGGGGGATGGTGGACATGGGCTTTAATCTAATGTTGACAGTGTCAGAAGGTGGTGATATTTTCATGGGCTGAGCAGGGCATCAAACTAATGTACTGAACCTCCCCAACCCCACAGTCTGGCCTTTATACTATAGAAACCACCGTCTGTATGATAATCCTGTCCAAACCAATAAACATCTCCAGGAAGCAGTTTAGTCGATAATAAACAAATAGTGGTGACAATAAATTGAAGAAAAGCTGCAGGGCTGCTGCTGCCGAACAGCATGAGAATTATGCTTCTGTAGCCACAGTCAATAACTGTCGCACAGCTCACACTTAAAGCATTAAGCAAGTCAACATGAAATCACAATTGATTCTATTTACTTTTTTAATACACAATCCTGGTCTTATTACACACTGTGTAATAAGAAATAAATGTTTTGCCAAAAGAAGCTCCGCCTTCACGTTCTGGCTGATGTCATCAAGCACTCTTTTTTTAGGCCCTCCCCCTCATCTTCTTGGCTTTGTTCTGTTTTAGAACACCCACTTTTCTTAAGTTTTATGGTTCAGTATTTTATTGCCATGACAAAACAGTTTAATGGAATTTTCCTCAGAGTGCAGCCACAGAAACAAAGAAAACATTTGTATCAGTCCTCTACATTACTCAGTGAAGATTCAGACTTCAGACTGATGTAAAGAGATAAAGTACACTAACTAATTAAACCTCGTCTCCGTTGTTTCTGGTGTGCAGTTACAGCTTTTATTCCTTTATCAGAACCATGTGAAGTCTAGGTAATTAGCTAGTAGACCAAAAAATCTAATCTGATTGGAGAAGTCTTTGGTAGACTTTCCCGTTTATTCATATCAGCAGGCAGCATAGAAAACTACAGCTACTGGACTGTTGATGTTTTATCTCTCCAACACTTGGAGAGTTTAAAAGGAAATTGTGATAAAGTGAGAGAGAGAGAAAGATGGTGATATACTAAGACATCTATAGGGTAAATTCTAGGAGCAGCAATGTGCTACGATACTTGTGGTGCTCTGTCGGTATTTCTGGAGACTGTTTCTTCCTTTGTAACCTTTGTGCTTTTAATAGGAAATCCCTGTTCGCCAAATAGCTCCTGATGGACAAGCAGTGAAACTAGGGGCCACCACTTAAGGGCCTAATGACAGGCCAGATAAGCAGGTGCTCCAGGGGCCAGGCTGTCATTACCTGCCTGGGCATCTGGATTGATGGAACAAAGCTGAAATCTCATATTGTCAAGATGGCAAGCCTCTCTCTCCCCATTAGCAGCTCATTTCCCTTCGGACCCAAATTGAGTTTTGCCGTTTAATATTCAGAGGTTCCGGTACCCTCCGCTTGCTGTTGTCTGACATTATTCATCGTTTAAGTGACGAATATTAGATTGTGTTGCTCATCTTCACTTTATAAGCAGTCTGTGAGGGAAAGAGATAAATCTCATGAGGATCTGCAGACCTCTGGCGATTTATTACAGATGAAACAGAAAGAAAGTTTGAAGATAAACTTCTCTTCTGTGTTTAGACTTCGGTTTTAGAAAGGCTAATTTCGTCATGGAAATTCCCAGAGGTGCCAAAAGGTGACACCATAAGAAGGTTGTCATGAGAAGCCGCTGAGCAAATAAAAGCAAAATCGAGTTTAAGAACTTTGGAAAAATTGCAGCCGCACACACAAACTTCTGATTCAGTCTGCGTGTGCTGTGAAAGGCATTTTCGGTCAGACCTGGGTTTGATGATAAATGGCTGGCGATCTAAATCCCGTAGTGCAGTGGGGAGGTAAACAATTCTCCAGGAAGCACCAAGTATGGAACACTTCTGCAGGGCTTATTACGGTTGTTTAGTGCACTAGACTGGACAAGATGACAGAGGAGCACTGAATGCATGAAACTGTCAGATGTTTTATAGAGACTAAAGCGTCAAGTACCTCTCTATCCAGACCTCCACACCTGATGTGATAAACTAACCCTGCATACCAGTTCTTTTAAAATGAGGTGGCAAACTTGCTTCATTTGTTGTTGTTTTTCAGTCCAATGTACTGAATTTACAGTCCATTACACGGGCATCCAATTCTAAAATATTTATGATACAATTTATATCATCATACAGTTTATTAAAACCCACTCTTCAAGTTAATGCATTTTTAAAACGCTATATGGCATACAAAGTAATAACTACGAAAATATAGTAAACAAATTAATTAGTCAATAGCACTGACAAGGTCAATCAGCCAATTAAGGCACACTTCCACTAGTCACGTGACTTTGCCAGAATTTTCCGTAATTTCTATGACAAGACAACATGCTCGATGGACATAGGAGAAAAGTTCTAACTATTCTCTTTATAAAGATCTACCGGTGTTGCTTAGAACAATAAGTGACACTAATCTAATTTACTATTTTCAAACTAATATTCAAACTAATTTCCCGTAACATTTGTTTTGTTTATGTTTGTACTGTCAATTATCCCGCCTTCTCTGTGAAAAACCCACCTGCTGTAAACCAAGCAAAACAACCTTCATAGCGAGACAGCTAGCACAACTGCTGTATCGATGAGGCTATAAAGCGGGCTATGAAGTTCAACGTGAAATTTAATTCAAACAAAACAGCAACAGGTGTTAACAATATGGTGTCTGGACAAACAAATTATCTCGGAGTAATTGAGAGATTAAATCTCATTTTTTAAACCCATGTATCCCACTCTCCTCATCTCTCCCTCTCTCTCTTTCTCAATTAGGTGAGTTTTAGAGATTCTATTAAAGTGCAGGCATAATCAAGAGGAGTGGAAGTGGGAGGCAGTAATATGAGACCAGCTAATCTGTTTGTGATTAGTGAGCTAATTTACAACATCTCCAGCCATCACTCTCCCGAACGTAAGAAAACAACAGCCCCTGGAACTTATTGAAAGCACCTTTGTCTAAAGTGGGAACACAGTTGTAAATATCAAGGGCCTAATAGCTTCAGTTAATCCAGAAATACCGGTGCTACCTTAACACGCTTAACGATTTTCTGTAAACATGTCTTTACTGCAAGAGCCAGGATAATTTGAGAAGAATAATGTAAATGACATTTTGCTAAAAAAAAAACATAAAAAAAGGTTTATTTTTAAGTGACAACAGGACAGATAAACGCTTTAATCAATTGTGTTGCATGCTATATATTGCAACTTAAAAACAGAGGAATATTATATTAATATTATATCTGTGCAAGCTTGTAAATCTGCGCTTTTCAAACGAAACTGAATTTGTTTGTGACAACAATGTCCCAAAGCAACCTAGTTCGTTTTTCCACTTAAAAGTTTGAGAGAGTTGCTCAAGGCAATGAAGACAACATAGGCAGGAACAAAGATAATATTTGAGGTATAAAGTGAATTTCACAATTGTTTTCATGCTGGTTCTTTACTTTATTAGCTCCAAACAAGCATGTATTGTAGACTGTATGCATTCTCTATAGGTAACCTACACCAAGGTTCTGTAAAACTACTCTCATAAGATAACATTTAACTCAATCTAATCCGGCCTTCATCTGGAGTTTGACACCCTGTGTCTATAATCTGACTGTATGTATGTTAGTAATCATCTGATACAGTGTTCAAAAAGGATTATTTGGAAATCATCACATTTGGTGCCTCCCGAATAATGACAAGTGCTCCACACATGCTAAAACCCAATTGGTTCGCAACACAATGGCTATTACCATGTAGGACAATATGCCCACGCAAATGAAAATATGCTGAATTTTAACAAATCATTAGAGGCACTCAGCAGAGCTTGAGCAGCAGAAGGGAGCAGACAAATATTATTCAGAGTTTTTGATTGTAATTACATGCTAGCACAGAAGGCAGGCAGACACACGCATTTGTGTGATTTAGTGATTCAGACATGATGGTCGCATGCCTCGTGCCTCTTCCATTATCTGCCGGTGCACGGATGGGGTGATTAAATGATAAACAGTGGATTGAACTTAAACTAAATGAATAAATAAATAAATCACTCTCTTGCATTGACAGAGCAGACACATGACTGCAGATTCCATCACCGTGGTAACCTGAATCTGTGGGCTCTCATAGACTCCTTTTCAAATGTGATTTCAGAATAACATGACGAAGGCTGGGATGAAGGGCCTGTGCTGGTTTATTGTGATGCAGCCGCCGAGAGATTATCATCACATTTACTGTAGACTCTCTCTCCAAATTTTCAACAATCCAGATAAACAAACAATCTTGGGCACCAACTAATCCTATTTCTTGCTCAGAAACTCAATTCTTTGAGATTACTTTATCTTTGAAGACTGCCTTATATTTCTATGTGAACGTCAATGAAATTTTTAAACTGGCCTCTGAATTTTAAGATGAGCCAGAACATATATGCAGTATATGCAGTATGTATATACACACACACACACACACACACACACACACACACACACAAATCTCTCATCACTGATTTCTCTCTGTTAACTGTTATGATAATACAGCGAGTGAAAACACAGGCACAGTGTGTTCCAAAATCTATTTCTGCACTGACCAGACTCATCCATCACTGCTATATATCTGCAGTACACACACACACACAGCTGAAGAACAACCACAGATGGCACCTGAATCTTGTGCATCAATGTGATGGGAGAATTCATGGCACAGAAGGATAGGAGCCAGCGAATGCCAGCGTTCCAACCTGCGGCACACACACTCACGCTCCTGCCTCCCACGCGCTCCTCTAAAACAGCTATATCTAATTATTCTTAATGAAACCCTCCATCTCAGTCATGGACACCACGGTGTTCAGGGTGAGTAAGAGTGGATGGATGGGGCTTGATCACAGCTGTGTTTCAGTTCTTTATGTTTCCACTGTGGGACACAAAATGTGAATTAAAAAAAAAAAGTATCCTGGCCACTCTTTTCATATTTTCAAGAGCATTACGAAGATCAGACTCAAACGAACCATTACTGCTCTCATGATCATCCTAGGAAGGGCTAGTAGCTATGACGAGATTTTAGGAGAATGATGGCATTGTGGTCTGTGACTCACACAAAGCTATGTTTCAGAGAGCTTGAAATATAATACAGTTGTATGAACCACTTTTACAGTGTCTTTTATGTAATTTCAGAGTCTGGCAGTGCCAGTCCCCAATTCACTTTCATTATATATGATAGAGTGGTCAGTATATTAAACAGAGGAAAGTATATAGAAAAAGTTGGTATAGATAAAGAAAGTCACGTGGGTTTTGAAAGGACAAGAAGATTAACTATTCCTTTGTCAGATGATCTAGGCACGTGTGAAGAAACACTGATTTTATTTGACATCTCTATGTTCAGCTTTCATTAACAGCAGATTAGGACATCAAGATGCAGATATCATATACAGTCTACTCAGAGGGTCAGACTATAACAGACAAGATAAATGAGAACTCACCATCAGACTGTTTCTCAAGCTTGTTCTGGATCTAAACATTAGACACAGGACAAAATCAACCTCCCCATCACTTATGGTTTTTAAAGCTCTACTTTATTTGAAGGATCCACTTATAGCTTGTCTGTGTAATAGCTTCCTCAGCCACATACTGAGGCCAGCCAAGCATGAACTCGGTTGCCTTTGTATTCTTTGCGATTTTAAAGCTCTTGCTTTTGTTGCTTAGGATTTTCTGGACACACACGCACACACCTCAAGGATTATCAGCAAAACATAAAGCACCGGCACAATTTGACAGGAGGAGGAAAGCAGGAATAATCAAACTATGAAACGCAAAGGACTTTAACCACAGATCAGTTTACACCCAGAACATTCAGGTTATCAGAGTCTATGACCTTGCGGCCATGTGACAAAACGCTGTACAGGATTATGTAGTCGACTGTAAACATGTTAGCTCCATCCAGCTCCACTAGCTCAGACACACACACACAGCACAATATATACAAATTATTTCAAATTCCACTAACAAGACAGAAGATATTAGGAATCGCTGTGGGAATTTACTAAATAGCATTAACAGGGCACATAAAAATCTTTTTTTTAACAGCATGTAAAACTACATTTGCATTTCCTGAGGGAACTACCAATGCTTGCGAGGCAGTAAATGAATAGTGTTAAATTTTAGTAAGCTGGGCTTCTGTGTAAAGAAACACTGCAGAGCTACTTTGGAGTTGATTTCTGTCCACCGTTTATGAGAAGACCAATAATGATTCAGTTTTGTAAATAGGTGTAAGAAAAACGCCATCCGGAATTCAGTATGCAAAAATCACATTAACTTCATCACTTTTGATTAATGTTTTGAAATATGTATTGTATTAATATAAGCCAGTGGGGTTTTTGTATAAAGTTTACACAAACCATAAACGGACAACATGCCTAAGTTAGCCTACAAAACAGATCAGAAACTGGTGTGTTCTTCAGTTCAGGTCAAAGTAATTAGTTTAACATTTAGTGCTAAGGGCTGTAAAACAGCTGCAGTTTCTTTTAAACTGTTTTCAATCTTATGTTTTAGTGAGTATTTTTGTATATCTTTTGCTTTTGTGTAAAACCTACCGAGTTGTAATCTTAACAAGCCATGTCGACAAATCAGCAGAGGACTGGAGAACAAGCCACATTTGCTTGACCCTGATTCACACTGAATAAATAAATCTCAGGCTTTTTATCTGTAAAGTGGATTTATTTTGCAGTATTTCACAGTTTGAAATGCGTTTCTCTGCTGTTTTGCACCGCTTCTATTTGCAGTCACTGTATGGCATGCGAGTGAAATACTGTCATCAGCTGTGCAGAAGGAACTTGAGAAAAAAAAAATGAAGGTGGCGAGGGGAAAAAAGAGAAGAAAAGGTAATGAAAAAGAAAAAGCTGACACTGAGGGCGCTATAAAAAGGACAGATGATAGGAGAGAGAGAGGGAGGGAGAAATGAGTTGATATATTGTGTGGACTTTTGCACATTTTAAATAATGTCTCACACATAAAGCCCAGCCAGTCATGAAATTAGGCTTTTACCGTTTTCTACAGCAAACACGGAGACTAGCAGCGCCAGCCTTGATCAGCACCAGTATCTGCCTCACCGCAAGATGTTATAGTGCAAAAACACAAATTCCCTGAGACAAAAGTGTGGAATAAAGGCCTGTCCTCATTAATGATATCTTTGGAATAAAACTTGGGAAAATACAGCATGCTAAAAATGATCCAGTACTGAAAAAGACCACAATCTTCTTGTAAAGGCCTCAGGTTTGGATAGCTAAACCTCATATGGGATGCAGATGGAGAGAATGGGGTAAAGGCATTTCCACCTGATCTGCTGAAAACAACGCTGATTTGCTGTCCTCTGCTGATTTGTCGACATGGCTTGTAAAGATTCCAACTCGGTAGGTTTTACACCAAAGCAAAAGATATACAAAAATACTCACTGTAATATAAGATTGGAAACAGTTTTAAAGAAACTGCCCTTAGCCCTTAGCACTAAATGTTAAACTAATTACTTTGACCTGAACTGAAGAACACACCAGTTTCTGACCTGTTTTGTAGGCTAACTTAGGCATGCTGTCTGTTTATATATATATATATATATATATATATATCCCATTTTACAATCGGAATGTTTATTACTAATGTTTATCATTTTAGTATATATATTATTACTGGTTAACAGAAGTCGGCGCATCATACCCCACTGTCCCTCAAACCTTTAATCAAATCTGGTTTGATTACATTCTGTTTTTGAGGAAAACAATGGGTCACAAGACGTCCCCACCATACTGAGCCCAAGCAGAGAAAACTTCTTAAAAAGTTAAGGATTTTTATTTACTTCAAATTCACTCTCTTTTCCCTCCACACTTCATTAAATAAAAAAGCGATGTGACATTTACATTTCAAAGTGATTTTCATTCTTTACAGCAGAGATAGAAAAAAACTCACATAAAGGTCAATAGGCACATCTCTGAGCCCAGGCGTGGGAGAGCAAGCCGAGTGTGTGTGTGTGTGTGTGTGCACGCATATGTGATGTGTGAATTGGAATGAGTTTGATTTATGGAGACAGTAAATGAAAAGAACCTTGTCAAATTCCCCTCCGCTCAAACACTCTACATCTCACTTTTTGTTTCTCGCTCGTTCGCACACACACTCTCTCTCTTGCTTTACTGCAATGCGTGTACTGCAGTATAAGCGTGCACAGGTCTCACAGAGCTACACTTCTGAGATCACCAACAGTGCACGGCTGCTGCTGTCCACAACACTGTATTAAACACCTCTTGTAATCTTTCTTTTAATTTCCATGATCTTATTCTTTACCCCTCTCTCTTCTTGCTTTGCTGTCCTCCGTGACAGCGGCATTTTACCTCGACATGCAACAATAGCTGCAGAAAACATGTTTTCAAACATCTACTGCCAATTGTCACTTCGGCTGGATTTCATCTCCTCACAAGAAGATATTCAGCAACTGAGACAGTTTGTCTAATGCATCTGGATCTCTTCAGAGGAAACTGGCTTGGCATTGTACTGCAATCTTTGCAGACTGATTTTTAGAACAAGTTCCTAGAGGTTCACACCCACAATTATATACGAACAAGCATGCAAATGATTCTCTCCCCTCAAGAATAAGACCAAGGAAAAGTCTTATGACTACATCCACAGTAGCAGAGTAATTTATTCATTGAATAGTTGGTTAGAAAACTTTGTGCTGCTTAAATTTCAAACAGCAAAAGTGGTGCTGGCACTGTTAACTATTTACTGAATATTGCTGCAACTATTGTAATTATTGCTAAATATTTATTATCCTGCAGTAATATTGACATTATATCGAATACATTTGTATAAATATAGTATAAATATACATTACATTTACTTATGAAAGAGCAAGTCTGTTTGATACCCCTTAGGGTAAACTTACTATAATGCACAACCTGCTGTCACATTTTAGATGTCTCGCTGTCTCCCTCACTATCTCTCTCTCACTAACACACAGCAGGCCTTCTCTATAGGAACTCAGGACCCCTGAGTGTACTGGAGTATGACCCCACTCCATGGGTAAGTGTGTGCCCTCATAATAAATTACAGAAACACCCCAGTGCCATAACGGCAGGACAATTAGTGGCCGGCGAGGACCTAATTACGGCCCTATGATCTCCTTTATTGCTTGTGTCTGAGCACACACGCCCGGGGCAATTTTCCTCCCTGTTAATTACGCAATTATTCCATTATTGCAGATTGACTGATGGGTCCCAGCCTAGACTGTGACCTCATGGACTTCAGAGGTGAGGAGAGCTCTTCAGAACAGACTGAGAAACCACACCAGTCTCCTGCCCAAAGATGAGAGTCTACAGCACCGGCCAATTTCTGCTGGAGGCTCCAATACCTCCACTTCTTCTAACAGACACTAAATGAGCTGCAGATAATTACAAAAGATGTGCATCATGGGCAAATATGAATGAGATGGAGAGGAGGTGGCACAGGTGAGGGCAGCCATTGTTTTTGCTGAGAAACAGTTCCTACTCTAAAATACTACAGCACAGACAAGACGAAGCAAAGCAGTTTTCTAAGAAACAAACAAAAAAATTGCTAACGTAAGTGTGGGGAGGAAATTTTGAGTGACAGGTAGGTTGGCAGGTAATAAAAAACAAAGAAACAGATTTAACACTATACATGAATGCATGTTTTATTCAAGAAGCTTGCCAAATCATTATTTGAAGAAAATGCTTGCCTACATCAGTGAGCAATTTGATATGATTGATGCATATATTTTTATGGAATATGAATCTCTGACATAGTTATTTTTTGTAATGGAGAGGTCCTTTAATATGAAACACTCATAACCTGTTTACAGAAGGTTCTATAAAACATGTTAAAATACGTCAACCAATGACTCCCCCTATAGGAAGAACAGTTTTCTTTCTGTAGTAAAGATCTGTCCAGGGACTTTAGGAAGCACTTAGTTTAAACCACATGGAGTGATGCAACCTTACATAATGGACTATAATGATCTGAGCTGCTTTTATGAAGACAGGATGTACTGATGATCTAACCGCAACATCTTTGATGTCCATTCTCCACCTTGCAGCCTGATCTAGATGTGTGGTCGCATCAACTTTACATGCAGTTACGTGAGATTTCCATGCACTGGGGCTTCCTCGCCATTGTAAAATGTCAAGTTGCTGGTGCTTTATAATGCTAACATGTTTGCATATTACTTCCATCTTCAGGGCATTTTCATATGCTCAGGTCGTCACAGACTGCGCTATTAAGTTGGCATTTGATGAAAGTCCCGGTAACACGCGTCCATGGGACTCATGGTGCATTGACTTTATTACGAGTGCCGGTGGCTACAATCACCAGCACGATCTAGGGAAAAATTGAATGCTAGAAAACACATTTCAGCACTGGAATCAGAACCATGTTCCTTATGCATGGAAAGCAGAGTGAAACTGAATTGCAAAGTGTTAACTCAAACAGAAAAAAATAACCTCACTATATTTGGAATAATATACATTTGGAGTGAGTATATAATGACCGATTTGGTTTTGTTGGGTGGATTGTCCCTTTAATACAAGCATGTACGGTAAATAAATTTAGTACAGCGACTACTTTCAACTTCTAGTAACCTGGAGTTAAGTGCCCTTCTCAAAGACAAACTGGTAATATTAAAATGATCCCTGGTTGTGAGGTTCAAACCTAGAGACTTTTGGTTACCAGCCCTGATTGTTAACCATTAGGCCATACCAGCTGAAATGATCATCTTACAATTCTCTCCATAGACACAAATGCCTACACAAAAACAAGCTTGTCATTTGTCTTCTTCAATTCATCTGCTAGAGCCATTAAAACATGTTTCCAAAATATAAGTGTTCTCTTTGAAGTACAGATGGCTCGTGGTTCCTTCTGATGGGTCCTGAGTGGCCCATGTTTTGTGGTGAGGGTGAGTGGGTTGTGGAGGTCTGAGAAAAAATAAAGATGGCTGGAACCTTGATCTAATTGCCTGATGATGGTATTTTAAAGTCTCCCTGATTATAAAGCTGCAGCTAAGTGCTATTGATCTGGGACCTGTAGGGGATGTCTCAGTCTTGTGGTATTAGGACCTAAACTGTTCCAGCATGCATTATTCAACATGCTACTGACAAGCTCCACTGGCAGCTAGCAATCCCAGGGCAACGAGAGCTCAGCTGTGACTAACCTCTCTCCCAATACACACACACACTTGCTCACATACCCACTGGCCTCTGGCTAGCCCACTTTGTTGCCCGATTGTTGTCAAGAACTCATCGACCCGAAGCAGCCAGAGGTTAATATATGAAGTGCATGCGGATCTGTTGTCTATACCAGCTGAAACACTGCGGAAGCAGACAATGTCAGATCACAAGCCCTCCTGCTAATAGAGCACAGAACAACAAGAATAAAAACATCGGGACAACAATCGGAAAATCTGAAGTTCAACAGACCTGGCATGAGAAGCCTACGAATGCACCGTCTAATGTGGAGCAACATCTGAAGCCAGTCTAATTTTACCTTTTACACCCTATTCCATATATAAAATTGAGATCTTGATGTAGATTTACTATATATATTTGTATGTCTATCCATCCATCCAATATATAACGAAATAGATTTATATATATAAAAAAGTGTCAATTTTGCTAAAAGCCAATTGCATAAATGTAAATATATACAGCAATACATATACAGAGATGGGTATATAGTAGGATCTGTGCATTGTTGCATTTTCAATGAAGCAATGAGCAATTTGCTAGGTATGACAAACAAAGAAGCTGCTCCAAAAAGTCTGTCCATACTTCAACTGTACCATTCAACATATGTAATTGAAATTCACAATTGTAAAACACTTGTATTCATTGTAACTGTTCAAGTTGAGACCCCTGCAAGACATCAATAAATCAGACCATCCTTCTATTCACCCATCCATTCATCTCAAGCCCTCATTCTCTTCATCCTTCCATTCGTTCTTCTACTCCGCGATCCACCGTGAGGTGCCCCACAAGCCCTGTATAATGTATCTTTGTTTGCACCGACTGCAATTATCATGGGGATCAATGGACGTGATCAATACTTTACAGCAATTAACATTTAATATCCCTGCACAGCCACTTAGTCCATTAATGGGAGATTGATTATTTCACTGCCTTGCTGGAGCGCTGCGTGGAACAGACATATTTCCTCTGTCTATCACATGCAGTACCGGGGAATTTATGTTCTGACAAATCTCACAATCCAGTGTACGAATCACGTTACTGCCAAATGCTTAGACACGTCAAGTAAACACCCTAGCTACCATGCTAAGCTAAGACTTGTGCCACCTAAAAATTTCCTTCTGAATTTTCCACTTATACGTTTTGGAAAACACACTTATGATATGATGTATTTTCAAACGGAATTTGTTATTTCTAGTACTGCATAAGCAAAGTCTATGCAAAACTTGCATAATTGATGTTCTGTCTGTGTTTTAGCCTCTGCTGCAGAGAATGATGGGAAATGAAGTTTTGTCCCAGAAAATCGATGCCTCATAAACCAGCTAAACATGTGGAATCTTCTGGCCCACTTTACCCAAAGAGAGTTAAAATCAGTTGATTAAAACAATCAATCATGTTTTTGGAGTTAAAGTGAATGTTTTTCCTTCCCAAATGCAGTGCATTTAGTACTTGAATAATAAATAAAATAGATTTTTCCACTAGCCTGCAGCAAGCCACTGCTGGACCTATTACCTCTCTGTTTCATTCATTGGTAATATTCGATTTTTAAATAAATTTGCTATTAAACAGTATATGTGGGTTTGCGTATGTGTGTTGATGCCCTGATTCCAGCCTTTAAAAATAACACAGAACATAAACAGTCATTTTAAATTAAATAAGTGTTAACTACATTAAATAAATGTGATTATCATATTGAATTTTTTGAATGTTGTCAATTTACTTTGGCAGCCCTGCTAAGGACTTCTACATGCATAGACTGTCATCAAAACATTTCAAACTGTAGTGAAATAATGGTGACAAAAACAAAAGACTTTTGTCTACAGTTTTAAAGCAGGATTTAAAGAGAATGAAAGTTTTGTAAATGTACAATCTGTACACAGTAAAGTTCAAAGTTCTCCTGCTTTTTAAAATAAGTGACCACAAGAAAATAAAGTAATTTTGAGCAGTGATTTGGAAACCAGGTACCTACGACAGGTCATCACCACACAACACCAGAAACTAGCAAACTTCATTATTCAAATTAATATGCCAAGTAGGGTAGTCATCAAAGCAAGGACAGCCAGGAATGTGAAAGGGGGGGCACTAAATGCTTCTTTACGCTGTTTGGTCGGGTATGAGGACTGGGGCCCACCCTTAATAATTTGGTCCCAGCGCCTAAATTCTCACCCTGATGAAATGCAAGTACAAGCAGTTTATTAAACCCTAGATAGGATGCTGCTCTTCAGATATCCTAGCCCCTAAATACAAATCATACTCATGCATCACTGAGGTTATTGCTGTACATGGCCATTTTTACATGTCTTCTTTGTGCCTGCAATACAGATACTGTTTAATGAAGCTTAGATGTGTCTAAACCACATTAATGACTGAATCGATTATTAATTCCACACGTGATGGTGCCATTGTTCTGTTTTCCACAGAAAATCATTTTCCTCCTTTCACATCTAATTTGGCCTGAAATAATTCTGTGTAGACGTGGTTAAGACCAGCCGCAGTGGCTGTTGACAAGCAGACCGTGCCATTTATGCTCCATCTGATAATCGCAGATATCAGTTGAGCGACTGGAATGAGAATGATCAATCTCCTACAGAGGGCTAAACTTACCCTTAGACACACTCCGACGGGCACATACAAAACCAAGAACATTTTGCTTGGGCGACCAGAAAAAGTGTTAAAAGTGTTTGTGTAAGCGAAAAAGAAGGATCGGGCAATTAAGAATGCTGTCAGATAAACTCCTCTTGAGATGCTACTGGCATGCTTCACACTCAGGGGGTATCGACAGGAAGCCTGTCGTGGCCTTTGCCGTTGCGAGGGGATCTGCTATATAAACACTTTGTTTCTGCTGACGATCTGAGGGATGAGCTGGCCTTCGCATCCGTGGTATTGATCCTCTTATTGGTTTCCTGCAGTTACTGCTTTAAGAGGCACCGTGGAAATGGGGGATTATTTGAGGAAGGGGGGAGGGATGGTGAATTAGAGATATAGGGAAAAAGGGAGAGAGAAGGTAAAGTAAGGGCGAGTGAGAATAGGCCTGTTTAAGGGACTGGTTTTCCCCGAGGAGTTTAGATACATAAGTGTCTCACAGACGTACTTTGTGATTTTAATTCCGAAAATAGTTTGCGAAGCAAAAGCTGAATCGACCTTTGCGTGTCAATACCAACACAATGTGCTGTCTGTCTGACATGCTATAAACTATGCTATGTATTTAATGGCAGACATCAAACATTAATAACTGTTATTCTAACATTGTTTAGAAAACTAATCTCATCCAAATAGTGGTAATGACAGTGAGAGACAGGAAAGAGACAGACAGATACACAAGAATTAAAAGTTCTAACTCTATTTTGTCTCCAATTTTCCTTTTTTAATACTCTGCCAAGAGCTTCAACACAAACAGTTATGGACTCATTTTCTGTCCCCTCACTTATTTCCTTTGTAAACTTAGACATGGGCAGAGAAAAGAAAACAGAGGATAAAACTCTAAAATGGTGGAGCAATTTTGAAGGTAAGCAACAAACAGAACCAAGAACATAATCGGGTGACACAATTGCATCTGCAAAGATTTCCACTGGTGCAATAACTGCTGTATCTAATTCTTTGTGCTACTCAGTTAATGCCATTTAGAATCATGGCACCGTAAGTATTAAACTGTCTATCAATGCCAGCTTTGCCATACACTGGATTATGGCACCACATCCAAGATGTGGGATAATTACGCAGTTCATTATTACATACTGCCACGTGGACCAATTAGCAATCAAATTACACTCACTTCAGCCAATTACTTCTGGACTTGTGATTTATACACCAACCCAGCTAGAATGGATAATTGAACTGGGGAAAAGAAATTGTACTTTTTAAAATGGTAAGAGATGAATAAATGTTTGAGCCACATAGCAATATAACAGTACAAATAATATGCAGAACAAGTACGGAAAAAAAACAAGATAAACTACCTGTGCATTCATCGTTTTTCTTTTAAACAAAGTAACCCCCTCAAATAATGTCCTGTTTCAGGCCTTTGCCTTTGTTTTCAATATCAAAGAAAAATAGTAGCAATAACAACAAAAATAATAACGGCGTCAAGAAAACCAAAAAAGAAAAGAAAACTTACAGAAAGAAATGGAAAACCTTGCCAGAGGTGACCAGATAAGATGCAAGAAATTAAATGAAAGTCTAAGTTATATACATCCCCCGGGGTAGCTTTATAAATATGTATTATTAAATGCTACATCACTGTGTATGTCGGGCAACTATTTTTCACAGAAAATAGCTCCAGACTCCTGTTCTTGCCAATTAAATTCACCCCGGGGCGGGACGGATCTGTGCCGCGTGATGCCGTAATCTTGACCGATGCTTTTGAGAAAGTGACAGCACACCGGTCACTTTGGGGGTGGGTTGTAGCAGTGGGGAAGACGGGGAGACACAATCTTTTCAGCTGGATCCACACCAGGCTGTGGCTTGCATTACAGCCAGAGGAGATTATTTGTATCGAATCCATCATGTTCCGTCCATCCCCCTTCCTACTTTAATCACGAATAGCCTTTTATCTAAGCTTTGATACCTGCTGGAGTCTTTACGCGTCATATTCGTTGGTGTCTGCCGTACAGGAGGTGAAAGTAAGCCGTTTTAAGTGTGATATCGTGGCAAGCCGGTAATAAAAATGACATTGAGTCTGAGAGCGTCCTTGCATGTCAACAGATAGAGAAACGTGAGGCCTGCGGAGAGAGCTATCAGCTCGTTTGCTCTGGGTCTCACGCGCTGTGGCCCGCAGAAATCTCCACAATGATACAAACTGGAGTCTTTTCCTTGGTCCAAAATTTAATATGATGCTTGACACAGATTAAAATAAAGGAATATGGCAGTGAAGGGTCAGTGAAGGTCACAGCTGAATACCAATATGAAAGGTCTAGTG
Organism: Chromobotia macracanthus; assembly: GCA_036877525.1. Lineage (NCBI taxonomy): Eukaryota > Metazoa > Chordata > Actinopteri > Cypriniformes > Botiidae > Chromobotia > Chromobotia macracanthus. Next base: position 5,971,227 of record JAZGTH010000012.1, on the reverse strand, counting down.
GTTCGGAGACCCTGATTCTGAATGTAATCTGAGGTGCAGGATCAAATATGTTACAGCAAAACAGTTTGACTCAAAAGTTTTACCAAGTAAGTCAATAAGCTGATTTGTTTCAAGGTTACCACTAATAAAAGTCCAATTACCAGATACCAAGCAAAATGAGTGGTTGAGTGGTTATGACTATAGTGTGTGTACACACTTACCTTTGAGTGTAGGAGTGATATTTATTTATAGAAGCCTTTACAGCACTATCTGAAAAAATCAGATTCAGTTTAATCATGACAGTGTGGACAGTCAGTCCTAAAGATCGGGTCTGAACCCAGATCAGGACTGTGTTCGGTGTGAACAGAGTTTTAAGGGGGCTCCTTCATTCCGGGGCTAGGAACAACACTCCTCACCAATAAAGGCCCTATAACAAGCAGATAGTCGGCAACACAAACCAACTAACATTTAATCTCGTCAAACACTGCTCAAAGCAATCAGAACATAGATCTATTACAAATGAGCGATAAGGATTAAATTAACAAATTTCCTCAGGAGTAAAATCAAATTCTGGTCATTACCTTCAAAGATTAACTTCAGGGCACGCGGTAGGAGGAAATAACAGAGAGGAAATTTTTAATTCATTTACTTGAGGCCGTAATGTATAAAGAAATGGATTGTGCATTTGAGTAAAGAGATTTTGTTACATAAAAAATTATTTGTCAGATCATCACAGCCTTCAGGTAAGTGTTAGAAGTGTTAATGGAGGTCTGCGTGAGTACGTCTCTGATATCTTCTATTATGTTTTCATTATTTCATCCAAATAGAAAATATCTTCATTTACGCATCATGTACTTTGAAACCTGTATAACTTCGATGGAATATAAAGAGTTATCATACTTTCACTACATGACTTTAATTCCAGTATGTTCCTGACATTGTTACCATACAGCTACAAAATACATTATATAATGCATGGGTTATATGGGTTACTTTACTTATAATGCTTTATCTTATTAGAGCTTGAAAATTCCTGGTACCCATCCATTCCCATTGTGTGGAGGAATACAGCTCAGACATGTTATCTGGGTTGCTAATATTGTTTAAGTATTCTAAAGGTTTTAAAGATTTTGAACTATTTTTACAGAAATGCACTATTGTTAGGTGTCAATAATGTTGGTTGCACTAAATGCAGATGAACAGCATTATTTGTGATTATAGACAAAACCATTCATTAGCCAGAGCTCAATAGTGGACAATGAGAAACAAAGAGTTATCTTGTTATGCAAAAATTAAATATTCAATATGCACATAACGGAACTTTAATGGACGTGTGAACCGTGCAGGGAAACCGTTCAGGAAAGTTTGCATGTGAAGCAATAATTAGAACCGATATCAATCAAAGCCATCTATAACAGTGTCAGGCTTAAGTGCCTAGAGTGCAGAAAAGAGGCATGCAAATGTGTGCATGCCGGCTCTAAAATTCACTTCCTGCCAAATAGCAGGTGGAATCAAAACACTTCACAGCTATTCTTTTTCCGACCAGCCATAAAACTGCACTTGCCATTGTTTGATATTAAAAGAAGTTTCTTCTAATCACAATAGGAATATCAGAAATATTTTTTTCCTTGTGTATTTGGGAGAAACATCCATTTTGATGCTGCAACTGACCTGTAAGTCTCCATCATGGAATCTGTCATTAAAAAAAAAAATGAAGGCATGAAGTGATTTTGTTCCTAATATTTTAGTTTTGATGGGTTTAAGGGAGGTATATTTCAAATTTATGCTAATTTGAACTTTGCCATCCTAGCTAAACCTTCAATGCTAAATCCTCCATTGAGAAATGTAAGTTGCAACAGATGCTCTCTAAACTGTCTGTATCACTCAGACTGTAATACTGAAATCATAAAAAATTTCCAGTCAAAAGTTACAGTCAACATTCGGCACCTAGTTCCTACCTACTCGTATCTGGCTTTTGCTGGGTGTTAATTCTGAACTGTGGGTTTGAGTCGTTTGTATATGCTCGCATCTTCCAGTGGACTTTTCCATGTTCAAACACTCCAGAGTCCTCCAAAGACATGCAAAGGATGTTTGAACTGACTACACTGAACACAAGATGCAGGACGGGGACAAAGACTCAGCTGGGGGGCAGCTTGATGGAGTACAGAGGAGAGGCCCCCCTCCTTCACACATAGATGAAGAGAAGCGGGGCCTCCTCGATCTGATGGGAGGCCCCAGTGTCCAACCTTTAAAGTGAAGGAGAACGGTGGGGTGGGCGTCTCTTTGCTTTCATCCGGAAATGAGACGCGACCAGCGGCCACTGTGGAGAAGCCATGCATTTCAAAACCACTCACATCTCCAGTACTGAGATTCATCTGCCCCGACACACACACGCACTTGATTTGCTTCTTGAGCACCCGTGGAGTCTGGAACATACATATCCATGCCACAAACCAACACACACACTCTTGAATTGTTGGATATTCTTCATAGGTTCCTCCATGCATCTTCACAATACACAGACACACACTCATTTCCACACCTCACTCCTTCACAGAAATGAGTTAAAAGGAGTTTTCTGTTGTGTGGCTCAAATGGTCTTTGAGTGCTGCATTTCCAATCAGTCACAGTTGTGTCGAGGCATTTTTCTCAAGCTCTGTTTCCCTTTTTCTTCATTTTTGGTGGCGGAAAAGCCAACAGAAAGATAAACACATTCGGCATTTTTCGTTTAAGGTTCATTACACAGCCTCAATCTGGGGCGGGCGAGCCGGCGAAGAGTTAATTCCTCGCCATGTGAGAGAAAATGCATTAACAGAGTCCTATCCATCTTCAAACTGACATATTCATTTAAATGTTTGCCTCTTATTTTTAAAGAGATGCAGGCAGGAGATCATTGCTCACGCTCTCTCTTTTGCTAAAACACGTTTTCTTGTTTCCTCTAACACTCAGAGTTTGGATGGCATAAAATATTCAGGAGTGAATCCGCCAAACAGTTGTGTCACTTTTGCACGCTGTATTTCAACGCACATGCCTGTCAACCACCCGCAAACCGATTTCATGAGGTGTTATCTATGCTATATGTCCGCCTGCGTGTATATCTTTGCCAAATAAGGCCAAAAAAGCATTAAAAAAGCTTGGATTGGAGTACAAACCAGTAGTTCCCAAACTTTACATTCCGCCTGGGGATGCCAGCGCCACAATAATTACACACTTCACTTTTAACTGTCAACTTGCTCCAATTCAGAAATCAGTTTGATGAAAGCAGGGTGTTGGTAATCGCAAGATGAACTGAACAATAATTTGGTGCTTGAAAACTGCTATCAGAACTGCTTGTAATGTGAAATTTTATTTGTCAATAAAACACAGACGTGTATGACATCAAGTAAATTTCCAATGTTGTAAACTTTAAAGTTTACGAAGCACTGGTATAAACAATACTCTCTTTACGATGATGCCAGGCGCTGTAATTCTTACATCCCATCAAAACGGTTTTCAACGGTTAGTATAAATCACTCTACAGCCCTCTACACAGAGAGGTCTGTCAGCTCGTATCATCAGCTCTGAATGTGAATTTCATTTCATCTGTCTTCTATTAATATTGACACACTCCGGCTGACCTATCATCTTATTTGTTATTTGTTAACGGCGTCCTGCGTTCACACTGGACTGTTACAGTCGTAAGCTCATGATGTCTGTAGGTCGCTATTGGACATCGTGATAATGAAATTTGTTTTTGACAAATAACAGATGTCTAAAATGGTGCAACATGCTTTCTTATAAGGTTGTCTCTCTTTTTGTCTGTCTAATGTAAAGATAAGTAGAATCATAACATTTGTATTTAACAGGAAACAATTTCCTGCAACCCTCTAAAATTAAGCGCTAATGCACTGAAGTATACTGAAGTTTTTGATACTCTGGGGGAAGAAAAATGTGTTTCTTTAACTGTATTAATGTTCCTGAAACATCTTGTAAGTCTATTTTCTAAGACTGTGCTGATAAAATCATCTGTAATGTGAGTATAGCTCAAAATCTGTTTTAAAAGCTAATTTTATTTTGGGCTACAAGTTTGGCTGATGGATTTTATTAGAGTAAATCCATCACACAAGACTCAAATCAACTCTAGGTTATGTCATTGATTCAAAGCTCATAATGTAAAACAATATGAGCTTAGAATCGACGTTTAAGAATTGTCCCACAATGCAACAAATCAGCAAGAGCATCATGGGAAATCTATGTTTGAGGTCCTCTAAGAGCTTTTCAGATTATACAGATTATAATATATAAAAATGTGATTTACATTACACAATCCACATTACATTTGTGATTATTTACGTCCATGAAGAATATAATAAAAAACACTATCAGATTTTTCCTGGCTGATGTCCATATTGATGATGATTCTTTTTTTTTTTTGTATTTGTTATAAAATGCATGTCATTTTTCTTTTACACTTTTTGGAGAACACATAAATAGCTTGAGTGTTAATAAACATGGATTAAAAGTCATAGAACTCTTAAATCATTTTTCATATAAAGGGTCTCTTTGTTACCACAAAGCCAAAAGAGACGTGCATAGAAAAAAGAGAATAAAACTTCTAGTGAGATACAGCTTTTAAACAAGATCCGATGGTTTATAAAATGAGGCTTGATTTAAACCAAGAGAATTCTGGTTATGTGCAAAAATACAACATTAAAACTAATAACAGGACCCTGAACGGCTCCAAAGGAATTTGAAAATGTCTCACGGGCAAAACTCTTAGTTTTTCCAATTGGATATGATTTCTCCTCTCTGCTCCCTGCGGTAAGTGCAATAAGGTCTCTAGCAGCCAGCAGCCATAAAGCAGAAGAAAAAACAGACAGAAACAGACAAAACGAGACAATCCAGGCCCTGTGAAGCAGGGCAGAAAGTCTAATACTGAACACCTTTGTGCCAAAGAATGAACATGACGAAGCGTTCTAACCTTCCTCAACACTTCAGTGGCCTTCAAAGACGTCTGAATTCTCAACAAAAGACCAAAATAATTTCCAATACATATTAATGACTTTGACTAAAATCCATCCATGTCCTTGAGACTTCAGCTTGGCAAACAAAGCCAACAGTTTCACTCTGCAAACACAAGGGCCTTGTCGATACAAACAATCATTACCTGGAACACAATGAGACGTGATGCGTGCGTGAGCCGAACTTCATCGTCACGCTGGGTATGAATTCATAATGAATGTGAAAGCAGCACTGCATCTTTAAACATGCCATCACTCCAAATAAGGAATGTTTTATGTATAATACAATCAACACCATTAAACTAACATTCATCTGTATTGTGGTTAACATCTCTCATACTTGAGGCTTTGAGGAGAAATCACTGATATCTGCTATTCGTTCTGGACCCTGACTGTGTGCAGTCTTCACATACATCTCTATAAGCCAGAGGTCGATGACGAGCTTGCCAAAGACGCAAATGGATAGAGATTGTAATTTATGGTATGTGTGTGTGTTTGTATAATTTAAGTTTAAGTTTACAAAACTTTACAAGTTTTGGGTCTGTCTGTTTAAATGTCTATCTATTTATCTGTCTGCCTAATCCTCTAATCGCTCATAAAAACTGAAAACAACTAACAAACAAGCAATAAGTCATCAATCCCCCCTCCTCACTTCAGCCTGCTTGCCAACTCAACTGCTTCCACAGCAGATCTCGAGGTTCAGCCCGGCTCGGCTCCATTTGTTTATTATCAGGCTGTGTGCGGATCGATCAGAGAGGGAGTCACGGTACGTGGCACAGGCAGTGCTCCCGTTACGACCCTGACACCAACACTTACAACCTGACTGATAGGCCATGCACACTATAAATTACACATACATATTAATAACAGGTTCGGATCTCCTGGGTACATGTGTGCTGTGTCTGCATGTATGCACGCATATATAGGCGCATTTACAGTCAGGCGCTCGTTATCATTAAACGTACAGCACGCTTTTTCATATACACCATCAGTTCAATGCTCTCTCACAAGCAGAGGCTCACAGCTCATGGGATCTCATTTGCTATGCTGTTGAGGAGCTTGTGGGGGTAACGTGCTGACCATCACTGTTGTTATTTATAGATGTGAGAGGACAACGAAAGGGTCAGGGGAGTCAAAGCCAGCACTCGTAATTACTGCTGACTCACAGCAGAGAGAAAAGGGTTATTACAACAAGCGAGAGAGAGAGAGGACTGTAGTGGATTCTGTTCTGTTGCCGCATATTAAACTTTCTAAACACAAAATCCTGCAAGAACATACAATATAATTGAGTCCTTCCAGTTGTAGGTGGTTACTAGGGTGTTGCCATGTGGTTTCTAAGGTGTTCAGGTGGTTGCTCGGGTCTAGCTAAGAGGTTGCTAAGGTGTATTGGGATGTTATGTGAGGCAGGGGCACCACAAGGGTTTTGGGGTCCCATGGCTAACTTGCCCCCTTCTTCATTGCGTTCTGGAGTGTGGAGGTGCTGTGGTGGTATCTGAAGTGTGGAGTGCTGTGGTGGTATCATTGCTCCAGACAGGAGGGGTGGGACACAGGTCTAATAATTTAGTTCAGGGGAATATGGTGGAGAAAGAGACAGAGGATGGAATTTGGGCCTCTGTGCTGCTGAATCACCGAATCACTTGACTGAGTACTTTAGAAGAAAATAAAAAAAGCTCTCCAGGTGCTTATCTCTGCGCCCTGCTCACAGATCCGGCTGTTCACCTTGAGAGAGCACTGACTGCCCTGCACTGCACCGCAGATTAAAAACCAGCAGAGGAGAATGGAAGCAGTACTAGCATTGACCACCAGAGGGCCCACATGGGCATATCATGTAACTATACATAACCAATAAAAGAGCAACTAGTTCATAGCGACCCAAAAATCGGTTGCATGTATTTTCTGTTGTTTCTTAAAACAACAATATATTTGGACAAACAATAATGAATGCAAATATTAAAATGCAACTAACAAAACAAATATGCATAATTAGAAAACCATTATAACCAGGCTTATCAACTTTGAAAAAAGAGGAGAGGATATATTTAGTCTATTTAATGTGAAATTTTATCCGTATGCAGTTGATCCTAATGAATTTTTATGCGTTTATGACAATTGTGACTATGTAACTTTTACATAAACAATTTTTGTGTCTTTGTAATTCAAAACTTAATGCCCCAAACAAACAAAACCAGCTGAACCAACTGATGTCAAACAAATCAAATACACAAACATGATCATAAAGGGGTCAAATGACTATGATTCCTAATCAAAGCACTGATTCATGCGATTCTATGCATGTCTAATATACATAATTGTGTGATTATGATGAATTATTCATAAGGCGCCAGAGAAAAACTCCCACGTGAGGCACAAACGGTCACATTTGAATGAGTCCTGCAGGTAAACAGCAGTTCAGAAATCTTTAAAACTTGCTCTGGGAGATGCTGGCTTTTCAACAGTGAGAGATCTAAATGACAAAGGAGCCCTGCACTGCAGCGAGCGCAATAGCGGGCAAACACGCACGGCGCAGCACAGCAGACGGGCCCAGGGATTCAGCTGGTACCGCAGGGGATTACAGATGGCCCTTCAAATTAAATCAAATACTACAGCTCAGGATCGGGCTTACGGCTGCCTACGGGAGAGCTGTATATGACTAGAGCTGCAGCCGGGGGGTTCACATAGAGAGAGAAATCACCTGCAAATGAGTTTCTGAAATATCTATAGATAAATTGAATGTGAAAATTTTGACAGTGACTGATATGAGGCTGGATAAGAAGCATGTCAAAGGTGGCATTCATTATTTCATTCATGCTTCACACACACACACACACACACACACACAAATACGCACACTTGTTTTTCCATCATGGTGTTGACGTTTGACTATTGATTTTTTTTACTGAGCTAATTTTTTATATCCCCCTATATCGACCCCTTAACACAAAAATTACAGTTTTATTTTTTTTTAAATTTGGTTTATGATGACATCATTTTGTTTGTTTATTATTCCTCCCATACTGTAGGCAATTTAAGGCTTTACTATTTGTGCGGGGTCATTTGGTCCTAAAAATATAGGCAAAATCTGACCCACACAAGCAATCCCACAAGCTCACAGGACTGGACTCTCACAGCCACCACAGGCAAATGGCTGAGATTATATTCTTGTGACCAAATTAGCTTTTCTGCATCATTGCCAAATAACCCCCCTCACCTTGAATTTCCTGTCTATTTTAGCTAGTGCTATTTATAAAACAGTGACCTTTATTTGAAATGTTTCCAGACCTACAGATGGGAAATGTTATTTGGAGAGCCAAAATTAAATCATCAATAGTTTTCACCTTTCAGTCTTTGCACAGGATGTGGCCGATGCCAGAAGCCAAAACTCAACAGGGCCTAATGTGGACAAAACCCTCCTAAATTTACAGTTTAAACATACAATCTTACAAATCAACACCTTTCAGACGCATCAAAAAAACTTTGATACATAATACACACGCACATAATATGGTAATCATTTATCACTTGACAGTTTCGTTTAATACAATGGTCATGTGACAAAAATTATACAGTTGTTAGATTAAGAGGGCAATACAAGTTACCCACTGACATGTCTTACCCTGACCTCCCCCACAAGAGAAGAAATGAGGATAAGATTGCCACCTCCTCCAAAAATCCCCTCTCTCCATCTTATTAGGCTTCCCCTGGATCCCACGCTTCTACACTCATCTGGTTTGAATAATAACTTCATTTCATGCATTTATCATCCCTACAAGGTCCAGGTTCCTTCATTACTTATGATTCATATCACTTTTGCCGCAGCATAATCACTAGGTGGGTTATTAGAATACAAACACAAAAGGAGACATGTTTTCCTCTTGACTTTGAGGAAATTAGAAAGTTAAAATTCTCCCAAGAGCTCCCAAAATCAGCAGGAACTCATAGAATCCATTACACTAGATGTAAAGTACTAAACAACTCAGTAGACGTCTTTTCATAATCATACAGGGTTTTACAGAACATAAGGCTTTAGCTGCTGTTATGAAAATGGCCGGTTTTCTGTATAACACCATGAAAATGAATTTATTCATTTAGATTTGTGTATCTCTTTAGTCTTTGGGGACAAATATGTTCCTATTTATATAACCAAGTAAACAATTGTGAGTGTTTGGGGGGGTTGCTTAACATATGTGACAAATTTGCACCCAAAAGTCAGCAAAACCTGATAAATCTGAACAAAACCTCATTTTGGGGACATCCTCATTTGTAAAAATGCCATTAAAATAGAGTAAATTCTTTTTTATTGTAAAAATGCAGAAAGTTGCTGTGTATAAAACCAACAGAAGTCTAATGGAGTGTCCCCATTTAGACAGGCGTACTTCACGTGTGTGTGTGTAACATTGGGTTGCTTCGGGATATTTTCACTGTAATGTGTTAGAAAACCTAACATAAGTCATAGGAACTTTTTGACAGCCCATGTTCACCATTCAGCTTTGTTGTATGGAAAATAGCCATTTTAACAATCTTCCTAAAATCTCTTTTTATGTTCTATAAAAAAAGAAAATCATACAGGTTTGGAATGACATGAGAGTGAACATAGCCAACAAAATGATATGCCCATTATATACATTTCCAGGGGTAAAACAAGTCACAGAATCCTTTCTAAGCAGTGAATGTTTGACAAAGTTCATTCTTCTCAGACAGAGGGTGAAGAAAACTCATCAAAAAGAACATTTGCAGAAAGAGTTTTTTATTATTATTATTATTATTATTATTATTATTACTGTTTTTGTTGTCAAAGCAAAGATTCCGATCTATGGTTATGAGACTTTAAGACGCACAAACATCAGGTTTAATGCATTTCATTTTACCACGTCTCTTTACAAAAACAGACCATTAGAGCTGATCACACAGTCTAGCATCACTTCACTCTTTTTATTTGCTTGAGGGAGGATGCCCTTCATTAAAATAACAACAGCTTATCTCATGAATATGCAAAACGGAACATCCACCAAATGAAACTTTGCCCCTGTACGAGGTCTGTCCTGCAAAGTCTTACACAAGGTGCATTGGGATATAACAAGAGGTCATATGTTGCTTATTTTTAGTTTATTTATTCTCATTAATACAATGTCTAAAAAAATGGGATGTTTCCTAGAACTTAGAACTTCCTAGTTACTTAGAAATGTTACGGAAACATTCTTACAACCTAACACTGTTAGCCGGGATACTGCAGGTTCTTTTGTCTCTGTTGGATGAAAATATTCGGGTGAGTGACGGGAACGGGAACAAGGGGGCCTTTTGGAAGCGTGTCTCACTAAGGGGTCAGCATAATAACAAGATTAGAGTTTTAATTTAGATTAAACAAGGTTTGGCTTTGATTGAAGAGCAATCCCCCCTGCTGTTGTTCCTCTGTACAAAGGACGGCGTGTGGACATCAAACGGACATGAGAGTGACACGCTGTTCCCCGTTGCACTTCATTAATCAGAACAGCTGGGTAAACCCCTCTCAGCTTTAATTCGTGGGCAGCATTAACTTTGGAGAATTCAAAGAAACTGTCCATGTTTATCTGCATAATATTGATTCATATTCAGAATCTCAATAGTGCCCTTCCCTATAGCATTTTCGAAATTTTGACCACACTAATTTTCAGAATTACTTTTGATTGTCATCAGGATTTAGGATTGAATATCTATTCATTTCCTAGATATAATGTTAATTTGATTAAGAAGTGATCTTTATAAATATCATTAAAAATCTTTTCGATTTTGATTACCATGTGAAGCATAGACTCGAGAGACTGAGACCAGATAGACCAAAGAGATTTCAAGAAGTGCAATGTTTTATAAAAGTCCAAAATGAATTAAAGCTTTGAGGCTGTATGCTAGTGTATTCCTAAAAATTGACAAAATTAACATTTACCAGATAAAAAGATTTGATATTGACTTTCTCTTACCATTTCTTGGGGTCTCAGAATCACTTGAAACAAAAGCTTGACCTGGAAAATCTTGCACCTTCAAAAAATGTGATGCCTCCTGGAATTTGTGGGATTCTCCTAACTGATAATAACTAAATATTGTTTAATGGATGTAGTTTTAGGCCTGTGGATTTTGAAAGCCCTTTATTGGTGCTGTATTGTAAGTTGCCTGTAGTAAAAAAAACAACAAAAAAAACAACCTAACTAGCTGATAACCATGGAAAAAACGCTAATGTCTTAGTGTTTCTAGAGAGAGGCTAGATACCTCTGTTAAAGGACTTGCTTGTGGACTTCATCATATTTTCTTCAACTCAATTACACCTCTGCTAACAGGGCAGTGGCAAAAGCTAATGCAATGCTAGGCTAACGTCAGCAGAACATTATGCATGTGCTCGATTTGCAGCAACTGCCTTCATTACGCAAAAACTGATTAAACGCTCCCTCCAGGCCGAGGTAATGATCCCTCACCTATTGTTATTCATATTCGCTAAAGGTTCAGACTAAGCAGCTCCTTGTATCTCCACTCTGGGCTCCATTAATAATGTCTATTCATGGCCGATTCTTAAATGACACCTGGAGGTGCCCGCAAATGGGGCGAAATTGCAGATGGGGTCTGGCTGTGAGTGTATTAATGTCCATTAGTTTGTATATGACAAGTGGACATATGTTATCTAGCATTCATTGCAAACGCCCATATTGCCTTTTCTAATGCTCAGATGGTCCTTGAAGAATCACAGTGCACATATTTACATAATGCCGTAATGTATAAACAATCACATGGTGGGGGCAGGAAGGGGGAGGTGTGGCTAAATTTCTCAATTTCTTTCCGCAGTTAACGGTTGTTGATTTCCACTGATGTCACCACACCCCCTTAAATGTCTGTGTTAAAGCTCAAAATAGTCGGTGATTTACTAAAAATAATTTTAGATATGCTGCGTTGACAGAACAATTCAAACTGTTGACAGTAAAAAGATGGTTGTTTGCTCTGGACAGCCAATCTAATTGGACCTAAAGGGATTTAGGAAAGATCTGATGTTTTAAACAAAATGCTCTTTACCAAAAGTTTCATTGAAACGTTGAAAAGTTGGCTATTGAAATACGGACAAAAACCTAGCACTTCTGTGTTACTAACTTCATTTTCAAACAGCCCCCCCATTTGCTATTGGCTTGCCCAAAAGGGCATCTAATGCTGTGCGTTGCGAGGTTAGATGGGTTCAAAGATAATCACCCCAAAATGTCTTCTTTATAGCTGTATCTGATATCTGATATAATCAGGAATAAATAAGTATCTTAACATCAAAACACAGTGACATTTTCATAATTAGATTGATTCAATTACAGTATAAGGGGTTGATAACCAATTTCCAGTTGATAATTGACCATTTTACTGGTTCAAAGTCTGTCAAGAGGAATTTATATATAGACAACTGGCCCTCTTGATTCTGATTATCAAAGATTCCACATTAGAATTTTCATCTAGTAAACCGGGAAAAATGTTCAATGTCCAACATCAAAGAATTACAGTTCACATCTATTGCAGAGAAATGATTTCAGAGATGTGATTCTCCAGTCAAATTAACACGATCATCTTTTTCCTCTGCCGTCTTGTACCACCTAGTTTCCATCAAATACATTCTCCAAATCATCTTTCCGGGTTCAATACCTCCCCAGACCCCCAGCATGCAGACAATCAAGAGTTTTCTGATTCACTCAGCTCACCGCCTGATAAATTATTCAGCTGGATATAAGTAGATACTAAAAATTTAATGATTCGCCAAGTTGGATTCTGTAGAACAAACCGGAATACGAAGACAGGATCGATGTGGCATGGATCTTAATATTTTACTATAACGACACAGCCAGGTTGTTTTAATAAAAGCCTTTTGAAATATTGGCCCTTATAGGCAGACTTACTGATTTGTGATATTGTGAGCAGATGAAAAACTCAGTAGGTGGTGATATAAACACGTTGTAAGATAAAAGTTATGTTTCTATGAATACTAATGCATTAACAAACTGTACATAAGGTGGCCTGAGTCGTCATGTAAAGCTGCATGAATAAATAAATACTCAATCTTCCATTCATCATCTCGGAAATGAAAGGTACATTTAGATTCAATTCAGGGTTGTGATTTCACACACCTGCTGAACTCACATATCAACACAGCTGTGCACGCTGACACAAATGGAGTGTAACATGAAAACGCACACACACAGAATCAAAACTTTTATTTAAAGTAATGTGTTGACTGTAAATTGTCAATATAATAGGGAGAAACTGTTATCAAGCTTTTTTTCTCATTAAAATCTTGTCTGTGAAGAAGCATTTAAAGTATGCTACCACAGTATTAATTACGATTTTGGTGATACACCTGTAAAGGTCACTACAGTGCAACGAACATAAAAATCTATATACAAAATCATAAATACGGCTGTTCTTAAACATTTTGGATAGTTTGTGACACCCATTTTTGTAAACGAAAGTGACAATGTTAAATGATTAGGAGTCAAACCTGTTAAGAACAGTGTGTTGTGTGAAAAGAACCATATTGACACCTATTTTTGCATCACTTTTTTCACATACGTATGACATAAAATTGGTTATAAAAATGACACCCACCAGATTCACTGACCTGTATCCACCTAGTAATGTGCTGCTTGCTGACCGGATTGATCCAAAGTCACCCAACAGGACCAAATGTAACAATCTGGTGGACAAACAGATTCTGAATTGAAAACAGTTCTCAAGTGCTGTGATTAATTAAAGTTCCAAACTCTTGAGGCGATTGTTTACTTCTTAAAACGTATACGGTTTCAATATTTGCATGTGGATTAACAAATTAACACAGAGCACAAAAAACAACATGCCTGAGACTTCGTTACGCGTTTTATGGTAATATCCTATTAAAGCTGTTAATATGCAAAGTTAATATCAACATCACAATACAAAATATAGTGTATTTATGCATTCATTGTTTTTTGTTGCACCTGTTTTGTGCTGAATTTCATCAATTCATGCATCTTAAAGAGTTTCTGCACACAAGTTTCAAAGACAATTCCCTTTATTCTACACCAATTCCTTATTCATCAAGTTAATAATATGGCTGATGGTAAGGACACAGTGTTTCTCATTGATAACATCACTTCCTCTCACCATTATGCAGATGTGCAAGTTGAGCAATAACCATGCCATGAAAAAGCTTGTGGCCCTGCATGGATCAATGCCTGATTTCTGCAAACGTAGCCACAGAGTCAATTACAGAAAGGACAGAACATGTGCAAACCCTTAGTTGGGCCTTCACACCACATTCCACCTTTATAGTCCTGCCTGAAATATTACTCATCCGTCCTTAACCAATAAACAAAACACCTATCCCACAGGATAACACAATAATTGTGCAAGAGTTAATGTTGTTGACAGTGAAAATGGCCATGCATTTCTTTTGAACACTAATAAGTGTGTTCGTGTGTCCGTACTTGCTTTCCAAGCCTGTTTGTGCTTTGTTTAAAAAGCTGGCAAAATTATGCTGTGTAAACAAAACCCTGCATGCAGAACAGATTTGGTCAACATGTTCAAAATAAAGAATGAACCGGAAAGTAAGTGCTGAGTGTATATGCACGTCAACACTCGTTTTGAATCAATAAGACAAACGCAGCTCAGTTTCGCCACTTATTACATGAGGAGAGCAGAACAGCACTTCACACTGTAGCTAATAGGGGAGTTAGCAACTTTCTTTGGCATTATCATATTCTGTTTCAAATTCAAGCTATTGACATAATTGGGTAGCTGAACCCTGTGGTAACTATAGCAATCCACACTCCATTCAGTGCTATGTCAGCCAAAGTGTGTGCAAACAGGCTTACAGTAATAAGGTCTCCTGTGGGTTAAACCTGAGAAAGGTGCCCTAGGATCCGTTGCTTTGAATAAGCAGAGTTGCAGAGTTAAAGGACTTGTGTGTGTGTGTGTGTGTGTGTGAAGTTAAGGGTTTTGGTCAATCTGTTTATAATAAAAAGAATATGGGTATCAATACAGACCTAACCGTCTGAAAGTCTTGTACCACTAGAGAAGATACTTATCTTTTGTATTTTTCTCATTTAATACAAAATGTTTTGCAGAAAATTACATTATAACTGCATAACACTGTACACATCTTTGTTAAACCTGACATTATCCCAGCATGACATGAACATGATCCATAGATCATCATGAGCACTTTAATGGAGGCAAGTTCATCTGACCTTTAGTACAATGGTTAACCTGGTTAAGGTCAAAAATTGGCTTACATTTTATCAGTGACAGAAAAAGTGCTGAATTCTAATTATTTCTTCATATATACTCCTTTTTAATGTATTCATAAAACGTTATTTAATTTTCAGGCTTACATATAAAATAAAAAGAAAAATAAGGTTACAACAGAGACTGGGGGGTTTGGTCAGTTCGGACACATACAGTAAAATATGCATTCACCTGCACAAACCCACAACACACACAGTATCTTTCTGTCTGTTGTTCATTCGCTCTTTCGCTCCCTTTTGCTTGCCCTTAACCCCCTCTCACATCCTGCCATGCCCTGTCATTACTTGCAGAGCAAGAAATGTCACAGTGGGGCATTGATGTCAGAGTGCCACTGTCCCCTCCTGAGCGTTAAATTAAGCATTCACACTGAAGAGAGACAGAGAATGGCCCTTTCACTTTTACTGTAGACATGTGATGCACGACTGTTTAGACCACCCAGTCACATCTGCAGGTCTATTTTCCTGTTTTGTCCTCCTCTTTCGAACCTGAACCTTTTATAATAGAAGTCTCTCTCTCTCTGCAATGACCTTCAAAACTTGAGACTAACATCTCTGACTTTGATTTTATTGTCTCTGTTCTTCCTTTCAAACGCATTCTGTCCTTTAACTCATTTTCTTCTGATGTCTAATGAACTACATCTTGACCATGACATCAGTGTTCCAGAAAATAAAAAACTCATTCAAACAAAGACTTTCACATTTTCTAAAGAAACCATGAATGATGTTTGCCCATGTAAAATTCATCACCACAATACTTGGGTTATAAGTGGTTGTTCGCATGTTCCTTAACTGTTGCCAGGGTGTTTTGAGTGGTTGCTAAGGTGTTGCTAAGTTATCATGGGTGGTTGTTTATTTAGTGTCCCAAACCTCCCACCCCCTAGTCACTTAAATTCTACTCTCTAGACATTTTTGTCTGTTTTGTTGGGTAACTAAAATTAAAAAAACAAAATGCATAACCATGCTTTTTTGTGTCAGTTCAGTCCCTAAATACTTAATAATTATACAGTTTATACTGTGCAATGGTAATGTTGCAAACATGCACATCACAAAAATAAATGTGAAAGGGTTCTACAGTTTGTTAGCTCCACCCTCATTTCAGCCCACCCCAGCTCCATCTTCTGTTTCCGTTGACAACTGCAAATATGCACTTGACTGGTTTTTTGGCCCCCTTTTTGACATGTGACAAAGACCCCATACATTTTTGCCCTTTGTGTTCGAAGGATCATTTTCGCACCTGTTTACCAAAGGCCTTGCGGGGGAGGATGGAGAGAGTGAAAGCAGCAAGTGAGGGACAAAAAAGAGGGAACAGAACAGAGAGAGAGAAATGATACGAGATGAGACACAGGCATGGCAACAGGTTACGTGGAAAAAGCGAAAGGTGCTGATATCTTAATGGTTCAGTAAATTAGCTGTTTGCTACACATCAGCCTGCAGACAAGCACTCAGCGCCACAGGTCCTCCTAGAAAACAGCAGAACAACGGCGAATCCTCCTCATTATGAGCTGATTGCATTGACAGAAATCTGGGCACTGATTACAGCTGGAATAAATTAAACCAGACTATATTCATGGTTAAAGGGCTTAGGCTATTTCTGGCTCCATTTCTTCACTCTCCACCACAGACAAAGCCTGTCTGACTGTGCTTGGCAAACATGACACAGAACGGTTTATTTGGAAATGCCCACATTTGAGAATAAAGGCATTTTGTGTATATTTGTGAGTAATTCATTTAAATGGTCCTTTCTTAGCTGACAAAACATCTGTCAAATACTTAAGAACATATGACTGTATGTCAGTTAATCATTGTATTATATAAAATATGACTTACAAGTGTTATGTTTAGTCTATATAAGACTTGACAAGCACTAATAAAGTAGAATCACTTTTGCTTACCTTAAGCTGAAGTGTATTTTTCATAAAACAGTCCTATCACATCTTAATAAGCCGATACAACTATATTTAAGCCATTTCTGGGCTAATTTCCTAGAAAAATGTAAACACTATGGTGATATCAAAACATTACTGTTAGACTATTCCAATATAATAAAACCGGCTGTTCCAACTGTACAATACTAATTGTCTGACCAACAGTATGTTCATGAAACATGTTAAAAAACAATCATTTTTGTAAATGCATTTGTTGGCACTGTGGATGCAATAGAAATAACAGTATTAATTCAGAGAAGCTGAGAAGCTCTTATCAGAAGTAACTTTATCGTAGTCTCGTAGTGCACTCTGGTGGTCCAGCCTTGATTCACGAGTGTATTAGCATGTCTTCACATTTGATAAGCAAAGCACAATTTGTTTTTCTCCCACAGTTCATTTCATTTACACAGGCTGCTTAAAAAAACAAATGGTGACTCTTCTCTTGGTCCATCTGTGCAGAGCGAGCAAAGCATCCATTATTCCTCCCACAGGTCTTCAACTCATGAGCTCCTCACTGGCCTCACAATTACCATGAATTATCTTCACTTCCAGACAATCAATTAAGCTGATTATTGAACTCCCCTCTTACCTCTGAAACCTTATCGGTTCTCCGCAGCAGGGCGGCGCAGTGGAGATAGATCTCAGATTGTGAAACCTCTAAAGACTGACTCTTTATCACCTGAGTATTTGCTTTATGCACGGCCCTGCAGTCATGGTGCTTACAGACTGGTTGGGCAAAAAAGAAGCTCTAACTAAAACATTATAAGATCAGATGCCGAGATTTTGTTGGCCCTGGAACAACATGCCTGGCCAAAAAGAAAGGTCTAACCTAAACCCTACCCATAACCTAAACCAACCCTAAAATCTTGAAGACATCACAGGTTAATAAGAATAAGCTACAAGCCCCGAACTATCCTAAACCTAAATCTAACACTGACCCCAAAACCAATCATACAATCTGATTGGTTGATAAATATGTTGTTCCAGGACCAAAGATGATGCTAATCCACAGTGACTTTCACCCTATTCTATTATAAAATTATCCTCACATCAGCTGCCTTAGACATGCAGACAATAACCATATTAAACAATAATTTATTATTGATGTATACACAAACAAACGCGTGTACACTGACGTCATTACTACGTCACAGCGTGTGCGCCATCAGCTAGAAAACAATACATGATCGTTTTCTGCCATCTAGCGTTACACATGATAAACAGTTAAGGTGAAGTGAAATGTTAAAACTTTTGCGATACCATATTGCCATCTTATGGAAGTAAAACATATAAACAAGTAATTTAATTAAACTAGTTCTGTCGTCACTTTCTTTACGTTACTAATTGGCTTGACCAGATAGTCCGTTCATACTAGAGGATTTTTTTT
The DNA here is from genome assembly GCA_036877525.1 of Chromobotia macracanthus. Taxonomy (NCBI): domain Eukaryota; kingdom Metazoa; phylum Chordata; class Actinopteri; order Cypriniformes; family Botiidae; genus Chromobotia; species Chromobotia macracanthus. Next base: position 5,952,668 of record JAZGTH010000012.1, on the reverse strand, counting down.
CCCCAAGTTTTGGACAAATTGCATTTAGAGGTTTAACTGTATGGCAGGAAAATACAAAAATGGCTTACCAAATTCGTGCATTTATGGAGAACTGTTTGCATATCCACCCTTGTCTTCACATTATCAGGAATTATCACAGTGTACTAGTCTTAACTGGAAACAGGTGCGTTACCGTAGCCAAAGTCCCTTATATGACGTCCCTGCTGCTCCATAATGTCTGGAGCGAGTTAAGAGACTTTTATTTTAAAATAAGTGTTAAAGTAATGTATTTTACAAGCAGGCTAAAGTTTTCTGAGTGCATAACTGCAAAAAAAAAAAAAATGGGTTGGCCAACAGTCATAAATGATGTGGAGAATATTGTCGGAATCAAACACTTTATCGTAAGAACAGAAATGTTTATCAACTAAAATACAAATACATGTATTGCATATATGGATGAATAAATAAACCCTTTCACAAGTTCAAAACAAAAACGTTATCAGACCCAGTGGGCAAACAAATATTTTTAATAGTAAACTTTTTCATGAGCACAATAATACATCTTTCGAGGTTCGTATATCACAAATTCCAATAACAAAATAATAATAAACAGAAACAAAGGAAATCTAAACTATCCTTCTACGATAGTGAGAAGATTTGTCTTCGTATCATTATTTCGTGTCTTAAATCCCGAAATGACTTAACAGTGTGCACTGCAGTGAGCGAGAACGAGAGGGAGGGGCGAGATTCGTTCAGTGCACATCGCTCGGGGACGCGCATCCACCGCTGAGCTCAGGACGCGCGTTCACCGACGCCGCTCGTTCTTTGTCCTCCATTGCAGCTGGTGTTCGCAGCTCCGCCGCACAGCGCAGGCCCGAAGTAGCGCAGCCGCTCTGAGGTTAGTGCCCTACCGCGCAATCTCCAGCCGCTTCAGCCCCGGCGCAGCCGCACCAAACAACCCGGCAGCGTTTGCCGTTCACACACGCGTGCACGCAGATGCAGATCGCGACGATGCGAAACGCGACGCGGGGTGATGTTGAGGGCACTTCGCGTGTTATTTATTTAACCCGCTCGGATTGGGGGTAAAACAGTCATGGCGCAGTTGCAGGCCCGTGGCCTAGTGAATTTAGATGAGTGTTGGCGCTCATATTTTGCGTCCAGATGCCGGTCTAGATGTGTTGTGCTTTTACGCGTGATGGACGATTTTAAACGAACGCGTTAGTGAAATCATACCAACGCGTCCTCGATCGATTAGTTTTGTGATCGGAAAATAGTGTCGCGCGTTACGATCGTTTTATATTACGCTCGCACAACGATACCCTTAAACCGGGCCGGCTAAAATTTGACGTGAAATCATTTCAGACGTGTTTTAATCGTGTTTTAATGTTTCTGATCGCGTGTAAACGAGCACTTTGGCAGTGAGAAGTCCGTGTGTGTTGTTTTGGTATCGCGCGCTCTTTACGCGTGTTATTCACGGCTTAAAAATGACCGCCGTTTATGTCTGTTGTTATTGCAGGGCTGTGTATCAAATCGGTTGTTCGTCACGTTCAAGCCTACCTAGATCACGACTATCAAGAGTCGTGCAAATAGCATTTGTACGCGCTTATGAGCACTTTTTGGTGAATTTAACAAATGCATCGGTTTGCAGAGCTGCACCGTCAGGCCGCTGAATGAAACTGAATGTTGCTGGTTGAGCCACCGATAATGACAGAAACACGAATTGCATCCTTTTTTATACACTTCAGGGTCAAAAATGTCAATTGTATTTTCAGAAACAATACAATAAATGTCTGAGACATTGGATGTGCATTCAATAAAACTAATGAAGGCTCTTGTTCTGTGTCCGGTTTATCACTGGTGAAACGTCTGCTGTTGCAAACTAATATTTTGACAGATTTTCTGCATGATTGTGTGCTGCAAGATTATAACATACAGCAAATGCATTGCTGTCACTAGTAATGAAAATTTCCATAACCGGTGCAGTGGGATGCAGTCAACTTCATAAACTTCACAAACAATAATTCTGTAAAGATGATTTGAGCAAGATTTGGGTTATGCAGTACTGTGACCAGAAGTGCCCCCTAGTGGAGGGGCGTGTGAATACAACGAGGTACAATGCAAATTTTATGTGAAATAAATATACCATAAGGTAATGTTAATTGTGTATTTATATTAAATAAATGAAAAAAAATAAATGTCTTGCATATATTTAAAGCTTTTAGGCACTTAGAAATGTCTGTGTATTAGACACATTTTATAATAGAATAAGTAAAACTGAGGGGGAAAGTGTGTCAGTAAAAGATGAATTTGGTGGTTATTATAAGACAATGATTATAAAAAAAAACTGGCCTTTATTCATCTCAAAACACGTCCTTTATTGTGCATTAAGTTATTCAATAATTCGCTTAGTTTCAAACTACGTGAATTTAAGTATTTGAATTATTTTGCTGGTGGTGTGTGTATATGTGCCAACTTCCAGTGTTTGTGTGTTAGTGCGTTAGAGGAAAACTGTATCGGGTGATGGAAGACCACACAGTGCATCAGACAGAACACATGACCACCATCGAGGCCCATGCCGTATCTCAGGTGGGGCAGGTGCACGTCGCCACATACACGGAGCATGGCATGCTGAGCGCGGATGAAGATTCACCCTCGTCACCTGATGATGATGCTTACGATGACTCTGACATTCTCAACTCAACCGGGACAGATGAGGTCACTGCACACCTGGCTGCTGCCGGTGGGTTCACAATGCTATCACTCATAACAGCTATTAAATATTAGGGCTGCCAAAGATGAAAACTCCCTGATGATATGATTGTGGTGCAAAAAGTCAAAAGTCAATGTTGAAAATTGACCACTAGATGGCACACATGCATCAAAAATGGTCATTCTTTATAATTAGCACACTTGTTCATGGTTGTATGTACCTTCTGAATGTTATTTGTTAACCTTGGTCCTGGAATTAGCTAATTTTATGCCCCAAATTCATTTCAGGGCCTGTTGGTATGGCAGCAGCTGCCGCTGTGGCAACAGGAAAGAAACGTAAGCGGCCGCACATCTTCGAGTCAAATCCCTCGATTCGTAAAAGACAACAGACTCGACTGCTTAGGTGAAAGTCTAAGTATATCTAATGACTAAATAAATAAATTAAAAAAAATTTACCATTTTGTTTTTCTTTATGTGAAGCATAAATATTATGCAGTTAGGATGCAAGTAAGGATTACGTAAAGCTCTTATATGTTCACAGAAAGCTGAGAGCTACTCTGGATGAGTACACCACACGGGTTGGCCAGCAAGCTATTGTGTTGTGCATCTCTCCTTCTAAACCAAACCCTGTGTTCAGAGTCTTCGGAGCTGCCCCATTAGAGAATGTGGTGTGTGTTTCTCTTCGTATATTGTTCACACTTTACTAAGTGCCATTTGAATTGCTTTCTGATTGTATGTGTGCATTTCATCACATCCCCCTTCGTTCATGTGATCAGGTGAGGAAATACAAGAGCATGATTCTGGAGGACTTGGAAAACGCTCTGGCTGAACATGCGCCTCCCGGTGGCGGGGAGCTCAGCTCTGAACTTCCTCCACTCACTATAGATGGCATTCCAGTGTCTGTGGACAAGATGACACAGGTAAGCACCAGGTGGCACTGTAAGGCAGAGACGCAATATTTACATTTGTAGATGGTTTTAAGGCTTACTAGGAGCCTGGTCGAATGTTCATCAAAACAAACCACACCTCTCACATGAAAAGCCCAAATAAGGTTCCAGGTTTATAGGAGATGTGAATTGTTTAAAACTATTCATTAACATGCATCTGTGTCTTTTTAAATATATGTTGATAAGAAAATTGCACAAGATGGCAATAAATCAGTAAAATGTTCCTGTTTGAGAATTCAAGTTTGTTTTCATCTCCTCTAAGAAATGCATTTTGTTCAGTCAAATGTATTAGCTAAAACATGCATTTATGGGGTTAATGGAAATAAGTTACTCCATTGCTCTGCTTTGGCGCCTGTCGCTGTATAAGTCAACCGCAGACCTGCTGTGGCCGATATATTGCTAACATGTACCCCAGAGTCTTTGCCCGGGTCTATTCCCAGAATCCCTTGTTTGTCTGTGTGATGTTGTTGACGTCATTAATCTTCAACTATGAATCAGCAGAGACCAGAAGAAGGTCTCATGTCATTCACTACAGTAAATACCAAACTTTATCTTAGTTCTCTGTCCACCAGGTTACTTGAGACCAGTTTTTGTCCTTGATAAAAGCCAATATAACTAGTTTAACCAGTATAACCAGTAAATTTACCTGCTCGCCCATTACTTAACCACTCGCGCTGTTTGGGGGCGGGCTGCTGATAGCCTGTGTCCCCCAGGATAGACACACCTTGCTTAGCTTGTGGCAGGTGGAAGCAGGTCTGTACAGGGATCATCAGGTGAGGCTTGTGCCCGCGAGTAATTATCAGGCACACCGTGGCCGAGCACAGAGGTTTCTGATTGGCTCCCAGGTGGATTAAGAGCAGGGGATGGGAATGGTCGGCTGAGCGGTGTGTTTGAGGCATGAGAGTCCTTTTAATTCCTTTGCCGCATAATTAGACCATCTGCACAAACCCAAGGAAGAGCCTGCTACATGATACTGGTGTAGACAATCTGTTGCATGAATTTTAGCGTAGACTTAACAGTATTTATTTAGTTCAGACATAGTTTAAGTAAGCGTCATCGTTTATTTTGTCTTTACATCTTTTGGATTTTATTTTCTGGTTTTCCATGGCCATATTATGGAGATATTACTGAATTTTGAAATGGATTTGAGTGCATAAAATATGCATAAAAAATGCATTGCTAATAAAATCATGGAAAAATCATTTATGTAGTGAATATATGCGTTTTGTTCTCACTCATGTGAGATGTTTTATTCTGCTCTAAATGATTTTACTGGTTAAAATTGATCTTTCTGAGTGCAGATAAATTGATCTTTATAAAGTTATTTAAAAAAACTCTATGTAGTAATCACAGACATCTGGCAATGTCATGGATATTTCTAGAACTTACTAATTCCTCTTTTTGTCAGCTGCTCTCTCCGTCGTGTTGTCATTTACTGACAGATGTCAGGCTAGCAGGAAGTGTGTTTGTGATATAGTGAGAACAGGAGGGAAAAGCTCACGTGGGAACTGATTTATTCCTCTCAGGCCGGATTGAGCCTGTGATGTTGAGGTGAGCAGACGTTGCTACGGTGAGCTGTGAGGTACAATTCCTGGCTTGCCTACGGAATTACCAAGGGCAATGAGGACACTGCGATAAACTCCACCCTCAACCACAGGATGGGCTGACATTGGCCAAGTAGACTGTCCCATATAACTTGCAGCCTGGTTCTTAATGTTTTGTAAAACCCACCATTCAAGAAGTTTCATGACTAAATTGACCCTTCAGACTGAAAAAGCCTTTTATTCCTGATAGTTATGCCAATTGCATGATAATTGTCAGATATTAAAGTGATTCACAAAGCTAAACTGTATTGAAATTTCTTCAATCTCTACAATTAATTCAGTCTAAGCAGCTTAACATTTTCATTTTTTGTATTAAATAAATTTTAGGTGTGCTATTTTAATTAAAAACAAATTTAGCAAAATTTGCTAAACTTGCATTGTTCATCATTTATAAACGTAACCGAAAGCAACGTTATACTACAGTGCCATAGTAATATTTGCATACTGAACTGTCTTTGCTCTGCACAGAAGAAGCGTTATGTTGATTTTCTTGCACAGCTAATAGAAAATCCGAGAGAAAATCTTCCAGAGAATCATTCCACAGTCTCAACCTACTGCAGTCAAGTTGCACATTTGCAACCTCACCCATAGATTTGCCTCTGAATAGAAACCTAATAGTCTCTCTTTAGAAGCAGTATGTGTGGCCAGACTGTCTGCAGCCAGCCATACAAGGAGGAAAATCAATGGCTTATTGTATTCAAACTCATTTTTACACATTTTAATCTTTCCAGAGGCCATGGCTGGTCTAACATCACCTGTACTGATTGTGTGCATTGACTCTTTGCAGGCTCAGCTCCGAGCATTCATTCCAGAAATGCTGAAGTATTCCACAGGCCGTGGGAAGCCCGGCTGGGGGAAGGAGAGTTGTAAACCCATTTGGTGGCCAGAGGACATTCCCTGGGCCAATGTACGCAGCGACGTTCGAACTGAGGAGCAGAAACAGAGGGTAATGTTTACTAAACAGTGTTCACATTTGGGATGGACTATACAGCTAAAATAAATGATCTCTTGATATATGTGTGTGTGTGTGTGTGTTTGCTTCATAACTGTGTTAAAAATGCATGTTTTCAACCACTGAAATACATTCAATTCAAAATTTTCTCCATTGTAAGAGCTTAAAATAATCAAGGCATACTTTTTGTATGCACCAGTGTAACACACAGTAAAAAAACATGTTTTAAGTTGCTATTTACTAAAACATTTTAATGTATAAAATTCCACACTATGTCTTGGGAAGATACAAGCAGATCATTAAATTAGAATGTTAAACAGATTCACTTAAACTGACATTTTGAGCCAATATATATGAAATAAATCAAATTGAACTTTGTCATATTTGCCAGACCAAGAATTATGAACTTAGTTTAATGAAACTGGTAACGTCAAATCAAAATGTGTTTCAACCTTAATATTCAGTGTTGCTTAGTTTTAAATTGCCAGCACAATCAGTGTGAAAATCATAGAATGATTGTGGCACTATAGTTTTGCTACAAGTTACAAATGAGCTAACCTTTACATGATGCGAACGTATTGATGCTCTATTTCTACTGGAAACAGGTATCATGGACACAAGCCCTGAGGACTATAGTTAAAAACTGCTACAAGCAGCATGGGAGAGAAGACCTGCTGTATGCCTTCGAGGATCAGGTCACCACACAACAAGTTGCCACGACAGCCACACACAGTATAGCACATCTGGTTCCATCACAGACTGTAGTGCAGACCATCAGCAATCCTGACGGAACGGTCTCGCTCATACAGGTGAGCTCACGTCCCAGTCGTGGGAACAGCTACATGCCACAATACAGTGTGTCTTTAACATTTATTCTGGTAATTTGAAATAAGAAGATATTTTTCTAAAAAGAATTGAAAGTCATCATAAAATCAGAATACACCACATTTAATTTCTTAACGCACGGCCCTGGTCTTACTGCTATCAATTCTTTAGGGTACATTATTCCAAAGAAAAATAAATGTTTAACAGAATTGTCACCAGTACCTCATGAATTGTAACCAGCTGCATTAGCTGAGGCTCTGTTTTAGTATGGAACAAACATTTCACAATCTAACCAATTCCTGATGGATAACATTTTAACTGTGTTAAGGAAACTGTTTTGCAGAGCATGAGGACATTCTGTCATTAAAGCAAAAGAGGGAGATACTAAATAATAGATTTTTACGTTTTTGAAATTTGTTTACTCAGTTTGTTATGCGATAATGTAATAAAGTAAATTTTTATTTTTAATAAACTGAATCCTAAATATACTATTACAGATTATATAGTAGTATTGTATTATATTTTAACTTCTAAATCTTTCGTTAAATAACAGGTTGGCACTGGAGCCACAGTTGCCACATTAGCAGATGCATCAGAACTTCCTGGTACAGTAACGGTCGCCCAGGTGAACTACTCCACAGTTACAGATGGAGAGGTAATGTCAACACACTCTCTTATCTGAATACACAGTGTCACTTCCTTTAAATGTGATCTTCATTTCCAGGCCATAACTTTTTATACTTACTGTTCCTTATTTCCTTTCTAAGGTGGAACACAATTGGGCCACGCTACAGGGTGGTGAAATGACCATCCAGACCACACAAGCATCAGAGGCCACGCAGGCTGTGGCCTCATTGGCTGAAGCAGCGGTCGCCGCATCGCAAGAGATGCAGCAAGGGGCGACAGTCACCATGGCGCTCAACAGGTACTCGTGGGAAGTGATAGTGAAGATGGGGTTTCAGAGAGCGATAGGAAATAGCAAACCACAGCAGCGTCTAGCTCAGTCACAGGTGCGACTCCCTGAGGTCTTGTTAACAGGCCTCACCTGAGCCTGTTCTCCACCAGCAGCCTAGAAATACAGCACAGTGGGAACAATCGGTTCATGCTCCATTCCCACAACAATTAGGCTGAGGCGGCAATGTTTTTTGCATGGCACCAGCAGCGGCCTTCTTTACCGCATTAAATCTGTTGTTGGTTTTCTGGGTACAGTCAGAACATCTTCAAACGCTATGTTCCCAACTTTACTAAAGCTCCTACAGCCATGTCCATAAATAGCTCGCAGTTTTTAATCTTTGACCCAAAGAGGGTTGGGATAGACAGTCTTGTTCTGTTTAGATGTTTCTCTTGTATCCACTACAACCTGAAAAACGTGTAGGCCTGTGTTTGTATTCTAGCATTTCTGGCTAGTTAGAGCAATTTCCCACACTAGGGGGCAATACACGTCAGTCAGTCTGTCAAAATGATTGGGTGTTTATGGAAGCGGGATTATCATGTGTTGCGTTTTGTGTGTGTGTTGCAGCGAAGCGGCAGCTCATGCAGTGGCGACATTAGCAGAGGCGACTCTTCAGGGCGGAGGACAGATCGTGCTAGCAGGAGAGACGGCAGCCGCTGTAGGAGCTTTAACTGGAGTTCAGGATGCCAGTGGTACGAATCTCTTCTTTTGTCTCTTTACACACACACACACACACACACACACAAGCAGGCTGCATTCATGGCAGTATCTTTTCCCCACCCCCTCAAACAAATACACTCATGTCACAAGTGTATTTATGCAGTTTAGTTTAATTGGTTAAACTATGGTACCAACTATCATGGTACCAAAAAAAACAATTAAAAAGCAATACAAATCATGAAATTTCACTATTAAATAATGATGTTTAGAAAGTAAATATTATTGTGGTATTTTATTGAATTCATGTTGTTATTTATTGTTTTGGTATAATATTACATTATTTTATAATAATATTATATTGTTAATAACAAATACAGCCTTCTGGAACCAAGCAGACAATCAGGCAACTAGTAGATTTCGCACTCTTTACCTGCTTAACATACTCTCACCTGATACCTGTGGAGGTGTAATGCCACACCTGCAGCCTTTGAGACAGACTGTCTGCAGCTATTCACACACAGCGATGTGGAAGCATTTTTTTTTTAATGTACAGAGCCCCTTTTTAAGAGATTTTTAGAGATATAGGCAACAAAGTCAACTTTGACAGCTTTTATATAAAGCTAAAACAATAATAGGAAGGTTTGGGTTGGTCAAATGTATTTATAGCAAACCTTTCACAACATGATTTTCAGTCTCACCTGAGGTACTTCTGTGGACATCCACTGTAATCCTTGTAAACTGGGTGTTTATGGGGCATGTGGTGTGTGTGTGTGTGATCTCCAGCCTCTACACTTCTCTGTAATCCTCACTTTACCTCAAACACTCGACACTCTACATATGCACAAAACCCCCTTTAGTACTCTAGCTGTGAGTAGATTCAGCTTACACATGCATTAGAAATAGTGATGAGGTCTATTCAGGCTGGTACGCAAATGTGTACTAAAGCGTTTGTTGCCACGTAATGAAATGATACGAGACTCTTACATTTTAGCCACAATAGACTAAAAGCAAGAGGGTAAAAATATCATAAATGTATGGAGTTTTTTACAAGCCCCTACATGATAGCTCATAGCTTGTGGTGAGAGAGAAAAAGTTTGATAAATATGTCAAAACATTTTATATTTGTTTTTTATTTTACCATGTTTGTCAATATTTGCTTGCCAAGAATTCTTGTTCAGACAGTTTGACTGCTTAGAGCAAGAACTGTACTATTAGAGCAAGAACTGTACTATTAGAGCAAGAACTGTACTATTAGTTCAATGGCACTTCTGTGTAATTCAACCAATAATTGATCTCAGAACAAGCTAATAACAGAATTACGCAAAGCATTGACATCCACTGCAGATAAAGCAAATGAGCAAAAAACTGCAACATTATCATAGTATTATTGTATGGTCAACCAGGCATCAGTATAGTATCGTATCACCAGGTCCCTGTTGACTGCCATCACTAGTCAAGGTTGGTCCTTCTCCCAGTGACCTATTTCACCCCTGTTGCCCCCGGTGACCAGAGAAGCCCCTCCCCCTACTAACCCCCGAGGATCCCTCTTAAAGGGCTTTGATCCTCTCCATTATCAGTGCAGAGTCTAATCACAGAGCCAGCTGTCAACACAGGGAAGTCCAGTCTATAAAACACACACACTCACTTGACATTAGGAGAATAGACCGGAGCAAGGGCTGTGTGTAAACAAAAGCTGATTAGCAGGCATTAAAACTACATTTAAAGAAATGGACTTCAGGCCTTTCCTGCATGTTGGTGTAAACGGGGACTGTGGCTCAAACACTGCACAATGGTTGTGTTGACTTCATCAGTATCAGATCATATTGCTGTTCTTTATGTTTTGGCTATAGTTATTCAAAAATTGTGCTATATTGCAATATTTACTTGCTTATTTCTCTTCATCTGCATTAGACCTGGGTGCTTTGCACAGTTGTATTAACCTGTAATATTTAGATTTTGAGTTTCTTTACATAATTGATGTTTATCTGCTTGTCATACTTTTTCTGAGGGTTTCAGTGTTTTTATTTCCCACACAATTCAAATTCGCAATATAAGGGTTGTATATTGGTGTGATTAAGATAAAAACATTTATCTTAGATGTAGCAAGCTGTTCCTTGCATCCCTATTATTGAAAGATTTCAAGTTCATTCACAAGTCTGCATATATCTAAATAAAATACTATTTACCCACAAAACCCTACATTTTTGGTCTTGTCGCTCACAGGGGATTGTGTCCTCACTATCTCTTGATGGACCATCTGTTGAAATCTGCATATTTTTGTGAATGAAGGCAAAAAGCACCTTTATATAACACTGTACAGATGTCAGATTACATCTGGACTCAGAACACTGTAGTTGAGTATACTGTGTTCCCCCACATAAACAAGCACGGTCGACTGTTTATACGAACCAGCAGTCACAGTCTCTGCACGAAAGAGGCCCTCACTTTTAAGATGCATAATTAAACCTAATTCACGCATCGGCTCGGGGAGGCTGGTGAGAGCACGGCTGACGACGGACACTTGATGGGCAGCCGGCATTTATTGACCTCATTCAATCAGTGAAATGGCAGTGTGTAGCTTTGAAGTGGCTAGTTTGAAGTAATCGTGACAGATTTACGTTTTTTTGCTCTATTGTCCCCATTAGCCTTGTAGAAACACTCAATGTCAGAGTGATGGAGGGTTAGTACGTACTTCATCCAGAAAAACTATGCCTCCCAAACTCACACACAATTATCAAGACACAATGTGATTACAAGAAATCAAAGCATTTGGATTGAGTCGGATGCTAGGCAGGCTTGCAACTGAAACTGATTTTCGCTTGTTGTTTTGAGTAAGGGGTGAATCTTTAAAAATAAAAAAAAACTGCACAATTGCGTATAAAAATCCAACAACATTTTCAGGATACAATGTTTTATTATTTTAAAATTAGAAGAAAAAATATTTTGCATAAAATGTGGAAACATTCTTATTTACGATACATTTACAATTTTAATATAGCAATTGCCATAATGTATTCATATTTTGAATTTTAAATATGTTTTTTTTTTTACATTGTTGCACATCATCTTGAAAGGTTTCTAAAGATTCATTCCAGAGGGATTCAGACGCAGTAAAATCAAATGTTCAGTAATTTCCACATGCCTTTTTTTTAGATACAGTTAGGGTCAAAACTGAACTTCCTTTATGCTAAAATGAGATTAAAGGAGAAATGTAGGTTGGGCAGATTGTGCCGGAAGGGGAGAAGACACAAAGAAATGAACAGGCTAAATGGTGGGTTTGATTGAAATGTGAGCCTTTCCTATAGACACTTCCTATAGACGTCTCAACAGTTTTGCAAGTCACTGCTGTGTTTAACCTACAGATTGCAGCAACTGTATTGGCCAGTAGGCGTATTTGTAAGTGACAGAGATTTCCAGCCATACATTTTGTTTGCGGCCTGAAGAGAGAGAGAAACAGAAGTTGGGAGCGGCCCGTTTCAATTACTCCATTGTTCCGCATTGCAGTGGGATGCAGCAGCCCTGCCCTCGGCCCCCATTTCCAGGGCCCGGCCGTGTGCGTAGCACGCAGGCTCACAACAAGCAGCTTAATGTAGCCACCTGATCACACGCATGCTCTGTGTATGGGCAACAGCCTCATCAGCATTCACTTTAAAAGCACTTTTGTGTACAACATTTGTCGAAACATGCAGTATACAACACTGTTAGAGATATCCCACAATGCAATGCACTTGACATGACCTTCTATTTTAAGTGTTACAAATGAAACAAAAGTAAACATTTGCTTTTTGGCTGCCAAAATTATAATTTTATAAAAAAAAAATTTACTTTATTTCAAAAATTAGTACTGATTGCCATTGAAAAGAGAACAGTCATGTGACAACAGTGTAGCATACTTGTAAAAATGTTTGTCATGCATTGATGCCAACTGTTTTATTTTCTAATTAAAAATAGTAAATAGTATGCAGTGTTTACCGTAACACATTCATTGAGTCGTAAGCTAATATCCAGTTCTTAAAATAGCTTCCATTTGTTTGATTGCTAATGCATGTACAGTCGTAAAATTCAACAAGTTCATGTTTTTCGCTGCAGGTCTCGTCCAGATTCCAGTCAGCATGTATCAGACTGTCGTCACCAGTCTGGCCCAGGGAAATCGACCAGTTCAGGTCGCCATGGCACCCGTAGCCACCCGCATCGACAACACAGTGACACTTGACGGACAGGCAGTCGAGGTGGTGACCCTGGAGCAGTGACATACTCTACCCCTGCAGCTGTGTGGGACAGGAAGTTCAGCACCTACATGAAGGAAGTAGATGCTGAAGTATATATATTATAGCCTGTTAACAAACATCTGCAGGGGTTGTAAGGGTTTTCCTTTTTTTTTACCTTGTAAGCAATTCATTGTCTTGTTTTTCTTCCTAGTGTTGTTAAATTTGTTAACGTTAGTTAATTTTTTTTAGCTTATGTTTGATAAATGTTTTGCAAGGATGGAAGATGTTTCTAGAATATTATGGACTAATTCTTTTCCTACAGTTACAGCAAGAGTCAGCTAAACTTTTCAGCCATTAAGAATTTTGTGGTATAATTTGGTTTCTGCGTCTTCGTGATTAATTACCCCCATATAAATTTGTTCTGTTTCACTCTGTCACCCTGATACAGTCTCAGTTTTTATCTTAATTTGTGTGTGTATATTTATATATCTTGAACCATCTTGTGCCATATTTGTATTGTTTTGTTAATATATTGTGTAAATTGCATAACGATTTTAGTATTGGATCTCATTTCTCTTAACTACTGAGGTGAATGTGTTTTTTTTTTGTCAGTCTGTACAATTCTCCTGCATTTCACATGAACACCAACGAACTCCAACAAAAATTTTTACAATTGACCATTATGTGGTACTTAACTGTTCATTCAGCGCTCTCTGTAGTTTTTCATTGAATTTTACTATTAATAAATTACTATAAATGTTGATGACCAATGAGAAAGCGGAAGATGTAGCACTCCATGTCATTCAGCATTTTTATACTTCAGTAAATTAACAGAATTTTACTCGGAAGCGTTTTTGGAAACTGATCCTGCAGATGTTTTGAAACTGCTGGATAAACTATTTATTTTTATTTATTTTTCTTGTAAATTCACACACAAATGAACATGTTGAAAGAAATGTTAAGATCTAATGCAAACATTTAAGTGTTATAATTGCGTAAAATGAAGTGACAGAACCATAATCGCTTTTTCTCACACACTTTGTCTATAATGTAAATTTGTGTATCAGGTATTCATTTTTAGTTAGTTTGATGCTGTTTAGTTTTCCTGTCCAATCATCTCTTCCATCGATATATTCATGCATCTGTAAGGCCACATATAACAATTAACTTCATGTAAAACTTGTATAATGTAAAGTTTAATGAAACCAAACTCTCCGTCTTGCTGGTGAGAATGATGATGGTGCTTTTTGGCACATGTCAGAGTTTGACAGAGTCTTTTTCCCCTTTTATCCACTCTAGGAAATAAAATGGCCACTATTTACAAACTGTAATGAAATTCTGTCCTTATTCAGTTCAGTTTCTTTTTTAGTCATTTACTAAATCCTAAAACTTTAAGAATCTCAAAGTAAAGAAAATGAAAATTAAGACAAAAACTCACTTGAGACATGAAGAATAATTAAACTATAATATATTCAAAAAGCTTATTGTAAATACATGACTGTTATTATTCTAAATATTATAATGACTACACATCTCTCTCTCTCTCTCTCTCTCTATATATATATATATACATATATGTGTTGTGATATACATGAACAAGCGTTTCACATCATAGCTGTTATTGTATATTTTATAATGGGTGGAAGGCTGTATTGACCAATCAAACATGGTAGCTTGCAAGCATTACATCAAGGCCATTAGCTGCTATTTGTTTTCATATAGTGGAGAAGTGCAGTTATGAAAACTCAATGACCCCTTTACAAAACGCACATGGTCACATCCACACCCCACCTCCATTTTGGATGTAGCTCCTGTTGAATTGTAAGCCCTGATCCCACCCTCCTGGCTAAAACCTGGATTTAGGGCCCATGTCCTTCTGCTGGAGGGGGTTATACACACACACACACACACACACTAATCCGTCTAGCATCACACACATCCCAGAATCCCATTCCACTTTCAGATTATAAGTGGAGAGCAGCACAATTAGGAAGAAAAATAAAGCATGCAGCTGTCTAGCCTTCTATAGAGGAAAGAGCAAGACAGCCATGTATGCATTAAAGCAAGTATGTAAGAGTAACACAGTTGAATATAGGAGTCAAAAGAGTGCTTGTATGTCTGTGTGTGTGTGGTTTTCAGGTCATGATGGCAGCTGGCGGGACACTCAGCGTGCGCGTGCGTCACCCGTGAGCTGCAGATTAGGCAACTCTTATTAGCACGCTTTCTGAGAATCTCCTTTGGCCCCGCCCACATCCCGTTCAAGTGCTCGGCCAATCTGTTCCTCAGATGGGCCTGCTTCGTAGAACAGAGTTTAGTCTAAGCTTTAATCCTAATACATAACCACAATTGTAACTTAACATCCGAGTGTTGTGTGCCCAATTGATCTGTTGTCATTTATAAGAACAGTTGTGTGCAATTACAAACCTTAATTTCCGCATACTACCATTTACACTTATGTAATCGCCATATAGTGGCATCCAAAATTCTGGGACCACTAGTGAAAATGCTTCCATTTTGCTTTTTTTTGTAATTAATCTATTACAAATTATAGACATAACCATTTGAGTGGAAATATTAATAAACTAAATAAATAAACTATAAACTAATAAACTAAAATTGCAGCATTTTTGTCTTAATGACAGTATGCACTTCAGCGAGCATGAACTCAACTAGCAAGAAAACCTTGCTTACAAAAAATTAAATATTAAATATTTTTTTTTTAAGAAAGCTTATGGCATTTTAGGCCATAATGTTTCTTTGTTTTAAATTTTTACTTTTAAATAAAAAACATTTTAGTGAATACCACTGAAACACTATATACAGTAGTATGTTTTCACTAGTTACTGCAATTTATTTGGTAACTTGTAACTTTGTAGTGTCACATTCACTCACTATAACTTTTAAATAGTCAATGGCGAGAAACAAAAAAAGATTTGTGAACACATTAGCAATATTGTACACACTTAAACATAAGGGTGAATTTATGTGCTTCTTAAAGGGCCGGAGAGGATTCCTTATTGGAATGGATGTGGGCTTAATTCCCCATATGTAAACTTTGAGGTTTTGCACTTGTAGTCGGCTAATATTGAAGTTTGATAAAGAGGAAAACGGGGTGGTGTTGCAGGAAACTCACAGGAATCCCCATTAGTTGTATCTTTTTATGAGGGCTGCCATTAGCTTGGACAAACACTAAATAGCCGTGTGGTGGAGTGGTGTCATCAGGGGAATATATGGCAGGGTATTGATTGTGTTAAGGAGAGGATACAAGGCTCTGATGGGGCAGAGGACTCCTGTCTCTGCAGGGGGCTCATTCCTCCAGCCTGTAGCTGCAAAAGCTCAGAGCCAGAGCTTTAATCTCTACTAATCGTATCTTAAAACACACCGCATCCCTCTGGCGCTCTCTCTTACACACACACAGTCACACAGTAGTTGCTCTGAACTAATGGATTATCTCCTCCCCTAGACCCAGTCTATCTATCTATCTATCTATCTATCTATCTATCTATCTTTCCATCTGTTTCTCCATCTATCTCTCTACATCTATCTGTCCATCAGTTTGTCCATCGATCCCTCTATCTGTTCATCTGTCCCTCTGTCTGTCCATCCATTTATTTATCTGTCCTATACATCCATCCATCCATCCATGTCATCTATCCATCTATCTAAACACCTCTGTTTTAGCATTAGATCGTCTGAGGCAGTGAATAAATACACAGACACTACAGCAGTGTGTCAATGTGTTATTCTCCATCACCATCAATATCACATCATCACTTTCGTACATTGGTGATGTTCTCACCATCACATGCATCTCAGCACCAGACAGTGCGTAACAGAGATGGACCTTAATCTCATTCCACTAATGCTCCCTTTACATTAGAGCACAGACCGTGCTCTGTCTCTCTCTCCTAACCAGGGATTATTCACTGAATGAGAGAGAGAGAGGTAGAGAGAGGTGCTTGGTACAGAGGAGGGGGCCTGAAAAATGCTGTGTAACCTGACCCGGACGGCCCATCTGGAGAAGGCCCACATGGACAGAGATTTCCCACAAAGAAATAACTGCAGCTGAAGTTTCAGCAAGAATCTGGCACAATGTGGCTTTCTTCTCCTGTTTGCATAGTTGCATCAGTTTTTGTGACACAGGCATGCAAACACATGAATTCACATGAAGGCAGTACTAGCACAACGTTACTGATAACATAAATGAAGAAGGATGAATTAAAATAAATATTTCAAAGCACCTGTTTAAGATTAACCATGACAGTCATTGTAAGAGACGTAAACAAACCCCTTCAGATTAAGAAACGTCAGATTAGCGGTTGATCAATATGAGTTGACCACTTTTTAAAATATTACATTTATGCATTTTGGCAGACACTTTTATCCAAAGCAACTTACTACATATTCAGGGTATATATTTTCATAAGTATGTGTGCTTCCTGGGAAACGAACCCACCACCTTTGCGCTGCTAGCACAATGCTCCACCACTTGCAAACATCTTAAGCTGTTGTGGTAACTCTTTCTAAACAATGCATATAAGCATAAATCAAACATATGCTTCTTAACGTGACTGAATCTGCCACAGTCACATTCATCAGAAAACACTGTTCAAGGGAATGAATGACACTGTATTTCTTTTATTTTGCCATTCATTCATACTGCGTGAATAGATTCATGCAGAAGGAGATAAAGAGGCATAATCCAGCAATCCTCTCCTCACCTACATATGCAGCCCCTGACCCAGATACAGGGCCAGCCTCTCCTTTTACCATGCTACAAAACACAAGCTGTTTCACACAGACGCTACAGCACTGAGTTCTCCAAGAGCTGTTTCCTATGTCAGCTGTGTTTCATTTATTGTAAACATGAATATTAACATGTTGGCATCAAAAACCTTTGATTGGCTATTTATATTAAACATCCCATGTTTTTGGACTATTTAGTATAAACACAAATATAATGTTTTCATGCATTCTGTTTCATATACTAAAAAACATGCTGACAAAGAGATGCTGACAAGTCTGATAGTTCCTATACCAAAAGATCCACCTGTCTCATATGGGTGAGGGGAGTTTGGGGCAACAGCAACATCAAAATCCAACATGGCAGACTGAGGAATCAATCGACCGCAGGAACCAATGACTGAAGCTTCAGGAGCTCTGAGACTGTGGTGTGCAGGGGGAATATTTGAACCTCAGCCCAACCTGCACCACTCCCAGTCACTCACTCACTCAGGGCGAAGCCTGTGACATCACTAAAATTGTGTTTTGCAATCTCATGCTCATCGTTGTTGAGATGTTCTCAAGCAGTAGTTGGCAAGTCTAGAACCACCGGATCTGACTATCTCACCAGTGTGAGTTCTACCATTGCCAAATACCATCCGAGAATGTCTGGTTCTGTCCTTGACCTCCAGAGTACCACCAACAGTTAACAGTCAATAATCCAGCACATTATACTAAAGAGATCTGAGATGAAATAGAAAGTCAATAAAGTCATGAGAATTTCTGTGAATTCTGAACAATTGACAAATAAATATCTAAACAGTCACACAAAAGCACAAAAAATTGCTAATGCTATTTCAGAAAAATCGCATTTGCAGTCAGTCATGATTAAATAATTAGAAAAGTGTCCAATAACAAGGGCTTACTAAATTACTGAGACAGCATTATTCAGATTGTCATGTGATATCAAAATGGCGGTCCCCATGAGGTGACCCTCCCCATTTAAAAATAAAACAGTATTTATTAAGCTACTGATGTGTGAAATGATCAAACAATTTATAGTATTTTTGTTTCATAAATGCCATTTTCTGAGAAAAAAAAACTTATTGACTACAGCTGGGGGGGGTTGTTGGGGGGGTTACAAGAATACACAGGCATTAATTTAGACTCACTGACACAATGTTTTAGTCAGCGAGTATTACATTACATATAATGTTGGCAAATTGTGAGAAATGTTTCTTTTGAAAGCACATACACTGTATTGATCAATGAAGATGCAGCTGCTTCTAAATGGAGCCACAGCAGCTGGATGAATATCTGACCATCCTCCAGTAAACATTCTTCCTGATACCTTCTGAAACATTTCAGTGTCATAATGCATTATAATATCGAGGCATCTTTGTTACCACCCCAAAATGCAGAAGCAAATTCGTTTTGAGGGTTCCACTGCAGTGGATGAAAGCAAACGTTTTCCACAAAGAACTCTCAAGATTATCACATTTTTTGGCTTCCTGCAGCAAAGGTCACTTCTCATGTTACATTCGGCATAAGGACTGAAAATAGAACGTGACTGCCAAAGACGGAGAGGTCTGAGTAGGATCAATTATGTTGAAGGTCTACTGTCTGTCCTTTATCTCAATACGGTGATAATTAGCTGCGTTTCTGTCTTGTCCCATATTGGCACTACACATAATTGCTCAACGTATATATAAAAAAGCAAAAATGTGCTAGTGCCAAAACAGGCAAAGACAAATGACAGGGAAGCCTCAAACTCTGCTATTAACTAACAATCTGCTAAGCATTATATAATTTAGGAAAGTTATCATAGAAAAATTAAGCTTTCTGAAAAACTATTTTTATACTAGGTTGTATACCACCGGGTTGTCTGAGAGTCTGGGAGCCCGGGAGGGGCCCTGAGTGTGTAGAGGCTGAAATCCTCTTGTCAAAGTCAAGGAAACATAAACTGGAAATGTGTCATCATGTGGTTCTTTCTCTGCTCTGTTTATGGCCCTTTGGTAATTCACTGATCATGTGCTTTCACAGTGAATTCTACCAGTGCCATACACAGAACAGGAGTCTGTCAGTTTTGCCTCAATCGCCTCCAACACCAGCAAGACGAAGGGACTATTAGCCAATCAGCCAGCTCTTAAAACAACCTGCAGTCTCCACCAATGAAAGAAAGAGCCTGCTTGGAGGGGAGTGTAAGGGTGAGGGGGTTGTCAAGGAGGTGTAGAAGAACCCTTCTTCCTAAAAGGAAAGAAAGAGAGAAAGACAGATCTTGTGAAAAAGACAGAAACAAGCTAAAGCATGTTGTGTCCAGAGCTGCAGAATTAAGAGAGTGCAGAATTAAGATGAAAATGCACCAGATTACACATTCTATTCTACAGTTATTGCAAGAAAAGATTAGAGTGTCTATGTTATATTAAGGATTGGATCAACCTATGGCACAGGCTGGGAAAGAAATTATTTCTGGATAAGCTCAGTACGTCATAAATCACTACCACACCAAATACAGAAAAATGCTGACATTGTCCTGCTTGATGTGCTTAAACTACTATTTTCATTAGCTGTTTGGAAGATTAGCCAAAGTTATAATAATATATGTACTGTATGCTGGGGGGGGCACAAAGTGAGCAATCATAGGAGCTTACATCTCCTTAAGATTGGACCAGTCTCTTCCACAGATGAAATTTTCTTTATATAATCTTAACAGATTTAAAGCAAAAATAGAGAATGTTGTAAACAAAAAAGGATTATTGCTTTATAGTAAAAAGCACTGTAGTTTAAAAGAGTAACATCACATGTTATCCCACATCCGCAACAATTGAACAATTGTAAATATGGGAAAGTGCCATTCCAAACACTGAATAAAGGAGCAGCTGACAGGAGATTAGACCAGTGACCTTCAGCTGGTCCTTCACGTGTGAGATGCAGCATTTGGGATCAACCAAAGGTCTGAACATCAACCAGACTGATCTAAAGTCACTACTAAGTAAAGACGTCACCATGTGACAGGTTTCACTCATCCCCAACCCCTCCCCCCCCCAAAGAAACAACACTGAATTATCAAGCACACAGTACCCAAGAGAACTAATTGCTTGCCATATCTTCCCCTCGCTCTGACATCCACTGCACATATTCGACATGATTCTGTGCCATCTGCTATGGGAGAATCCAACAGATCTACATCACCCTCCACATCCCCTCAGCAAACCCAGCAGCTCCACCCCAGAGGACCCAGGAACAGACATTAGCTCCTGCAGGAGATGGAGGCAAGATTGATTCCAGATCAAAAATGATGTTCTAAGTGATTTTTCAGACGCCCAAATGGCTCCCGGAGCAGGACTCCTCTTGCAATTTCCTGGAATAATCAATACCTCTAAAAAGCTAAGTTGAGAAGCCAGTATAGTCAAATGGGTCTGGCTCCTTTTTTTCTTCCCCCATCCCTGCTTAATGAAAGAAAAAAAATTCCTATACAATAACATCATAACTTAATGGTCTGTTTTTGCTGGGTGTCTTGGCACAAAGCATCATTTAAATGAAAACCTGATACAAAAGTTTTTGAACAGAAAGACATGACCCTGACGATTTAATTTCACAAATATGGAATACAAGGGCTTACTACAACCACTATGACCAAGACTAAATCATACAAAATATACCGTCTGCAAACAAATCTCAAAGATATAAATGGCAAAGATAAAAATTATTTTAATAATTCACCATATGCATTTGTACTGTGACAAAATATGTTTTCCCCTAAAGGGAGACTGAGAAAACCATTGTCTCGTGCTATTATTATAATTATAATAATTATAATTATTATAATTATTTTTATTATTACTATTATTATGTCATTTGAGTATTATCCGATTTATTTATTTTCATTGAGGTCAATCCGCACTAACTTCAAAACAAATTTAAATGTATAAGTATGATAAAATTATTGCCATAACTATTGCCATTTTTCGTTTAAGTTTTCGTCAAATACCCAAGGTTGTTTAGATTTTAAAGGCTGATCTTGAATCGGCCTTGAATCATCTTTTGTTAACCCTGCATGGCGTTATGCCCGCACTGCGTCAAATTCACGTCCTTTTGTTGCTGCATCAAACACAGTTATTAAGTTATTATAGTTATTAAGTTATTAAAGTAAACCAGCGTTTGTTGGTATGGATGGGTATGGATATATTTAACACATGTAATAACTTTGCGTGTTGGTCACCTCTTGTTAACCTCCTACGACAGCCTCAAACCCTCCAGTTTAATCGCATTTGTCGAATTAGTCGGAGTTTAGTTATTTTAGGAGAGATTTGGCGAGACTAGTTTCAGTTTAGTTTAGTTTCCCCAAACTGGACACCGCCGATTCTCAAGGTGACGGAAGGTAAAACAATCATTGTGGGTCACTGTTGGGTTTCAGTCTGAAAAATATCACTGAAATGAAAATTCATAGAAAAAACATCATTGAAAAAATTAAACAGCCTAGAAACTGTGAAGTAGTCGGTCAAAAGTGACGGTCCTGAAATATAAAAAAAAGATCAGGTGTAGGCAACCTACAAGGACTTTTTAACGAAATAAATATAAACATTATTATTATTGTTATTATTGTAGTTGTTGTTGTTATATGTATCCCAGGCTTATTATTTCTGCTTTTTTTTACGCACGGTTGCCTAACAATGAAATTTTCCACCTAAACAAATCTCTTTAAGCCTATGCAAACGACGCAGGCCTTGTTTCTAACATATCAGCTGAACAATGAAGAAGAATGAAAACAGAAACACAATGTTTTAGATGCAGGACCCTGGAAAAGGTTTAAATATCCTGCCTCATCTGTGTAACGGGATGCTGCGAAAACATGCGCCGTATTATTGCACTGAGGCTATACATATATCCTATATAGAGAACAAGTGAAAAAATATAAGCTACAAAAATACTTTCAAATACTTGACAATATTTTCATCATAATGCGTCACAATTAATGCATCCACAGGTAATTCCCTAGACTGCATTTTAAGTGCAATACTCGATATACCCGGGCTCTTATGCGTCTGAAATCTGCATTTGTTTAAATCATTCAGAAACCTTACCTGACATGTACGTCTCAAAATCCTAATGACTTTCTCAGACTCTGTCTCTTCCTTAAGTTTATTTGCTCTGCGCACCAGCAAAACTAAACTCTAAACGCCGGTTTTATCTCCCAGATCGACACGGGTTCGACCTAATCTAAAGGTTTGCTATCGAAAAACCACTCGCCTCATCTCCAAACGAGCCACGGCGGATGAAGTGAAGCAAGCAGCCTCCGTCGAGCTTCTGCTGCTGCTTTTAAAACCAGCCGCTTGTACGAGCGTCTCATCGGGCTCTCTCACCGCACAATCGTGCATTTTTCAATGAGACAAAGAAGTCAAAGCGTCGTCAGTGACTTCCTGAGTATCAGATAACAAATGCAGCCCGGTTTACCCCCCTTACATACTCTCCCTCTTCTCTTTTCAAACGCCTCTCTGTTTTCCACCTGGAGAGTCGCTGTGTACCTGCGCGGCTCCGTTGGCGGCTCCAGGTGCGCAAACAAGTCGCGTTTCCACACGCAGGCGGCGTTAAACATCTCTTTGCATAGACGGTATCCCGCTTGTTTAGTCTGCAACAGTAAGGATTTGCCAATGGAAAAGAGAATTAGTTGGTAAGCATCTTACCCCGGTGCAGAAGGAATAATCCAACCCTCCTCGTCTCCTGCATTTTGCGGTGTCACCGACTCAGGTGTTTTTCTTTCCTTTTAAGGTGGAGCCTCCGGGAGGCGAGGCCACCTTAAGCGCTCCCTGACTGCGCTCCGCTGCGGTGTAAGCGTACAGCTGTCACTGGGTTAGTTGACCTTCGGATTAAAAGATTTCAGACGGGAATTATGCTGCAGACGGCTTCGTTTTTAATTTGGCCATTAAAGCCATCTTTTGCAGCATCTTTATCTTTTCTAGCATCTTTTATTTTGGAGCGATCGCACTTCGTTTTGCCTTGAGGACTTCATTTCGTTTGGCGTTCAAATCATTTCTCATCACTGACGAATTTCTTGTCCCAGCAGGCAGTGATGTATCTCTGGTCTCTGATATAAACCTGTACATTTTCACATTGACGATTTACATAGAAATATGCTTCAGGGCTCACGTTGTAACCGTGAAGATTTATAGCGTTCCCAACGAGTTGAAATACATTGAAACGATATATTATAAAGATTATTGTGAAAATTCACACTTAATGTCACGTGTTGTGTCTGCAGAGGGCCGAGACAGGTGTTTACCTGTACTGCCAGAAGACAAAGAGCCTCTGTCTGTTTAGAGAGAGAGAGAGAGAGAGAGAGAGAGAGAGAGAGGGATATTTCATACAATTTCACTCTTCATTTCTGTAGTCCATTGGATGAGCATTATAATAATTATAAGAGCTGCATAACGAAAGAAAACGAGCGCCACAGAGCCTGAAAAGCAAGATCTATGATACATTAAAACTATATATATATATATATATGAGAGAGAGAGAGAGTTTAGCAAAACCTATCGTTGAGAAAACCGCGTTGGCTTGCTCTAGTTTCCCTCATGAGTGGAGTGTCCCGCTGGTCCCGGGTTCCAGGATCAGATGACATCATCCAGATGGCCAATAATGAACAGGCGTTCAAACGTAGCATTTCATCTGCTCTGTATGCCTGCAGGCCCTACCAGCCATGAGCATCCTTTTACATAACACTCCTCAGTTCTCACACTGCTGATAATGGTGCAGATCCCTAAATTTACCTTATAAACACATCCATTTCAAATTTGTGCCTCCACATATAAAACATGTTTCTAATAATGCTTGTTTCTAAGTCTATTTTCTGCAATCATTTAAACCTAGGCCTACCTGCTTGAAGCCCCATGGGAGCTATTAACATAAATGTCAATTATACCTGTAGGCACAGAACAGTCCATTCAAAATCATAACTCATAATAAAGTAAATGGAGGTTGTGCTGTTTTTTTACGCATTACCCCATGCAGGCGTCACTTATGAAGACATCTGTCCAATCTCGAAGACATCTCTCCAATCTCGAAGACATCTCTCCAATCTCGAAGACGTCTTTAGACCAGCCGCAGTGTTGTCCTCGCATCACATCTCCAGAGCTTTACACTGTAGGCTGTAAGCGATGCTGTCCTCCATTCAGTGGATCTTCATATATATATACAATTCACGATACCCACAATCCCCGAGTCCATTTACCTGCTGTTGTCAACCGAAGCCTACACCGACACCTCGGTGGAAAAAAACAGCTCCATGTTTTTTGGATTATTCCAGTGGTGTTAGTCGGCTCCGGTTACATCTTTTCAGACCGATCAGCCGCAGTGAAATCTATGCCCCGGCCCCTTTTGTTGCCCGGTCAGCCCTGGTCCAGTCCTCCTCTCATCCGCCCATCTCTTCATTTACCTGATTAACTTCTGGAAAAAGTCGAAACAGGAGCCACGGATCACATGCATTAATAACCGAGTGATGCTCTTGAATTTTTAAAACAGTCATTGCGTTGCAGGCTACCTGTCCGTCCCGGGTCCATGTGAAGTCTAGAGCTCAGCCCTCCCCACCTGCCAGGGCGGGTATCGGGTGTAACCGGGCCGCGCTTGTAGCACGACTGGCCCTCATCGAGGGATACATGATACGGGTGCGAGAAACAATGAGCGTGTGGAGGAACAGTTTGCAGATGACCAGCGATGCATTTGATATATTGACAAACCCCTCCACTGCATAAACCTCGTGTGTGCGGCGTACAAACGAATATAACACGATCAGCCTCAGGGAGTGCATTTAAAAAAACCATGCAATTGTGTTATAATACAGGGTAACCACATTTAAAACCATATTTTAATCCACAGCGTTACTGTAATAATCCAGAGTATGCTGGGAACACAAATTAGGCTGCATTCTGGAGGTTATGTTTTAGTAATATATGTAACTGTTTAAGTGTGGTGCTGTAAAAAAGAATTAGCTTATATATTATATATATATATATATATTAAACTGTAAATAATTGTTTTATTAAACAGTTCACGTTTAATAAAACGTACTTAATTATGATTTGTCAGTCAGAAATCTTTTAATAATTTGGACTGTATTTCAGTATTTCTTTTTATTCGAATTGTTGTTTTTTTTATTACTACAGTATTTAAAAAGCACCAGTTTTGTTTACATTTACATTCTTAATCATAGTAAAGGAGGGTAAATGACGTCTAAAACAGGGAAATATTTATTCTAAAAATATAACAGGGATCTTATATTACTCAGTTACAGCTTGTGTAGGCCCTATATTGCAACCAATGTTATCCACAATACCGAATTAATGCAGAAGTTATCTAGAGAAAGAAAGATTTTCCATCGCAGGCAAAAGGAGCCATAAATCCTAATAATAAGCAGCAGTGTTGTAATCACATCATTATTTTAGGTATATTCTTTATAATTGTAATAATAAAAAGAGAAAACTGAGCATCTTGAGTAAATAAAACTGAAAACAATAAACGAATTTTGCAACACAAATGTGCGTATTTACTGGAGACATGAACCAAGGTAATGTTTGTAATTCTCTGTTGTACAAAATATGCAGTCACTTTTTCTAAATAACAAATATATATATATATATATATATATATATATATATATATATATATATATATATATATGAGAGAGAGAGAGAGAGAGAGAGAGAGAGAGAGAGAGAGAGAGAGGTTATATATATATATTAGTTATTTTTAAAGGTACAACGTCGATCAACACACCAGGAACTGAGCACATTGTTCAACATCTTATTTCTTAACAATATTTTAGAGATTTCAAAAGCTTTAAATAACGCATCAACATCAAAAGCAGAAAAATGCGAAGTGCTGAACACATTTTAATGATACTGGCGAGGATCCTGAAAAGATGATGTGAGAACCTATAGAGTTGCTGTAAATGTAGCCTGCGTAATGACTGCATGGATGTCTAATGTAATTCATATGGACCCGGTGTGGTCAGGTTTCAGCCTAAAAATGGAAAGACATTATTAAAAAAAAACCCCGAATCATTCAAAGAAGAAACAATAATGGACATTATAATTCGATAACTAATAAATGCATGTAGTCTATTGACTAACTTTAAAACAGACCCACTGACTGAATAACTACATTTTTGTACAGGCATAAGAATATGTCCTCTTGCATGTCATCATCTTTATATTAGTAACATTTGACTTCTCTGTGGAGACGGTAAGTCAGATCATCTGCCTTTCGTGTCTTTGTCTGAGGCATTTTTAATCAGGCGGTCATGCATTAATGACGGAACCCGAGTCCTCATATGTCAGCATCAGAGATGAGCTCTTTGACGTGACAAGAAAATAAGGCAGTCGTGGGCTTTTGTTTATTATTCTCACTTTAATTTTTCTATAATTATGCTATAATTATTTTTCTATATATTATGATAATAATCTAATGATTATTAGATAGGTATCAACCTATTCTTTTAATAACAAAGCTGCTTTACTAATACAAAATAAACTATTATTTACCATTATTTCGTACCCACTCTTAACCCTGTCTGTCTGCCTGTCTTTGCTCAGCTGTGTGCCTGTATCACATTACGATCCATCACATTTATAACTATATCTAGTCCGGTAGGGAATTAAGAGATATAAAAGTGGGATAGTGGTATCACATTTTCTCCTTGAGTTCAGTGAACCGCAGGGGCCGGTCACGTGACGCGGCTCGGGCTGGGCATTACGTCATACAGACCTGTAGCTCTCTTGACCATCGCACTGCAGATAAAGGCTTTTAAATATTTCATTGAGCAGCTCATGTTTCTCCAGCACTGGAGGTCAGATCTTTGGAAAGAACCGGCATGTCTCCGTCCAAGCACTCCACACCTACTCGACTATATACGGAAAAGATCTGGGCTTAATAAAGATGTTAATGGTGGATCTGCCAGCAGTGATTATTGCAATGACCGAGGTGCAAGTAAAACAGAGGGGTAAAATACACTGAAATATAATAAAATACATATAATAAATCCAAAAAGAAAACATATAATAAATACAATATAATAGCTCAGTATAAAATATAACAGAACACAATGCATTTGATTAGTATAGAACAGAATAGAGAAGTAGATTTCAAGGATCAGACTTGGTCTAAAGAAACAACAGCATCACACATTGTAAGAGGAATAAGAGCTGAAGTCATTTTGACTCAAGAGCTCGAGTCAGATTATACATGGAAGCCATTTTTAAAACAAAAAAGGAGGAAAAAACAAACTGCATGTTTTAATTCACCCTCTTTCCTAAAGCATGGATCAACAAGAGTGGACAGATTGGTGCGTGATGGAGACATTTTGGTAGAAAAGATGAAATGGCCTTCTTCTTTTGCCAAGAAAGGGGTGATGTCGCCACCTGCAGGCCATTAATGAAAGTGCAGTTTACTTGTTACGTAGCTTGAGAGCCCCGTGAATGTTGCAGTTCGCCATCATATTGATCATTGATCATAAATGGGTAATAATAAGGCAACTTCATTTAGTTAAGCGAACAATTCTGTCCTTACAGCAATCCCTCCTATTTTATTATTATTATTATATACAAATTAATTATATATATATAATATTATGGACGTCTACTACGACTTTAGTCTACAGTGATTTATGGTTAATACACTATTATCTTTAAACATGAGTACAATTAAGACTTTCTTCTGAAACAAACGCTCAGTTAAGGTCTTGGACGATGTTTTAATACGTGTTATTCTCTCCACTTTTCTACCTCTTCTTTAGCCAATACAATCCGGTCACACAGCGCAGTTTGTTGTAACATGACTGCCATCTAGTGATGACACGGTGTAACTCCATCATACAGAGAAATTAAAGCTGCTTGAGACAGGAACTGGTATTAAACATAAATTCAGTCTATTTTATACATTTTCTCATTTACCTGAATGTAAAAAAAGAGGCAAAGCTTTTGTACACATATTTAATATTTTATTAAAAAACGAAGTTATTACAGTTTACTGTACACAGCTATTTAAGAGATTATAATCCTATAGATAAAGAGCATTTGTCCTCTGTGACAGGCATGCCCACTTCACAATGCAAAAGAAATGGAAAAAAATAAAGAGTAAGATTAATGGATAAGGAAATAAAAGGGGCAAATTACCATAATACCTGCAATTTAAAGAAAATGTATGTTTTATTTTTTTATCAGCGTCATCACACACTAGATACTACAATAATTACTATTAAAAATTCCATGCTGTGTGCCCACATAAGCCCCATGTCTGAGCACCCTCTTGAAGCACAGGTATAAAAACTAAAGAAGTGGACAGCCAGTACTCAACTAGACTGGACTCTACACCAGACGCATGCAAAAGTGCACTGGAGAGCTCATCAACACGTATGCAAGAGACGTGATGGCTTTGGCCAAGAGGGCCAGCAGGTAGAGCCTCTGAGGCAACGCCAGCCGGAAGACAATACTCTTCTCTCTCCCCCTCTGTTTCTCTCTCAAACAGCTGGAGACCTTGACATTAATAACTGCTGTCCCCTGAATGTGTGAGTGTGTGCGCATGTAAGCACTGGAGCTTATGGATGCAAAACACAAAGGACACACTGTAATTATTTATTCCACCCCGCCCACTAAAACAACAAAAATATTAAAGTTCAAGTTCAAGAAAAATATTAAAACACCCCAAAATATTTTCTCCCACAGTCAACATACTGCACATATTACCTGCTCCAGATGGGTGCCTCTTTATTATTGACATGGGAGATAAAGGAATCCAAAAATTAGTCAAAAGACAAATTAATTTACAAAATATCAGTATAACTTATTAAACTTATAATGGAAGCACACTTTTACATTTGTTTGAGATTCTCAATTCTTAGTCAATTTTACTCTTTGACATGACAGTTAAAACAAAGAACAAAATATTGTAACTACATTTCTACATTTCGCCTCTCATATTAAACTTTTCAGTCCAGGATGCAAAAATGAAGCGGAAATGAAAGAGAGAGGCAGAGTTTGACATCTCTTATGAAACACTGTGTGTGTTGCTATGCATGGCAAGATGTTTACATGACAACCAAACCACAGTCGAGAAGGATTTTTTTAAAAATGTATCTGACTGGCAAGGGTAAGAATCTGTAAACATACTTTGCTGCTTCAATTAAAAAAGAAAAAGAAATCTTTACGTCTGTGACTGAGAAACAGGTGCAAATTACAATCTCTTCACGAACTCTCACTCAATCACAATACTGCATATAGGTGAGAAATTTGCTGTTTTTCCTTCTTGCAGAACATATAAAACCCCATCAATAGACTTAAGAGGAACATTTTTTAACTTTACTCCATTGAACTACTCGGCCAATCCATGTCACAAACAAAAACTCCAGTTCTTCAGTTTTGCCTGTAATTTAATTAGAAAAGAAAAACAGGAGGGAATGCAAAAAAGCCGCTCCAACAACCAAAGCCAAATTTTGAACAGAAAACTGCCCCTTTTTCCACTGAGGTTGACACCTGTTCACAAGAACATTAGAAGCTATTTTTACCCTGTTTTGTTTAGTTGTAGTTGATGATTGGATTTGCAAGATTCTTCTGATGTCAGAATGTGAGACTTTGTGAGAATACTGAAACAAAACACACAAACAAACCAACTAAACTTGGTTCTTCATGTTTCATGCCAACAATGATATCTGCAGGTGCTTAATGAAATTCAAAGGCTATTGATACAGAAGATATCCGTTTCCACACCATCTCTGCAGATATTCTGCAGTAAATGTTACTCACTTCAACTGAAACCACAAGCAGCTCGTAACTGATGGAGGCAGATGTTATTGAACCTAATCCATCAGATAATATCTGTATTCAGACAAGCATGTTACATAAACCTAAATCCTTATGAACATTTATTTTGATTTCACCACCCAGTAAACTAACTAGATCTACATGAGGTCAAACAACAGCTATCATAGTTATACACAAGCAATAGGAAAGATGATCTCTACAAATGTTACCAAAAGTCTTCAGCTTTTCTTCTAGGCTAGACCAACAAAGTCACACACCACTGCACCTTTGCATCATACCACAACATACAAAAAAAGATGCTTGCAAATAGTAAGTCAAAAAGGGTGCAAGACAGTAAACAGAAAGACAGACGCTCTTTTCATACATTATTACAAAATAAAACATGGAGCCAGACAGGGAAACAGACTGCACTGTTCCTCTGGTGTCCAGAAAACAGAGACTTGTTCTCTGTGAAACAGGCCAGACTTTAACTTGTTTCACTTCCTGGCCATTTTGTGATCACTGCACAAGGCCAGATGGTCTTAATTCAGCCATGCTTTGGGTTGTAGACCTTCCACAATGAGGGTCAGACCCAAAGAAACAGAGCCAGGTGACAAAAGTCTTCTGTCGAACCTCTGTGCATTAGCGTCTATATACACATCCTTAAATGATACTCAACTCGTTTTGGAATTTAAAGGCAAATATTTTCTGCAGTAGACACACTGGAGCGGGGTCACAGACTTGTCAGATTAGCTGTTATTAGTAATGTTTCGTAAATAGAAATGAGAGAAAAAATGTGTGAGAAAAATGTGCTGTCTGCATGTCTAATTTGCACAACACATTTTCTAGGTATTTTGTCAACAAAACATTGTAATCCATTTCAACAAATTGCAGGCCTCATTTTTATTCACGAATACTATTATACACGAAAATTTATGGCGGCATTTACCCTGATTAGTGTCCATCGGCGAGCAGAAAGTGTGTGCGTTCCTTTGAATCCTGATGATGATTGTGACATACAACGTGGAAACATCCAAATTTTCCATCCAAGGTGAGACTCAAATTAAAATTTTAAATGAAGAGGAAGGGATGACGGGAAAAGGGTCAACAAAATGAATTTGGCATTTTCCTTCAACTAACGTTATTATTTGTTTTTTAATCAAAAAACAGCTGTTTAAAGAGAAAACAAACAAGAACGAAAACAAACAAACAAAAATGACAACCAGGGAAGCAACAATAATTCAGAATGACTTATTCGGCCGGGAAGGTCGAATGCAATCGATCAAACCATTGAGGTGGAACGATGAAATGAGGGTGTGTCTGGCCAAACGAATCCAATCCAACTCCAACAACTCCACCTGAAGACTCCTCTAAACTGAAGGAATTTTATACATCTGAGCATCACGAACTGAACCCACTGGAGTCTGTTAAAGTTACATCGCAAGGGAGACAAAATGGGCATCCCTGCTTAAATACAGCCTCTGTTTAGAATCCAGTCAGTCTGCGTCGGAAAAAGGTGGATCGGGGAGGCGATGACATGCATTCCAGCTATGCGGCTACCAATGTAGAATCGAGGGGGAACACTACAAGCCTTTCTTTCGGTGGGGTGACGGAGAGAGCGAGTGAGAGAGCGAAAGAGAGATCAAGGAGAAAAAAAGCAACCACCAGAAAGTAGAGAAATAACACCTAGAGAGGGTGCTGTATTCATCGTCAACGCTAGATATCCATAAAAATCCTGGTTTAGTAATAATAATAATGATAAAAAAAATCACCTTGTTTAAATATGAATCTTTATAGTCTGCTCCGCATGGTTAGGAAATCATATAGTCTCTGTGGTAAAGGGGAGAAAATGTCGCCCCTAACTACAACTCCATGTCCTGAGCTTCGTCCTCTGAAAAGTCAGACATGGAGCTTTCTGATGAGGAGTCGCCTGCTCCCTCCTCCTGCTCCTTCAGGGCCTCCTCTGTTGCATATTTCTGGATGTATTCTGGGTGGAAATAGAAAAGGGGAGGGTATATCGTCAGATAGACAAAGCTAAAGACTGTTACAGAGGCTTTGTTTGGAAATACTGTACCACATTCTGTATTACTGTATCAATACTGTATTTATAATGTATTCTGGCAACTATTTAAAATAAAATACACCACAGCGTGCAGTATGCTGCATATGCGAGTATGTATATTAAATAATTCATATTTAATAATGAATTAATATTGTGCATTATAATTGTGCCCTTTTGGATTACTGGACTTACTGATGCTTAAATGTATAGACCCAGGTGATAATATACAGCAGTGGTCGATATATTGCAGATATATACAAATATCTGACATTGTGCAGTTTATTTTTTATTTACTTTGCGTTCAGGGGACATGGGGGTGTCAATGACACAAACACACTGTATTTCTTAGATCAGAGAAGACTGTTATGTGATGATGTGAAATGTGGTGCTAGTTATAAACCTGGAGGCCAAATGAAGGTTGAAGTGTTATAACTACAGGACGGTTTTCAGATCACCTTTGATTTTCTGCTTGTAGTCCTCCGGCCGGTGCAGGTACATGGCTGCTGCGTCCCCGTTCAGAGGGTCGATGGGGTTTGGGTAAGCCAGCAACTGTGGCAAAAACGACTCAAAGATATTGGTGAGATCTGTGAGGAGAGCAACAAGAAGCCTTCAAAACAGGGTCACTAGATCTTCTGCCATGAGCTCTATGTGTTTGTGGTGACTGACACAATTATGGTTTAATCTCTCTTTCAGTGTGGGAGCTCCAGTCCTGTATCCCTCTCATAAGCAGGACTGTATGTTCTAGATGTTAGTCTTTTATACGAATACACAAACCGGACAATGGCAGAAAGCAGCTGGGTACATCTACATTAAGCAGGGGATAATGTAGAGTCAGCTGGTTGTTATCACAAAATAAACCTTGGCCCTTGTTGTAACATGCCTACTTGTCAAATGAACAAACAGCCATTAAAAAATACTGATTTATTTTATAATGAGAAAAGAAAGAAACATGCAATGTTTCTATATATACATGATATATACATGATATACATATACATGATACATGTATAGAAACATTGATACATTCTATACATGTTTCTAAACATGCTATACTATTCACACATAAGGGGGAAACCAGTTGCTTGGTATTTTATTACCAAGTTGATACTAACTACTGACTAATAACTAAAAAAATGGGTAACAATACCATTAACTATGGAATGTTTACTTGTGTACTACAGATTTTGTCAAAACATCAGATCTGTGCACGAAGGCCTTCATTTATAAATGCAGGAAATATGTGCTGACTGAATGAGCGCCGTGACCAATCAGAAAGCAGTATTTTTCAGTAAGCCATACAGCCTCAACAACAACCCAGCTACATTACTACAGAGACAGTGTGTTTTATTATTATGGAGTGAAAGATAAAGAAAGACAGCGGCACAAAGACACAACAGAGACGTAAATGGATGGATAGTTGTCGCTATAATGCAGTTGTCAGGTGAGCTGATGCTGTAGTCTGACATTGCAGGTATTAGACTCATTCACTGAGGGTAAGAGGATTACAGTGCACCACAATCTGGTCTGAGGGACTGCAGATTTTATTCTGTTCTTCAAGCGACATCAATGCACAGTATACCATTTGCTCTGTTTGCTAACCTGTATGTATATCTGTCAATATACATAAAGAGGTAATAAAGATCACTTATACACACCATAAAGAGCGGTCCATGTCTGGTTGATCACATCTAAACACACGGTCCCTGACCTGGACAATAAAACAAGAGTTAGCATTACAGAGACACAAACCAGAAGCATGTACAGCCAGCAAACGAACAATTACTATTAGCAACTAGCAATTGCTAATATATAATTAACAAGTATTATTTCGACTTAATAATCAAAAGGGTGGCATTACAACAGATTTTCAGTGTTACATGGTGTTTAAAATGAAACAATGCAGGCCCCTGGGGGGGCTTTCAAAAATGTAAAAATTGTGTACAAAATTCATCCTGCAACATAAATTTGTTTGTTTGCTTGGTAAAAATGAACTACTGTTATTATATTGGAATGTGTTCTTATAAAAGGCTATCACATTCAATTACCCTCGGAGATATGAGGGTTTTGCAAAAGGTAGATTTAACCAAAACAAACTATGGCCAAAAATGGCTTCAGCTGTGTTGTTCTCAAATCATATAGAACACGAGAGTGTGTAAATGATGATAGAACTATCATGTTTAGATGAACTGCCCCTTTAAGAACATGATTATTTTTCTCAGAACACTCTTGTAATGGTGAGACTTACGCTTCATCGATGTTTGGATGAAAAATCTTATTCATAAATCCTGCAAACAGATAAAATACGATCACAGACAGAAATAACAATGTTTGATTACACAACAGCGGTTGTGCTCAGTTTTTTCCAGAGCCATCCATTTCCCCATTTCCCATGACATCACAGTAAATATGTGCTTACTGAACCTTACACACCTCGTAAGTGACTGCTGGAAGGTACTCTGCCCGTCATATTAAAACCACACCAATTTGTTTGGCATCATCACTTAGCTGAAAGAGGTCCTTTGAGATCCATACAATAATAATACTTTACCTATAGATGGAGATTTGAAGGGGTATTTGTCTGGAAGATCTACTCGCACCTTCCATACGCCCCCTTCATACGGTGCTGTTACAAATAAACAGAAACAGACAATGACTATTAAGACACAAGACAACAGAACGACACAGTTTTAAAAAGACGGGCAATATGCCTACACACATCTGTGACTAAGGTTTTTGTGTTCAAAAATGGCACAAATAAGTGTGGGCACAACAGTGATATCGAATTAAATAATTATGAATCACACATTTAAAGGAACGTGCACGTGTGGGTGTGTACTCATGTGGGGAAGATCTGTTGTTGGCTTTGTGTAATTTGGACTCGTCCGGGTCCGTCGCAATGCACTGTGTTCTAAGAATAGCTTTGTGCAATTTGACCTGTGTGGCCGGCAACTCTAACCAGGAAAGGTAAAGTACAGCTGCACATGCATATACCCAGTTCTAAGGTTCGAGAAGGGGCCCCAACAACAGCAAAAAAACACTCAACCGATTTAAGAGTTTTCTTAGTAAACAATGACAGCATGTTGGAAACAAGGAGTATCATGTGGTGAGCATGCTTAATTTTGCAATACTGTCATCAATGCGTCATGTGATAGGTGGGTAAAGAAGCACGGACTGGGTTAATCTCATCTAACAAAGTCAAATTTAATTTGAAAATTAAAGGAAAATAAAAGACGAAACTCAAACATTATATTTCCAGAGAATTACCATTAAGGGATAGTTCACCAAAAAATAAAAATTCCTCTATCATTTACTCACCCTTATGTCATTCCATCCCTTTTATTGTCATAAATTTTTACAATGCAAAAATCTTTATACTTTTAAACCAAATAAGTTTCTTCATAAATAATGTAATTTAAATTTACAGCCAAAATTACCTACATCACATCCATTACTAGCATTGTTCACAATAATAGTTATGCCTGCCAATGGATGACATAAATGTCGCCTGGGCATGTTTTTATGGGATAAATAAAAACAGACTTACTTCCTTGTGGTCCATAAAACTTCACTACAAATTCATTGAGTCCACTCAAGATTGTGACTTCATGTTTACTCTCGATGCTGAAAGGAAATTAAGGTAAACTCAAGAATTCTGATTCCAGTTAAACCAATTTACAAAAACAAGCAATACTTCCACAAATTCTTTAGACAAATATTTCCTGACATTTTTTCTCAAGTTTAATCAGGGACAAATTAGATTAGATAGGCTTATTAAAATAACAATTAACCTCAAATTACAAAGGGCAGGAAAAGAGAAATGGGTATTTATTGAGCAGGTTGCAAAACCGCTACAGGAGAGGTACAAAAAGGAGGTCCTTTCCAGTTGTCCAGATGAATCAAGGCATTTCTAAAGTCTGTCACACAAATGCTAAGATTCTCACTTCATCCTTCGACCATCAATAATTATCATTTGGTCCAATTCAGTAGATCACATTGCAAAAATGCAGTCAACTCAATATGACACTGCTGTCATTAGCTATGGCCGTCAGCTTGTCACTTCTCATATTGCCAAAACAGAGAGCCGCAGTCAGTCCCTCGCTGAGCAAGACAATACACGCTCACCACCATCGAGACCATGACGAGACGCGAGGCTCTTGTCTCTGCTCAAACACATCAACCATCCAAATCTCACAAATATCTTGCAGATTGTCATTGTCATTTTTTTAAAATATGATGATGCTATCAAAATACAGATTGCGTGTCAGCTGTTGTGTAGGCTGCACCATGACTCACACTTTCACTCACACTGCACTGACCGGTGAGGCAAACTTGTTTGTTTTGTTGCCATTGTGACTTGTCCTGTGACTTTAAAGAGTTACGGTGCTGGTCTCAAGGGTGCCTGTGTCGCATTATAAAACGAGACAATGAGGCTGATGATTTTAAGACAGTCACCTTAAAACATTTCTCCTGGGAGAAATCTTCTCTCTTTCTCAGGTTTTTCCTCACTGTGTCTTTTCAAAGCAGTCTTATCTGGTTTCAACGAGTCTTAAGTTTCATGAAATCACTGCATTACGTACAAATTTCACCCTGAAATTTCACCCTGAAATTAAACCCATTGGCCAATGGGTTTAATATGACAAAGGGTAAATTGAAGCTACTTGGAAAGACTATGAAAAAACTATTCAACTTTGAATTAAATGTGTTTCAGAAATCATCTCAAATTGGTGACAACTAAATTTTAAAACTATGTATTTAATTAAAGATTAAAATGCATTTAAATGTGCAGTGTAATATTAAATTAAACCAATTTAAATAGCAACTAAAATTCAGTTGGTTAAACTTCATTGAAACCTTACTGGTTGCTTCAATGTGATCAGCTGTACAATACAATTTTTACACAATTTAAAATTGCATTTCAAAAACTGTGACACGGTCACTAGCTGCTCTAACTCAACAAGCACCCACGTGGGTATCAACCGAGACCAGGTGGCGCAAACAAACGTGATCCTGACTGATGAGTCACAAGTGATGAACTCGATTTTTCACACGTTTTTTCTTTAGCATGTGAGATCAGATTCCATTCAGGAATGCTGCTGTCTGGCAGCCCATACAGGTTGCTGGTGA
Organism: Chromobotia macracanthus; assembly: GCA_036877525.1. NCBI lineage: Eukaryota > Metazoa > Chordata > Actinopteri > Cypriniformes > Botiidae > Chromobotia > Chromobotia macracanthus. The sequence continues at coordinate 5,915,136 of JAZGTH010000012.1, read as the reverse complement.
GATAAAAGAGGAAGGGGTGAGTGAGAGTGTGTGTGTGTATGTGAAGCTCCAGTAAGTTCTTAAAGAATCTCTGTGGCTGGTGCTATGATCATGAGACCTCCAGTGGAGAAGCACCATGCTGTTTTGTCTGTGCCCAATGACACATGGGACTGCTTTTTGTATGTTCAGGCTGTTTTGGATAGACACAAAAGCAATTGCTTTTGGCTGTGAAGACACACACACTTGAAAAACAAAAGCAATGAGGCTGTGGAGATTTTTCTCCATTCCTAATGCTTTTGAGACACTTTCATGGAATCATGGAACAGCCTGCTGTTTCCTTTTATCACAATAACTGAACAGGAAGCGAGAGATTCCTACTTTCAGTACAGGAAAAACAATAGAGATCATATTTCTCTCCACCTTCACAACATCACCTTCACTTAGATCTGCAAGTCATCTTCTGTATCACTCGTTCAAGATCTCTTAATGTGTAAGATAATTCAATAGCCCTCCATCAATTCTTCAGTAGAAGAATGTGGCACATGTTTCTCCTCTGAGGCACTGCTGACACAGATTTAAAATAGACAGCTATTAATTGTCCATAATTCCTGTACATATTAAATGAACAGTTCCGCCATCATCTGCTCACCCTTACCGTCATTCTAAACCAGTTTTCTGTCCCCCATGGAACACAGAGGGAGATGCTTAGGTAAATGTTTAAGCTGTACAACAAATGATTTTAAAACAATAAAAAAAAAATTGACATTAAAGTGGCCAATATGACGCTAATGACATTTGTATGGTGATATTTTTGGTCATTTTTGGAGTTTTCTGGAGACAGCACCTGATCCCACTTTTCTTTCTGAGAATCCCAAGATTACATATCTCCTTCCTTACCATTCAATGCGTTTGTATAGATTAAATCATAAATCTACAGAAGACCCTTGGGGAGGTTCAGACACACATAATCTAATCTCATGCTCAAGTGACTGATCAATAGCCTTAAAATACAGAAGGATTTAAAGGACTAGTTCACTCAAAACTGAAAATTCTATTATTACGCCAATCTAAACCCATGTGGCTTTCTTCAGTGCTCATGTATGTTGCAGCAACAAATGCTCCAGACATCTGTGTGGATTCAGACCAGCTGTTACAGTTGGTTGCACAATGCCGTCTTATGCTGAGATGATTCTGAAAGTTTATAAACGTGTGTGAGCAAACAGGTTCAGACAAGCATCTGTTTGGGTAGATGATCTTTTAGCCAAGCTGTCTCATTCTGCTTTGTCTTTTTGTTGGGTTTACTGTCTTTATAGATTTAGACCGATGTATATCTCAAATTTCAGTCTGAGGAGCGTACGGCTGAAACTGACGCGGCAACATCACTAAATTACAAATGAGGCCCAGTTATTGTCTTTCAGCTGGAGTGAAATTTTTGAAGCAGATAAAAAAATTCATCGCATTTTCACAATCGCTCACTGGTAGGAGCATTTCACGCCATGATTGTCAACAATTTAGACTGCAGTGGAACAGGAATAAAAATCTAATGAAAACTGGAATACATTCATTCAAGCAGACGGACAGGTAAAGTGTGTTGTGAGTGTTTTCATTCACGCCACCTAACCCGACAGCCATGTTATATTGCATCATGAGTCAGAGGGTACAATTACAATTAAAACTGTCTGTGGTGAAAAGAAACAAACAATCGGCAGGTTTGCCTCCTCCCAACAGAAACAACTCTGTTTTTTCTGATTTGCCAAGGGAGAGGAGATACCTAGTGCCAAAAGTGCAACAGTGTGTTCTACCAAAAACATCATTCATCATTACAGACAAACACTGGAGAGAATCTTGTTCTCCAGACGCTAATGCGAATGGATGGCCTTTAGGTGCAGGCAAAATATTTACTTACTGCCAACTGGTTGAAAAACAGTCTCCTTGTTAGCTCCACATTACTTACAGATGATTAAAGATAACATCACCGTTCTCCTGCAGGCCTGATGTGTTTGTGAAAGCGTTGTGATCTCAATCATTCATGTTGATGCCAGGAGCTGTGGACATTCTGTCCAGAACGTTTTTAATCTGTAACCAACTCAGACACATCAAGTTCACTTACTGTGTCTTAAGCTTTCTAGTGTCTGTCAAAAAACAACAGGCGTTTATGGTACACATGTACAAAACAGCAAAGCTCAGGTCCTGCCACTATTTAAAAAGCCAAAGCAGGACATTGTGCTATGGACTATTTTTATTCAAACCTTATATTAAGTGTAACAGAGCAACCACACACTTTTTTAGGAGCCATAGTTTTGGAAGTTTGTTTTTCCTCCCATCCATTAAGTTTTCCATAGTTTTCCATTGCTACTGCTAACGTTTTCTGGATGGTTGCTAGGTCGTTCTTGGCGGTCGCGTAACAGTCTGACACTGATACCAGATATCAGTGCAGATACACAAGATATCGACTTCACAGTCCAAACAAATGGATCCAGTTTCATCACTTGCGAAAGGACAGTGTGGACAATCAATCCTAAGAATCAGATTTGAAAACGTCAAATTAGTTTGCAGTGTGAACAAAGCCTGTTTGTGAAAAGGCAACAAGAACTTCTCCACTGCAGTCATGCACTCTCAGTAACACTGCATTTTTCTCGAGTTGGGCAGACAAAAGGCAGGAAGTGCAGCTGATTTTAGTCTGCAGAACACACTTAAAGGAAGTACAGCAGTTCAGTTAAAGAGAGTTTTAAAAAAGGAAGCCATGTATGGCCATGCCAGCACCCCTAAAAACTTCCTATCCCAGTGTAACCTCACACCCTTCCCCAGCTGCGTGACTCAATGACTTGCTGTGAAAGACAGCTCAGCTCTGGACTGAAGGTATGTTATTTGTGCAACCTGCCTCTAGCAGACCAGTGGGTTCACATGTTATGCCCACATAGTTATCATTGTAAGGGTCAATAATCAATATTTTTTCTTAATTTAACATAGATGTCAGCAGTTTAACCTGTTTGGCTTTAGCAAGTAAAAGTATATGTGTAACTATAAACATAAGAGACATCTGTCAATTGTTAGACAGTCATACCGTTAAGCTACTGCTTTTAAATGTCATGCTGTCCCAAATGCATGAGTGCGTTACAGCTGCACATCTTGTGTGAAACCACAGCAGACGGATCTTGCTGTACCCCAGCAACAGTTTCAATCAAACACACTAGACGGGCAACGACCCCATTACACACAACCACACATAAAAATGTCAATTATCTAACCCTTGCTTTTTATAGTGCCTGTTTTATTCCCTAATAAATTGTCTCTCTTTTAACCTGCAGGCTTAGACTGGACTGATGGAACTGCATATTGTATTGCATATTTTTAATTAAAAAAATCTCTATTTTTGTCCTTAGGACAATGAAGATATGTTTCCTTACATATGTGAGACAAACAGCACAAATGCAAACATCTGTTCTAAAGTGTGTGGGCTTGTGCTAGATTCCTGTACTATTGTTATGATCCATTCCAAATATATTTGGTTTGTTTGCATTACAGCACTGCTAGTTAGTTGCCAGTCGTCTGTTGAATAACTATCTCATTTCCATGTCATTGCTAACATGCATATAACAAACTTGTGGGCCAGTATGTCCCATAAGTGTGCATCTGTTGTGTGTGTGTGTGTAAGAGAATGTATGGGTGGGGAGGGGTCTAGCTCCACCAGTCACCTTCAGTAAAGCACAACTTTAAGCCTGAAGGGCTGAGCGTTTACCTGTGTCCACACCATTCCTCACCCTGCCACGCAGTCACCCTGCAAACACAGCAGGAAATCACCACTACAGGGGCCTGCCATTAACATTATGAGGGTTATTAGATGAAAAACAAAACAGAAAAGAATGCTTAAAGGAACCCAAACTTTACACACCTTTTAATATACTGATATATTTAGCATTATATTTAAGCTGTAAACACACATGACCTAATATTATGTGGGCTATTTTTAGCTGCTTTTATTTAGGGAAGGGAGACACCGCACTGTCAACGTAGGCATACGTCTTCTACACTAAAGTCTGGTTAAAGACAGATGTACCAGCCTCACATTAGCTTGTGTTTCTGTTACCTTGAGTTGGTGGCAATGTTGACCATCACGACTGTGTGTTCAGCTGGGTCAAAGTCCAGCTGACCCCTGGCAAACGTGGCCAGATTGAGCCCTGACCTTAAATGGTGCCCGTCACCCCCGAAGCCATTTCACACAGGGTCCCATAAAGAGCTGGAGTTCACAAGCAGCTTTGAATCAACTAGCAGCGTTGTTCCAACACAATGTTTTCTGTGGGCAATGCTGGAGCACAAAGAACCAATGTGGTAAGAGTGTGTTTGTTTATGCTAACAGGATAGTCTCTGAGCCTGAACATATCCAGAGTTTGGAGCCAAGAGAACTGTACTTATGCCCATTTGGCTACAAACCCACGCAGCAGATCCGGCTACTTCTGTCCCTTTGGCTACAAACACAATACATTTGACAACCATTGAACTTTGATCATATAAAACAACTGCTTATTCTGCAGGCAGCAAATCTGTGGATGTTGCTTCACTAACAACATGGTTTTACATCTGCGTGGCTTACATATAAAAAGATAAGCTTGAACCTTGTTGTAACCTTGAGGACAGGAAATGACATCATGGAGCCTGATATGGCTCACATTTTCTGCAGTTCGAAATGGTTTCAGATGTGCATGTCTCCTGCAATACTCTCTTACAGGAACCAACACTATGGGACCTGACAAACCTTCGTTTTTAATCTAAAACTTGCAGCTGACTCCTTTCATTTGATGTGCGGTGAATGTTCTCTGTAAGGGAAAAGACTGGAATCTGTGTTATTTTCCTGAAAGACATTTTCCTATTCAAAGCAACCACACTGACTACAAAACACACACACACATTTATCTAACAATCAAAAGAAGTTTAGATTTAGAAATGCAAAAAGGAATGCATTGTCCGATTCTCCTAAACTAAGGAATGCAATAATTCCATTCGCATATCGACAGATGTATACGGCACACTGACAGAAAGCAGACCATGTTTAGCCAGGACGAAAAGGGAAATAATCTGATCTACTGAATCCAAATCCGTTTTGATTTACCTCCTACGAAAGCAGCTAACCTCCGACATCACAGGTTTCCTATTCCGAGTGGAATGCTGTAATCTGAAGCACTGTGTCGGGATGAAAACTTATCCTAGAGCCCTGAACACAGCTGGTGAATACTGATGGAGCAAAAGAGACAGGAAAAGAAAAGGCCTCAACACACTTTACATATCAATGCCAGTCTGAACACAGTTCAAAGCCAGTAAAAACTAAATGGAAATGCTATCCTGTTTCGAAAACTGCAACCTGTGCAATGGCGCATACGATCCAAGAACTACTTGTTTGTTTCAAACATCGCTTGTTTAAAAACAGAACAATTTAAAAGTATATAGACCAGAAAACTGCCATATTCAAAAATATTAACCAAGAATCGAAAGTGAACGTGCATGCATTCATTTTGCAACTGAGCTGTGATTTTAAAGAGTGCATTTAAATAGCAATAATATATTTTATGCTAATAACTAAAGCTGACAAATCTAAAAGGCAAGTATTATTATGTCCAAAGGCAATACTGATAGTAAGGAATCTTCCTAGAGCCAGGTTCTGTAACAGACAAACCAGCCAAATGGCACCTCCAACCAGAATCTCAATCACATGCTGGGGCCAAGTGGAACCTGCTCTCATTTCCATAGACAAACAGCAACAGAGTGCTACAATGACCTTTCATTAGTGCTGGTGCATGTGTTCAGCTAAGTGCAATACCACCATCATATTAATAAAATGGCCCACCCAACTGCTTAAAAATCACACTGGCACACTAACAAGATATGCACTTAGTTGTGTTTCCTAGATGATTGTGTTTTGCAATAATTACATTTTTCCCAATATTGCATATTTGGGATTTTGGCCAATTAAATAGCATTTAATTACAAAATATACAAAATGTCTAACCTTATAAATTTGCAAATTTACATAGTTTCAAATAGTACATATAATGGACACAATAATCTGCAGATCAGTAAAACGATTTAATTAGGAAGTTGTGTGACCAATTTAGTACATGATTCAGAATCTGAGTCACCAGTGTCAGATTCCTGATAAAGAACAACACCAATCGAGCGATCTGTTCTTAAACTGGGTGTCATGTTGCACTAAATATAATTTTTCTGAGGTCAGAAAGCAAAGACAACGCAACAGAAAATTGCTTGTTGTTAAATCTGAATAGTAGTGCAGGAAATAGGTTCATTTTGTTATGACCTAATAATGTTCCAGCATTATTCCCTTTTGATCTGACTGGGTGACATGCTCCTTTTCAGAAGATGAGAGCTGCTGACATCTACATAATAAAATAAAAAATCAGAAGGAAGCTTGATCTGGGTTTTCTGGTTGCTCCAAGCAGGATGCGTTGCGTTATAAGGGCAGGAACCATCAGCATACAACATACCATAACTTAAGTACATGTTATCACCTCAAACATATTGCAGGGAGCATGATAAAGTCCCTGCATCTCAGCTGATTACACAACACACACAAATGTAATACTTCAATATAAGCAACTGAACCTGACATACTCGTACTGTTATTATACCATTACTATTATACCATTTATCATTATCCATTGGAATAGTAAGATAGTCCGATATAGGTCACACAAAAATATTAATATACATCAAAGGTTATGTGATTATCTAATTTAACAGTACCGATTACATCAGTTCATCTCTGCCATTTTGGTTTCATCAAAGAGATGACTGTTGTTTGTTTTGGACCGTTGTAAAAAGCGCCTCATCAATTCTCAAAAGGAAAAACAGGCGCACACTGCAGCCCGACATCATCAGACAAAGAGAGGAACTTGGAGTGCATCTGTTTTGCAGCCCGAGGTTGGCCATGCATGCAGGAAACTGCAGCGTTATTGTGGGATTACAGAGGGCCTCAAATCTCCCACTGTCAGAGGACAGATGCATCTATGACCCACCCTTTACCCTCCCTGTCTGTCAAACCCACTGTAACAGAAACAATCCATCACAATCAATGTATTACATATAAGTGTATATATATATAATATGTATATGACTTGGACTGAATAATGAAGAAAAGGCAGCCAATAAGAGCCCAGCACAGATTGAAACAATACTGTTTAAAAGCATTCCATGGGTGCTGGGTGATAAAATGCCAAGAGATCATTTTATCAAATTCCAGGCAACTTTGAAGATGCTCAAAATTCCAAAATTCCAATTTCTTTAACCTGCAGCTTCTGTTATTTAGTAGTTTCACCATTATAATGAAATGTAGGAGAAAAAACACACACACTCAGACACACATACACGATCAGATGAACACGTGTGAACGCGTATGAAGCAGGCTGGGCAGACCGGACGTCGGCTCACACACAAAGAGGCCCGATCACAGTGGATAAAGCTCTTTTGGTCTTACACACCACGTCCTCAGCACCATAGAAATCCTACACACTCCAATACACAGGGGGGTCATTTCTGACTCTCCCCTTTAGGTATCAGCAAAAGCTATGGAAAACTTTGGCGCTCCCTACGTCTATTCTTAATTTGGCACGACCAAACAATGGATGCTGGTGCACCAGGAATCCCTGATCCAAGCCGCTCCATAACATCTGAGGTTCAAGCCCCTCCCCCTCCTGCCCGAGCTTCCACCACATACACGGAGCTAAGGTGTTGTGACAAACCTTGATGCTGACAACAGCTGGTATTATGATGGAGACTGTGTGCCAAGGGAAAGCAGCGTTCCTCATGGTGTGAATCAGCCTGAGATGGTGGCTTGCTTCACAGCATTACTATTCAACCAGTAACATCATTCCGAGGGGGATTTATACAGGCCAGCTCAGATTCATTAACAAATGCTGTTTACAAACACTGATGTCTGAGTATCTCGGAGAAGGTGGGACTGCATAACACTGTTCGTAAATCTCTTTATTTTTCTGTACTGAATAGCTTGTGTAGCCTTTGTTTGCTCATTGTAAGCTGAACTCGGCAGCTGAACGAGTGAATAGAAACACAAAGCATTCCTAAAGGAGACTTTCTTTCTGTTCATAATCCCCTACTGTTTCTTAGCAGTCAAGATTAGCTAAAGAAAACTGAATAGAAATAGAATAGAATAGAACCTGGACGGTATAAAGGTTTGCATATTCAAAAATTTCTTAAGCGCTCATAACAATGCCAGTGGCCGCTACAGCATCTACAATAAAAGGGCCTTCTTAAAGGTCTTTCACTGATCAACAAGAAAGCAATAATATAGTTCTAACCCCTCCCAAACCATCAAATCACCTTATTGTAGTGAACAGAAGCCTTTCCGTTTTAAGCTGAACTTAACATGGCCTATGAGACAGCCTTGTTTTCTCACACTGTGTCCTAACCAGCACAACACAGAGAAAGTTGTCGATTACTGACAGTTAATCATTGAGAGGCTGCAGGTACCGCAACAAAGTTGAGCAGAATTCTGCATTATGCAAATGAGCACTGACACGATGCTTCAACCACCAATGGGAGCCCAGACAATGACCCACCAATTAAAATTTAAGTCACTGTGTAAAAACTCTTTTTACAGAACTTAAAACAGAACTTTAAGGCCGGACTAATTTTAAAGCACAAGTTTAATTGGCCTGAATCAAATCTAGGTAAAAATGAAAACTGTGAAACATGCGCTAACAAAACCACACTTTCAGGTGCACTGTGAAATCTTATTCCTGACTGACTGCTAAAGATTTCATGAGGATAAATCATTACATTCGTGAGGTAAATTGACCTTGTTAACTATTGATGTGTATCACAGCCAATGAAATCAGTGTGAAATGAGCACTTCTGTTACATTTGGTCCTGCTAATTAGATCAAGAACATGGTTTGGCAATGTGAGAGAGCGAGAAAAAAAACACCAGATATGATCCAGCAGAGCTCAGTCTATGCTGATTAAATCAGGAGTCCTTTGAGTTCCAGATAAATTAATTCACAAGACCTACATATCCCGCAACAAACAGACAAAAGGCTAACGGAGAAGAGCAACAGATGTTACATAATGTATTGACATTGTGCTATTCCATTCTGCTCTGTCAAAACCAACAGGCAGCTTTGACCTGTCTGAGCATGTTTCTAAGGTATCTGGTGATGTCAAAGACGGGTCATCATCTCTCTCTCGAGCTTAGGAAGTGCTTAAGGAAGTTCGGCACAGCAAGGTCACTCTGACATCGTTTCTTGAATTCCCGGTCAAGCGTGCTCCAGACCTGCAGCTCTTATGGGTCTGCAGGAAACTGCAAAGCGTGGCTCGCAGTGTCCGATTATTAGAGCATCAATGCCAAACTGGTCCTACTACCTTTCCTGTACTTTATAAGTTTCAGGTTCTGGTTACACACAAAAGTCAGAGTGAGAATACAGCAGTGACTCATGAAGTTACACATGACCCATGTGGATTAAGCTACACAAATGATGTATGGAAAACAGCAATGCAGCAGGCCCACATCCCACTTGCCCCAAGCAACAGCAGGAACTCTGGAAACCTGTTCCCAGTTGTCGATCTGCACTTAAGGGGATAAGGTATTTAAGTTGTGCTTTCCCACTACTGTGCATTTTGGGGGAGGGTGGGCTTCTTTGCATGTGTTTTGCAACCGCTCCAAGGGAATGTGCTAGTCTACCCGCTAAAGATGTGCAATATCTGTCTCACACTTCATCCACACATTCTTGCATGCTTAAACTAATTTAAAGGTGAAGTGTAATTTTAATGCCACTGGTGTCACCGGTTGAAATACGGTTTACCCAAATGCTGCCCTTAACTTATGTCGATGGTTGAACTGTTCAGAACGGATACTCAGACAACCAGCCTAACAAACTACCTAACAAACGATCGTAAAAGGAAAAGAAAACACACTTCACCTTCACAAATTAGTTATAATGAAAGCTCTTGGGAAATGACTTATAATTTTGGTATCCAGTCTAGACAATCAAGCTTTGTGACATCCACTTTTCCAAAATAATACAGGGAGCCAAAATACATCATCTCTGTATTTATCTTTGTGTACAGGTCTGTGTATTCCTCCACCTACATTCCTTTAATTACATCAGGAGCGACTTATTATGTCATACTTGTTACACCTGCTTAAAAGGCTGTAAAAATTTGTCAGCAATAAAATAGTTTTCAGCAATAAAAGAGTTTAACCTTTACCCCGACCCCCACCTCCCCAAGTCCTGATACTGAAATACTGTCACTCCACTTCTTCGTCCTGCCCACTTGCAGTTTCCGGGTAGTAACAGACTGGCCAATCAAAAGGCTAGTTCCTACTGCTGAAGACAAAAACATAACTAGACATTCCCAGAGTTATTCCCAGAGTTATTCCCAGAGTTATATGCAGGATTCTACGATCCCTTTCAGGATCTGAAACAGTTCCACGCTTAATCGTTCATATACATACAAAGCATTAAAATAAAGTGTCACAAACTAAACATGTTTACATATATTAGTAAGTTTTGTTCATACAGTATGAAACACGCAACTTTTTGTTGTTTAACACGGGCGATATCACAGCATTTGGTTAGTGATTAACCGAGGTGACAAAGATGAGTTCACTGTTAAAAACGCACAAAAAATCGTTTAAAACTCTACATGTTAAAACAAATATATCTCAGCAAAACCGACTGACAGCACGGCCAAACCACGTTACAAATAAAGGCATGGTTACACGCATGATAACCCGGCTGGAGCGAAAGGGGACGAAACAACTCCACAAAACTTTTCTTGCGTTTTGATCGCAACATGTCAGCTAAAGGGATTCTTGTGGACTGCGGTGACATTGAGTCAAACATCCACACCCCAGCTACTGTATCAAAACAACTTCCCCTCTTCTCATGTCAAGACTTTAAAAATGAAGAAACACCGAGAAGAAAACAAATTTCCTGTCAACACATTTAACCCCCAAACGAGAACATTCGACCTTAACAAAAGCCAGATAAACAAGATGGATTCTCGATGCAAGAGAGACAAAACATTATAGAGACGCCACTGCATCGCATTTAAAGGTTTAAAATGGCAATACATCTGTAGTTTGTCGTTTCTGATCTCTTATTCTTTAAAGTTCATCGCTGGATTATAACCGAGCGTCGTCTTTACTGTGTCTTATTCAAATCAAGGGTCTGTACGTGCAGATCTTGGTTATTATTTTGTGCACACATATCCGTGATAAAAGACACAGACCGGCTCACGTACGTCTATTTTGATCATCACCCGAGAACAAAAACAATCAGAAATAAATAAATAACTGACTGTGATGTTGGCTGTGCTAACTCGCTAGCAGGCCGAATGCATTCACAGTAACAAACGCTATTTGCATCGAAATCCTGTCTGATTGTGTCAGATATGACACAAATACACACATTTGAGTGTTATGTGCACATATGGACGGTCAAATTCAGCGGATGTCAAGCGTTCATGTGGCTCCGACAGCAGAAAAGCGACGAGAAAAACAGTCAGGACGGAGCACATACATCTGCTATAAATAATCCTCAACATTTCTGCTTTTGAACACAGACAACGTACAAATCCGGTCGAGAAAAATCTAGCTTTTAGCTTGGTAGTTGTGTTGTTTGAGAAATGAATGCCTGTAATTCTCCGCTTTGTTGCTGGCCGCACTGACAACCATCAAAACACTTTTGTTGTCAAAAGCTGATCAGCATCCAATAAAGCATTTTAATGGCTTTGACAACTGTTTCTTATAGCACACGAACACGCAGGACGTTTTAATAACAGTATGATGTGTTTTCGGACGATTGTCATAAATACTGAAGGCATTTACGAGCTACAGCTGTACAGTATTCGTGTTGTTTATATTTTAAAGGATACAGTTTCACCACGTCTGTGTCCATTCGTCTTTTGCCCGGACTTGGAGACGACATCTTTATACTCTCCTCTTTCAGATGAACAAAGCTCAAATCTTCTGCGTCTGATTCTCGCTCTCTTGGCCTCTATCGAAACTGTATGTTTTTGCACATTGGCAAACTGTCGGCTCGAGTTATTTTTCGCCCTCCACTTTCCGTCTACAGCGGATAATCCTGTTAAGTCCTCTGCCCGCACAGCTCTCACAGCTATCTATCCCTCCGCGAGTGACGTCATATCCGTGCGACAAAAGATCCCCCCTCCTCCTATGCGGTCTTTTAGGGCACGTCATATACAGCGGACGACTCGAATCTGTAGTCCTTACAGGAAAAACGTAGCACTTAGCCGTCTTTCATAAACGTTTTTGTGTGTTGTTTTAAGGATTTCATTTCCATAGTAGCGGTATGATACATCTTACATGCATATTTCAAAAGTCAAAATGTCTGAAAAGACGTTTCCTCGTTATTTTACACAAGCAAAATAAAATTGCATTTTGCAAATGTTTACATTTGTTTGCATTCACAGATTACATGTCAACCTGGATTACCCTATTAAGGCACAAAACATATCAAGATTAATGAAGATGTACATTGTGGAAAAACAGCCAAAGGAATATGTTTATTACATTTTTTAAGAGATGTACTTAGATAAGAATTACATGCATAATGCAGGACACCACAGGTGACAGAAAAGGGACAACGCTGAAACCAAAACCAAAATTTACATTTCTATGGCCACTCTTTTCCAAATGATGGCATATCTATACTAGCTAGCATTTGAATAAAAGAAACACATTAAAATGAGAAAGGAAAATAAAATGTTGTCCAGCTCACATTTATGGGAAAACACATTTATGTGTATTATCATACACAATTTTAAACAATTCAGCAAAAAAAATAAAAAAACACTGGACTTCCCTGTCTAAACTACAATCTTAAAAATGTCCAGCGAAGATACAACTAGCATGTCTTCCAGTGTAGATCTAGGAACTCACTCAAGCATCCCTAAATTTAGGCTAGGTCTGACCCTATAAAACCTGCCCAGAAATGAGGCGAGGACTATTTGGCAGTCCATGTGTTGTAAAAAGTGTCAGCCACAGGCCAACTGTGGTTTAGAGTATTGACACCATCAAATGACCAGGCCCAAAATCAAAACAGTAATTATGTTACAACTTCTCAGAATAACTCTGGCAGTCTTTCACACTTCTGGGCAAGTTCTGTCAGCACAGGTCACTTGATCCGTGTGGATTTACTGTCCCTTTCACAACCAAACTGAAAACAAGACTCACACGATTAAGAAATGAAAGTACTGTTATCACTGCCAAAGACATCATCATTAGGGCTTTCCAGGCTTTTCCAAACACACAACTTACTGGAGTGGGGAGGATACCTGCCATTGTCGGAATATGTTGAAAACTTTTTTCAATTTGTCATGTGGACCCTGGAAGAAAAACTAGTTAGCATTAGAAACCAAGAGTGATTTGTTTGGGCAGAGTTACACAATTTGCAATCTAAGTGTTTAACAGTAACATAATTCTTAGTTATGCAGACAGTAACAAATATCTAAAAACATGTTCATCTGTTCATAATGGTGTATTTGGATCACCTGCGCTGGACTGGTTCCTACTGGACTGATGCTTCTTTTCATGGATAAGAAGAGAGTCAATGCTGCTTTCCACCCAGGCAGAGGGAGTTCTGCCTCAGAGCCAACAAAAACAGAGCCATCTAGATCCTCTTGCTCTTGTTCCACACTCACCCAAGGACACCAGTCTCTGTGCTGGGCTACTGGGTCAAACACACTCCTGTGCACAGGTCCTTCCTGCAACAGCACAACAAAAACAAATAAATCAATGCTGTGTTCACCAAATAGTATTTGTCCAGTTATGCCACACAGACAAATCAAATACTCTATGCAATACATTTCTTACACATTGAGAAAAAGATAAAACCTATCCACCTATTTCTTACAACAAACACTTTGCAATTGCAATTCATTTTATGTTGATAATCTTCCATGAAATTCATTAAGATTAAAAGATGGGGTGAGATTTTTTTTAGCCAGTCTGAGTTTGTGTCAAAACACAAAATCCACGTGTATTAACAGGGTTCAAGCCTGTGGCTATTAACTAAGGTAATTCAAACTCAACTTCTCACTATCACTAAAAGGGGATTAATTCAATTTTCAAATACTGTTTGTGCTTACAGGGCCACTGGAAGAAGAGAGACGCGGTCGTTTAGATTTTCGCTGCGGGCTAGAAGGCACATCTGTTGTCAGGTTCTCACCCTGACCCCTGCTGCGGGTCATTGGTCTCTTCCCCCTGGGCAGAGGGCTGGGTAACTCATCATGAGTGCGAGAAACCAGTGGAGATGAGGTGTTATCCATCTGTATGTAAAAGCACAGCCCAAAACAAACCATGCCTCAAAAAAAATCAATATGGACACAATTTAAATGATAAGAACTGAGGTATAACAACTTTTTGGAGCTTATGTATACTTATGAGTTATGGTATTCTCAAACAACATAAACTAATAGCAAACTAGCAAAGACTGACTTGATCAGAGCGTGCAGAGTCCTGACTGCGCAGCTTCATGCGACATGGAGTTGGGGACTGAGACGGTGAGGTGGGTGTCCCCTTCTCTCCAACGGTCTCTTGAGATGGAGTCAGGAAAGTAGTGGATGTCGGGGACTGTGGAGGGTTCTCGCCCTCTCCTGAAACACACTCCATCTGAAAGAAGTTCCAGAGTCCTACCTTTCTCATGCAATATGAACAGGTGAGGATCGGTAGATTCATTGCATGAAGTGTTGGGCTGAAGGTGAAAACAGAACAGCAAAGAAATAGATTACAGATATTTGTGACACCTTAATGCTTATTGGTTTGCAAAGAGTTGCTAATAAAACCAATACAAACTACCAGTGTCAAAGGTTGGATTTTTTTTTACCTGGGTGCCCAACCACAAAGGGCTACAATGCATGCAGCAACCTGTACAGAAAGCAGATCTGATGGGGCTTTAGAGGGAGGATCTCCCTGCTTTACTTGCTCATCCTCAACCAGCTGTAGGAGGACACTTATAACATCTTCAGTCAATGTCTGAGAAAAAGAACCGTACAGACTGAGCCACGGAACTAACAAGGAAATCATAAACCTTGCTTGGACTTCATGAGGCAAAAGGACACAGATAATACCATGGCTTTGAGCTGCTCTGGTTTCATAGCAGGTAGCTGCTGTTCCATAAGACAAGCACTCTTGAAACGGTCTAGAAAGGCACTAAGTAGAACAGCAGGCTCATTAATAGGAATCATCCAGAAACGATCTGGAAAAGAGACATCACAAAAAAAAACATCACTGACTATGACAGATTAAGGAGACATATAGACATGGAAGGGCATCAGAAAACTGCTGGTGAACATCACAAAATACCTGGACATGGAAAATCTGGCCAAGAACAGAATTTCTCATGTTGTGTTTGAAGTTGCTGTAAAAGTTCCGAAATCCGTCCCTGATCTAAAAGAGTACAATAAATAACAAAGAGACCACTGAGAATTGTAGCCGATCCAAACCAGAACACTGCATAAAAACAGAGAAAGACTCACATTTCTGGAAGTCCAGCGTTGGCTGGATGGATGCACATAGGAAAGCCTGGCAACTGGAACACTTCAACATGTCACAGTCCACATTGATCCAGCCGTATCGTGCACATCTGAGCGGTGAGAGAGCACGGGGCTTCCCTGCCCACTTCAGACAGTGCTTATATTAAGGACACTAATTATTCCTGAATGTGTGATTAAACATCTCGAAACAAACTGTAAAACAAGCTCAGATGATTTTGATTAATCTTTACTGGGCATTACATCACATTAACAATAACAATCCAGTTCCAGACTTTGATATTTTGGGGTTGTTTTAACAGCAAAACCCTGTGTTATGAAAGAACGAAAGGATATTGAGTATGATTCCACTCTGATGAAAAATGCTTCTTTGTTGGCTGCCTCACAAGGAGCTTTGCCAAGGCCATTTGGAGACAATGTGCTTGGATCCTGCTGTAAACTGAGATATGGGGAGGAATGTAAATATCAGTCAAGACTGAAGTTCCAGCCAAACATTAATACAATTTTAGGCATAAACAACGCCATTATTCCTTAATACCAGAAGAAACGCTGTTCTGTGAGCAGTGAGAAACATGTCACACAAAGACAATATACAGAAGGAAACAGACAAGGATCGTAAGGTGCAGTTGTGATTAAAACATGGATCAAAAATGATTTGTCAAAGAAAATGTGTAATGCACGATACATTTGCATGAGCTGTTTAAGATAATGAGTAAATGCAACTTGTGCATGCATACAATTTTGCATGCATGCATGCATTAGTCCGCCAACATGTGCAAATCGTTTATCTGGTTCTAGTAAAACTTCGCCGCCCCTGCCTCGCTTTCTTCCGCACATACTGACTTCTTTAACACGTCTCTTTGACCATAGCTAGACTCTTACCAGTTAAACACGTTGTCCTCCGAGGCGACCCCTTCGCTGAGAAGTTCTCGCACTTTTAAGGGTGACACGAGTGGGGATTTGTTTTGTTTTTCACCATTTTCTAGCCGATTTGCACGGCCACCGAGCGCCGCCATGTTCGGTGTCTGTCACTAAACCCTCCCGCTGGAAGATATAAATTATCAACATTTTTACACAGTTCCGCCCCTCGCTTAATACATTTGCTATGATAACCATTGTAACTCCCTGAAACGCAAAGCTTTAACAATATTTCTGTCATTTTGTTACACTTGTTAATTTGAAGATAGGTGTAAATGCCAAAATACATAAATATGTTTTATTGTAGTAACTATGTAGTATGTATGGTGCATTTTTTGCATGTTTCACTACTGCAGCATGACTCTTTTTTATGCATTGTGATTGAAATTGATAAAACATTTATAAAAAAGTGATAAAACATTGTTCTTACAACACTAATGTTGTAACAAACAGATATAAACTACAGAATGCAAACACTTAAACGGTTTGTAAACAGAGGAACTGAATTATGAATTATGCAACTAGTGTGATTACATGCTAGTGTGCACTAATAGTTAACATTTATCAGTCTATGTAGGAGACTTGTATTTAATACATGTCTTTAGCCAGTTCAACTTATTATCAATAGATCATTTTGACTTGCAAGCCTGTATACAAGACTATGCATTAAGCTTTGGTAAGAAATTAGTGGATTTGTTGTGTTGCAATACAGCAGCCTGCACGGTCAGATTTTAGACAGCAGACTTTGTACTGTTTATCATGTAAAATATACATTTTACAACTGTTTTCTCAATTTAACCTGACATTTACATCAGACATTTTAGACTTTGGAAAAGGGAATATAAGTAAAAATATCAGAATTGTTATTTGTAGGAGATTTACCTTTGAAAAATCTCTTTGAAGCTTTGAAGATACATGAACAGCATCATGTTTGTAAGGATTGAAGATTGAAGACTGTTCCACCCAAATCAATCAGATATGCACAAGGACAACATCTAAAAAATTATAGTAATTCAAATGTTTTCCTGGTTTTTTTTTTTTTGGCAATGTTAAACTTTTTTACGCGTTTTGTAAAGACTTTTCGTTTAAAGACTTTTATTTTGAATGGCGCAAAGGTACGTCTATTATCTCTTATTATTTTCGTGGCTTGTGTTTTTGTGCCGTCTTGTAGCTTTTCATCAGCGTTTCTGCCTTCACATTTCAGAGGCGACCGGGTCAGATCCACGATCTGTTTAATTTACACGGCTCTTTCTGGGGGGAAATGGGCTGAGTTATGCTCGGTTATCCGCCTCTGTCTGCTGAAGGAAGCCCCGTTGATTTTGTTTGTGTGTAGTGGACGCACAGCGTGAGTTTTGGAGAGATGTCTGCCGCGGAAGGGGCGCACAGCCCGGACAGACTCAATCAGTTCGAGCGGCTGACTGGAAGGCCCCCGCTAAGAGCTGCAGGTCAGTGCAGATCAGTTAAAAACTTAAAATTAATAACAATAATAATAATCAAAATAAAAAATAATCGCATTTCTGTAGCAATGTATGTTACACAGTTACCTTGTCTCGCGTTGCTAGCATCGAGCGCTAGCCGCGTCGCTAAGCGCTTTTGTTTTGCTAATAAACTTTTCAAGTTTACACGTATTTAAAATGTTATTTCTGTCATTTCTTGTCTAATGAAAGTGTGTATTGTAGTTGTTGCATTTGTTGTTAGTGAAGGTGTTTCCTGTTATCAAAGTTTTAGGCGTTTAATAACGCTAGCTTGAGGATCCAGCTTAAAATTCATGTAGCTGCTACAGCTGTCAAACTTAACTGACTGTAAATGATATCACGTTTATTAATAATCATGCATTTATTTATTTGTTTGTTTGATTTAATAATGTAACCAAATGTTGGCCATGTTGTCAGGTAAATGTTACTGGGCGTGTTTGTTTTGAATGAAAAAACTAGGATTTTAAGCTTTATTTGAACGCCTCTGTGGAGAAGTGCTGTCAAAAGTGTATGGTTCTGTAAATAAACAATAATATGTGTTGTGGTGTTTTGTAAATAAATTGTAATTGTTTTTTATTTCTGAATCAGCAAACATGTTTGTTTTTATATTTGGCTTGTTAAATTACAGTCCAATTATATTGTCATTTGAATACAAATGAATGACAATATTTAGAGGGAATGTTGTAACTAAAATACAATAAACTTATAATTAGAATAATAAGGTTTAGTCTAAATTATTTGAAAAATGCATGTGGCAAGGCTGACTAAAGCTTACAGTCTATAGTTCAGAAATGTATTTCACTTTCCCATTTGTTTGAAAGGGTAAAGAGTGTTAAGGATCTGCACATTGGTAAATACAACACCCTGGGTAAACAAAAGTCCTTCACTGTGTGAATGGGTCTACTCAAAGTCATAGTGTATGTACCTTAAACCTTTGCTTTACAATCCTGCTGTGGCAAAACATATGCATAGTCATTTTAAGCAACTGTAATGTTAAAAATAGGGAAACAAATGTACACCTGTAACGTTAATGATATTCACACCACCCAGCAACGTTTAGCTTCCAACACCAGCCATCTGTATCCTCCTTCAGGTTTATATAAGGGGAATGATTAAAAGCTGTTTATACAAAATTAATATAAAACAAAATTCAGCACGATGTAAAGGTATTCATAACAGGTGGTATGGTTTGGAAATTTACCCAGTATGGGGAAAAAATGCTTTTAGTTGGTGGATTCCATGTACATACATAATATCCCAAACTTCCAGCCAAATGCCACATCAACAACTTTATTTTTTTTTACCAGCTTTTTATAGAAAAGCTAGCTGGTTTTATCACATTCACTGTAAATGACTTCAACAGGTGATGCTTTGCATATTTCTGTGACTCTAAAGGTCTCAATTGCAACCATGTTACTTGTTTTTCATTTTATGCAATGATAATATCTGCTGTCATCATTTGTTTGCATGGTTTAGTGGACATTACATTGTCTTTTGAATGAGCATACTGTACAAGTTTTATTTTTGACTACTTAATTAGAAGTGTTTATGAAGACTTCCTGTACAGGCCTGCTCTTCTAAGCAAGCAGGTTTACAGTTTTTACCTGGCAGACGAAGCATAAGACAAGTCATTTATTAAAGCAAAGCTAATGAGTTATCAATATGTTCTAAATTATGTGTGAAATCCCAACTTTTGTATTTGCTTAAAACGTCTCTTTTATGCTTTTGTATTTGCTGTGCTGTGTGTAACAAAATAGCATTCTTTACTTTGTTTTGAGCTATGATATAAATACACAAGACCCTTGTGATGCACATGTAACTTGAAATCACAAGGATCTTATTTAGAGTATTATTAAAAAAACTTGTGTTTTTCAGTTCTGATAAAGGACAAAACACTTCTGGCTTTCTTGTCTTTACTTGAGTCTTCAATCAGCATTGTCTTTCCGTTTTAACTCTTTTTCACATGTACATTTGTTTTACATTGTGTGAAATCACAGTCAGTCATCCAGTATGTTTTTCACGAGGGAGTGGTCGTGCCAAAAGCTGTTTATTCCATGTAGATCTGGGGCAGATTATGACTGTTATGTTTTTTCCTTTTAAATGTGTCTTTTAATAGGGATGAATGTTTTCTGTGTCTGTGGCACTCATTACTTGAAAACTTCTGGGATGTTCTGCAGTGGATACACCATCACATAATTTTGTGTATAAGATGCAACCCACCACCTCACTTAATTGTACATAAGCTTTCATCATTTCTAAAACCCCTTTTGTTGCCTCTTTGAAAAGCGTCTCTGAGCGATGGACAGGCAGTTTTGTCCAGTATGTGTCTTTATTTCTTTTATTTTGCCATTGTCCTTTTGTTGTTGTTTTTTGTTTGTCTGACTGCGGTAATTGTGGTAACAGGCTCTAAGAAGAGAGTTTGCTGGCTACAAGCTCGAAGAATCCTGGGCCAGCCCTGCCCCAGTCTCCGGATCCCTAGCAGGTTTTTAAGAGAAGGTGGGTAACAGGCTGTGTCTGCCTTTAACTGAACACAAACAGAGAGAAAAGAACCCACAAATCTAGAACCTCAAGTCTGTGGGGGCAGATTTACAGTTGCACGGCTCCCTCATGCTGTTCCTACCCCCTCTCTTCAAAACTCCTTTTCTTCACTGTGGTGCAAACAACAAAAATCTTTCTTCTGGGCTCTTTCTGCTAAGCTTTTGTTGTGGCAAAACTGGGGCAGGATGGCTGAGGTGCTAATTAAAGGAAAGGCTGAAGTTTTCATCCAGCTGGGAGTGTGAAATGGGTTTTGGTCGCTTCTATGTCATTTACTGTGTCCGTTTTTTTCTGTTCCCCCATCCTTGTAACATCATCCCTGTAGTGTCCCAGGTGTTCAGCTGCAGCATCCAGGTTTCAAGGGAAATTCAGGTCCAGGAAATTTGCAAGGGTAATATTACTAGCTTGCACGTGTGGTGAGAGTAGCTTGAGTGGAACGTGTTCATCAAGATTTATTGGTGAACTGAACAGTCTGACCTCCAGATGGGTGTTATCGTTTCAAAAGCTTTTTTGTGTTTAGATTTTGACTTAGATCTTTCCTTCTTCTGTCTTGTCAACCTTTAGTGTGAACTAATGATGTAGTTCTATTTAATTTACAGGTGAGTGACGGAGAACCTCAAATGTGCCTTAATAGTACTGCTCTGTTAGCACGTGAATATTAATAAGAAATCATTGTCCTTAGAAGTGTTTCAGCAGCAGTTGGATCTAATTTTTCCTTGCTGACTAATATTATCATTTTTACCTTTCAAAAGATAGGTTAGTGCAGTAAGGACTTTCTCTAGCTGTGTATCTTTGTGGTCACCTCATCAATAGGCTGCTGTCTGTCTCTGTAGGTCACAGAGCCCCTCCAGCCCGGAGCGGTCATCGCTGTGTAGCAGACAACACCAACCTTTATGTGTTTGGAGGATACAACCCTGACTATGACGAATCAGGCGGTTCAGAGAATGAAGATTACCCGCTCTTCAGAGAGCTGTGGAGGTACCACTTCGCCACGGGGACCTGGCAACAGGTCCGCACGGAGGGGTTCATGCCCACCGAATTGGCTTCCATGTCGGGTAATTAAAAACTCCATTACACAGTAATTTAATTACACAGGCTGTTATATGAACATTGTGTCCTAATAAGGTGTAGTAGGATAATCATATCTGTTTTGTGTTCATTTGAGTTTTTAAACTCATCGAGCATGACAAAACGTTGCACTGGGTAACTCCACCCAGAGTGAGATCTCATTGGTTCCCAATCCAGCATTGCGTTGCTGTGTTAAACATTGAACATGTTATGATTGGATGCAGTTTTGCTGCTCTGTGTGACATTTCAGCTTCAGTAAGATAAGATGGATTACATGATGCCCAACTTAATGTAAAAAATAGGAATGCTTTATTATTTTTATTCGTTTGTGCATAAACAATAATTGAAGCATTTTTTGTCACATCTGTAGGTATCGCCTCATTGAATTGTTTGATGGATATGTTCATGTAGCCACACATCTGTCTCAGATAAGACAAGTATTTTTAAACTCATAACCATCTTCTGTGTACATCACACAGCTGTTTTACATGGAAACAACCTGCTTGTGTTTGGTGGGACTGGAATCCCATTCGGTGAAAACAACGGAAACGACGTCCACGTTTGCAACGTTAAATACAAACGATGGTCCCTCCTCAACTGCAGGGGCAAGAAACCTAATCGAATATACGGACAGGTGAAAAGCATCAACAAACTTATGATTTTAGAACCTTACAAGTTTCTCAGTGTCTGTCAAACATACTGTATCATGTTGATTGTTTGCGATTTGCCTGTTTTTGTGCTCTGCAGGCGATGGCCATAATCAGTGGCTTCCTGTATGTATTTGGAGGTACAACGGGCTACATCTACAGTACAGATCTGCACAGATTGGATCTGACGACACGTGAGTGGATTCACCTGAAACCTAACAATCCTCCAGATGACCTTCCCGAGGAGCGGTGAGTGACCTCTGACCTTAGGTTTCAAGTATTGCACCTGTAAAGTGCTTTACTAGTCGCTAGTACTTTACTAGTACTTTGGGAAATTATATATGTTTAGTTGTGATGGACACTTGTATGCTTCCTATAGCTATAGACATGAGATAGCTCATGATGGGCAGAAGATATATATTCTTGGTGGGGGAACCTCCTGGACTTCCTACCCATTAGACAAGGTACATGGCTTTCAGATATAACTGGTTTAGGCAGTGTTTACTTATACCTGTTAATGTAGTGAGCTGGGACTGATTTTGTTGGTCTACTGGGCACAAGGTTCTTCTTGTTTTATTGCAATTGTTTTGATTGTTGTATCAGATACACGCATATAACCTCGAAACCAATTCCTGGGAGGAAATCATAACTAAACCTCATGAAAGAATAGGTAACAACGTTCTTATTTTTAACTTTTTGACATCTGATGAATGGAAAGCATCAAAGCTTTGTATTAAGCAGTTATTCAATGCTTTTTTCTTCAGGATATCCCGCTCCTCGGAGATGTCATAGTTGTGTTCAGATTAAAAACGGTAAGTGGTTATCAACATTGGCTGTGTCTGGAATAGCCCCCCATACCCTGATTAACTTTACGTGCATCAGTGGTTGTACATTTTTCTCATTATTGTGGTGCATTAGACACCACTCCAAAATGGGCTTCTCACAGTGCACTAATTCAGAGTATAGGGAGCTATTTTGGACACAGCCCTTGTTTATAATGCACACATGGCAAGTTTTGTGACAACTTCTATGTAGAACTCATTGTTTCTTGGCTGTTGTTCTTTGGGGCAGATGTATTTATATGTGGAGGTTACAATGGTGAAGTAATACTGGACGACCTGTGGAAGATCAGCCTGCAGACGTTCCAGTGGAATAAACTACCTGCAGTGATGCCTGAACCTGCGTACTTCCACTGTGCTGCTGTTACCCCAGTCAGTTTACACTAGTTCACATCCAATTCAGATTTCATTCTAAAGTTACTCTGCATTTTAATGTCAATCTTCTTTCATTTCAGGCCGGTTGCATGTACATCCACGGTGGTGTGGTGAACATCCACGAGAATAAGCGGACTGGTTCCTTGTTTAAGATCTGGCTGGTGGTGCCCAGTCTGCTGGAGCTGTGCTGGGAGCGCCTGCTCAAAGCTTTCCCACACCTGACCCAACTTACCCCAATACAGCTGCTAAACTTGGGTCTCACCCAGGAACTCATTGAACGTTTGAAATGAAGCTGCGAGCACAAGAGACAAGTTGTGGATGTACTATTTGTGTACCTTTTAATTCATTTGAAGCTGATCCCGGTCAGGATGACAACACTTGAGCCAATGTGTGGATGGAGTGAACAAGACTGATTTTGAGGAACCCAAGCTTGCTTTTGCAGGCATCCTAAAACAGCCCGCCTTAAAACCAAAAACTATAGGATGCCTTTTGAATTTTTGTTTATTTGTGTATGCATCTTTTAAATATTTGAGAAACAATACTAAACATAAATGTATCCATTAGAGAGAAGGTTCCTCTCAAACACTATGGGTCTGACCTGATTTTATTCCTTTTTTGTCTTGAGATTGTAATATTGTTATTTATTGGCCTTCATTAGTTGTATGGGGGCATGTTTTAACTATTCTGTTTCCTTTCTCTTTTTTTTTACAAATTGCCATGCCACAGCATGAATATTTAATTGGCAGTGATATAATTGGGGTTTATTAACTTCAATTTCTCAAAGTCTGTTATAGACTTCTGCAGAAGTCTGGGGTTGAGTTTAAGGTTTTACTCTACTGATTCATGAGAAAATGGAGCAGTCAGTGCTGAACGAGTGCTGAAGACAGGAATGTTTTAGCTATATAGCAAACTTTTGGTAGCAGCAAGTCTTTTTGTAGTCTTTGATGCAGATGTCGAGTTTTGTTTTGGTTGGTGACTTCCTTCTCAGATGCTGTTGCTCAGATCTGCACAAACAGACTTGTCATGTTTAAACAGCTGTACAAAGTCATAGCCGTGCTCCTCCCATGTTTCTGCAACCCGAGTTTTGTAAACTAATCGTTACATCACTGTGAACAAGGTGCTCCTTAATTTCCTTTTAATGAAATAAAATCTACTGTTTTTCTTTAAATCGATCATCCCTCATGCAAATATTTGACTTAAGTCAATGGCAGAGACTCATTGTAATTGATCTAGTGCCTTTCCAAGCAAGACCTGCTATAATGTGCTAAATTTAATAAACCAAGCCTTGCTAATCGCACTTTAATTCAAAATAACCCTTCTAGGCGGACTGAATTTTTAACTTGATTAACCTACAATAAATTGTTTGAAACAGTCATGCCCAGTCAGCAGTGTTAAATATCTTTTGGGCCTTGTGTATATCTGTACAGTTTAAGGAGAAAACAGATAATCTTCCTATCATTTAGCAATAATGTAGCCCAGCGTTTTTTTTACTATGCTGACCTGTCAGAACCAAGTATCAAGCTCTGAATTCAAAACACATGCAGAAATGCCAAATACAGCATCTGGAATTCAGAATTAATGTAATTGCTTTGTTGGGTGACCTAATCGATTAGTCACCTCAAGAACCTACATGTTCACAATTTGTGGCCATTTAACTGCAATAGGTACCAGCAATTAATGTAAAGTTAAAGATTCATAATTGCAGTTCTACAGCACTGACAGAGTTTTGTCTGGCTTTGTTCATAGCAGGTCAGAATAGTCTATCTTTGGCATTAAAGCAAGGTTACATACATGCGTATTATATGCCCGTCCGTCCACTTTCATTCCATTTGTGCATGACTGGACTGTTTGCATGGGTCAGGACTAAGGGTGCTTGTCATACAGGCCATGACAACTTATTTCCAGGATTAATTTCTACCATGCATTTGAATGTTTCACACGGTCTTCACTGAGACATGAGACACTCTGCATTCATTGTGTTTTTGGGACAAGGGGTCTCCCTGGCCTGCAGTTGTGTGGCAAATATTTGAGGTACCTGCCAGTTTTTTGTTTTATTGTTGAAAAATTAATAAACATTTTCAAACTGGTGACTGCTGTTTTTTACATCATTTGTTTGCACACACACACACACACACACAACACAAAGGATTATTGAAGGAATACAAATTTTATTTCTATACACTGCTTTTTTTGGTGACTGTAAAATTTTTGTACATATTTTTTATACATATAGTGAAATTACTCTTAGCTCCAGTGTAGTTAGACTCATAAGAGCTCTAACACGCTGGACAAAAAAAAAGAACCTATAGTGCATATAAGACAAACATGTACACATACAGTTTAGAAACAGGTCAACAATAAAAATGGAAAAAGCAATATTTCTCAGCAGCCGAGGGGAGCAGGCGCAAAAAAGTACAAGGCCAGAAGGATAAGGTAAACAACCACCAGAGCTGTGCCTGTACAGAAACATAAAAACAACTCGGGGCCAGTTGACAAAAATGAAACTTGTAAAAATATTAGCTCATTGTTATATACTTCTCAAAGCATATACTATAATGTATAAAATAAGACTTCACAAACACTGTCTTAGTGTTTTTTTTTAAAATTCATTTAAATTAATTTGAAAGGTTTACCCAAAAATATTGTTTTTGTTTTTAAATACCACTACATTAATAGCACTTACCCTGGAAGTAATCAGACTTTCCATCCATAAATATGTAGTTGACAAGGATAACACTGAAGATACTCGCCCACAGATGTAAATCACTGAATATGAGAACGAATCCAACATCCTTATGGGAAACAAAGAACTTATTTTAATGCATATTATGTACCACAATGCAGAATTTAGTGAAAATAACCATCTTGTTCTGATGTTCACTTACATAGAAAGCATTGAACAGGATCAATAATGGAATTTGCAGCATGCACACTTGTACTGCGATACAGCTCCCCACTTCCAGACTAAATAAAAACATCATTATAGACACATCCAGATTGCATAGTAAAAGCAATTAACACTGTTTAAACACAAAATATTTTAAACCTGAGACTGATGTTGTTCTGGAGAGCAAACTGAATCCCATTGACAATCTCCGGAAGCTCAGGAACCATGGCCAACACGGTAACTCCAATAAAATACTGCAACAAGACAACTGTTTTCAAGTAAATGCATTAATATATATGTGTAGTTATGTGTGTATATACTTCTGATCTGGTATGCCTACTCCCTATTCATTGTTATTAGCCATTTCCTATATGTTGGCATTATTTGAATTTTATGTTTGATATGCAATGCTTAAGGTGGCAAAAAAAAGACGTTCTAGATTCTGAACCTACAGAGAATCTAGAACAATGTCACTGTAAAAAAAAAAAAAAATCAAAATAGCAAAAAGGAATCAAGGTGTTTAGGATGGTACATCCAACATGTAAATATACATGACTGTGTACCTGTGAGACACTGGAGTTGGAAATGATGGGTCTGATGTGCTCTGTGCTCAGATCAGCACATGCTGCCATCAGTAATGTGGCCAGAATAAGCACCACAAGAGCTCTCATTCTAGACCAGCGGACCACTGCACCATGATCACTAACAACTGACACAAACATACAAAATCAGAAATCAAGAATCAGGAATTAAACGTTCACACCCACAGAACTTCTAATTCAAAACAATAATTTGTGTGGCACATCACAGACGCAAGATATAGAACATTTAAAAGTAGCTGAAGCAAACAAGACTCCACCCCCTTGTGATACACACCATGGCAGTGGCCATCGCTGACGTGGATGTCATATATATGCGAATGAGTTTTCAAGGTGAAGATTAGGCCAACAAGATACGCCGCAGGTAACAGTACAGATATGGTGTACACTAGAGGCCTGAGAACACAGAATTTGTTGTTAAGGAAAGCAGCAATTTGTGTGCTCACATTTTGGTTTTAAACATGTTTTAATACTCACTCAATATGACTCAAAAAAAGAGGTCGGTTGTTTTCGCTCTGCAGGAAAAGTCAATTATTGTGGTTTGCATCCTAAATTGAACAGCTGCTTAAAAATGGAAGTCTTTATTAATTTGTGTTAGTAAGAAAACAACATACCAGGTCATAATGGCAATGGTTGCATATGAAGGGCTTTGTGGAGATATTGGAAATGTTGTTGCAGCCCTCACATATGAAGTTTCCATAAGCCTTTGAAAACAGCGTGGGGGCAAACACACCTATTATCAGACATCAAAGGGTCAAACGTAATCCCAACTCAACCTCAAATGTAAAGATAAACAGGTTTATCTTTACATTTGAGGGGCAGGAATTAAACAAGTTAATTCAAACTCTCAAAAACCTGCCCAAAAAACAAGAAAACGGATTCAAAATGAACTATTACCTCCCACAGATATGAAGAGCAGGGCTGAACTAACACCAGCCGACCTGCTGTTGAACCTCTGCTCTCTGTGTTTACAGCCTCCGATGATCATACAGACCCCCTACACACTCACCGATCATGGGCAAATAAAACAGAAAGAGACAGAATGCAACTAAGGTTAGGCTAATTTTAGGCTAATGTCCAATCACACCAAGCTTAACGCACGCACGCACGCACAGGTATGAAGAGGATGCAGCCCAATAGGGTGCCAGTGAGAGCAGATTTGACGATTTCCGCATAGCATTTGTTTCCTGCGCGGTGGCCCTGCAGCAAAGCCGTGATATAGAAAGCCATCTCAGTAATGGACCCGAATGTAGCATTCACAACTGCCCCCACTGCGAAGTTACTCTGGGCTGAAATACTACAGAAGACATCAAAACATTATACATAATATTTTTACTTGTACCGGAAGATCATCTTTTTTTAAATGTACTACAAGGTAATCTACTGAATACAAAGGACAACATAATTAATGTATACAAGTTCTTTTGTATAAATTCTTTCCAGATTTGGAAAAATAACTGCACAAAATCTGCCGTTGACACCAGACAAAAAGTGCAGTTATTTCTTACATAAAGCAAGCTAAATGTGCATATGTGCATGGATTTTCATCGTTACCTTGCTATTCCCATTCCAATGTAGTAAGACAAAGGAATAATGGAGCTCAGAGATATGGCAAACTTTGCCTCAGAGCTCACAAAATAATTATCTTTGTCCACATAGCCAATCACCAGAGTGAAGATAACCAATGGAAGCAGGTCTGAACAAAGGTTTTTAAAGCTTTTAACAGAACATATAACACCCATACATACAGCCATAACGTTTGATTCTTAAATTCATAAAATCACTTCTATGAGGGGTTCAAAATCAGCACCAACTGTAAAGGATACTGACAGCAAACACATTGATTCCGTCCACAGTGTATTTGTAGTAATACCAGTTAAATGCATGATAGCAACACAGCAGGACCCTGGTCTCACAGCCTTGTGGCTAAACAAGAAACAGAAGATTAAAGATTACAGTGAAGCCTGCTAACTTTGTGTATGATGTAAAACATGTTCACTGGAATAGGGCTTATAATCTAAATGTTTTTCCTTTTTCTATTTAAAAAAAATTTAGCTTCATACAATAGTTCAGTGGTTCTAAACTACGAACCTGGGGACCCCCACAGTCCACATTTTCTATGTCTCCATTATTTAACACATCTGATTCAAATCATTAGCAGTGAGTTCCATGAACTGAACTGAGCATGTCAAAGAGAAACATACAAAATGTGAAGTGGATCATAAGGACCAAAGTTTAGAACCACCACTGAAATAGATGCTTACCTTTTTAAGTGTCTGAACTTTGACCTCTTCGGGTGGCATAAGCAGGATGGTGCACAAGGTCCTGGCATTCATCTTTGCCACAGGGATGGTGAATACTATCATCCAGGAAATGAAGATGGCCAGGGAATGAACCACAGCCAGCAGTGGATATCCCAGCACCAGCCAAACATAAGTGCTCAACCGACACTAGATATAAGACATGAAGATAAATGTTTCCAAGTCTGTGGTATGTTTAGAAATGTAATGCAAAGGCAAATACTGTCTCACCCAGTAACGCTTCTGCTTGGAGGGCGGGGTTATCACAGGCACTTCTGTGATGGCGACAGGAGCGGAGCGCAGCAGAGGCGTACACTCCTTCACCTCCAAAGACTCCTTCACCTCATCCACCTCCTCCGGAATTGCCTCGCAGTGGGGGAATTTCATACAGCATTTCCGCATCGAGCTGCTGCCCTGAAGGAGGCATTTTAAACCATCAGTGGAGAGATTTCACGCGTACATTTTGCAAGCTGTGTAGTCACATTTTACACAAGCTTCTGTGAACGTGGCATCATGGTAGACAAAATCAATTATCGCACAGGAAAACATGACAGTAATTCACTGATTCACGTTGATGTGTCATACTGAAATATGCTTCAACAGTGTGACATGACATCAGTACTTGGACAGGGAAGGCCACATTTTCTCTTCTGCAGGCGAACAGTTTGCTTTTCTTACCTTTTTTAATGCCTTTCCAAACGGCCATAAGAAATAACATGACAACTGCAAACACAGTTTACCTGTGACGAAGCATGAGAGAACATATTCTGGAAATGCCACAGCATCATAGTGAAACTTTAAATGAAGAAAGAATTAGAATAATGGAAAAATAATTGGTAATCTATCTGACATACCATAAGAGATCCCAGCAATGGAGCAAAACATCAACAGACCAACCAAGAAATAAAATAAGGAGATCCACCAGCCAAATAGAAACACATACATTACATTCCCAACAGTGACCAGTGATCCTATGAGGAAGAGAGATAAATACATACTGTATGAAAAGTACACAGACACACCACACGTGGACCAATTTTTCGATATTTTTTTAATTATTTTTTTTGCATTCAAACTAATGTTTAACAACCAGATATGTTTAAATACATGTCTCAATGACATAACAGTACTCCTAATGTTTCATCATTTTAAACCTAAAGAGTGTTCTGGTATTCTGTTTTTCATCTGTTGCAATTATATTCAAGTGTCCAAATACTTTTTGGGGTGACTATCCAATCATCTGATTTGTGGTTCTTCACTAACCTGAGTGGTGTTTGATATAGTTCAGCTCAGAATACAGCTCCTTAACAACATCTGATCTGTCCTCGATGGGGAGCTCGGTCACATGACTCTTCCATTTCCTGAAACCAAACTGGCATACAAGGAAATAACTTCCAGTTATTCTTCCAGTTATTCTTCCAGTTATTCCAAGGATATTTCCAAGGATATTTCCAAGGATATTTCCAAGGATATTTCCAAGGATATTTCCAAGGATATTTCCAAGGATATTTCCAAGGATATTTCCAAGCACCTAGCCCTTTAATGCTGGGAGGAAAATTTAGCATTAGAAAATGAGCGTTCACGTTTACACACCCTGTAGTTGTTGGCAAGTTTATGTGCCTCCACCTCGTTTTCCGCTCTGATGGTGGTTCTGATGCTTGCTTCCTGCCAAACATCATCTGGGCACCGTGAATGCAGAGAATTCCCTGAAAAAGAGGTCAGCATTAGCACAGGTATAGAAACGGTGGTTCAATTATATTTCTGATGTTTTGCACGAAGGTGATGATAGATTATGGGGAACACTCACTGTGGGTAGAGAGGCATTTCGGGGTGAAATGTCCTAAATACTGTGAGGTGCAGGGAGAGGGGGTGTCTGGGATCTCATGGTAAGCACCAGCCACACACAGTCTGTCGCATTGGGAGCTACAGCGGCGAGCTTTGGGCTCATGGTCCCAGAGGGGCTCTGAAGGTCATACAGAGCAAGAAATTACATTGGATTTAGAGGTTTCTTCTCATGGTCATTTAATTCCCCAACCAGCCAGTGCAGAACTAACGCAAGACTCCTGACTGTCACATGAACATCCGCCTCCCATATGACATTACCGGAGAAAATTCTGTGTCTGATCACATTCTTAATGGATATCCTGCCATAAGACTTTACAAAAATCCCAACCAATGATAAAAAAGCAACACAGCAGAGGATGTATTTTATTTCAACCTGAGAAACCTAACTGAATGAGTTAGAGACAGAGCTGCAAATCATTTCATATTAAAAAACTGAAATAAACTGTTAAAAGTCACAGTGTGAGCCATGTGAACCCACAAACCAAAGCATCACACAATTACAAAAGAAATAAAATGTAAATGCATGTTTGGTTGAATTTATGAATGTAATATCTGCACAGGTGAAACTAGCACAGGTGAAAACAGTCTCTCTTTACAGGTGTGCGACATTCCCAAAGTTAGAGCAATAGCCTAACAAATCAAACTCAGTACAAAACTTCCAGTTAAGTTGATATCATATTTCATCGCTAAAATTACGGAGTGTTATTACATTTTCCGCTCCTTAAATCATCCTGAAACCTAAATCGTTTCCATAGATTAGGATGGTGCCAAAACAAGCCAACAAACCAAGAGAACAACACTCGATTATCACAATCCTAATGGACGCACAACGGGAGTGTAGGTTAAACCGCTTTCACCGTCTTTATTTGTGAAATATAAATCCAATACAAGCCTGAGCTGTCGGTGGACCGTCGCCTCCGACTCTCCACATCGGCGGACATCGTGTGTTTGGTGTGCGCCATCCCTTCTGCAAACGCGCACCGCTGCGCCATCAGTTCATCTTCAGCTGTGCCGTGCGCGCCACCGACTGATGACGGGGGCGCGCTTCTCAGCTCTGTTAGTGGCAAATGGATAATAATGTCCTCATTTAAAGTTTTCATTTATATACAGCTGCACATACATTATGTAAATAAATAATAATCGGCTGTTATTTTTTAGCATGTATGATTTTTTTTGGGTTTAATTATTCTACATTTAATCTGCACGACAGTGAATGTAATCGTATCAGCATATGATCACAGACGTTTTATTGAAACAAGCTTGAGAATGAACAGTAAAACAATACTTTTTTGTGTTTATTTGTATAAACTATTTACAAAATATAACCTGTCGCTTTATAACACTGACGGCTATGACTTGACCAAAGGTAGATCAAAATCTTTATATTTTAATGCTATTAAAACCAACATCCTATGTAGCACGGGCAGAAATGTACCAGTTTCAATGGACAACAAAAAAAAAATGGTGACATGAAACAGAATTCATGATAAATCTCCTTTTCAAGTGGCAAAGCTTTGGTTACATCTAACATATATGAAAACAGCCTTTTAACATTTTATCACTGTAATCCTTTTGTTTTACTCAATATTAATATAATTTATTCATTAATGGGGTATTAATGCTACAATATATACAACGGAATGAGTCTTACTCACACACATACACACACACAAACAGATATTAAAATGTAAATGATTTGTGTTGGAAGTAACAGTAGCTTTTAAATAGGAAAGAAGTCATGGGAATAAAAGCAAGAGTGATGGGGAGAAAATATTGTTACAGTCACAGCACAAAAATCTTCATTACACACTTTTTGTGTAATGAAGCTGTCCTTTTCTTGAAGGACAGCTTCAATTTGTCAAGAAAATGCTGCACAGCTCCACTTTTGTTAATATACTGCCAACGATATTAACAAAAATATTAGGCAACATCTTAACATCTCACATCAAACGCACACTGAGAAACAAATCTGACGTTTGCGAATGTGCACACAAATTGAATCAATACCACACAAAGGGTGTAAAGAAAACTAAATATGTTATCGAAAGTATGTACATTATGACATAGTATAAAAGAAAAAAACAAAAGTACAAAAATAGTATTTTTAACAGTACTATACAGAAATCAATGTAAATGAAATTTGATGTAACCATTAGCATTTTCAGCTACCAATTAATTACCTTGCATCATATTATTTTAAATGACCAAAAACAATGTCCTTTATACTCTCCTACTCTTTGAATAAGAGATAAACGTGTCCGTGATTGCACCAGGCAATTTAAAAAACATAAAATAAAAGTAACAGCAATAGCTTTGAATAAATCTTTCTTAATGAAAAACAATGTTTGTCAGATTCTTTATTTAGCTCTGGGAAACCGTGGCAACAGTTACAACAGATACAGTGAAGACATGATGTTTCATTTTGATTTTTCATGCTGGTGGCTCCTGATGTAGTCACTATGCAAAAAAGCAAGATAAAGGTGTCTGTGAAGTCAGCATAGGATGAAGACAGCCCAAAACTGGTGGAAACAGCAACACTCGACTCGGCTCAACTCGACCAATGGGGTGAGTTTGGGGCGGGACTATGTGTAGTAGTCGACCAATGGCAGGTGGGGGAGTATTCATCTAAAAAATTAAACACATAAATAGCACACCTTTATGCCAAAACCAGTAATTGTGTAGTATTCTTGAATGAACTTCCATGACACAACCTGTTGATGGTGTCATAACAGTTCAGCTAGCAAATCCATTAGTATGAAAAGGCACCATGATTAAACGGTGTATAATCACAAATGGCATCTGACTTTTTATTAATGTCAATTCATAAATCCAAACCAAAGGTGATTGTGATTTATTGTCTGTGTTTCATAACATCATGAGGGATGTGAAACAAACTAATATCCTTTAATAAAGTTGGGCCAGCACAGTTTTAACCCCACATGACAGACATCTGCTCCATGTTAATTGGCTGGCATGAAAATCATAATATCCAGCACCAAAATGAACACCAAGAACTCCAAGGACTTAAAAATCAGAGTCTGCATCCATTAGCTCTGCCTCCATAAGATTGGTTCTGGAGTGTATTGGTATGCCCCTCCTGCCATCGGCTTGTGGCCCAACAGCAGTCCTTTCAGTATCCCTTACAAAAGACTCCTGTCCAAGGTGTCGGAAAATCCCATTAGGTTGCCATGACGATTGCCGGAAGCAACCTGGCTCCTCTTGCACACTATTCCTAAGGGTAAAAGCATTGGCAAGGGGAAGGCTGGAGGGTTTGTTGCATACTTTTGAGGGAAGGTATCCCAGTCCACCATACCTCTCCTGATAGGGAAGAGGACAGGAAGGTCGGAATTCTGGGAATGCCCCAGGAAGCACATCTTGTTCTTCCTGCTGTTGTCGCTGCCGCTCCCACAGGTTTGCCACCAGACTCCGGTGGCCTGGCAGCTTTGGAAGACGTGGCACAGCACTTGTGCCAAATTCCCGTCTGTGGTAGGTAGGATTCCTCTCGTCCGCTGAAGGACCCATCAACTGTACCTCCTTCCTCCTCTTTTTCTTTTTCTTCTTTCTCTTCATCATTTCAGGAGAAATTTCTGCTTCAATCATCCACCGTTTGTTGCTCTCCTCCGGAGGTGGAACTGTATGAAAAATACATGATATTAAAGCACCCAAAAATCCCTGTAAGGATCACCAGTTATGTCTGCTCCACATGGGAGGGGAATCAAAATGCCAGTCATCCCTAAAATTTTTCAGCTTTCCCACTGTTTTTTTATTCATTATTTTGGCTTGTTTGATTATGCGTTTATCTACTCGTAAGAATGCATTACTCTCAGCTCTTTTTTATAATGTTTAATCAATTCCACAAAATTCTGCAAATACTCCCTTAAAAGCAGCACAGAAAAAGCCAAGAGGTGTGCCGATATATTAATCATTTTGATTTATTATTCAATAACACCGTGGCTCTATATGTCTGTAGAGTGCTAACCAGGTGTTCCTGTGGGCGTCACAGAGATGTCCTGCGGTAAGATTGCACCTCTTCTAGCCACCATCTTTGTCACATGTTGGGCCCATGCAGAAGACATTTCCATTGACTCATTCAGGTCAAAGTTGATTCCAGCTGTACAAAGAAATTAAGTTCAAACATTAGTCATTTGCCTCCATAATAGAGAGATTGAACACTCTCAGCTGTGAATGATCAATAAATGTAGTTGCCCAGTTTCATTATTTATACTGTTTCAATTAATTTTCCATGATTTTTAAACTAAATGTAAAAGGCCTGGAACTCAACATTTAAACTCTGATATTTAAAAGTTTTCCAAGATCGTGGGAACTCTGAGAACCCTATAATGAATGTGCATGCGGAGGTTCTTACCCACAGGTCCTTCATGAGAGACAGTGTGCATGCTGAAGGATAGTTCTTTCTCTGGATCTTTCTGCAGCTCTTTTCTCTTTGAAAATGCCTTGGCAATCATTTTACTCTTCTTTATGCGTTTGGGCTCGTCATCACTACGTCCAATGATTCTTGGATTTAAAAAAAATATGTACTATTACTATTATTTTAATAGCACATCCAATATTTAAATTACATCCAGCAAGAATTAATTTAAATGATAAATAAATATTTGTGTCTACATGTTTGATACTTACCTGCACCAGGTACGTTTCCAGATAAGGATGGTGGCCTTTGTCCAAACCCAGGTGCTCATGGCGACTCCCGTGCCGAACATTGAAAAGAGGTTGATTTTTTCCACCAGCAGGCTGGGCCTGTTCTTGATGGCGCACTCTGGGATCGGCTTATTGGTCTGGTGAGCTATGGTGACGTTCGCCTCACATCTGTATTAAAAATCAGATTTGTTACACTACAGTCTTTAATGACCACCACGAAACAATTTACAGATTACAATTTACATTTTACTGACAATTTCTGACATATTCTAAGTGAAACCGGATATTCAGCTAGAAAACATGTAGGTGTGGAGCAAAGGTTGTGGGTAAGTTGCAAAAGAGGACAAAGACTCACAGTACATATTCCCTGAAGCTTTTTTCCCACTCAGCCTGATTAAAGAAGTCATAGAAATGGCAGCCAAAAGTGATTAAAACAAAACCGAAGGCCAAGAATCCAAATATACCTGAAAAACATAAGGAAAGAGACCTTACAGGGATCTTAAAATTGTTAATTTCACGCATTTTAAATCAATGAACATGAAAACCATGCATTTTGATAATCCCATGTAATGAATGACACCGTCCAATGGGATTTTTTTTATTCTGTACTTTTAACCCTTTAACCAACATGATGATTTGATATAAAATGCAGTTGCTGACAAAATGAGAATGTTTAATATATATTCATACTACAATATATTTACCTATATAACACCAATTTTTATACTATAATGGCTGTAGTATAATAGACCGGAATGCTTTCACACTTGATGTGAACAGGCCTTAATGCTTTCATGCTATCGAAGAAGATTAAAGTTTTGTATATGTTAAGAATTAAAAGGGGAATCCTTTACTCACCGAGCCTCAGCATGGTCTCATTGATTTTACTAGCAGCTTTTTCACTTAGTAGCCCTGGATGGTTACTTTTAATGGAAAACAGTGTCATAACCCCTAGAAAACAAAGCGCTCAGATTAATCCACACTGACGAATATGTTTACCCATATTATTTAGCATCATTTGAAATCATTAAACAGAAAGAAAGTTCTTATCTCTCTCACCTCGTATCAGGAAATAGCCGCCAACAACAAGGACCACCCCAATGGGGGCCAAAACAAAACCTGCGCGGTATCTATAATTCTTGTAGCCGACAAAGCAAATGCCACTAACTGAATCACCATCCACCTACAAAACATTTGTAAAAAAAAAGTTATTACTGAAAAAAATGCAATAATTGTAAACAGGAAAAATTCTTACAAGCAGTCTCACCTCTGCAATGGCCAGTATGGCTACTGTCAGTATGAAAGGAATGGACCATGTGACCAAGTGGAAATAGGAAGTTTTTCCAGATAAGGGCTGGTGGGTGGTGCCCAGGGCTTTGAATGACGTGTGCCAGGCATAGGTGAGCATAACAAACCAAATGACCCCAGACATGAGAGAGTAATACACAATGACAAATATAATCACACACGACAGCGTCTCAGTGGACCTGGAACAAAGCAAGCCAGGAAAACTTCATTATTTATTTTCAATATTTGTAATATTCAGAGTTAACTGTAACCTGATCTTCTGGAAGGTGGATTTTCCACTGGCATCATACTTACGATGGCTCTCCAAGCCTCATAGTGTTGTCACTTTTGCACACGATCTCATTGCGAGCGCCGTCCATGAACTGAGCGAGCCATCCAATACTTCCGATAAAAAAACACGCATTGACGTAAAAGAGGATGACGGCAGGGTAACGGTTGGAATTCTTCCAGTCTGCAAGAAATGTGGCCTGTGGGAAATTGGAAGTAGGAATGAGATGCTAAATTTAAAGACTGCAGCTAAACATGCACTACTTTGTGTGAAAAAAAATACTGTACACAGTGCATCCACCAAATGCACAAATGTGGGAATGTGGGCATTACTTATGGTAGGGAGTATGGAAACCCTGACCACTACTGTCTTCTGTTTACCTACCAGTGTGAAGAAGGTGCAGAGGAGTGTGATGGAGCCAAAGATGGCAATGTAGCTGTGCATGTCGGAATGCTCGCCCTCCGTGAACAGGGGATTGTTACACTGGATTCCACAACCCTCTACATCCTTGTACCAGCTGGACTGGATATCGGTTTTGACCAAAGGAGCCTCACACTGTCCTGATATATTGAACTTGATCTTTTGAACCTCATTCTGAAAGACAAAGAGTCAATATGTTCACACGATAAAAATAAAAATACTATACAAATTTTCTGAGAAGTAAAATTTACCCATTCCCGGGTCCATTACTTGTTATTTCAACATTCTCCTACCTGGCAACCTTTAGGAAATTGATCCTTGTTTTCACACTTGAGAAAGTTGGGCCAGCCTCTTTCCTGCTCAACAATACTGCAAGGTTTGCGTGTAGCCTGGCACAGGTGTTGGCTGGGCAGTTCGACCTTTCCGTTCTCGCACTTTGGCATGTAAACAGCACACAGCAATGGCTGAATCACAGCCCAACAGCGAGGAGCGTTTCTCAGCCCTGGACACAGAGATTTGAAGATAGTAGCAGATAAAGAGATACTTCACCCAAAAATGAAAATTCTTCCATCATTTACTTGACCTCCTGTCATTTCAAACCTTCTTCACTGCAACACAAAAGAAGATTTTTGAGATATGTCTTAGTGGTTTTGTGTCCATACACAATGGAGGTCAACGGGTGCCACTGTATTTCAGAATATCTTCTTATGTGTTTCTCAGAAGCAAAAAAGTCGAACAAGTTTGGAATGACAAAGATAAAACGTTCAAAGAATATTTTGATCATTAATTGTCAAATGATATCTAATTCACACTGGCTAAAGATTATGTCATGATAGTTTGTTAACGTAATATTTAGGATGGATTAGAATGGAATCAAGATATTTAAAGTGCAACTTCTGTATACTGTAAACAACTGATACTTTTATTATGTAAGGGAAATGGCCCATGAATCTATTAGAAACAATGGGGATCCCACAGGGAACACCTGTAGATTAAGGTGTGAATCTTAGAGGGAAAGGATGGATGGGTCATTATGAGATACTTGTGAAAATTAAGAACAGGGTGATTTTCCATTGTAACTGATGTAAAAGCCATCTGATAGTGTGTATTATTGAAAGTGCTTACGAATACCAAAATCATTACATCAGATATGTAAAGGATCTTTCTATGAGTTTCTATGAAACTTTTCCTTGACTGCCTCCCTACAACCTTGTTGCTTTATTATGCAAAGCAAAACAGAAAACAAGCACACAATCATAAACATATTTAAACACATTTTAGGAAGACAAGTAAACGAATGAAAAATACATACTTTTTAAGGAAAACAGGCCGATATATCAATACCAACAGAAATAGTAATGAACTGTTCTTGAGTTACATTTTTATTTTATATTACAAGCTCACCAGACCACATGGCCAATTTCTCGAAGGCTTCCTCTTGAGTTTCCGAGTCTTCAGCCAGAATCAGAGACGTGTGCGAATAAGGCAAAGGTGAACCCAGACAAGTATTGTATCTCAGCACTTCACAAGTTGTCGTTTTCTTGCAGAAGTCGTTGAATATTGTTTCATTTGTGTGGGAATTGACGGCCCGAGCGGCCATGGAGCTGCCTGCCCAGATCCAAAGCATCCAAAATCCTCCAACAATGGAGCAGAGGCGCCTGGAGGACATCTTGGAGACGCAACAATGTAACATCGGTTCATCAAATGTTTCCAGATTAACTTTGTCCACTTGTGCGTTATGTGCAGAAAGCTTTGCGACAAGTACAAGATGCGTCAAAACGCGGATATTTTCTAGATTCCTGACCGGGCATTTTCCGTCAAAAGAAATGCCCGTTCGTCCTATTCCAGAGTTTCTTATGCTTCCTTTCTTGCCCGCATGATAATGAAAAGCTCTTCATCGTACGAAAACCTGCTTGCGCAAAGGTTGGGAACAATGCGCAAAGTGGTTTACAACGCGCAACAGTAGCGGGTTTCTACTTTAGAAAGTTTGAAGAAATCCGACAGATTGTGCTCACCATCCCCCACTTTTCTGATGGAGAGAAAAAATCTCGCATTGAAAAGTCTGGGACTGTAACTTGATCCTGGAGTACGCGCTCCATCCCCCTTAAGCGCGCCCCCGTCCCCCCGGTTTACAAGCAAACCGAAGTGAGAGAAGCGTTGTCAAAAGTCATCTGTTCATCAGACGGATCGGGCATAACTGACCCGACATCCAGTCGTGCTAAATGCCCTTGACTCACCCAAGAATCCGTTTTTCCTGTCTCTGGTATGCACATGGAGAGGGTGAACACACAAATAACAAAAACTTCTGCTCCACTCCCATCCCCCTCATACTGGGGCAAAGCAACCCATGCCAGCCTACAGTAAAACCACACACCTCGCTGTCATCCTGATGTCCTGTCTGATGATTTACTCTGCCTTTGGTTTACATTGTTGTTTAGATGTATATGCAAAACAAACATAGGAGGATTATTAGCATGCACTTTTGTAAAGTTTATACAATGACAATTATTATACTTTTTAGATTTTAAATCAAATCATGGGTGTAAAAGAAACAGAAAATGCCTTGATCATTTGCCCTGATCTCTATATAGCAGATGCTTTTATCCTTTAAACATTCAACATACAACCAAATAATGGACATGCCACATTACCAATGCCACAAGACCAAATTTAGTTATATTAAAAGAATATGTGTGTGCATATTGTTCATATTCGTGTTGTAGCATTGGTAATGTGGCATGTCCTTTATGTGTCCTATGTGTTTATATTCCCCTGGGAACTATAAGAAAAATCTTACAGTGTAATCTTCATATTTGCCTGCTGTTTTCTTAAACCAGGGGTATTGATTTATGTTTCTTTTGTATAGTATTAGGACAGTCCCCTGTGTGTTTACAGTTTGAGTTTTTTTTAATCGTCTTACATTATTACCGTCATTTCATATTATCCCCATTGGTGCAGTAAAATGCTCAAATTTGGCAGTTTCCTTGGCAACAAACGTTGTGTAGTTTGGTAACCCCCGTCTAACATGACTAGACCAGAGACCACACACACACAAGTCACAAATGGGAGAGGCTGGCCCAAAAAGTTTCTCTCCCTCTCCCCATCTCTCTCTCAAACATACACATTTACGTTCCTACACCTTTACAGTTTTTAATTTCAACAACTCTTTTTCTACTGACTTTTCAACAGCATTAACAGAATGAAGGCTTGGGAAACACATTTGGATTTACAATGAATTTTCATACAGCACTCATGCACACTGCATTTCTCTCTACACTGCATCAGCTTTGCATTTCCTGCGATGTCTGTTAATGATTCTTTGTAATATGTCTTAAATTCACTACTGGTGAAAAAATACATGAGTGCCCACATGAAATGCTGTTTGTTCACTTGGCAGCTTACAGACTTTAACAGGTGATTTATTTCAGTGGAAAAATGAAATGGAAAAAGAGTTATGCATGTGAATTTATCCCTATACCCGGCAATGTCAGGAAATAACATTATTACTATTACTGGCAACACTATTGATAATATTAATAATTATTAATAATACACAATAGTATTAGAATTATTATCTTTAAACATCAAAGTAGCAGTCAGAAGTAATAGTGAATTATAATGAATTAATATGACCTTTACTAAAGTAGGAGATATATTGCTGTCACACTACGATCAAGAGCGTAAACAC
Source organism: Chromobotia macracanthus (assembly GCA_036877525.1). Classification (NCBI taxonomy): domain Eukaryota; kingdom Metazoa; phylum Chordata; class Actinopteri; order Cypriniformes; family Botiidae; genus Chromobotia; species Chromobotia macracanthus. The sequence goes on along the minus strand of JAZGTH010000012.1, from coordinate 5,873,784 downwards.
TTGATGCTCTGACCAACCTAAACATGTTGTGTTTTTTGTTATGTACAAATGTTGTTGAAGAGGAGACCATTTATGGAAAATTACAGCCAAAAGCCACGAGTAGACCAGTGAGTAGTTAATCATTTAGCAAAACATTTTATCCAAAGTAACTTACAACAGCAATTTATCATCTGTTATCTACATCACACTATTCATTTATATTCAACAATAAATATCATATCAGTGTAATACAGTTATCCTGTGTTAGGATTACAATACTCAAAAACATATTTGGTGCATATGAAATACTTTTTTGAATTACTGATGTGTCATTATTTTTTATGTGTCATATTCATATAACATGATACAAATGTCCTTATTGCACATTGACTGTTGCAAAATTTATTCTCCTCATTGAACATATGACACATCTGAGTCAATGCAGGCGTTAATGTGTTCCCAAGCTGACAACGATCAAATTCAGTTCACCTCAACATCCACAAAAACACATATAGTTTGTAAAGTACAGTGGGTTCAGCTCCAGGGGTCAGTGCGATGTTTAAGGTTGTAATTCTGTAATTTAATCTGATCCTGGATTTGATTAATAAGGATTTGGGACAGCAGGATTCCAACCAGCTGAAAGAGAGGAAAACTGTTAGGTTAAACAAATCCTAAATATGTTGGGGCTTAAATTAGCCATTGTGACATCACAACATGTCATTGGTCTTATGTATTTAGGCAGATCAGGAGGTACCTGCGGGATGGCCAGGCCCAGTGCAATGCCTCCCAGCAGAAACAGATTGCTGTGGATCCAGTTGACTACTTTATCAATACAGCCGTTGGTACTGATAAACGCACTGGCTGTATCGTTATCTAACTCCTGCATCCCTTGACCACACATGGTATTTATAACAGCCTGATAGAAAGAAAGGGGCCAATAACCAGTATATATATTTCAAATAATAAAAAATAAGGACATGGCCTCATTTAAAGTTTTTAGTCACACTTGATCAAGGGGCATTTGTCACAAACTAATTTGCCTTAATACTCTTTGGGGCCACTCTACATGTACTAAATGAATATGTCATATATGCAAACATTAATTTGAATATAATAAAGTATATATAAAAAAGTTTTATAAACTTTATATAAAAGTTTAAACAAGCTCTTTCTCACCTCGTCTTTAGAGAGCAGACAGCAGGAGAAGGGAACCGAGCAGCGCTCCCTGCTGGGGTTCTCTTTAGAACAATTAAAATACATGTTCTGAGACCAGTCCATGTAAGAAACCCCTCCACAACAGTGAAACTGATGCCATCAAAAGACCAAAACACAATCATTATCATTATCAGTCAATGAGACGAAACAGACATGATCTGAAATGTAAATATAAACTAAAAGCTTTACAATTCTGACCTGTTTTTGGCCATAGTCAATTAGATTTTGCAGGTCTATATCATCTCTGTAATGTTTGATTGCGTTGTTAACCATATCTGTTACTTTGCCACGTGCCTGCAATTGATAAACAGGTAAATAACTTGTGAATGTTGGAAAACCTTGCATATTATTTCTTAAAAATGTCTAGTCCATTAATAACAAACATAAATATGAGAAAAAAGCATGTTTTTCTAATTATCTTCGGTCAATTGGTAAGGTGACTTGTGAACGATTTGTAAGTAACAGACAGTAGAGGGTGCACTGTATCAACAAGAATACCAGAATGTTTGTAATTGGAACAAAGGCTGTTCTTGTTATATCATGTCCAGATTGTTTAAATAATGTACTTATGTCTGTATTTACAAATCCTTCAACAAAACAGGGGCATTTATATTGTACTTCTGTCCTACATAAAAGGAATGAAAGTTAAAATGTAGACTTAAAACTAAATATTGTGTAAACAATGTTTACCTCTGGGTAACCAAATAGATTTTTATGTTTCATTTTCAAGTCAATACTTAGTTTTAAGGTTGCAAAAAATTAGTAGTATACATGTTTAAACTTGCTGTGCTCTATCATTAGTGTGCTACATCTATCAGCCAGTCAGACGTGCTTTCCAAATCTGACTCATGATGTTCTTTACCATGTCTGAGAAGACAAAACCCAGAACACCAGCCAGTAGCTGAAGCAGGAAGATTATTGTCAAGCAGATGCACAACTGCAGAAGAACAAGCAAACAAAACAAACAACAAAAACAAAATCATCTATTAGAATTTGTTGACAATGAAATAATTTTAAGTACTTTTAAAAAATTGAAGGCGTGACATACTGTACTGACCGTCTGCAGTAAGCAGATGTTCTCCCTCAGAGAACCCACACAGCCACAGAAGGTGATGAAGAACATTAGAACCCCTACTATCAAAAGGAGCAGAGCAGGATCCACAGACAAACAGGCCAACGCTGTCTCTGCAGACAGACACAGAGACATGCATATCAAAGACAGACATTTTATCATTATCATCATATAGACAGACAGACAGACAGACAGACAGACAGACATATCATTAATAAGTAATGGTTAGAAATTATGACACTTAAAGCTCGAATATGAGGCAGGCTACAAAATTGCTTCTTTTAATTTATAAAAGCTATTGTTAACAATATTGCATTTGTAAGGTCCTTTACATCACCAATAGCTCACACGCTGCATTTGTAACATTAGTGTTCTGTTAATATCACTATCTGATGTGGTAAATTATGCCCTTGGTGTAAACCCACTTACCATGCTTCACTATCCTGGAATAAACGCCAATAGAAATCAGGACCAGTGCCATTAACTACAACATACAGATAAGGCAAATGTCACAGTCTGTTTTGTACATTAAACAGACGTTGTACATTGTACACATAGTGTGATGTCTGTTCTAATTTAGTCAGTGATATTCATTTGGCTCCCCAGGGTGCTAAGCTTAAAATCCTTATTTTTTCACCAATTTAGTTTAGTTTTCACCAATTATATGTAATCACATAAAGGCATAACAGCTGCTACTTTAGAACACACGCCAGTTTTTGCTCTGTATGCGTATAGGATCATCAAAACCATAAGAATGTGAGAAAATTCATGAGAAGAAGAGCGACAGGAAATTGTACATGAAGTGAAACTTCAGCATGCATTCATGCTCCAGCTCTCCCACCACTGAAGGGCCCAGTTCGACACAATGTAGCCCCCCTCTCTCAAACAGCTATCATGTTACTATGAAACTCTGCATCCTTTATTTCCTGTGAAAGCAGTGTCTGTAGTCTTAGAATGAGATCACTGTAAAGCCAGAAAAGAGGCAACGTTATATAAAGTGTAACTTTGAGGAGATGTGTTAACCTGCTCTGTCCATTAACCTGCTCTGTTACTTTCATTGGTCAAACTTAACACACGCTTTGTCAGTAATATACTTTCACATTTGTATTGTTTCTGTAGCTCAGCAGGTACAACATGATGCTAGCAACATTAAGGTCACGAGTCTGAATCCCAAGGAACGCTCATAGAAAATATAACAATTAAATACACTGTATTTCTCTGTGGATAAATGTAAAATAAAACAGCTGATTTTGGTGTTACCTGAGTAAGTTAATTTTTACACTGACAAAATATTTTGTAGTAATATTGTAATGTAGTAATATTTTTCCTTTTGTTGTATAGTAACATAACCGATTTATTTCTAATGGCTTCATATTTGACTGATTATTGTGGTTGATAATTTTCTTGGTCAGCTCCATTAAACTGACCATATAATCGTGTTAAGTCAAAGCCAGAACATTAATGTTACTGTAATTATGATGATAAATATCTTAATATATTATAGAAAAATCATTTTCATCTTCCTTTTGTTTAGTGGCCACAAGCAGCAATTCAAAGATTAAATCTAAATATATATTGAGCTTTTTCACTCAAGAAAACAAGTTTTCCCACGTTTAAGCATTTTATGTATTTTCAAGCATTTTCTCTCTGCATGCCAAAGATCCATTTAAGATGTGTCAAAACTTTCCAAAACTGTAGATATGCATTGCTAAACACTGCTCAACATTTGCACAGGCGCATTACAGTTCTGTATAGCTATGTACTGCTCACAGCACAAAGGAACCCAGATGTGTATAATATCAAACTATAATATCAAAAATAAGGGTTTGGTGCCTATCCTTTCAGTGCATTGAGGCTTACAAAGAAGATTGTGAGGCTTTCAGCTTGAAACCTCCATGTCACATATCCACGTAACTTTACAATTTAATCAATGGGCTGTTTAAATTTAGAGAGTTGACCATGTAATCCTGAACACCCTTATGCAAACCACCAAATGATGCGAGAAGTAATTATCTCGGATTGTTTTAAATATTTTGGGTATCTGATTCTCTCACTGAAAAGGGGTTATTCATTTAGCTCTATTATTCATTAAATACTACAGGGCAACAAATAAAAGAAGCATGGGGCCCTCACTCATCCAAACACCCTGCGTCTCTCTATCAGCATATGAATCAATGAGACCTGCTGCCTGGCAACAGCAACAAGTTCAAAACAGTTTGGGAAAGTAAACTGGCAGAATCACCAACTTCACAAAAGAGGGTTTTGTTAAGGAGGTCTAATGTAAACTCATTATTATTCTAGCAAGATCTTATTGCACAGCAGGCTCGATTTATTAGGGCAAAATGCCGGATGGGAGTTCGTGAGTTGTTTCTGAGTATGTCAAGTCATGATCAAACAGGTTGTGCTGTTGTACTGTGCAGCATTACATGTTATGCATGTTCCAGATATTAACCACAGGCTAAGAATCTAACCTGAATCTAACCTTGGTGATGCACCTTGGTGTTGAGACATGTCCATAAGTGATGTTTAAGTGTCTACCGACCTAAAAACCATTATGGCTACACGTAGATCGAGTTTCTTTTAAGTCTAAGTGCATAAATTTGCATATATTTATGTTTGCTTCCTGTTCAATAACAATACTGAGTTAAACTGGTTAAACATTAATAATCAATCCAAAATCACATGAGGAGCAACAGAGAACCTTTTCTCTATATAATGAAATATTATTTGTCTCTTTATTATAAGATTATTCTGTTTTCTGTTTTAGTTCTTATTTACTTAAGTGCAAAAGTGAGCATCACTTACCCAAAATATCATGTTGAAGATGAAAAGGAGATATTTGACCACTGGACTCACGAAAGAAAACTCTTCGTCATCTTTCTTTGCTCGTCTTGACATGATTAAAAGTGTTTGATGTCTGTCACCTGAAAACCTTTATCGTTCAGGTCGCTTCTAACATCTGCAGATCTACAATCTGTGCTCGTTGTCTTGTCTTTAAAGGCATTTCCTGATTGTGAGCAGTCAATGAACTAGTAAGTTGAACACAGCCCAAGTGCAGAACAAGCTCCGGTGGGCGTTTCCTTCCTCCCCCTTTTATCTTTACTAATGAAAGTACGTGTAGTGTGAGAAAACTTACAAAATATAATAGTTACCCTCGTTTGACTATTTGCATGCGTAATGATCAGTCTGTTTAATCTGTAGGTAATACCCATCTTGGCGTCGCCAAACGGGCCCCAAAATATAGACGCACAGTCTATGGATAAATATCCTTGAAAGCCATCATGTACATGTAATTGAAACCAGAACAATGTTTTATTTTTATTTTTATGGTTTCATTTTAAGTTAGCTAATATCTCTGTTGATGTTAAGTTAACCATTACAAGGGGTGTGTACGATATTATTTTTATATTATTATAACATATATTATCGATATTTAACAGTTTAGGGGTGGTGTGCATACTCCACAAACAGTAAGGTTTTTATTTGTATATCCCCCTTAAAACGCAAATAAGTTTTGAAGTCGTTGCGTTATTGTCCCACAAGATGGCGCCTTAACATTAAACTTGCCCTTGGATATTTGATAATGCAACATGCTTTTCCTTCATTCTTAATTATACATACACGTAAAACACGCTCTTTATAATCGGCGGTAAAATACGTTTGCGCTTCAGGGAGTTTTAAAAGACTTAATTAAAAATAAGACTTATTTAAAAGACTTACTTTTTATTTTATTTTAGTAAGGAAAACTCCATGTCCCATGTTGCATTGCGGGGAATGAAGTGACGCATGAGGTTGACGTGCGGGTTCTCGGACCAGCCCGCGGATTACTCAGTTAGTCCGCAGTTAAGGGCATTCCCGGTTACACAGTAACCAGTTTCGTACTCCAGTAATTTCACTGACCTTTACTTATTTTTTACTTATTTTTTTACTCAGAAGCGATAAAAGGTAAGATGCTCTTCGTCTTTTCCCCTTTATTGAACCGCATCAAATGCGCAAAACCATTTTGCCGACATACCTGCTTGACAGGTTCGCGGAGTCGTGGACTTTTATTTCATTTTTATAAATTCAGATGTATTCGTGTCATTGCATGCATCGTATGTTTACGTTTGTCGGATGCAGATTGCTTGCTTGTCCTTTGCTTTTGTATGACATGTTTAATGTTTGTGCATCTCTGTTTTGTCAATAAATGTCACTTCGGGGAATAACGTCAGCAAAGCGAGAGCCAGACAACTTGTAAAAACATTTACGTTTACATTAGACATTGCAAACCCAACACAGATACATGAAGAAGACATTTCAAGTTGAATAAAATCTTACAGTCAGATGATGTGCTAAACAAGGACTGGGTCACACATTATGACAAGTTGCTCAGGTTAATAAGTGTGTCTTGTTATTTTCCTGTAGATTATATTTCTTTGTGCAGAGGTGAAATGTGACACATCCATTGCATGAAAAATCACTAACTTCTCTGGCAAGCTGCACAGGTTAAAGCTGGCTGTCATTCAAGATTATTTAAGGGCTTGTAATTGTACTCCAGCACATCCTTTAAAACTGGTTGGGAGGTGTTGCCAGTATAACAAACTGTTTTGACTGTACTGTTATGTCATAACACTGTAATTTTCCTGGAATAAAATCGGCACCATGTTTGCTCTTTAGAAGTTGATTTTTAAGCCATTTATTTCTTCACAGACCGATCTCCTGCCACCATCCATTGAAAACAGGCAGAAGCAGTATATTAAGAAAGGGCACGTGTGCTGCGTCCGCACAGGTAGCCTGACATGCCTGCACTTCCACTGTTGCTATGGAACATGTAACTGCTGACCAGGAAACGTCCGCTGGGGTGAGGTACCGTGTGGAGCGCTCTGTCTTCAATGAAGGCTACATCGACTCTGAACTACTGCATAGGAAGAAGAGAACTCCCAAGTCTTGTATAAGGAGAGTTACTGAGCAGCTCCGGTAAGATTATTTCAGTATATTCTGCTGTCTTTGTTATTCATAATGAGGTTAAAATACATATTGTTAAATAGGTTTTGAGCTGCTTTGGAGTCCAAAAGCCTTACACTTAAACATAGGAGTCAAAATCTAAATAAATAGAATGGTTTCAGAACTTTAAAATAGTTTAAATAAAGAGAACTGAAACAGAAATATGTATAATTCTGCACTGTTGCGTAGTCACTGGTCTAATAAACACATTTATGACATTGACTCTGTAACTTTGTACAGAAGGTTAGATGTTTTCTCTAATGCAGTTTTGGACATTACTTTATAGATCATGTCAGCCTGAGTAGGTTGTTGCTAAAGTAACATGAGGCTGTACCCCATCAAGAAATTTTCAAATTCATTAGTTACTTTTTTAACTCCTTGTAGCACAAATTTGTAATACAGACTATTTCTCTTCTTTATCTTAGACTTGTATTCTATTACATACTCACTCTGTTTCTCGCATATCTTTTTGTTGTGCATTATCATTATATCTTATTGTTACTAAACAGCCTTCTCAGCTGTATTTGGGGGAAAAAAAATCTAAATATGGTATCAGGTTTGTGTCTTATCTGAATCTGGAAGTCAGTTTAAACTTCATAAAATCATTTGACTAAGTAAATAACCGTTAGTCATTTATGACTGTCTTCATTATGTTATCATATCTTGCTGGCATGATTTCAGTACTACTAGCCTTACCCAACAGTACAAACTGATTCAATTAAACTGCATCTGTTAAACCTGTCTGCGCCAGTTTGCTCCTGATAAATCCATTTCCTCCTCTTTCATTTTTCAGCTGTTCGTCTGAGAAAGCCAGATCTGTTGCACTCAGTTTCCTGCCTATTATAACATGGCTGCCATCATATCCAGTGAAAGAATATCTGTTTGGCGACATAGTTTCTGGTATCAGCACAGGTGTCATGCAGCTACCTCAAGGTCAGATGTTATCCAGTACTGTTATTCAGCCAAATGATCTATGAATCTTAAATCAGTCGTTTCTCTTAATGAATCCGAGTCTGATTCTTGGACATGTTGATGTCTGAATCTCTCTCTCTCTCTCTCTCTCTCTCTCTCTCTCTCTCTCTCTCTCAACAGGTCTGGCTTATGCGATGTTAGCAGCCGTACCTCCAGTGTTTGGTTTATATTCATCTTTTTATCCTGTCCTGTTATATACATTCTTTGGCACGTCCAGGCATATATCAATAGGTGAGGCTTGCTGATGTACGTGTCATGCTATTAGTGACTTGTGACATGCCTGCTGAGTTTTGCTAAGTCACTGTTATTTAGCATATCGCTTTTCAATTGAAATGGTGGCAGGATCTATCTCAGATCTGGCCCGCAAGCCATGCGATCAGATAACTCGCTGTGTTACTCCATAACCTGACAACGTACAAATATAACTCGTCACAGCATTGGTTCATGAATGTTATGCATTTTAAAAATACATTTTAACATTCAAAGTAATTGTGTATTTGCCTATTTGCAATACAGTGTCTTGTATATCAGCTTGATATACAATTTTTAAAAAGTTGAACAAATATAACAAATAAAGGTTTTATGAATAGTACGGTCCGTTGCTGCTGCACAAAGGCAGCATATGTAGAAACAGGAAATGTATCATCTGAATGTGTCACATCAGGTGTTTAAAATAACGTTCTTTAGGGTTTGAGAACCAACAGTGCATGCGAGAACCCTCTTGGAACTGCTTTGTTTATTATGTTGGTTATAATGGGAGGGGGAGCTGTTTTTGCATCAATTCTGTTTCTTGGTGTGAAGATTATTCCAACTTATCAGTTCCTGGTCTGAGACTATCTCCTTTAAGTGAAGAGCCAGATTTAAGGAAAAAATCCTTGGTCTGTTTTCCCAGCGCCCTGCTTTCCCTGAATTCTATGTTACTTTGGGGTAGCACTCCCGGGGAGTCAGTTTTTGGTCAGTTCATGGTTTTTGCCAAGTGCACAGGTCAATCACACCACGGTTGCTCAGATTTTAATGTTTTTATATAATAAGTAGGGAAAGAAACTCTTGCACCATAGAGTTTCTAAGAACTTCATTAGCAGTGGTCCAGACATCATTGTGCTTTTTTATGGTTGGCTAGATGTCCTGCGGTGTTGATTTTTATTTTGTCCTGTTTAAGCTGTTCTTCAACCTCTCAAAAATCTCTGCAGGACATTAGAAACACCGCACAGTGAAAACAGAACAAAGGTCAAAGGTCAAAAGGTTACCCAAACCAGAGTTGTTGCTGCTTGGCCCCCCATGGCTAGAGGAGAGCAGGACTGGGCACTAATCCAAGTGTTAGGCAAGGTTCAGCTGCACACAGGCATGTTGCCTGCTGTTTAAACAGCACTCATGCTTTGCCTTTGTATGACGTACCGGCAACAACAAACAGACCTATTTGTCTAGATGGAGAGATTAAGCAGGGCTCAGTACACTATTAAGATAGAACGTCTCTGTACGCTTACTGAATTCCATTGGAACATATTTGGTAGCATTGGCCTGCCTGCACACTTTGTTTACTTAAATGAAAGAGTGATTATGGAACCTGTTTGTCTATCACACAGTGGCAGCCAGATACCCAAATTACATATAAGCATTTAAGTGTGTGGTACAATGGAATGCATTATAATCTGTTGTGTTTGTACATGCAGACGGTAATTTATTTATATATTAAAAACATTAGTACAGAGTATGGTAAAGTGTATGATATCTAATTAATTTTGAAGTTAATTAAGATTGATGTTTAAAGATTAAATTTAATTATTTAATTTCTGCAGGCACATTTGCAGTAATTAGTCTGATGATCGGGGGGGTGGCTGTAAGGGAGGCCCCAGACTCCATGTTTGCAGTTAATGGGACCAACGCATCACAGATTGTGGATTTTGAAGCCCGTGATGCCAGGAGAGTAGAGGTGGCTGTGGCTTTAACAACACTAGTAGGAATCATTCAGGTAGGCCGTTGTGTTATCAACTTAAACCCACAAACTGGATCTTTCCCAAAAACTATTCCCATTTAAAAAAGTATTTAAATATTGAAAAGACAAAATGAAGCCAAACACTTCAGTCTTAAAATGTTATATTCTCTATAAATTGTCATTTGAGTGCCCCAATAGAACTTGTAGATTAAAATTAGGCTGTTATGAGACATGTTCTTCCGTACCTGATCAGGCAACAAAGACACCATGTCATCATTACGAAGCAGGCAGATAAAGGCATGTTTGTGACATCACTTGTGTGTTATGAAAACTTACAATCAGTATATAAATATACATTTTGGTTAAATTCTTGATCACTTTCTCATAACAGTGGATGGCAGTGTATGCTAGCTAAAACTTAAATTACAATGACAACTTGGTCAGCTATGTGCAGAAATGCTGTGAGACATATGGAAAATATGGGCATATAATGTTACCATAAATCTGTGTGTTTATAATAGACACTTGTGATGGAAAACTCTATTTCAGCTTCTAACTACACCCTCAAGTAGATGATTGAACATGATTTTAAATGATCGTAGCCTGAGGTGCTTTCAGATTGATATGTGTTCTGATCTTCTGTAGTTTGTTCTGGGTCTGCTGAGATTTGGCTTTCTGGCGATCTATCTGACTGAGCCTCTGGTGCGAGGTTTCACCACAGCTGCTGCGGTCCACGTCTCAGTTTCACAGCTCAAGTACCTGCTGGGAGTGCACACTGCACGCTTCAATGGGCCTCTCTCCGTCGTCTATGTGAGTCACCATTGACCCTGTAAAAACTTCAGTGAATCTGTTTTAAAAAATGTGACACTATCACACTAGTCACACTATCCACACTAAACATTTCAGAGTACTTCATAAGCACTTATCTATGATTGCTTAACTTATATTCTTTTAAATTATATGACTTAAATTTCGTGAACGAGTGAAAAGGTTGAGCTTTTCTTTCTATCTATTATGTAGGTGCAGAACAGGGTGGGGTGAAATATCAAATAGTCATGATATAATTGCTATGATTTATGGCATATTGTTATAATTTATTTGACCAGCTTTTTAAAAGAGTTTCACGTTACCTTAGTTTTGCAGTCCTACATTGTGTCGTGACTTAATGTTGTCAGAGATGCATTGAGACTGAAGTTTTAATAGTGTTTCTGATTTAAACTTCAGCGGCAAAAAGGGAGATGAATTCATTTTTGTAAATCATATGAATCAAATTCTGATTCAGTGGTTTGTTAATTCTGATAATCAGATTCAGTGGCCAATCTGTTATCTGTTAAATATGTGGAAATACGGATATTCTCAGTGGTGTATGTAGATAAATATTGCTGTTTACAACATGTATTTTTTGTGTTTTACATTTTTGATTTTGTTTATTACAGAGCCTTGATGCTGTCTTCAGTAACATCTCAAACACTAATGTTGTCACTCTTATTATTGGATTGGTTTGTACCGTGTTCCTGTACGGCGTGAAAGATCTCAACGAACGCTTCAAAAAGAAATTACCCATCCCAATCCCTGGAGAGATCATAGTGGTGAGACTTTAAAGCCATGTCATATAAAACATGCTAACATATGAGCCCAAAATGTCTGTGTTTAAGGATCAATATGTTAATGGTTCTTTAAAGGTGATCGTCTCCACAGGGATCTCTTATGGAATGGTTATGTCGGAAAACTACGGTGTAGAAGTTGTTGGTAAAATTCCTACAGGGTAAGATCATGCAGTGATCGGCTTTACTTAAATACACAGAACTGAAACTGTTTACATTACATTGCATTGCGTTTTTAATGTATCTTCTTTTTAAGGTTGCTGCCACCCAAGGTTCCAGACTTCTCAGTCCTGTCCAACCTCTTCACAGATGCCATAACTATAGCTGTTGTCGGTTTTTCAATCTCTATCTCGCTAGCCAAAATCTTTGCTCTCAAGCATGGATACAGTGTGGATGGAAACCAGGTAGAGAAGGACGAACACAAATCGGTGTATTCACAAATGCGTCTGATTTCAAAGGCCCCTTTAATAGAGTTCTTGATGTGATGTACGTTCATTCTTTGCAAAGTTATTTAATTCTGTGCCTCTTAGACAGGGACATGCAGCGTTTAGAAATTTTATGGCTTTTAGAAAGGGCTCCATCAGCTGGAGCTCACAGTTACGCAGTTACTTGCCATTTAGCAGATCCTTTTGTCCTAAGTGACTTATAGTACACTAATTGCAGGAACTGTTAATCTGGGGTAACATAGAGTGAAGTATCATGCTTAAATGAACAGTGGTAAAATATTGTCATCTGAGCTTTGTGTGAGCAACCAAGACTCTCAATAATAGGCTACAAATGAGTCTACAAAGAACTTGCCTACTATAACTAAATTGAATAGTCAACCTAGAAAGTATATTGTCATTATATTGTCAAAGAATTGGTGTACCCAAAAATAATTACTATAATTTACGTGTGTCATTCCAAACTTGTAACTTAAATTTTGATGAATCTGCACACATTTCATGCCACACAATGGCAGTTCATAGTGACCACAGTTGTCAAGCTCCAAAAAAAAGAGCTACATAACGTTTAAAAAATAAAACGACATATGAGTTTATAACAACTTGAGGGCAAGCAATTGTACAGAATTTATACTTCTGATTTTTGAGTGTACTGCCCCTTTAAATTCCATGCGTGTTAGACCAAGATTTTGCTAATCAGAAGGTCTTGAAACCACAGCTTTCATATGGTATATGATATGATATGAGGTGTATGGTTTCATGCACTGATTGTGTGTTCATGTCATTGTAGGAGCTCATTGCACTTGGGGTTTGTAACTTTATAAGTTCATTCTTCCACACATTCGTTGTTACTGCCTCAATGTCTCGCAGTCTTGTACAGGAAAGCACAGGAGGACACACTGAAGTAAGTGTCTCACACACACACACTCAAAACCTACTGTACCACATATAAAGACATTCTAAATATGTACCTGTCCTTATATGGAGTTCCTTTTAGCTAATGATCTCATTACAGTGGCTGCATTACTGCAGTGAAGCCATAAAGACAAGATAGCATTGCTTCCTGAAGTGAAACAGTATTTAATTATGTTTATTGTGTGTGTCTGTAGATTGCAGGACTCTTGGCGTCTATACTTGTGTTACTGGTGGTGGTGGCCATTGGGTTTGTGTTTCAGCCGTTACCTACAGTAAGTGCAGAGCTAGACTGTTGCTTTAATGACTGTACATACTGTACGCTTGGCATTGAGGAACAGAATATGTGGAACACAACTAAACATCGAAGCATTGAATAGTTGTCACAATGACAGATTTGTGTGTAATGTTTAAAAAAAATACAGAATCACAAAAAATTTTGGAAAGTTTAGTGAACTGTATTCGTGAACAGTCACTGATAAAATTGTTATAAATAAACCTAAGTACTTCACAGAAAACAACTCAAAATGTTTGGCCTTTCGAGGAAAGTACAAAGGACGATCTGATCTGATTTAAATGTACAAAACTCTACTGGCAGAACATAAGCATTATTAATGCAAAAAAGCAAAGGTCAGAGATCATATAAAGTGTATTTATTGCTGCCTGTTTTTCTCTCAATAGACAGTGTTGGCTGCTATTATCATGGTCAATCTCATGGGGATGTTTAAGCAAATGAGAGACATTCCTGCGTTATGGAGAGCAAGCAAGATTGAACTGGTGAGTGACATGCTTAAAGGTCTCATGAAAATGCATCGCACATTCCTAAACTTTCCACCTTATAAAGTTTATTAATAAGCAAATGTGTTAAGGTTGTTGTTAAGCACATGGTGAAATTTTGTCCTGTTGCTTTTGTTAATGACCGGCATGTTTTCTTCAGGCAATTTGGCTGGTGTCCTTTGTTGCATCAGTTCTTCTGGGTCTGGATTATGGACTGGTTGTGGCCATGGGCTTTGCCTTACTCACAGTTATTTACAGGACACAATGGTAATACACACTGTTATACTGCTGTTATCATGCTAATTGACGCTGAACACATTGTTATCATCTTGTTATAGCATTGTTATTAGCACTGAATATTTTAAATTAAGTTTCTTACCAATTGTTTTTTTATTTAATATTAAAACTTATTTAATAACAAAACTAGATGTAATGTAATTACATCTAGTTTAACTAGTGTAATTTGTTTTATTAGGTGTATGGTTCCTGCAAGCCTTTTTTTCATTATTTTATGTAACATTTATTTGTAGTAATGTGTCATTTGTTGAATGAAATGTCTACTTTAAATCCTTTTATTCTAGCCCAAAAAATGCTCTTCTAGGACAAATCTCAGATACAGGACTGTATTTTGATGTCGATGAGTACGAAGAGGTAACATCTCTGGTTTTGAAGCCACAGACACCCAGTTAGACCAGATTTAATCCAGTGTCCTCTTTCCCACAATCTTTGTCCTCTAATCTGTGCTTTTGCTCTCTTGCTCAAGGCTGAGGAATGCTCAGGGATTAAGATTTTTCAGTCTAATACCTCCATCTACTTTGCAAACAGTGACTTATATGTCAGCGCCCTCAAGGCAAAGGTGAGCACAAATGCTTAATGTTCTGATTAACTTATTTTAGATAGAAAATATTTTGACCTTTTCTCCAAATTTCTGCTTTCCTGTTCTCTCATTATGTTTGATATATCCTACAGTGGAAAAAAGAGGTTCCCGTGAACAGCAGGTGTTGACCTCAGTCAAGTGTGTTTTGCACATAATAGTTTTGTTATTCTGTACCTTCTGTTTTGTGTGACTACAGACTGGAGTTGATCCGGCGAAGCTTCTCGCCACCAGGAAATCACAGCTTAAATATGCGAAAAGAGACACTGAGGAGAGGAACTTAAACCTTGGCTCTCCACCAAAGAAAAATGCAGTTGTTGTATTGGTATGAATCTGTATTCATGTCCTTTTCAATTAAATGTTGACCTTTACAGCATTGTAAAGCATTATGTTTTACAGCATTGCCATTTTTCAGGGCAAATGTCACCTCATATCTATGCATATACAGTACTGTATATGCAAAGCTACCTGAAAAGCTATGTGCATGTTTACCAAGGACAAAAGGGTTTTAACCAAAGGGTGTTCACACAAAATATTTATTTTTTTATATTTATTATATAGTTATTAGAAGTTAATTGATACATAAAATCTATTTATGGCATTCTTTTTGAAAGCATCCCCAGCATTTATAAACAAGTGGCTAAAACTTTTCATAGCACTGTAGCTTTACAGGCAGGTTTCTTCAAGTATCTTGGAGACGCTGCCACAGTTCTTCTGGATTTAGTCTGTCTCAGTTTTTTCTGTTGGTTCATAATGTAATCACAGACAGACTTGATGATGTGAGATCAATCTCTCTGTGGAGCACTGGCTGTTGTAGTTCTTGTGCATTTTTTTGTTATTATAATTAATGGCAAAAAGAATGTTTGAAAATGTAAACTTATAATTCCTACTCACACTACAACAAAAGATATAAATAACCATTTTGGGGTGTGAAAATACTAATGTGCGTAAGACTTTTGCAAAGTACTGTACATCTATTTACTGATTCATAAAGTACAGCACTACTGCTGTAAAGTTTCATATCAGATAATTAACACAATGACTCAAGTCTTTCCCTGTAATGAAGCAGCATTTCCAGTTATGTGTGATACACACTGGGTGTGATGAAATTTTCAGTTGAGGGCTTCTGTAGTTCAGCTGATAGAACATTGTGCTTGCAATGCCAAGGTCAGGGTTCGAATCTCAGGCAATGCACATACTAATAACATGCGGAGTTTGAATGTAATATAAAGTGCTTTGCATCTGATAAATGCATATTTGTAAGTATAAATGTTCCGTGACACAACAACAGGATATGGAGTTAGGCGTCACCCATGAACTGGTGGCTGAGGCGGACAAACAGATGGATGTATATACCAACGGACAGACTGAAGCCCACACAGAGTCTGAGGATGAGGATGATTTTTTTCTGCAGCGCCTGACCCCCGTTCACTCCATCATACTGGACTTTACCCCTGTTAACTTCATTGATTCTGTAGGGGCCAAAGCCATTAAATCAGTAAGTTGACAACCCTTATTCTCAGTAAATGTTCATATCTATGTAAAAACAAGATTTATACATTTAGCTACATGCAGATGTATAAATGCACTGTTATATACCAAAACAGCTTGTTGTTTTTACATAAGGTTGTCATTATTATTAATCATGTTTTCTATTATTTAGCAGATAATAACCCACAAATTGCAGGTTTCATTACTTTATATTGGGTGATACAGGGCAATACTGAGTCATTTAATTTCGTTTTGAAAAGACGTTTTGAAATCATTCTTCTCTTCCCTGCAGGTGATAAAGGAGTATGCAACAGTCGATGTGAATATCCTCCTTGCTGGATGTAGCAGTGAGTGTAATTAATGGAATGAAAATTAGAATAAGAGCCAATGAAATAGCTTGAGAGTTTTCTTCCCTGTGTTGATGCATTACCTTTGGAAACAAGTTGGGGCAGTTAATCGATTATGAATCAAGCCCCCTTTTTAGATTTTTTGTGAACCATGATTTGCTACTTCGTGCTGCTCCTTAGAGGCAGACTGAAGTAGGGAGATGGACAATGTCATTCTAGGGAGCAATTGGACAATTTTTTGGACACATCCATAAAAGTGTCATCAATATTTTCAGTTCGTTTTCCTAAAAAAGGAATATTATCAATTTTAAATGAATATATCTGCTAAAGGATAGAAGGAAAAACTCCAAAATTGATTTCAGGGCGAAACTGTTCAGTGAGAATTCATATGCTAAGTTGCTCTAGGTTAAAAGTTCTTTTCCTCTTGACATGCTTGTGAAACAGCTCCACCTAGAGACGAAACGAATAACCACAAATGATATATCTTTCTCTCATACATGAACAATTCAGATTGAAATTCAGTGCTTTTTACTTTCGTATGTTCTTATGCTTTGCAGGATCGCTTCTTTCTGATCTCAGGACATTACAGTTCTTCAGTGAGCCCGTGACCTCTGACCTTATTTTCCCCACCATTCACGATGCCGTGTTACACTGTCAAAACTGGAAAGACCCGTCCAGCTGTCCCGACAGCCAGTGAACATACAAACCACAATAATTGCACTGCATTTGATTGGGCAATGCTCGAGCGACAGTCGTGTTGGATCGAGTTAACGTGCTGTTACTCCTGTCACTTTACCTTTTGGTTGTCATGGTAACAAAAGGAAACTGGGAAGTTCCAGTGTGATAAGAAGGCCAAAACATTTTAACAATGTTAAATGAACACACATTACATAATGTGAATATACCAGCAAATGTTGGGCTTTACTTCATTGATTTTAGGCTCTACTGCAACTTGTTACTGACAATTACAGAAAACTCTTTTTCCTTCTTTTAAGTGCAATTAGAATAGATGGAAACTTGACTGGTGTTTGTATTTTTGCATTGGTCTAAGGCTTTTATTAACATTCCAGCAAGCTTATTTTTATAAGTTTTAAAATCATGTTTGCTGTTTGTTACCAGAATTTAGTCAAATTGCCAGTTTTATCACAGTATTTCCTTGCGGCAGTTGCAAAGCCACAATTTCTGTGGTGCTGAGTAACTGGTTGTAGTATTCAACATATAAGCAGTTTAATATGCTACATTCTCAGAGCTGATCACAGAATTGCACTGTTGTAACAGCTTTTATTTTATTCTGTATTTTAAATGGGTGTCTCTGCGACACTGTACCTTGTACTGATTTTATTTTTTGTTTTAGCCTTTAGTACTACAAGAATTGTTTTTCCATTCAAACCTATGTGTTATGCTAATAGATAATCAAAGTGGCTTTCAGTTTTTTTGTAATATTTTCTTTTTTGGAACATTAAAGTTATTGATTAATTGAAACAACTGGTTCAATGCAGTCTTGAAAGTTACATTCAGGTGTTGTCGTCTTTGGAGCATTACACTGAAATAGTCTTAATGTGTCCTCAGGCCGAAACTGTCTGGGACATGTTTGATGCTTGGAATTGATCACTTTTATTGCCTGCACAATTAATCATTAACCATTATGGTCACTGAGTTGTTTCTTCTAATATATTTACATGCCATTTTCTTTTCATGGTAATGAGGACCAAAGTTCAAAAATCAACTGCATATAATGTGATGCATTTTGTTGTCTTTTATGCTATTATTGATTTGAGATTTTTGTATAATAAATGCTAAAAATGTCTCTAAATTATTAAATGTTTATTCTTCAAAATGCCTTTGTTTTATTCTGTTCAATATCTTCATTAGTTAATCTGTTAAACCTAAACTAAGAGCGAGCTTTCTGTTGGAGTAGAAATGTGATCTACGTAGTTCATTTAACTAAATATCATGTGGAATGTAAAAATAAACGGTATCAACACAGAGGAAGTGGTATATGGATAATGTTATGTATTACCTGAATGATATCACAGAAATATAACAAGACACGAGAATCTGCTTGAACTATCAGGCAGAAAACAAACACTAAGGGTAATAAACATCAATTTTAGTTATAAGTCATGTAGCGAGGAGTGGCGCTAAACTTGGCGTATGATTTGATGACTTTGTTCACGGCCTCCAGAAAGTCTTTTTCTGTGGCGATTTTTCGACGAGCTCTAATGGCGAACATTCCTGCCTCTGTGCATACGCTGCGAATCTCAGCACCTGGATGGAAAACACAAATCAAATTGTTATTTGCAGCCAAAAAAAAATGTACAAGTTTACCTGCTTGAGTCTGTCAGTAGAACTAGCTGGAACTTACCTGTGCTGTTGGGACAAAGACGTGCTAAAAGCTCAAACCGAATATCTCTTTCAACACTCATAGATCGAGCATGGATCTTAAAGATGTGAGTACGGCCCTGGAAAGAGCACACAATTACAATTAGACTTAATATACCTTCTGATATCACAATGCAACATGAGACGTGACATTTCTTTAGACCCACTGCTGAAACTCAGGATACATTAATAGCTTTCCAAAATGAATACTAGTAGTTAACACTAACATCCAAGTCAGGCAGGCTGAACTCAATTTTTCTGTCCAGTCGACCAGGTCTCATAAGAGCAGGATCCAGTGTGTCTGGTCTGTTGGTTGCCATCAAGACTTTAATGTTTCCTCTGGGATCAAAGCCATCCAGCTGATTAATCAACTCCAGCATAGTTCTCTGAACTTCATTATCACCTCCGGCTCCATCATCAAATCGGGCACCTACAGAACAGCAGCATTACTATAGTGACTCATTATGATTATAGAGTCATTATGAGACTCAAACTTTAAGATTTCAAAGGATTAAACCAAATCTAAAAAAAAATTAAACAAACAAACAAACAAACAAAATCACCTCCAATAGCATCAATTTCATCGAAGAAGATCAGACAGGCTTTCTTAGTTCTCGCCATCTCAAAGAGTTCACGGACCATCCTGGCACCCTAGATTAGGCACAAAAAAATGACAATTGCATTTTATCTCAGTAACTTTATAAAAAAAAAAAAAAACACTGGTCCAAGACACTCACCTCTCCAACATATTTCTGAACCAGCTCTGATCCAATGACCCTGATGAAGCAGGCATCAGTGCGGTTAGCCACAGCTCGGGCACACAGGGTCTTTCCTGTACCAGGAGGTCCAAACAGCAACACACCCTTTGGAGGCTCAATACCCAGGTTCACAAAGCGCTCCGGCTGGAATTAAGACAAAATAATGTAACTCACGTGTCTTCCAACAAGCAAATTGTGCTGTGTATTATTAACAGGAAAGCATTTATAACTTACATGGAGCAGAGGGGTCTCAACAACTTCTCTGAGCTTCTCTATCTGCTCTTTGCATCCTCCAACATCACTATAGGTCACATCAGGCTTCTCCTCCACCTGTTTAGGTTCAGATCAAAGTTATCCATGTAATGTGTCCTTGATTACATCTGGGATGCTAAGCAACTGCAACATTCTTTATTATTAAATGACAAAAAGTCCATATTGCCATGGAAACTGGAGTTATTGCTTACCTGCATCATAGTGACAGTGGGATCAATTTTGGGTGGAAGTGGAATGTGGATCTGATACTTATTCCTGTCAACGCTGTTAATAGATACAAGTTTGTGATGAGAAATTTCTTAGGTGCCCATGAAGTTAAACTGTAATCTGAATAATCCCTTATTGTCTCCTCACCCAACCCTCATTCCTTCTTCAATGTCAGTTGGAGCCACCTGATCGCTCAGGTCCACCACAAATTTTGCGAACTGTTTCACATTAATGATGTACTTCGGATCCTCAGAGTCAGCGTTGATTATCTTGGTGCATCTATGAGCAAATGAAGAAAAAGTTACAAACATATAAACATCCGCATGAAGTCATCAGTTCATACCTGGCCACTTGCAGAGGTTGTTCGCTCTGCAGAGTCTGTTTATCCGCTGCCAGATCCCACAATGCAGGAGGAGCCAGACCTGTATCTGATTCTTTAATACCTGTACCACACAAAAGATGCACCATATCAAGACTGAAACAGCAGTGCACAGTCATCTGAATTAATGAACAGAATTGACTAAATCAGTTCCCATCAAGCTTTAAACACACAATGATGGTGCACTAACCTGTCAGCTCATTTATTTTCTTTAAAAGCGACTGAATATCATCTTCCACTTGTTTAATCTGTCTAGAGTAAGTGCTCTGGCCCTGTTCGCAAACAAATAACCATTGCAATTAATAATTCTCGCACAAAATGCAATGTAATAACGCAGACACTTTTTAGTTAAGCATACTTACATAGGTTTTCAGGAGTGCGATATCCCCTTCATCCAAAGCTGAGGAATAAAACAGAAATCAAGACGAATAAGATCGCATGGCACAAGTTTAGGTCTACTAATGAAGCTTTTTATTGACATATTATACGTACAGTGCGGCTAGATAGCAAAGGCTAACGTGTCCGCTAATCCCTTCAGTTAAAACTACACAAAACGTCTTACAAATAATACCTCGAATTGGTTTGTCTTCCTTATCTTCCTCTTTCACTTTGCGTTGCTCGGTACCTAAATAATCTGGCATGATTGCTTTATTTTCCTCTTTCAGATAAAACTCTGTAGTCACTGTTAAACCGAAATTACGCAGCGGGTTTTCAGACGTGCTTTTAATTTCCGGCTCCGAAAGCCACCGGAAACCGAGCTTACATTTCAAATTAAAAGTCTTCAAACGCAAAGCAACACTTTGGCATGAACGACTTTGGCCAACTTCATGGGTAGGACACGTTGACGGACTTTTAATTTGAAACTTAAGCCCACTTCGAGTCATACACCTTTTGCTTTAAGCAATGTTATTGTTTTCGTTTCGTATATCTTCTACTGAGAGGTTAGTCTGGGGTCTTCAGAGTAAGTTAATTATTTGTTTTGTCTTTCATATAATATCTAAGCCTTTTATGCGTTTGCAGCTACATGCATTCTGTGTTCTGCATTCTGGTTAACTTAATAGCCTATTTTTTGAAAGCATTTTTTACATTTATTTTAATGCATTTGCAGTGCATTTAAATTATAGCTTTACTCGTGTGCATGCGCTCCCTGGAAATCGAACCCACAACCTCTTACGGCGCTAACGCAATGCTCTACCACTGAGCTGCAGGAGAACCCGTATTTGCATTATTAAACCTTGATTGCAGTCGATATTTGTAATATTTGTTAGGAGATATAGTGGTTGAATTGTGTTTTAAACCGTGAACACTGCAGTGAAACAGCCTCAGTCAAAGAGACTCTTAAAATGTTAAATTTGATATTAAAATGAATATCAAAACAGAAAGTTTTAAGCTTTGAAGGTTTTAAGAACTCATTTTGATAATTCATCTCTTTTCTGAAGAATGCATCCATCCCATCAATCCCTTAACTGATCTGTGCTGTCAGGTAAACACACACATCTTACCTTCACATGGTTGTACAGACAACAGCATATATGAACTTAAAGCTATACAGTTTCTTTGTGTTCAGAATGAATGACATGAACCTCAGCCCGGTGGGCATGGACCAGCTCAGTGTGCCCCCTGTGAGTGCCAGTCACCTCGGCCTTCCCACTTCTCCGACCCACAACCCCATCACCACTCCAGGTCAGGACGCAAAGCTTAGATGTATTGTTTGGCATTTGTTCTGTGTTGAATAAGAAGTTTGAAAGGGAAGGAGATAAAACTGTCTGGTATAATTTCAGGCATGCCAGTCGCTATACCCAGCTTGGGCCCGTCGCTTGGACCTCTTCCGTCAGCGCTTTCTCTGATGTTACCCATGGGCCCTTTGGGGGACAGAGGTGTCATGTGTGGCCTTCCAGAGAGAAATTATACATTACCACCTCCCCCATATCCCCACCCAGAGAGCAGCTACTTCAGACATATTCTTCCAGGTAACGTATACAAGATAAGATGTCATTTGTAACCAGTTGTAATTTTTTTAACCCCTCATCCAGACTCTCGGACTGCCCAGACACCACCATATAAATAATGCTTTATTGTCTTAATTACATTTTAACCTGTTTAATCTATTTCTTGGTATATTTTCTAATTAGAAGAAGAAGAATCAGAATCAGAATCAACTTTATTCGCCAAGTGTGCGCAAACACACAAGGAATTTGTTGTGGTTTTACAAGAGCTCTTGGTACATACACACACACATACATATAAATAGACATACATATATGAAAGAGAATATAAGAACATTTAAACATGACTAAGGGAAAGAGAAATAAATAACATATGCATCTGGAATAGAACAGGGGACTTATAAACAGATATGTGCATTTATTACTGTATATAGAACTGTATAAATAAAAAGTATATGTATTTACATTTATAAAAGGTGGTGATATGTTAGCTGTTCAAGCTGGAGATAGCATTGGGGAAAAAACTGTTTTTGTGCCTAGATGTTTTAGTGCGCAGCGATCTGTAACGTCTGCCTGAGGGCAGAAGTGCAAACAGGTTGTGTCCGGGGTGAGAGGGGTCTGTGATGATGTTACCTGCCCGTTTCTTCACTCTGGAGTTGTACAAGTCCTGAAGGTCGGGCAGGTGCACACCAATTATTCTTTCAGCTGTCCTGACAGTCCGTTGCAGTCTTCTTTTATCTGATTTGTTGGCTGACCCAAACCAGACAGTTATAGATGAATTAGTAATGAATAAAAGAAATTAAATCTTGTCTCTGTTTCTTAACCTCTTCTTTAGGTATTTTGTCATATCTGGCAGATCGTCCACCACCACAATACATTCATCCGAGTATTAACATGGATGGAACCCTATCTGTGTCCAGTAACAATCCCTCTGGCCTAGACCCGTACAGTGGCCCAGGTGGTCCTTTAGAACAAGGCCTGGTGACCCTAGACTCACGGCAGGTGGGTGGCCAGGCCGATCTTCACCAGGGAGGGTCTCATGACGTGCAGTTGGACACCACGGGACTAACCATGGAATCACGTGTCAGCAGTCCTATGTCTCCCAATGGAATGGAAGAGGACTTGGCCACCATGGAGGGTGTAGTGGTGGCAGAGACCCAGCAGCAGCTTGGGACCAGACCTCAACCTCATGAAGGGTTGGCAGGTGTGGACTCTTCAGGAGGTGTCTTGCCCCTGCATGGAACAGGTTTGGAGCTGCCAGGGGTGATGGAACAGGACCATATGGGTGGCAGAGTAGGAACCAGCACATCAGGAGTAGCTGGTCCAGGTTCTTTAGGTGAAGCCTTGCACTCTGCTGGAGAACTGAACTCTGGGGTGGTTAGTGTTGTTCTCACTGGAGCCATGGGACTAGAACCTGTCAATGTGTCACCCATCACTGCTGAAGTGTCTCTGGGGCCAGACAATAATCTGGTGCTGGTGAACTCTACATTGCAACTAGAAGATTCAACCTCCAAAAAGGAAAACATGGCCACTGCCTTCAACATTTGTAAGTTTTGAAAGTAATTTTGAGTTGGTTTGGGGCTCCTAACAATGTAATGTGTTTCGCTTTAATTTAATGCATTTTCTTGTCCTCCAGGGTGCACTTTGTGTGAACGGTCTTATCCCTCTGATTGCCCTGAGCATGGACCTGTCACATTTATCCCAGACATGCCCATTCAGAGTAGAGCCCGCCTCTCTCTGCCCCGCCCCCTGTGCCTCAGAATTTCTGTAAATGATGAGCCTATTGGTAAGTAAATCATTGTTTTAAATCAAATATTAGCACACAGAAACATCTGTCATGCTAGTTTTGCATACAGTAAAATGCTAGTAAAATTTAAGCCATTCCGTCAAATTTGGCCATTGTACCATACAATAATTGGCCAAATTGTACCTTTAAAGGTTTGTCCTATGAACTGGCAAAGATTTATAGTGCTTTTGGCACAGTTTTAAAATATAAATATATAATGGTCAACTTCCTTCGGAATTTAAAGCATCTTTTTCAATCAAAATTTTAATCAAATTTTAAAAATTGTAATCAATTTCTGCAAAAAATGGCCAAAATGAAATAATATTTTGTTGTATGGCTGAAGTCATATTTTTTCGTAGGTGTGTTTGCTAGAGAGACCATACCCTCACGGACTTGCTTTGGGCCGATGGTTGGACAGCACTGCAGTAGCGTCGAACTCACAGACTGGTCTGACAAAGATACCCCGCAGATATGGAAGGTTATTATCACATTTGAACATTTAAGTGTTTTAAAATGGTCACAGTTTTAAAATTTACTTATGTAGCATTATGCATACATGTTATGTTATCTTACACAGTTTCTTTACTGTAATGTAGATGTTCCATAATGACATTCAAGAATTCTGTATCGTAACGACAGATGAGCACGAATGCAACTGGATGATGTTTGTACACAAAGCAAGGTAACAACTTCACTTTAGTCTTTCAGAATACACTCTCCCTTTCTAATCTGAATTACCTGAAGTCTGAATGATCTAATCTGAATTAAATCAGAAAGTGAATTAAATCACAGATAACATGTCATGCTTTGTATAAAAGTCATCAGGTCAATTCCATTTGCAGGACTTCAGAGGAGAGGAATCTTGTGGCGTATATTGACAACGGGAAGCTTTATTTCTGCACATCCAGAGAGATTCTGCCAGATCAGGAGCTGCTGTTCTATTACAGCAGGGACTACAGCAGGCAATTAGGTATGACAGTGGATTCCTATATCAAGGCCAAATGTATACAAACATTTTGAACCTGATACCAGGTGTAAACAAGGTCTTGAATTCAGTTTTTTTCAGGATTGTAAATACATGTCATATGTTGTATTCAAGCTATACTGTGTGTCTTAACCTCAGCTTCTGCTCACTAACTGCTAACCAATCATTACTGCTATATAATTATTAATAGCACAAACTATTCATAACTAGCTGCTATTGCTGTGTTATTTCAGGTGTACCGGCAGTGCCAGAGGGTCAGATTTGCCACTGTGGAAAAGAGTGGGCCTCCTACACAGAATTTAAATCTCACTTGAGCAGCCACGTCCAGAGCCACAGCCCTGCCCGGGACCACCCTGCTCACTCTCACTGCCAATCCCAGCCACAGGAAAAAGTGACCAATGAGGCGCCTCGATCCGCCTCCTCCCCGCAATGGCAGTGCCATTCAGACATAAACGAACATTCCGGCAGCAGCGGGCAGACTCAAGGCCGCGAGAGGAAGTTCAAATGCAGCATGTGCACACGAGCGTTCACCACATCCACCAAACTGAATGTGCATTTTATGGGTCACATGGGCATGAGGCCACACAAGTGCAGTTACTGTAGCAAGGCTTTCAGTGACCCCAGCAACCTCAGAAAACACCTGAGAATTCACACAGGTAAAAACATCACATGACTCCTGGTTTTGCTTTCATAGCCAGATTTTACATACACAAACTATGCACCATTATACATTATATATTATATATTACTATATACATTATACATAGTTGCATTTAGTTTAGTCTGCATTAGCGGATATTTTCTGTCCCTTTATCAGGACAGACCTGCTGCAGACAGCTTAATGGGCTGAAGAAGCAAATTCTTGTTGTATGTTATAGTTATATGTTGACATTGCTTAATATTGTTTGTACTTGTTATTTATATAATACAGAAAAAAAACAGAACTGCATATACAATATATGACACAGAAATGGATGTGCAAGCTATAGCATCTTGTTTTGAGCAACTTGCACAATACTCATGATAATGTAAAAGGTTTTTCAGGTTTTCTCAGTGTTATCAGTCAAAAAGCGCATTTAAACTCATTATTGGTCAGAGAGATGCATTGTCATCACATAAATAATGTGGTTTTGTTTATTTTCCTGCAGGCCAGAAGAACTTCAGGTGTACAGTATGTGGGAAGTCATTTACTCAGAAAGCCCATGTGGAATCTCATATGGTCATACACACTGGTGCCAAAAACATTAAGTGTGACCACTGTGACAGGATGTTTGTGCGGAAACAAGACCTCAAGCAGCACATGTATTCACATTCATTGTAAGGCTGGTACATTTAAAACTTTGACTTTTTTATTTTGTGCAATTTTACTATTCAAAACATTCATATTAATCATAATTGGTTAATGTGTAATTAAAGAATGATGCCAGATTAAGTCAGGTTGTACATTATAAGATATTTAAAGTCAGAGCTTAAAATTGGTCTTACTGTAAAAGATTCAATACTGTGTGTTGTTCCAAAATTGGAATAAAATTTGTAATAATTCTTATTATTCTTATTCTTATTATTATATAATAATTCATGTAAAAATGAACTTGCCCTGTCTTTAAAAAGATTTCAGAATATGTCTGAAATGATAATGTAGGGCATAAAAATATACAAATCATTATATACATAAATAAATATCAAATATAAAAAAACAAATAATATAAATCAATAAATATATAAATCAGTTAAGTTTTAATTCTTGTCGAGTAGTTTAATTCTGAATGTTCATATTACAAGTGCATGTATTATATCACATTTCACAAGTGCCATTATTTTCTTATCAGTTCTTTTACTCAACTTGTTCATTTTTCTTTGCTTATCTTTCTCCATTCTAGAGACCGCCAGATAACCTGCCCAAAATGTGACAAACAGTTCCTAAAGACTGACCACCTCAAAAAACATCTAAACTCTCACGAAGGCAAACGGGATTTCATTTGCGAAAAATGCAACAAGGGCTTTCTCACTAAATACCATCTCACACGACACCTTAAAATCTGCAAGGGCCCTAAAACGGTTCGAGGGACAACACGGGGAGAGGATGGGGAAGAGGAAGAGGATGAGGAAGAAGAGAGGGGTGCTGAAGGACAGATCAATCCTGCCAATGAGGAAGAGTGTAGATTAAGCAT
Source organism: Chromobotia macracanthus (assembly GCA_036877525.1). Lineage (NCBI taxonomy): Eukaryota > Metazoa > Chordata > Actinopteri > Cypriniformes > Botiidae > Chromobotia > Chromobotia macracanthus. Next base: position 5,846,295 of record JAZGTH010000012.1, on the reverse strand, counting down.
GGGGGCATATTCTTCAGAAAAAGTTTTGTAACTATTCTTAATGTAATGGGGTGAATCCAAGCATTGTTTAGACTTTATTTGACCTTTTCCTCTTTTTAGTATTGCCAATTTAATGCTTTAAATTCCTGATGCCAAAATTCATATCTATATATCAACTGGCCAACAGATCATACAAATGTAATTAGATTTAAATGAGGAAGTATGAATTATGTTTAGTCAAATGTCACTGCCAAATTGCCATTATTCTTAGTGAAACATTGAAAAGACGAGTATTTATTTACACCAATAGTGTTTCTATTATTTTCTGTTTAATGTGTATGCTGGATTACTTTGTTCACAACAGTCTGTTCTGTACACTTAAATCACTGTTGTATTTATTCTGTAAATAAATCTCTTATTTTTTTAATACTGCTGCAAATAACAGAACTATAGGACTGATCCCATTCTTATAGTCATGAAATTACCTTTACAGTTTGTATGGTAAAAGCAATATATTTCAACATAATTTGATTATATAATAGGACACTTATGTTTCCAATACATATTAAGGACTGCCCTGCCAAACTGAACATAATTGTTTACATATTATGTACTTATGCCTTATGTAATTATCACTCTGCCACAGTTGTGATTATTTCTACATGATAACATTTTTGCCAATTGTCAGTGTGTCTTTTCCTGTCTGTTATATTCTTTTCCTATTTTATAATTACCTTGACGTGATTTGTACATTTTTATATTTTTTATAGAAAGTGAATCTGTGCTAAAAATGGAGATGGCAATTTATAACAGTAAATTAATATGCAAAAGCAGTTCCTGTCCTCAAGTGATAGACTGATTCAGACTAGAGCAATCGAGCGGATCTGCGCCCGATTATATAAAGCGAAACACTCACGATTGGACTTGCATTTCTGCATGCAATTCTGTTTAAGTTTTCCGTTCATCATGGCAAAGTCTGTACAGTTCAACACCGGGCAAATATGCTCGTCGGTCGGGGCACTTGGAAGGTGTGGGGTGCTTATGTTACCTAAGTGCACAAGTGGTGCAAATTGTGCTCTTACAAAGAGTTTTGACTTTGCAAACAGCATGCAAAACATAAAATATAGTTAAGTGCATTTAAAAGACTGTCAGGATGATTGATTGGATTTGCACAGTATAAAATATTCAATTCAATTCAATATAGGCACAAAGCCGTAATGATTAAATGAAATGTTATTTTCGATGTTTATTTTATGATAGTATTGAACTCGCCTAGGTAAATAAACTGCAGTAGTCTAAACGTGGCAGTGAGATGAGTTTATGGTTGCTGTAAGGGCGATTTCTGCTTGCTCACAGTGAGTAAGCGAAGTTACAGATCGATCAACTTTCAATGAGACCTCTATTAGATTAAATCAGATTATCTGATCAAAGAAAACATGGGACAATAGCTTTGTGCGCAAATGTTAGGTGTGTAAAAACTAGTAACTGATAGTGTATTACACACACACACGCACACCTGGAGAAAGGACACACCCAGGGAGCAAATGGGGACAAAGTGACTGCCAGATTGATGAACCACCGGATGAACAAAGCGAATTGTGATTGGTTACTTTACATGTCGGCCAACGGGCTCTTGGGCGGTCCTCAGACAATAAAACCTGCGATAGAGTCCAGATCTGTAGTCAGTCTAAAGGTCTGGATACGAGAGGTTGCTCGTATCCTCTCTCGCCCACCATGGCAACGTCCGTGAAGCTCAACACCGGGGCGAATATGCCCATCGTCGGTCTGGGCACGTGGAAGGTATGGGTGGTTTTCTTCTGTTGCATAAGAGCGGTCGTGTTACATAAGTGCACAAGCGCTGCATGGGGAAGGTTGTGCTGTTTGAAAACTTTGTAAGTTCAATGCATGTATAGTTCAGTGCATGTATAGTTCAATGCACTGTAAGTTAAATGCATGTATAGTTAAGTGCATGTATAGTTCAGTGCATGTATAGTTCAATGCACTGTAAGTTAAATGCATGTATAGTTAAATGCATGTATAGTTCAGTGCGTGTATAGTTCAATGCGTGTATAGTTTAGTGCATGTATAGTTTAATGCACTGTAAGTTAAATGCTTGTATAGTTAAATGCATGTATAGTTAAATGCATGTATAGTTCAATGCATGTATAGTTCAATGCACTGTAAGTTAAATGCATGTATAGTTCAATGCACTGTAAGTTAAATGCATGTATAGTTCAATGCATGTATAGTTCAATGCATGTATAGTTAAATGCATGTATAGTTCGATGCACTGTAAGTTAAATGCATGTATAGTTCAGTGCACTGTAAGTTAAATGCATGTATAGTTCAATGCATGTATAGTTCAATGCATGTATAGTTCAAAGACCGTCAGGATGATCAAATGGATTTGCGCAGTAATTACTGAATAAATGTAAGTGGCGTAGTTATGGGTAAAACGTCGTAAAGATAAACAATAAATAATAAAATGTTATTTTGTTTGTAATGTAAACGCGCTAATAAGTCAGTAAATAAACTGCAATGAGCAATCGATATGATTGCATTTAGAAACAAATGCGGAATAGAAAGTGGGAGTGTAATGAGTTTTATGGTTCCTGTAAGAGTGATGAATTTGTTTGTTCATAGTAAGCAAATTCACAGATATGAATCAGCTTTCAAGAAGACCTTTATTACATAAAAATTAGATAAAGAAGCCAAAGGACAAGAACTTTGGGCGCAAATGTTTGACTCGTGTGCAAAAATTAATAATTGTGATTAGTGCATATATGCACCATTATTTATAAAATACAGAATCTTAATTCTTTGTAAAAAAACAATCAAACGAATACTTAATATTATTATATATTTTCTCCAACTGATATATCAAATGGATTGGAAAATAGCTAATATATTATAATATAAATGTGTAATATACATTATAATAGATCCTATACTTAGTACATAGTAAGTTTTGCTTATGAGAGCTTTTGTTCTGCTCCAGTCTCCTCCAGGTAAAGTGGAAGAGGCGGTTAAAGCAGCCATTGCTGCAGGATACAGACACATTGATGGGGCCTTTGTGTACCAAAATGAAACCGAGGTCGGTGAGGGAATTCAGGCCATGATTAAAGATGGTGTGGTTAAAAGAGAAGAGCTGTTTGTGGTCAGCAAGGTATGTCACATTTACACCAAATGACGATTATAAAAGTTGTAAGGCTGATGAAACATGATGGTAGTTTTGTGATAAAAATATATAAAATTGCATGTGTTTTTGTTTTGACAGCTCTGGTGCACCTTTCACGACAAGTCCCTGGTAAAGGGAGCCTGCCAGAAGACTCTGAGTGACCTGAAGTTGGATTACCTGGATCTTTACCTGGTTCACTGGCCAGGTGGCTTTAAGGTGATTTATTTGTTTGTTTAGATATGTTAGGAGTCTGAGATCTGCTCTTGTGAAATGCATGTTTTGGATGTTGTTTTTAGGCTGGTCCAGAGCTGTTTCCAATAGACAGTGATGGGTTAGTTGTCGGTGACAACACCAATTTCTTGGACACCTGGGAGGTAAGATTTCATCAGCAAGATGGACCAGTGGATTTGATTTAGTCTGTTTGATTTCATTAACATAATACTGCAGTCTTTGTAATTCCAAGATTCTGGCGTTTCCAAAATGCGGGCATTTTCTTTTTAACACTGATGAATTATCTGACACTGAAACATATTTGTTGTTTAGGCCATGGAGGAGTTAGTGGATGCGGGGTTGGTTAAGGCCATTGGTATCTCCAACTTTAATCGAAAACAAATTGAAACTATTCTGAATAAACCAGGACTCAAGTATATACCTGCCAACAATCAGGTCAGTATCATACATTCCTAAAAGGGCCTCAGTGTGGTTTCATTTGACTTACAACATACAACTACAGAGAAGAAACTGCAGCATTAATGGTAAAATATGTTTGAAATTGGGACAGAATAACTGCATGAGTATTCTGAATGTCTCTTTAGATTGAGTGCCATCCATACCTGACTCAGGAGAAACTGATACGCTACTGTCAGTCAAAAAACATTACAGTGACTGCATACAGTCCTCTGGGTTCACCAGACAGACCATGGTAGACGACCTTTCCTGTCTACATGTTTTTTTTTTGTATATGCATATGGTGACTTTAAGCTGCTGCCATGAATACCATTTAGCTTTTTCTTAAACTTAGGGCTAAACCAGAAGATCCCTCCCTGCTTGATGACCCAGATCTCAAAGCCATAGCAGCGAAGCACAAAAAGACCACTGCCCAGGTATGGTGACTGAGACAGCCATTATAGAAAATGCAGAACTTGTTATTGACTCAAAGCATGACATGTTTACTTGACATTAATGTACAGGTCCTGATTCGCTTCCACATTCAGAGGAATGTGATTGTCATTCCCAAGTCTGTTACACCTCAGCGGATTCAAGAGAACTTTCAAGTGAGTCTGTCAGATGCCTTCAGAAGTCATTTGGCCAAAGATTTTAGACACGCGGCCACTGAAGTGAATAAAACTTAGTTAATAAATCTTACAACAGTAAGGAAACCTTACATTTTTAAATGTAACTTCTGTAGAGTGATGTATTTGAGTATAATGATGTAGGCTGGGGATTGGGGATGTCAGTATTTAATTGGATAGCGAAAAGCAGGCCACAATGTTGGTTAGGATAATGTTTTCCCACCCACACATAAAGAGAAAAGTTGTTGCAAGATTTTCTGAAGACATTTGATGTCTTTAATGCGCATGACCAAGGACAATAAACAGTCCAAAAAGATTTTTTCACATCCACAGGTCTTTGATTTTGAACTGAATGATGGGGAAATGAAGACCATCTTGGGCTTCAACAGGAACTTCAGGGTTTGTCCAATGCCTTGGTAAGTACATTGTACTATAAAAACAGAAATGGCAGGAATATTGAGTGACAAATATCTGTATTTCACACATGTTATATAATTATGTAATTAAATTTTATTTTTGTGATTTCTTCCTCATGTCTCACGTAGGGGTGTGAAGCACAAAGATTACCCATTTCATGCTGAATATTGAAAAAAGAGCACACTCAAAACATGCTGTTTGGTCCTGGTATTATTGTTGATTTAATGTCAGTATTTTATGTACTTGTAAAACAATGATTGCTGTTAGTGAAAAAAAGTAAAGCTTGGGTTCATCCCTTGTATGTGCTTTGAAATTTGGAAATTCGAAGCAAGACATTACAGTAACAGCATCATATTTGTCTGTAAATGCATTGAAAATGTGAAATTTAAAAAGACTAGATCTGGCCTGGATCCTCCATTAAATGAGAAGCAACAAACAAAACCATTCATCATCAAGAAATCTTTGAGAATAAAAGCACTTATAAACATTTTATTTAAAAAAAAGTTTTAAATTTTGCACTGGTGGTCAAAACACATGGTGTATGTTTTGACAAGTTATGACTCCTTTTTGTAATTTGTGTGACACCTCTTCAAAACGTGATTAGAAAAGCACTTCTAGTTTATTTACAAAAGAGCAGCTGCTGTTTTGTGTATCAGTTGATGCTTTGGAAATAAATGCCTTAAACAGCGTTCTGTTTCCGTTCAAAGTCCAGATATGAAGACTTTTCATAAGCATTTTTATCAGTTACAGTATCGTTTCTTGCAATCTCTGCTGTGTCATAGACAGACATACTTAATTGATCACAGAAGAGAAATTGAGGAGACTTAATTATAATGACAAAAGTTTGAATGTGGCAAACCCTGTTCATTCAGCCTCAGTATTCTGCATTCAGTGGATAATCCTTTTGATTGAATGCCCTGCAAAAATAAATAATAATATGAATAAAACTAAATTGAATAAAAGCATTCAAAAAGAAATGTTACTGTACTGAACAGCAAAAGGTGAGTACTCACCCCCCAGGTTCCTAGGCCAATACTGCCTCAGCCTTTTTACTTTAAACGGGCTTTTATCCAGGAATGATGGGCCAGGTCTGTCATACAGCCTTTAAAAGGAAGAGAAGCTACTTAGGGCGACATCCCTATGCCCGAAGTGAGCATCCCTATGCCCTACTTTGAAGACCAGAGCCCTTGGTGTGTCCATTTTGGAGGAAAAAACGCAATTGTGTCTAACAATGTGGCGATTTTAAATACACATGGCACAAAAAGCAATGATAAACAAGGTCATTTCTCTGTGTCTCTCGTTTGGCATAAGTTATGGGCCAACACAGACTTTTATTTTGAAATACCGTATGTGCCGTATGCCTGCTTTCCTACTACAAAGTGTGCGAAATCAGTACGCGAAATGAGACGCGCACATCCCATGAGGCCACGGTGACCGAGAAGCCGCCAAATTCAAGAAGGTAAAGGTGAAAAACCTCCGAGTTTATTGACGATCTCATTTCAGAGAAATCTCATTTCATTTATTCAAGCTGTATGAGATGCTGGCACATTTCTGTCACGAGTAGATCATACTTATTGAGTTGAACTCTTGCTGAAATGGAGAAGGTCAGATGTTAAATAGTTTAATGAAATGCAAATATCCATACAAACTACTAACAGTACCGTGGTGCATGAATTCAGATATCAGATCGTCATGGTAGGCAGATACATCATCGTCACAGTTCATTTGTGTGTAGTAAAGGTTATATAGGAGCGCTGTAATGACTGAACTGTCCGCTAGATGTCGCCAGCACGACGGTATTTAATTGTGCTTTGTGTTCACTGCTCACACATGCGTTTTTTTTAACCTTTTTAATATAATAAATTCTTTACGCTGCGTGTTGTAAATAAGGATTTCATTAAGATTTTGTTTTTTTAACGTGTTCAGGTTTTATGGCAAAGTGTTAAATATGACGTCTCATTTCTGTTTGGGGTAATTTGAACGCAGCAAATAAACAATGATGAATATTATATCCACATGGATCTAAGAAACATGTGGCAGAAGTGCACTACAGTGTGTACACTTTTTAGGCATTCTTAATATGTGAAAATACAATATATTATATGATTATATTATTTTTTATAGTGGGGATCTCTACCACACATGATTTAAAATGTAATTTGTATATGATACATTTACTTTAATCCTAAAATTGGGAAGGGACATGTTAAATGTGTATTTTAGCTGTTAAATAGAGAATTTAAGTGTTAAAATGTGTCAGCTGTTGGCGTCGTATATCTCTCTGGTTTTTACAGTAAGGCACGATGCGTCAGTACACAACAAAATGAAATTCTTGCCTTTCTTTGTTTTTTCCTCAAAGAGAAACATAAAATCAATACAGTAGTATTAGAACTCAAGGAAGCAAAGGGCAGATGTTAGTGGGAGGTTGTTTGGAGTCCCTCACTTCATTCACTGTGTAAGTGATTCCAGCTGGGATGGGAGAGACCGCTGTCTGCCCAGCTGCTGTGCACTGACCTTCCACATACAGCAGGAGGGACAGAGTCATTTAGTGATTCACACATGAAAGATTTACTTGCCCGAGTTAGTTTTCAAGAGGAAAATGTGTCAACTCTGCATGTACAGGTTATATGGTTATAAATAAAAATGGACATATATAAAAACAGACAGGTCGAGGTGAATTGTCCTGCATGTGTTTTTTTTCTCGGCTTGATAACTGAAGGCTCCTGGTTTACAGACAATTTTATGAGGCAGGCAGTTGTGTATAAACCCGCTTTATTGTATTTATAAAGATGGGAGAGAGTAATTCTCAGCTCAACTTTGACGTTCATTCTCATCCAGCCTCTGAAAATCAGTGTGATTTGGTTCCAGTTAAGCATCGGAATGTCATATACTAATCAAAGAGCGTAAGAATTTAATTAAATGTATAAGTGCATAGTGAGTTTAATTAAAACGGGAGTGAAAAAAGCCAAAAAAGATAAGTGACAAAATAGGCCATTTAAATATTTGTTCGGTTTAATTTGAAACTTTGGTTTAAGTTTTCTCCCTTTTCAAAACCATGGTAAACACAAGGGCAATGACTTTTCTTTCTCTGTCTGTGTTATCTAATTTCCCCTCTCATCTCAAACAATCAATTACCTGACTGAAGTGAAGCCCTTAATGCCTTTAGCTGGAAATTGCCTTTGCGCCCATGCAAGCCAAATAAACCAGATTAGCCAGTGGTGATTGGATTCCAAAGGGCTGATCTCCTGACTGGGACAAATTTCCTCATCTGCCAAACTTCTGCAGCAGTAAGGAGATCTCTGTGATCGTCTGTGTGAGCTGCTTATGAGTCTCCCTGTTGTCTTTCCTTGATTCACTTATTTTTTCTTATTTTTGGCCCTTTCTTGTTGTTATTTAAATTATTTATTATTAAATTTGAGAATTATGCTAGTAAAATATAACATATTCTGTGCAATTTTTCTAATTTAATAGCCTTTTGTTCTTACAAATTATTTTATGAACAAACACTGATGTGAAAAGTAAAAACAAATAAACAAAAACATACATTTCATAATTTATTAGTATTTGTTATGCTCTGTGCACTAAGCACTCCAAAAGTCCAAAGCCATGGATATTTTTCATATTTATTTGTACTTCATAACATTTGAATTTTAGATCTGCTTTTCTAGATCTTCATTAAGAGTCTTCAGATCTTTCTGATTCAACGCATGTGCCTTTGATTACCTGTACACATGCAGTATGTGATAGCCTGAAACACCTGCAAACAGAATAATGATTTTAATTGGAGATGACATACAAAGATCAAGTGGAAAATAGATTTTTTGGCAACCATTGTGGTCAAGTGTCAATCTGTTTATGTTTACAAGGGCTTCTGGAAACGGCATCAATATGGGTCAGTCGGTACTTGAACACCTGATAAATCACAGCCAGTCACTTCCTGGGGAAAACAATGGATGCCTCTGACACAAACTGTTGCCCTATTTTCATATGTTTGGAGAGCACTCCAACATTATTCAAACAGGTGCGGGACGCTACTGTAAATATCCTCTGTACTAAAAAAATACTTTTTGGAAACTTGTAATATATAAGAGACGTGCTGTTAAGGAAAGCCTCTGAAATGTAGTTTAATGACACTCAAACTAGGGCAGATATTGGCCCCCTTTTTTTTTAAGGAACTCATTTATTCTACAAACATCGAAATAAATACACATGCATTTAAAGGTGGTCCCGTGAGGGCCATTGTCTACATGAGGTGAATGTGACTTTAGTGTTTGGTGGGCTTTGTGATATCTAATAACTCTACTGAGACCATGATAAAGTTTTAATGCATACATAAAGAGCACTGCCTCTGCTTAATGAGCTAATCCGTTTAATCTAACTTCACACCGCCCAAAGAGCAGCTCCCTCCCCTCGGACACGAGACGGCAGCAGGGATATAAATAGACCTTTAATAGATTAATGCACTTGTTATGATTTGTTGCCGCGTCAGGTCAGATCTAGGACCAGAACTAGTGATAAATGGAGTTTTTTCAAACATGTAAAACAATTATCATATAATGGTAGGTTGTGCTCTCTCTGTCTTACTGTCTTTCCCTTTTCTTCTTTCATTTATGAGCTGTCTGACTTGTAGCATAACAGAAAATTTAAAAACATGCATCCTAAATATGCGTACTTCCCTTCTAGTACCCAGAGGATGTACTGAATCTGCTTGGATTCTGAAGTGTGCAACCAGTGGGCATTTGCTTTCCCATAAGGCCATGGGAGCTGTCACATAACTTCAAATAACAGAAAACTGTTTGACTTTAGTTTCTTTTCATTTTCTATAAGTGTCCTTTGTGATTGAATTGTGCTTGTTTAGTGACATCCATGGAAAATTTGGAGATTGTTTTTAGCTTATCATAGGTAAAACAACTTAGAAATCAAAGGAAAAATTCCAACATGGCATGGGTGTACAGTACTAAAGAGCACACTGTATCAGTCAGTTCCATATCGGAGTCAGTGCATACTCTCAAAGTTCAGAAATACAGACACAGTTTGGTCTTTTTTATAACTCGGTTTTCTCACCCATGCCACATGTGTTCCTCTGCTTGTTCTCCTGCCACTTCTCAAGCTGTAATGATGTGACTTTCAAACACTTGACAAGGCTGGGCTTCCAAGAGTTCCACAGCTTTTTGCTGTGTCACTTTAGTGGCCCAGGGTTCTATGTTCAGACAGGAAATTCAGAAATAGCTGGTCTTGCAAACTCATTTGAGCTCTGTTGCCCCCTTAGAGACAAGCTCCCAGGCCTGGAACCAATTAGAGCAGGAGCACTCCCGTCAACAGCCCAAAAGAGGCACCTTCAGTGTGGCGAGTGGGAGAGAGACAGATGCTCCTGTCGTTTTTCTGTAACAGTAATCAACAGCATCTCTGTTTCAAGGTGAGGTGGAAGGCATTTTTGAGTGCCCATGTCATCTCATCTATGTCAGACCATTGTGTCTGTGTGAAGGGATTCATACTACAAGGAACTGAACTGTAAAATCATACTGTTACTTTTAGATCTCAAAATTTCCTCCATATTCTTATCTGAGGATTTCAAAAACCTGAAACATGAACAAGTGTCCGTCTACATTAACACTTCAACAACACCTGTACAGTGTTCAGAAACTTGGCCCACTTGGTCATAATGAGGTAATAAGTAGGACATGAAGTGTGAAAGTCAGCCAAACCGTGTGTTGTTCCTGGCTGTGTGTCACATCTGCTGCTCTATATATCATTCTGAAGGATCCCAACTTTTGGAAAAAAGTGTCTGATGTTCCGGAATTGTTTTAGTGGCACATATTGGTACTAATTCGATTTGAACCTGTCGCAGTGTAACCCAGGTGTTTAAATAGGATAGGACAGAGCAAATTAAAGAAAATGAAAGTAGACAGCAAACACATAGCTGCAGAGAATGCTACATCTAATTTTAAAAGCAAAGAGGGTGTTAACACAGAAGTCTTAAGGGTACAGCAGCACAAAAATAAAAAATGGCTAGTTTAATTGTAAGGGTAAAAGATAGGACGGAAAATGAAAAAAATTAACTGTGACATTTTTGTGCACAAAACTTCATTTACATTAACTTTTTTGTTACTTTGAATTATTTATTAACCAAGATAAAGCTCTGAAAAAATGTCATAATAAAAGTTGATCATTTTTAGAAATAACATTTTAAAAGATTTACGTTTGAAAAATACCTATAGAAGAGGTTTAAATGTCGCATTAAGGGACACAAAAGGAGTGAGAGATCTGATAGACGTCCAAAAACACTGCAAAAGATAAATCTTTATTTCTCCCAGATCGTAACAGTAAAAAGTGCAATCACAACTCAGCTGCCCCCCCACACCTTTAACCCCGTAATAAAAACAAAAGTTAAACAGGTGGACGGCCATATCACATCTTCAACTGAAGTACCAACCACTATCACAGAACCAAGTGCTAGGCATGTACTACAGATTTACCGTAAGGCAACTTATACCATCATAACTTAATACTCCAAAACATAATGTATCTCTTATCCCTCCACAAGGGGAAAACTATTAGATTCACCTTAAATAGTTAAAACAAGATCACAACAATTTCAACTATACACAACACAACTCAGCACAATGCTGTGTGTTATTGCAGGTGAATACTCACAGCCTAACAGTGGCTACTGTTATCTATGTCTAATCTGTTTTGACTCAGTGCACACATTCAACAGATAGAAATAATGTTGCTGTACTTCTACAATAAAGTGACCCTCAGGTATATAACTTGTGTGTCTAGAGATCTACACTTCATAAAGCAAAGCCACTTTAATCATGGTTCATAGGTTAATAAACAACTTTTTTCTAATAGTTTTCCATTATAATGTATTGCTTTCTGTAGAAATTATTATTCCCCACTCAAAGTTTCAGTAGTAACATATATTTCAAGGTGTCCCAATATGGTGATGTAATTTCCTAGAAACAGGATGAGAAAATTCCAAATTGTGTTTAAATCTTGAACCAATTAACTTTGTTGTCATGACAACTTCATATGTATGCCATACTGTAATACTACTGTATATACTGTATTGTTTTGCTATTGGGTCAAATTTAAATCATGGCAGACTGGTAATCGTACTTTCGCTGATGACCTTTTCCATGTAATGTGAGTTCAAACCGAAATGGGGTAACCATGGGGACCACAATAACCAATCATTTTCAGGTACTTCAAACAAAACCAACCATTGGCTTCACAGCAGTGCAAACATGATGTGTTCTAGAGTTACATGAAGTTGAAAGTCTGTTCTCTAGCTTTTGATAAAGTCCCATTCCCTGCATCTAAATCTTAACTTCAAAAATCACAAGGCAAGCTAGTGGGTGTAAAAGTCAACAGTCTTATCAGAGACTGTTTAAAAATAGATGCAGCTGGTAGTAGATGCCAAACAGTCATTTGATTGGTCAGAGAGACTCTTTCCAGCTGTTAATGGTGGATGCTCAATCTCAGCTTCAGCATGTGAAGAACATGTCAGTCAGCACATCTTGCAGGAGGTAGACATCTCGGTCTGAGTCCCAAAATCTCCCATTCTCATTCCCACTGGCTCACACATACTCTGGATCAAAGCTGAATATCTAGAGAAACAGGGAGAGAGACAATTAAGATTAAAATTTAAAAATCCTTTTTATTAAACGCCTACAAATCTGGCTTGGAAATCTGATCAGCATGTTCTTGTTATAAAATTCCTGTTGACACTCTTATCCTTCAGGGAGACTCAGAGATCAGAAATTCTAATAAAAGTTTTAAATGTTCATTATATACAGAACATAATCTATTATTTCATAATTCAGAAACATATGCTCTCCGTCAGTATGATAATCTATAAAGGAAAAACAGGGATTTCCCAGTGGAACAGATGTGTTGATTAAGCCCTTGTGGATGTTATACCATAATCAGACGACAGTTCTGTAGCCATGGGCAAGCCAGAGCATGACTGAGCCCTGCATTCACAAACAATCTCACATCACTTCTCAACCTGTTCACACAGACTTGATTGTTAGTAAGGCCTGATACAGAATCCAGACTGACACAAAACTGAACTCCCAAATGTATACTGTAATCCATTAACTCCATCTTGACTCTGAAAACCTGCATTTCTTTATCATAAATACAGAAGGTTGTGACACAGTTGCAGAACAGTGTAGAAAAAACATACTTGGTTGGGGGAGGCAACCTGGCAATCTTAGCTTGAAGTGTTGCTAAGTAAATGTTGGTAGACCAGAATGAACACTTGACTGTTGTTGCTCTCAGCTTGGGTTGTAACTCTCACAAAGGACATAAACATTTAGATTCCTCTGCCACTCGAATGGAGGGTTGTTTGTCTCATAAATGGCAAGGTCAGATAAAGATGGAACATTTAATCAGCTTGCTCCTTTAAACTATTCCTGTTTGTAATCATGAATGCCTGATTCTTACCCTCCTCTGGATGGGGTCAGAATTTCAGGAATTTAGTCTTGGCAAAAGTTTAGGAATGTCCAAAGCTTTGGCCTACTTTAGAGAAGGGGCCGTCTACACAGTGCTCCATGCTCATTTATAATGCATAACAGAACACTTTTAAGCAATGTAGGCCAGGAGCGCAGACAGGTCCGTTGGTCTTGGAGAACACGCCTCTGAGGAACACACCACCGTTCATGCAGAGTTGAAAAATCTCAGTGTTGAAATAGCACACAGGTCTTTCCCAAAATCCACAGGCACCCTGGAAAATACTTAAAATAGAACACTCTAGATTCAATAAGAACCTAAAAATTAATTAAGCCCTCTCACTAAAGAAAAACTAATAGGAGAGCACTACTCTGAAAGACAGATAGAAGCATCTGGTTGTATTTGTATGTGTGAGAGAAATAAGTTCCTGTCCTCCATCTCAATCTGAGCCAAAACCTCTGGACTGAGACAATAGTGAGTCACTTCACGCTGAGATATTTACACAGGATGAGAAGAACCCTCTGCTAAAAGATCAGTGTGACTGGAGTCCCTTCAAAGCACAACAGCTAAAGGAACATGTGAATTTTAGGAGGTGAAATTCTCAGTAGGAAAAGCAAATTGAATGGCTTTTCATTTAAAACAACGCTCACTGCTAGACTCTATTAGGCGATGAAAATTGAGTGTCGGCTTAGCACAATGTGTCAAATTCTGGGGTTTTCGCACATTCTAATTGGCTTAAAGGCTTGTGTTCAAAGTGGAAATCCAGAATCCTGCTTATAAACGTTGACTGCTGCCTCATTTTTGTTTTATTAATCTCTTGCTAAATATGTAATAATTCAGCAATTCTGATTTTGTCTGTATTTCTTTACAGCCCTTAGACCACACAAAATAGTTCCTATCTTTTGTTTTTCCTGTTTTCAAACCCTGGATCTGTAAAACCAATATTAATTTCATCTGGAACCACAACGGGAAAACTCCAAAAACAGTCAAGCTATTCACGAAAGCTACAGGAACTCACTGTCATCACTCACCATTTGTCGAAAAATTGTGTAATTGCTACCACATGGACGCTCTCTTATACCACTTATGTAACTTTCCAAAGACTTGTATGAGATTCATAAGACTTTAGCAAGAATTTATGGATGAATAGCCTAGTTGGATTCTTGCCAACAATGGAAAACCTGCAGGTAGCCGTACTCCCAACAGGTACGAAAGCGGGCGGTAGCAATGTGGTATGGGCTAAACTCTAAAAGACTGTAAACATCATTCTGGTTACCCCGTGCTGTTTATGATGGAATGTGGTCTGAAGGATATTCAGTTACTGTTGACCCTTCATTGGAAAGTAATGTGACCCTTCAGCACCAAATTTTGTGACACACTGTGAGATAGAAATGTCATGTCTGAGCCTGAGAAATAATGCAGTTACAAATACGTAGGTTGCAGAAGAGGTTGCAGAGATGAAAGCTAGTACATTTTTAAGGAAAAAAAATCACTTATGTTGATGTGGATGATTTTGTTTGGTTAAAGCGGTCAAGGCCGAGTTGGATGTTCCAGCCATAGCTAATGCCATAGCTACACCATGGTAGCAAAAGCATCTTTCTCTATTGTTGACCTTTTTAAAAGTAGCTACTTTCCTCTGTACTGACATTTTTTGAAGGAGGATGGGTCGTAGTTGGCAGAGATACCTTTGAGGTGAATACAAATGCTAACAGACATCTCAAGGTATTATAGACTCCCTTGATTTAGTCTTGGTTGGAAACGTAATAGCAAGTTTTATTTGTGGCAATTATTTAATTCTTGCAAAACGTTAAGATAACCAATTTAGCATTTTTAAGCTCACAATGCATACATTAGGGCTTGGGGATAATCCTTCAGTCTTTTTGAAACAGATTTAAAAAAAAAATCATAAAGCATCAACTAGCAAATAGAGAATCTTGACACAGTAGACAATCTGAAGGAGGGCAGAGGAAGGCTTTAACTTTTAAATTATCTCCTGTCAACAGCATGCAGGTGCAAGACTTTAATTAGCAGCACCTGCACAACACACACAGACACACACACACACACACAAAGATTAACCAGACAGAAGGTGGCAGAACAAAATCACGTTATCTCATGCACATAATAAATTATATTGCATATTTTTATGTTCGCATTTTTGCGATTGTCTTTGAGAGTGATCATTTATCTTTTATGGCTGAAGATTCAATGTAATGATTGTGCATGCAGACATCAGAGAAACTGATTTGCAACCATTTTGAAATGAACCTAATCTCAAGTATGTCAATACTCAATTAACCTTATCCGGTAAGATTCTTGCGGAGTCTGCAGTTGAAAAGCCAGACAAATGTGGTGTAGGCATGCATCCATGTCTTATCTCCAGGCTGTATTTCTCTGGCATCTTCAAAGTGTGAGACACATCATCATCACATTACACGCTAGATTCCACTCGCTTGCCTGCAGACGTTTTGCTCTCAGACTCGGGGCAACATGATGGGACAGGTGTGGAAGGGGAGGGACAAGAATGAGTGAGAAGAAAGCTTATTGGTTCAGTCTGTTTTTCAAACCAACTTATCACGCAGTTTGTCTTAGTTTCAGATGGCATGCCTATTGACTGCCTACAGGCCATCTGCTAATCGCCTGATGTTTGTTGCACAGACGTATTTTGATCTGCTGATCTGATTGGTTGATTGACTGAGTTTACACAATTTCCACAAGTAGGGGTACAAAAAGTTTTCTGCAATTGTACAGTGTACAGTTGTTTGCAGAGTTCAGCGTCATTAATTTTCTCATGTTGTAGTATTTGTTAACTTTACCTATAAGCATCACATAGAAGCTAAATGAACTGTGATTGGTCATTTACATATCAGTCAGGTGCCACTTCCTGTCAGCAGTTCATAGCCAGTTTAAGCTGCAAAAAGCACAGACTGCATGAGACCGTCACATCACCAGCACCAAACATTACGACAACCCTAAAGCATGTCCTGAGATCAGATCTGTCCTGTTGCGTACAGAGTTGCAAAGAGTTTGGTTTGGCATGGGTTCGGATTGGATGCCAAGGATCACTGTGTGAAGGTCATGTCAGGCATCAGCAACATGCAACAGATGGCAGAACAAATGCTACCTCATGCTAAGTCAGATTAGCTATGACAGGCTCATGTGGCCAACACCTGTCATGGGTAGAGGCTGACCCTTTACTCTCATCTGAAACTATTTCTGAGGTGTCTAAATAGTTAAACCAGTGGCGACTCTTATTTGAATGGTTTTAAAGGTCTGGTTCTCTTTTAATAACAACAACATCTTTGCTGTTAGTATTTGTGTTGTGAGAGTATCTTGGTGTACAGCAGATGATGTCTGCTTAAAAATCACAACATGTAGACTATAACTGTCTCCCAGATGTTGAGCAAAGAAGCTCTATAGACATCTGCTACACAGGGTTTACACAGATCACATGCAAAGAAAACAAGAGATAGTTTGTTGCAGTCTGCAGGATAAGTAATGTGTAATTGACATTGACATCAAGACTCTTTAATGAAGTTAAATGAAGTCGTCTGTACACTCTTGTCTTCAGTTAGACTTCTTATCACATTTATTTGGTTGGTTAATGCATGTACCCTAACTGATCCTAAACCCCTTATGATCTGTTTTGCTATTGGAATGGAATCTCCAAATGGAAAGACTATAAAGCCCTGCTGTCTTAAAATGAGAGTTTACAAATGGTATATAGCCTGGTAGACTGAAAATACAATTAAAACAAAATAAGTGTTAAAGTGATTAGTTAAAGTGATAAGTGGTTAAAGTTAATTTAAAAAATGAAACTTCTTCCATCATTTACTCATTTAATCATTCCAAACCTGTATGACCTTTTTGCTTTTGAGGAACACTTGTAACTTTAAAGTATGTTGGTACCCAAAACACATTGGCATCCATTGACTTTCACTGTACGGACTCAAAACCACTGACGCATTCCTCCAAATATTTTCTTTCGTGTTCCACAGAACAAAGTCATGCAGGTTTGGAATGACATGAGGTTGGGTAAATGATGGAAATTTTTTTTTTGGGGTGAAGCATCACTTTAAGTGAACATTTTCAGACTTCAGATTGCATTCAAGCCTCTGCTAAAATATACAGCGTTAACCAATTAAGCTAATGTAGTTTAACAGGTGACCAATTTAAAATAACAATGTAAACCATCTTATTGCTGGTAAGTAGTATAACATTTTCTGCTGTTACCTTAGTACATTTTCTGCTATTTATGGCAGCATAAATGCAATTTACATGTATGCACTTGGCAGATGGTTTCATCCAAAGTAACTGACACTACATTCAAGGTTTATATGTAATTGGAATCAAACCCATGAGTATGACATTGCAACATATGGGGCTAACCTACTCACCAGGCTGTAGAGGTTTGGAAGGTCAGGAGAGTAGGGCTCTGTGCCTCCCCTCTCAAGCTGTGCCTTGGATGGTGGTGACGACTGAGACTCGAACCTATGTTCTGTTCGCCCTCCTGAGCTGCACTGTGCCACTGACTTCTGGCCTGTTTGAGCCACCGACCACCCAGCCCCCATTTTTCCAGGTAGACCCGGCACAGCTCGTAGTTCATAGCAGAGTAGTATAGAAAGTCCAAAGCCAGGAGGACCATGACGAAAAAGCCATAAACCCACACTCCAATGAGGGCGGTGTAATTACTAAAGCAAAATAAGCAAAATAAAGAAAATAAGTTCCTAACACAAGCACAGAAGTGTATTTTCTCTTTAACATTATCAATTATTCTATCCCATGAACCCTAAAACTTCATTTACATTAAATATATTTAGTTTTAAGTCAGGCTATATCAAAGTCAGCCTTCATTTTAAGGGTCCTTTTTCAAAGGGTTTTCCTTTCACCTCCTGTGAGGGCAACAATGTCTTACAGTTAAATTTCTGTAAGTAATTCTACTTCAGTTTTTTGGATCATGGTCAAATAGTTTGGGACACCACCAGAACAAAATGGCTACTGCATTTTTTTGTCCCGGTACTTAATACTCATTGGGCAGTTGCTAATGTTGCATATTCTAATTCACTATTCAGCTAACACGGGACATTCTCAGAACGTTCTCTCTTAGTTATCAATAAATGTTCTTGAAGTAATGTTTGTAGAACTTTTTTTAACATTATATATCATATATAAAAATGTTGTTCTTAAACTAATACAGCATTTAAAAACTGGACCTTTTGAACATTTCTAGAATATTTAAAATAACATTTAGTATTTTTTTGTTACTTAATGGAGACGTTAGGGAAATGTTCTTACAGCCTAAAATTGTTAGCTGGGTAATCACTTTCATATAGAAAAGTAGAGCGAGAAAGAAAAAAAATCTCATTTTGAATGAGACCCAGAAATGTCATTACTAGGGACAATGGGTCTGATTTCCTTCCACTTAACGGAAAAGAGAGGTCAGCGCCCATGCAGTGCTAGTAAAGGGCTGTAATTGCTTTCCACTGCCCTCTAATAGAACCTTGGAAGGATTTTGTGCAGGTCGGGCTGGCAGTGCGTAACTGCAGCGCTGTATGACTCTGCCCAGTGAACAGCCAGCGGTCCAGAGTGCTGCAGTCACACAGAAAGCTCAATTTAAGCTTGAGAGGTGAAATATCATTTTCATGCTTGACCAGGGCCAGGACATGGTGCCAGGCTGCCCTTTATGTCACTGTCCCATTGTGAGGATTAATTGATTTGATTTGGATTTGTGCTGTGATGTTTTTCACATGGATAGATGTCTAGATGTCATGGTTGATTAAAACAACAGGGCTGAAGTTACACTCAGCAAACAGGAAATCACGACTGTACTGTAGGCCAGTGACAGATATTGAGTTTTGTGGACCAGTTTACATGCAAAGATGTTATGAAATAGAATGTCAGAGATAATATTTCATCATCACACAAACGTTGATCCAGAAGCTTAGTTCACTTGGATATAACGAATCAGTAGGATATAGCAAAGACAAAATAGCTCTACAGAGACATTTTAGAAATTGTTCTGCAGGGACAATACAATCATATAGTGATATTTTGCTATTCTTTTTGTCACGATAATGTAAAAATTCTTTCAAATTTGGTATTAAATTTCTTTTAAGTGTAAATTAATTTTCCTGCAATTTTGGATGTAACCAAAATTTAAGATTGGAAGGACCAAATTTAAAAGTTTAAAAATCTATCTTTAAAAATATGAAATAAACTTTTTCCTCTTTAAGGAAGCAGTCCCAATCAACTTCATTGCCAGATATGGCCCTGTTTGAAGTTGTAAAGCAGCTGTGCTTATATTCCAGCTTGTATATGTGGTCTTAAGGGGTTACTATCCCTTTAAATTTGTATTAGCTCTTAAAGTGCTATGTTTTTTGTGCATTCATGCATGTGTGTATCTGCTGTATTATGTGTTAGGGTTTTGTTTTTGTTTCCTGTTGTCATATCTGTGAAGATGGCAGACAAAATGATGCTTGCCACAAAAATATGAGTCCATCTGATTGTTGTATCTTTCTAACAACCCTCTCGCTCAGCTGGAGGGATAAATAAGGCGCAATGATATTCAGAAGGAAGCGCTGCTCTTATGATCCCTTGTCCAGCTCGCTGCTCTGGGGATCGGGAGTAATTTCTCAAACTTTGTTACTTTAAAGGTCTGCTGGTCAAATTTGGACTGCTAGGCTGCTGGTTATTACAGCACAGGAAGGGAATAAACGGCATGGAATATAAGAATCAGAATCTTGTCAGAAGACGGTTTAGACTGCAGTATTCCTGTCATGTGTGGTCCAGACTCTGCAAGCTGAGACCAAATGTGTAGGAAGATGTAATCAATGCCTGTTTATTGAAGTCTGTGCTGGTGGTCAGATTGCACTGTATATCCTTATCCAAATAATTTAAAAGACATGCAGGATATAGTACAAACCAAAAATGCGGAGATATTCTCTAATTAGCAGTGTCAGAGAATTTTCATTCATGTTTTATAAAGTAGGTGGAGAATGTTGCCTGCAGTAGATTACTTTGTACATCCAAGGTCAGTAAAGCCATTACACTGGTGTATAAGAACCATTAATACAGAAATAGCCCAATACTTCAGCAACTGTGTCAGTTTAACAATTTATTCTTGTCTACCTGTTACCTTGTATAGAATTTGTATAGAACAACCCATGTATAGAATTTAACATTTAGATGATTTATCTGTTGGTGAGCCATGAGAACAAAATTCTAGTGGAAGGAGTCACAATCACGTCCAATAAGAAAAATATTTAATGTTTATGGGAAGCAGGATTTTGGCCAATGATACTGTGGGTGGGGCTAACGCATCATGATGCACAGAAAAGGAATCTGAAGGTCAGACAAAATGCCCTGCTCCTTGTTGCAGTTAGCTGGGAAAAAAACTAACATAGAAATGATAGCCAGTTAGAACACGGTGCAAGAGCCAAACAAACGTACAGCATTTTTAGGAGAATAAGGTTTTTGGTATCAAACAGCACATTACTCATTCTTGTGACCAGCCACTTACTTGTGGGCAAATCCATCTGAATTAGTGGTGAGGTTGAGCTGCATCACGCTCTGGAACTCAGTTTCGTTGCAGCAGTACTTGAAGGTCGTATTGTTATGGTGACAGCAGAACATGTAGGTCTTGTTGTCTGACAATCGAGGGCAGTGGAAACCGAAGTGATAGCGCCCCTTGTGGTCGGAGTAAGGCTCACACACTCTGAAATGTGCAGAGAGAGCTGTGAAGAGAAACAAAATTAGGCTAAAGATAAAGCACGTCTTTCACTGATCGACAGAGCTGAGTGATTTCAAACATAATTTGTGATCCAAATCATGGTAGGATAAATTGTAATGCATGCTCAATAGAGATTATTGGGGTGGAACAGAGGAAGTTTAGAAGTGGGAAGAGGGTGCAATTTGGAGAGAGACAGATTTATGGATCAAATCTTTCATATCTGCAATAATCAGAGTTGTGGCAGCTAAACACTACCAAAATAATGACTCATCAATAACTCTCGGAAGTCAGTGATATGGCACATTTCTGCCCCAGCGTTATTAACAGTATAGAGGTGAGAGCTTTTAACATCATAAATGACACAACAAACATGTTTGTCCCACACCGAAACAGACAGCTCCTCATTTTGTGAACTAATTCACTATTGAACAGACCTGCCATCAGTAATTGCTAAGATAATGAAGTTCGTAGAATCTCTGAAACATTCTAATGACTAAGCAATTGATGGAGTGTCTCAGGAAAATTCCTTGCTTTTCATTTTCTTAAACAAAATATCCCAAACAATTCCCCCTTGCTCATCAGAAATGCCCATAGACCCACGCAAAAAGCACAGCTGCTCATCTTTAATGCTTCATATTCAGGTTTATAGAGGAAGAAAGCACCATGCCATCATTTGCATATAGATGAATGCAGTCTGAGAATGCCAGATTGGTAAGTGGAATAGACAGAAACGCTGGAGTCCTCTATCAGGTCGTCTCTTGGATTTGATGAACCTTGCTGTCCGCTTTACAGTTTATTAATATCTGTGATGGAGTTGTTCTTTGCTTGGCGGCCATATTGGCAAAGCACCCTGAGTATTTTCTATGCAGGCATGCAAGCAAAGCTAGCGTGTAACATATGGGGACCAAAATCCAAAACATTAAGATTTAGTTTCAATAATATATTTTCATTTACAGGTATGTACTGATAATAAAATAAGTACAGTTACAGTTTTATAAATTCAGCTTTGTAGGCTCAAAGCATGCCAAAAAGTTGTTTTTAAGCCTGGACCATGTAATGCTCTATGCCAAGTCTCAATTATAAAGATAAGTGTTTTTTGTAACGGAAAGGTGGAGCGTCTATTCCTACTGCAGCCATAATAAAGCTGCACTCATTACCTTTTGCCTCTCTACCGCCATCTCTGTTTAAAACATAAAATTGCAGGTTACATTATATACTGTACATTATGTATGTTGAAGTCAAATGAAGCCAATTTCCCAGGAAATCATTTTCAAAAGCTCATTTTTGTTCATTTTTAACCCTAATAAGATTTTGATTGCAGCTTTAAGACTTGTGATTTCTTTAAAAGGTTCATCATCTTTTATGCTCTCTCTATTTAAACTGTTGAGTACTGTTGTGGGAGAAACACTGTTGAGATTCATTGTTTAAGATATCTCTCATGAAATTGCCTGAGGAGCAACGTCTGGGTTCTCAATAGTTCCCATTCACAGTGCTTGTGCCACACATCTGAATCAACCTCTCATAATGATTGAGCAAAGGAGGAGACCTGGAAAAGACTCACTAGAGCTGGAACAGAACTGAGATCCTTTAACTTTAATTGCATGGAATCAAAGTTGAAAAATAGAGGCAAAAATATTATGACACAGGAAACAATTTAATGTTCGTTGAGTTTGACCTCCTGCTAATGACCCAAACACCCAATTACGTGAGCATGCAGGCATACAAAAAAGCCAGTAATGACTGGAATAAATCAGCGCTGACAGCAGCGTGGGCCAAAGAGCCCTCCAGGACCACCTCTGACCCCATAAACAGCCAAGTATTGAGAGGGAAGTTATTTGGCAGTGCTCAGGCTATGTATCCGTCAAACAAATAAGCAATAAGGCAGGTTTCTCATACTTGGAAGGAAAGAAAATCAGAAAATAAAAAGCTGGGGTGTGAAATGAAAACCACCTGTTGAATATTTTTCCTTTTCTTTTCCACTATGGTAACGAGAGTATTTGAGTGTTTAGATTTTGGTACACCCCATTAGGTTAGGGATTAAAAGCAAGTGTTTCTCTCTCTCTCTCTGTGTGTGTGTGCACGTCTGTGTGAACTCTGTCCAGGTAAACAGACACCTTTCTGATTGCTTTGAAACCCTGATATAAACCCTAAGTATTGCATACACCCTGCAAGCAATAAATCTCTTCTGTGTAAAATTATGAATGTTTTGTTTGCAGCTAGTTGTCCTAACAAGCTGCAAACAAAAAGACTAGTCCAGAAAATATTGGGCTTTTCATGCTTATCAAGCCCAACAAATGTCGCAACAATACTGCATTTACCATAAATGGCCAGGGTTAGGTCTCTTAACCTCAAGCAAAGGCAGATTTTGGTTTGGGTTTAATTCTTCATGAGGCACGGACTAGCTGTGTGGACTTATAAAGGTGAAAGTTCACCTTCTTGTGGGAGTTTTGGCAGATGAAGAGAATCAGCATGTGCTTCCTGGCAAAACTCCTGGAGAAAGCGGATCTACCTGGTTGTGTTTTATAATGATGGTGGATTGTAGCTCACGCTCATTATAGTTACTAGTTACATGACTGCAAAAAACATTCCATGAAAGAAATATTAAATATTCGCAGATGTTTAAAAAGGGCCTTGTCCTGACATGACTTTTGGGAATTGTGTTTGTATGTGTTACAATTAGCATGTCTGTGCTTGTGGTGGAATGGCAGCAGAATGTTTTTTATGAATATAAAACAATTTATGAATATAAAAATAAAAAACACAAATATCATTTTATGAATGATATTGTAAATGTCTCATCACATTTAACCATGAACTTTGTAAAAACAGTGTTTTCTCTATTCCAACGTATTCTCTACTATAAGCTATTAAATATGCTAAATTGTGCTGTGCCATATTTAAATTATTTAATTGGCATGTTTTTAGCACTTTTTTATGCAAATTAGACTTATCATTGAATGGGCAACTTGGTACTAATTTGCCTGGTGCAATTACAATGTGCATTTGGAAAGCAGGTGGTAAGCAGATTTTTTGTTTACTTTTTTAAAGCATAAGGTTTTCAAAAAGTGTTCAAATGACCTATAATCGGACACACATCCAGATGTGCAGTATAGAGCCGATTCACATATATCTGGAACACAATGGTGGAACAATGCTGTACAGAACCAGTATAGTGTGCAGGGGTGGCATCTACCGCATTCGCTGCTTCTAGCACTCAGAATCGCCCTGACAGCTGGGGAATAACGGCATGCAAATTGCGTTCAGCTTGTATTTATTCCATTTTTTGGTGCTGTAACCCGATTTGCATAATTCCTTTAGTGAATCGGTCACTAAAACAAACCTGAACAGCATGTGAAAATAAACAGTGCTATTAGAGAGCACAATTAATTCTTAGTTTATTCACTCTTGAGTAAAGGACTTTACCTTCTCTCCTAATATTTGGTCGAATGAGCAAACAGAACAAAAATGAAAAGTTATTTGTTGAAAGACGCTTTAAATATTTCCTAAAGTGTCTCATCTATTTGTTTATTCTCCTCTTCTCATCTCCTGTTACAACAGCATATTTTTATATTTTTATAAAAAGTCTTTTTTAGACCTTTAATGCTATGGCAGAATAAGGCTGGAGGGTTTTAAACTGCCTGTTTGCCTGATGTGAATTGTGCTTGTAGGTACTGAATGCATCTGAGGACCATTTTCCAAAAGATTTGATTAAATGCTCATAGTCCCTGCTGAACAGATGTAGTTGCAGTTCATTTAGTAAAAAACAGAACCAAAAATAAATCTGTATACCCACAAGTGATAGACACAGAGTGATTTTCTTCTATATTTGGTAGTCAATTTCAGTTTTTTATTTATTTTACAGTACACATTGTTCCAAAGCGTCTTTATAAAACAGAAAAAAATAGCGCCTTAAACCACCCAGTGAGCAACAATGGCTGAGAAAAACTCCATAAGATCTTTAAAAATAAAATGAAGAAACATGGCAAGTCACCAGGAGCTCAGGGTGAGCAACTAAATGCATAGGACATTTACAGTTGAGTTTTCTTCCATGATGGTTAGCAGACCGCGGTTGTTTTTTGAAACTGATCCACAAATGGCTATTTGATGCTTGTCTGACAAATCACTACAGTAGAAAGCTGAATCAGAGCTTTTGCCAAATCAGCTCCTTAAAACTCCAGACTGATTCATGGCTTCTGAGGACACACATTTGACAGACTGGGTGCGACTGTGTTTTTCTTCCCTCTGTAAAACTCAAAGCTTCATGTGAATTCTCAAAACTTCAAGCTTCATAACCCTTTGCGAGACTTAATGCTGCAGTCACTGCAGTCTGTTTGGGATTGTCAGCTGTATTTAATGACAAGTATGACTCAAATTGTTCTGGATGTACAGCAGCAGGAGAAAATCAAATTCTGTCTCTGACCCGTCAACTGAAGTAAAGAAACTCACCATAATCTAATCATAGTGACAGGTAATGTTTATAAATATCAAGATATTGTATTATGTCTTTAAGGGTTTAAAGCTGCATTTCTAGAAACTCCTGTTTAAACTGGAGTCAGTTCACTTTCATAACCAAACTGTGTAAGAACAGACTGTATTTAGTGCTCCAATAAGGACTGACAACCATGGTTTGTTTCTGTTTGTTTCTTTTCCAGTTGTAGACCAAACAATCCCAAAACAGACTACACAATTGCTCAGAATCACTTTGGTAGAACCCTAAATGACTCAAACAATCCACATCTCCTACTCAGTAAGTCCATATTAGGTAGAACTGAGTGATTGTAGTAATTCAGTGGATCACACTGCTACAATGTGGATTTGGTTTACTGCTAATCTGGTTTAACTTTAAGTGAGTGTGTAAAGCCTGAGCTTACCTGCAGTGGAAAGCAGGATAAAGATAACAGCCAGTGTGTTGAAGGACCAGCGGCCGTGCATGGTCATCTCTCTGCCCTCATGAAGACACAGTGGGTGGAGAGAGAATGAGGGGTGAGGGGGGCTTTATCAGTCAATGCACACTCATTGCTCACTTCCTGGTCATAGTTTTTATCCTGCAAGCCCTGAAAGAAAGCACACACAAATGTGTAGGGATGTAAACTTCACAGTTTTCAGAAGAATTTTGACCACACAGAGAGTTTAGAATCAGACTCTATGTTTGTGAATGCTTTATTGTTGTGCTGTTTGAACTTTATAATGCAAACTAAGTAAACTATAGTAAAAGTTGTTTGGATAAACCTTAATGAACCTTAGTCGGAGCAGGGTAAGTACCCTTGATTGTTTTTAATTTTATTTGATGCAAATGAAAAACAGAATATATAAATTCATTCTATAACTTGAAATCCTTGTGAGTGACAATCAGTTGTCATTAGAGCTACGGATTTATACCATGGTCAGAATCCTTCTTTTAAAATGTAAAATGTCTGTAAATGTTCAACCTCTTTATGGAGATCCTGTAACATCAGAGTTGTCCTTTCTTGGCCTACTAGTTAATACCAGAGGAATTTACAGATATGACACAGTTACAGCTGTCCTACAATGACCCGTTCATCATTGTTTTATCACTGTTGAATGGGAATTATGGCAGATTGATGTACATTACAGTAAAAATAGATGAGACATATGATGAGGGAAATTTATGTCAAACATTTACAAAAGATAAGTAGCAGATAATATGCGCTCATGAAGAATAGATGCAACATAATGCAATGGATCACATTAAATGTAATAATTCCTTATTGATGATTCCATCCATGCCTGTCTCTTCACATGCTGTTTTTTTAACAGTGCAATATGATAAAACATCTTCAGTCCCCATAAAACACACCAAATCAAATCTCTCTTCTAATGCCCTTTCAAAGCCACTTTATCCTCCTTAGACTGCCTTTTTTAATAATATTGTGTGTGGAGCTGTGGCCTAGTGGTCAGTGTTTTAGGGGGGCAGCATGGGTTCAAATTCAGCTTGCATAATTTCCTGATACTGTACACTACACTTTTCCTATATCCCCCCCCCCCAATAATAATTAATATATATTTAATAAAAAATAGTTATTCATTCATTAATGGTAATTAATAATCATGTAATTTGTATGTCTATGTATGTAGACATGTCCATGTATGTATGTATGTTTGTATGTCCATGTAACTTTTGCAGTCTAATCAAATAAAGAGCCACAAAAGTAAAAAAAAAAGTTGTTAGAAATTATGGTTAATTCAATTTTTCAGTTCATTTCTTATCGCCTGCCTGTTGTTGTTTTTTTTTTACAATACATTGTGTAATACACATTGGCCAAATTTTGCCAATTTTATACTGTGCAAAGTATGTATTCTGCAGTATATAGTATTGGAAAGTCTTAGCAGAGCAGAACGCATGTTCAATACCATGTTCAATTTTCAAATTCAATTCGGTTGTATTCAATTGTATTTTTTTCCAATGCACATTGTTTGAAAGCAGCTGTACAGAAAAGCATTTCAGTACAATGTTTTCAGCTGTACGTACACAAGATGCCTGTGAACTGCCTTCAGACAGTGAGAGGTGACATACAGTTGACCTTTAAAGGCAATTAACTATTGATTAAATAATACTGCATTACATATTGTATGTACAGTATATATCTAAAGGGCTTAATAAGATCGTGTGCTTGTGTGTGTGTTTGGCTCCTAGCTGAAACTTCTGAGAGATGCATTAGATAAAGCTCTCTCTATCTCTCCGTCTAGATATATTTAAACCATCTATCTTTCTTATCTTTCTCTGTGTTTACACAGCCGTCAGCTGGTCTGTGTTTGGTTTGCAGCTTCACTAACAGCCCTATCGCTGTGAGCTGGCCGTCTGTCATAACACGTCACAATGCCAATCCGCTTCCCTCACCCTCGCAACCCTCTGAATGGCTTGTTGGCAGTCGCAAACACTCCCTCTTGCCAGCCCAAAGGAAAACACAGCACACATACACAAAACACATTTTACATTAACACTTTTGGCAGACAATTTTATACAGAGTGCATTTATGGTGTATGCTTTGTCAGTTTGTGTGTTCCGTGGGAATCGAACCTGTTACTTTGGTATTGCTGGTTCTATGCCAGCAAGAAAAGTAAAGACTGTGCACATTTACACATTCATATTTGCAAGGTAAACTCCGATGAAAGTGAACATGACATGAAAGAAATTCAATTCTACAGTACTGGCAGCCAGGCACCTGTAACAGGGTTTTCTCTACCACAATGTTTCTCAACCAGGGCTCTGGGGTCCACCAGAGGCCCTCAAAAAACTTTCAAGGGGGCTTTAAGATGACTTAAATTAAAAAAACAAGCCTTAAAATAGGCTTAAACAGTAAAACATCAACATATTTCTTTTCTGTTTGGTGATTTTTAAAACGAATATGCATCTTTCTAGTTATACCAAGCTCTAAAATATTTTATTGGGTAGAAATTGAGTGGGGGGACTTCAAAAAGGTTGAGCTCCATTGATCTAGCATAAGGTATGTTTGTATCTACTGCAGAAATAATCTGGGTTAGGCTCTATTGTGATTGTGTCCCGCTTTTTACATTTTACTTCATATCATAACACAGAATCTTCAAAGAAAGCCCTTGAGTATCAGTTAAATATGAATTAGGTAATTGCTGTTTTCTCTTTGCCCTTAGATCAGAATGGAGAAATATTCTAATAAGGAAAGTATCTCTGTTTGTGTTTTTTGTGGATTCTTTAAATATAGAACATAATCAAGGTCTGGGAATACACCAAACATATGCTGCGCTGTTCAAATGGTAACTAACGCTGCACTTTATAGGCTGAAAGCAGAAAACAGAAAACAAAAAACATACGGCGAATAACGCTGTCCTACGCACATGCACCCGGTTTTAATGTTACCGTGGAAACCCAGTGAAAGTGCAATTAACATTAACCTAAACACAAGCTTTATTTGCAGATATGCTGCTCTATGCAGAACACATGAAGCCACAAAAACCTACACATTCCCCAATATATAAAACATACTGACTGTACACATCCCTAACACACAGTACTGTGGTGGTAACATGATACAACACAGTGCCATGGTACTGAATAACTGAAATATTCATATACAGTACAATACTATGGGTTAGACAGTATTACAAAATACAGTAAGTCCAAAAATACCATAATATTACTATGGTACCCTCGAATACTTTTTGTTAGTACAAGCACACAGTGCAAGCAAAACTTGTACACACACACACAAAACGTTGTTTTATTTGGAGAGCATCTTTTAACTTGTGCTACAAGTCCTTGACAAGCACTTTTTTTAATTCTACAGATCTGTCTGTGCGAGTTCTGTTCTGAGGTCCAGAAAAGATACAAGATAGTTATGCACACAGTGTGGAAATATATATACTAAAAATACGCTAACAGATGCCGTTGGTGACAATAAAAAATAAGGATGGCATTGGGGGAAGATTTTGGTGTAAAAATAACAGGTTCCAAGAACACAATGTGTTCCTTAGAGTGTGGATCACTGATTCTGAAACAGAAGCGAGTTGCATATGGCTCTGATTTTCAGACATTTGTGTCTGAGCAGTGCCACTGCTGGCAGTACATCACATATTGCTTCACAGAAGGGAAAGTGTGGGGAACTGTCTTCTCCCAAGGCTACACTACAGAGTGTGTTTATCTATCCCCTCTGGATGAGTGTGTGTTGATGGGTGTATGTGTGTGTGTGAGACAGAGAGAAAGTGAGAGAGAATATAAGGTTTTTGCGTTGCTACGGAAAGATTTTATGACAGTCTGCTCGCTGAAGTCATCGCTCCTCTCCAAAGATCAATTAATATTTATGTTTGTATGCTCTGTAGTCATCCACGTACCTTTTCTCTCCCATTGTTGAATGATAGAGTAGCAACTCACTAATTGTTCGCAAACGTACGATTGCTTGTTAATTTTTTATCACAGAAAGCTTTGTACGCTAATGTCAGTTCAGAAGAAAACAATGCTACTTCGCAGGATGAAACATCATCCTCTGGGACCTAACGCAGTTGTATAAACAAGTCTGTTAGAGTTCTTTTGGTCACAAGGGAAGTTTTTTGACAGAATTAGGTAGATCTAGGAAGGTCTATAATAGTAAAAATAATCTGGAGAGAGCTTTCCTCTAGCTTTCCTATTCATCTCAATGGCAGATGCTCAGCAGGCGCATGACCCCTGAAGAAAATAACCAATGTTCCATCTTTGAACATGGACGTTCAGTTCTGGGCAAACTTGTTTTTTTGGAGTCAAACACCTGAACCAAAAACAGCATGAGATTAATAACTGTGGAGCTGCATTGCAATGCACCTAATGCCAGTGCTGATTGGCTAATGGCACCACAATAACTTGCCCATGTCCCAAGCCCTCCATCAGAAACTTCCCTGATATGTTCTAAGTGCCTTCAAAAACATTGCAAAATATATGGTATTTATGTGTTGCTTGCAAAAAAATGTTTTTGTAAGTTCATACTTACAGTACTATAGGGTGGTTCATGTAAATTGGGCCACAGTTACTGGACATTAAGATGTCCAGAAGTGGTCCAATATATCTGAATTCACCCAACTTTTGAATTGCTGCCAATGGAGAAATATGCTTTTGCCTGCAGAATGGTGCAGTTATGCGATTTACCAGCATGTTATGCAGCCAAACCTTGAGCCCTTGGAGAGCTGGTGACCTGCCCCTCACACACTGGACAGATTTTAGTAAGACTCCCCCTGAAAGACAAATGAATGTGCTAGGCAATATGCCTGTGTGTAAAAGCCAGTCACTGTATCATAAATTTGGATCATTTTGCTCATTAAATCCGACTGATATTCCCTAAGGTTCCTCAAACACGCACAAAAGTTGGGGCTGGCATGGAGAACAGGGACG
Organism: Chromobotia macracanthus; assembly: GCA_036877525.1. NCBI lineage: Eukaryota > Metazoa > Chordata > Actinopteri > Cypriniformes > Botiidae > Chromobotia > Chromobotia macracanthus. Next base: position 5,815,387 of record JAZGTH010000012.1, on the reverse strand, counting down.
ACTCCTTACAAAGAGCCCAAATGCTCATTGCACCAAGCATGCTATTCAGATTCAAAAGCACTGCAGGGCCAAATGCAAATTGTCTCTGAATTTCAATAACTTCCCTCAGTTATTGGTCTTTTCCGGTCCTTCCGCATGACTAGACAATCTGTGCACTGCAAAACTTATTCTTCTTCAGAACATGTACAGTAACTCTACCGTGAATTAGACAGAGTCAGACAGCCTCTTCATCCACAGCGACTGTGAATCTGTGAGTGTGTGCAAATGAACCTACATTGTTTGTCCAGGATGTCACGATTTGTGCCAAAGGATTTGGTGTTGCTTTCATGCCTTTGGCAGTACGGAAGAAAATATGCAAAATATACATCTAGTGTATGAGACGTAGCTAAGGGTTTATCTAGGGTTTAGCTAAAGTTCTCTTAAAGAAATAACGCTGAAGCTGATAAGGAAGAGTTAATTAAGATAACGTGAACTTGTGTCATAAGCACTGCAGTTCATGGTATTGTACATTCTGTTCCCTGCTCGTCCCCATAGTTACTGTACAACCAAAACTCTCAACCTACAATAACAATAGCTGATCTAATACTTGTAATCTACAATAAGAAAGAATAGCAATGCAAATAAGTTTCAGTTTATTATCAGTTTACAGGCATAGTTGTGTTCTTAAAATCTGCCTCTTCCTGGGAAAATCCCTCCACTCTACAGTAGACCACTCTCCCTCATTGACACTATAAACACTGCTAGACCAAACTCAAGCTAGGTTGCAGGTTTAAACCTTGTGGAATTTGACTTTTTTGTTAAATAAACCATTTGTAATTGCATTTATTTGTCAGTATATGCCAGTAGTAGTGTCGTATCTGACTTCATACTACCAAATAAACTATATTTGCTGACCAGAGCAATGGATAACACTTTATAGAACTATTATAAAGGAAAGTGAAATTACCTCTGTTATGTTACTGCAGCCACTTTTTCAAAGAGATATTACATAATCACAGATATGAAAAGGGATTGATATGAAAGACTGACTGAGGCCCTCCTAATAGGGTCTATCAAATTCTAAGCTCTGGAGCACTGCTTGTAAATGGCCACTTTCTGTATTTTCTTCTTGGAAATTGGTAATTTTGTTCATTTATTTTTGAATTGTAGGGTATGAATGCATTAACTGTCTGTTAAATGAGAGATCAACACCCACGGATAGCTTTTATATCATCTGTTTGTCTGTCCATTTATGCCTAATTCTCTCTCTCACTCTGCTTTTGTTGTCAGCTCACTAAAGAACCTTTCATGGCTCTTCTGTGTCAGTTTATCCCGGTAATGCGAGAATAATGGAGAAAGGCTTATTCATTACACGCATTAACAGTTATTGTCTTTAAACATCTGAGAAACATCTGTGTGTAAACTCACATCATCGACACCTCACAATGAGCCAGAGGGGAAACCTACCTGTGGCATAATCAACTGTAATCATCGTCTTCAGCAGCATCATTTTTATCAGGCATGACTGTGCCACCCGTACCTTGCTGTTGGAAGCCAAAGCATCAGGTATCATAGAAGCACCGTCTCCTGGTGGGTCTCATACGTTTGAGGTGTTGTGTCTTCTGACGCATGCATTCAAAGCAAACCGGCTAGAGGCATCCAGAATGGGTTGTTTTTAATTGAGAGAGAAGTATCTCTTTTGCTCTATCTGGCTTTGTCTCTCTCTCTCTCTCTCTCTCTCTCTCTCTCTGCTAAAGGCAGATAACCAATGCTGCTGGGGCCAAAGCGACTGAAATATGGCCCTCATTAATACCAGCGCCTTTGTTCTCCTCCTAAATGTATTTCTCACCTACGAAATGACGCGTTGAGGCTAAAATTAGCAGCCTAAATTTGGCTTCCCATTCAGAGAGACCATTTTCCGGACTGTGTTTCCGAAAGGACTAAGACTAAATAAATATACCAGATGACAAATGAATTTAATCATTGGGAGGGAAGCAAATCAGAAAGTCTTTAAGACCATGCTGCTTGACTGGGTAGTAATGTGTCTGTTTCATTCACAAAAAAGAACTATAATGGCCCTAAGGGAGAGATGCAGTAGCTGAGATTCATAGAGGTCAAGTGTTCTTACTGTGATGTGAATGATTAAATATTCTTTTGGTTGTAAAAGTCATCTAGGAAAAAGTATTAAGTTAATAATACCCAGAGATGCCCTCATACAATGCTTAAACAAGTCAGCTTAAACTAAAGCTGAGACATTAGACATGTTTAAATCTAGCTGTGAGAGAATTCTGACAGCTCACAGTGGCGATCCAAAGAAGCCAGCTTGAGGACTCCAAAATCACTCATCACTGGTCAGCTGAGGACGTTTTGATAAACAGAAGTATGCCTGCGTATAACAACTGACACCCAAAGCACTCACAGAGATAAAAGGAACACGCACTTATATAGACACATGCATTATATATATATATATATATATATTTATATAAATATAAATTGGGAACACAATTAGAAGTCGTTCCTTATCTCTTGGAAAACACACACAAACTTACGCACAAGCCCTGCTCTCCACGCTCCTGTTTCCAAGTTACCACTGTGTCTCCTGACGTTCCCTCTTCACTCCTGAGCAGTAGGAAAATTCAGCCACTACCTTATTCATTAATGTCACACAAACTCACAATCAACAGCATCTCTCACAGGTTCTCACATCATTAGCTGGTCCTTTCCCACCTGTCTTATTATCTGAGGCTTAAAGATTAGACGTTTTCAAGTCATTTGACAGCATGTATCCACAACAGCAGTCCCAGAACACTCAACAATAGCCGCCTATGTGAGCACCATACTGTGAATTCCAGTCACCCAAGTAAGCTTGGAAATTTCAATAACACTGCAACTCGGGTGCGAGTATAGCAAACCCAGTTAGACAACTTAAGCGCATGAGAGTTGAGCAGTGAATAAGGCTGTGCTTGCGAACAAGTGAAAAACAAAAGAAAACCACATTTAATGTTAATGAGAAACGGGGAATCGTTCTTACCTCTTTATTTTCTCAGTTTGTCTAATGTTGCAGCATGTTGAATTAGTTTCTCATTAAGCGCTGACAGAGCACACAGCCAGCACGCAGGTACACACACATCCCGCTGTTCCAGTGAGCGTGTGGTCACAGACTGTTGTGTAAGTGCAGATGAGCGGAGGTGAAGAGGAGGGGAAACACACACTTCTGCCCTCTTCCTTCCACGCGCTGTATGCCTGCACTTCAACTGCACGCAGACAGAGAGAGAGTGAGAGAGTAAGAGAGAGAGAGAGAGAGAGAAGGATGGGAGGGAGATAGTGTGTGTGTGTGGATCAGGTTTTGCCTATAATATTGTGGGTACTTAATGTCCCTACATAGGTAGTATAACCTGCTATCACCTGCACTGTAGGGAACAATAAGAAAAATGGCTTAACATACATTAAATAAAGTCTTAGCTCACCTATTATGTGAATAGTATGTCCCTTTAATAAATATTTGCTCAGTCCAAAACCCCAGAAGTCTATGAAAAGTCCCCACCACAATAGAAAACAAACATGTGAGGCCAAGCAGAATTTCTGTGTGTATTCTCTATGAGTGCCGTAAGTATTTGTGAGTGGGTAAATGCTGCTAAATTTGTGTGTTTGAGTAGGTGAGTTCTGCCAACATGTTGCGGATATGCTGGATATAGTCCAGCAGTTGAAGGCACAAGGTCAGTATTGGCTCACTAATGAGGGATGGTCTGGAGTTTGGTTCTGACAGCTGGCTTGAGCTAAATCATCCAGTCTTTCTTTTTTCTCTCTCCCTCCAACTCTCACATGCATTCATCCTTTTCTGAGTAGTTCAGATCAGCCCTTCCATGCATGAGGGCCTCCTCTTTCTAATAGAAAATGAGAGAGAAAGAGATGGAAAGGGAGAATCAGAAAGAGCCAGATGGAGTGAGAGAGATGCAAACAGACTTGACCTCTTCATAATGACCATACTGCTTCATACCAACATCAATAAACTATAAAGGGCAGAACAATAACTACTATAAGGATCTTAAATATTTCGGAATATGTCCTTACACATCTTTTCTTATTACCTGACAGTTTTCTCCTCATTGCCAGGTTGAAGATTCTCCTATGAGCTGCTTATAATGCCATCCCACAAATGGAGAAACTTATGTTTCTCATTAACCCAATAAAAGAAAGGAACACCATGCATAAATAAATATTCATTCACAGATACTAGGGGAGCAGTCCAGGAATTATCGCAACACAAAGACACCTGTTTTAGTGCTTGTGAAGTTAGTCCATAAAACAAGGAACAAACTGATACTTTATTTCCTTTAAGAGTAGAAAACAATTCCTGTTTTTAATTTTTTGTACTTTTATGAGCAAATAAATACTAGAATTATAGCTACCAATCAGTATGTCAGTATTACAAAAAATAACAGAGAGTCATGAATGAGAAAACACTGAATATTTTGTGTTGGGAGAGTATGTGTTTTCCAAAGACTCATTCACGAACTAACCCCCCCCCACACACACACACACATTTGCAGAAGGCTTTGCTGCTGCAATACACAGTGCTGCATCAAGCACCTGAAGAAGGACAGCTGTATTATGACACCCCTCTGCAGTCTAGATGACACACACATGCACACAAACATGCCCTAACACACGCATACACATGCACACACATACTAAACTTTTACATAAGTGTGTGTCCTGTCCTCCCTCTCTCTCCATCCCACATCATGTCCACCTTTAATGACTTACATTTGTCAGCAGTTAATATCTCTCTCTTCTATCTCTTTCACATGCACATTAGCGACCACACATTCACTTTAAAACTCTGCCACAACTGGGCATGCTTGGTTTTGCTGAGTTTTTTTTGGTATGAAATTACAAAGATGCACAAATGCGCGTCTGTCACAGTCTGGGGAATTCTTGATTAGGTTTAGCTGCATTGCTGTGCTGAAAAAACTTTGGAAAAGAAAAAACATGACAGATGAATGTTACTCGGATGGGATTCATTTCCTCTGAGGAGGTTCAGTAAATTTCTCTTTCACATACATGCTTTGTGGTTTTAATCATAACCAAATCTAACATGTCAGTGTTTTTCTTGCACAACAGCTGTAAAAATTGCAGAACAAATTACCTGCTGTTTTTCGGGAAACTAAGGGATCCTTTGAGAAATATAATCCCTTTGGATCAGAATGTCTGTGATTGCAATACTCTATTTTTTTCACATAGCGTCTCCTCATTTAGTTTGACCCTCACTGAATACTGTAACTAAAGCTACATTTCTTGTTGTGCTGCCTAGTGCGCCGTCATTATAGATCTAGAGATATTTCCTTGCTGGGTAAAAGTTGGTAGTTTAAGTATTGCTGGTTTTAAATGACACAAAAAGAGAATTAAATCAATAAGAACTGAATAATAACAGAACTCACAAATCAATGCATGGAATCACAGATGACCTGTGTTAATGATTATAATTTATTGTAACTATTCCCATCTAGACACATGTGCGTGAGTGCTGTAGACAGACACACACATCATTATTTTATGAAGGAGTCTAGCTTTTGTTTCACAGCTGGCAGGTGTGACAGGCTTGTGATCACTGAGTCTGTTTTTGTTGACCAGAGTGACAAAAATGACAAAACAAGGTCTGGAGAAATAATGAATGGTTGAGCAAGATGCAATACAGAATATGAGGGAAAAAAAACATAAGTCCATGAAAATACAACAACAATCTGATCCTGCACAACCTTTACCTTCTGTGCCACTAGCACAGTTATGTTGTAACGTATATGTGATTTGTGGTATTTATGTGTCACTGATTGTAGTTTGACAAACTTTAAATTGTTGTTAAAGAAAGGTTTGAACACTCACTACTCTAAACTTTGTACACATTATATAGACTGTATCTGCTTGCAAGAAGATACTTTTAAGAATTCCCTGCCCAAAATCATCACAAAGAGTGAACGATAGAAGACGTGGTAATTGGATGGAGATTGACAGAGAAAGATGATGAGACAGAAAGAAAAAAGAGAAGATGAAAGACTAGAGTTGAAACCTGAGGGAGGGATTTGTTTCTGCTAAAGTTTGTCAGGTGAAATACAGTGAAGCAGAGACCTCTTCCTCGCCTTCCTGCTGGTGTCACTGGCTTTCATCAACATCACCTGCTGCCTGGATAAACATACAGAGAGAGAAAGAAAAAGAAAAGAACTAGTGAGAACAAGTAAAAGCATAAACTTATAAAGGCACAGTTTGAGAAGATTGACAGATGGGCGATTACAACAGCAAAGCCTTAATGTTTGCCACATACCTCAATGTTAAAATGTACACAATGTATTTTTATGGACCTATTAACAAATGGAATGGAGTTCGTGTAACGCCAAAGCGTAACAGTTATATATTTGTTTGGTGAAATAAACTCTCCGTTTAGGCCTAGAGCACATTATCATAAAATTTGTCTTAATAATTATTTAAAATAGAGAGATGAGCTTTTGGGACATTTCAGATGAATATGCCTTAAGGGTAAAAGTCAATGATCAGAGTACATATTCTGTTCGTCTAATCACACAGAGTAAACAAACAAGCAGCACATTTTCTGCTCTCCAAAGAGCTGCTAATTATAGGTAAATCAATCTGTACTGTGTAAACCCCTTCACTGACAGAGCATCAGTTTAATCTACAGCACCTTTTAGCACATTTGTGGCTGAGTACAGTTTACAGGCTTGTAAATGTGAAACTGTTTCATTTCGCCATGTGGAATGTTTCTTGAAATTATTTATAATTATTGTTGTGTCAGAATTCTGTTTGTCTCCAATGCATCACTTTATAAAGACTGAGTTTACAGAGTCACCTGGTTGATCTCAACAACAGAGGAGAAAGCAAAGACTTTCCTTCCAAAGACACTTACTGAAGCCTGTGTTAACTGTCCTATAATAAGAGCAAAGTGACATAAGAATAAATGTGAGCCACAAGGAGCGTTTATACAAAGCATGACCAATAAATAATAAAGGCCTTTGGGCAAGGTAAATGATGCTCTGGGGAGAACAGCTATATAGTTCATATAATAGCACTATAACTAGCACATTTACTTTGGGAAGCTCTTAAAGGGACAGTAAGAAACCAGCTCCCATCATGTGACAGTGCAGTGTGATTTACATGATGTTAAATCATTAGTTATGGTTCTTGATGCTGATTGGTCAATGGATGTGTTCTGTTACTGTTATATGTTCAAATGGAAGAATGGTATTTAATGATTATACTTAAAGAAATAACATTTTAACAAACATTTAATTAAAAACACACATTACAACACAAAAGCCTGTCTGCTGTAGATCACTACATTGGTCATTCTTATATTAATGCAATATACTGACATTGGTCCATCATACAGAAAGTTTGGCACATCACTTCTATAATCTAAACACTTCTTATTCCAGACCTCAATTAACCCAGAACACCAGGCAGTACTCAGTGAACTTAGCATGATGATGAAGTCTTTAGATCGATAGCGCACAAGGTCAGAGTTTAGTCAAAGCAGTGTGTTTAATTAGAAGTGGAAAGAGCCTCCCACTGATATTATCTAGAAATGTTTGGAGATGGCAAGCATTGTCATCGCTGCTGTGTTGCCATGGTGATGCAAACCCAGCTGGTTTCTGGGAAATTTTCATTTGAAGGATTGACTGAGGGTTAGTGTCTCTTTACAATCTGTCCTCCAGTGGCACAGACTGGGCAACAGAACATCTCCAGTCCTTATATTAACTCTGACATTTTCAAGAAAATCAGCAGATTTGCACTTTATAAAGAAAAGTTTACTTCAGCCCATCATCTGGTGCCATATTTGTGTTAAGAAGGTATGGCAGATGGAAGGATTTTTATTGAATAACAAAAATTGTTCATTTGAGTCATATAGACTATTTTTCTGATACTTTACTGGTGCTTTTTTATTGCCCTTTTCTAGAATTTGGCAGATGCAGTTTTTGTGAACTGTCCTGTTAGTTTCAAATTAGTTTCATGATCCTTAAAAAAATATTTGTTTTATGACAAAAGCGGGAGCATGTGGGTTTAGAACGACATGAGTAAACGAGTAAAAAGGTGAGTAAATAAAGACAGATGTTGTTTTAGTTTACTGTCCCTTTAATAGAAACTGTATGACGGATTCTAAATTAGAACTGGGGTTGTGTTGTGCATTTATCTAACGTAATACATTTTCCATGCGTTCTCTTATATAATGACTAGTTTCATTTATGTCATTCAGAACTTCACAGAGGAACTGATTGTAATGTAACATTGAATCTAAGGGGAAGGAGAAGAGAGAAATAAATGAATGGAAGAGCATAAAGGATGTGTGGGTGGGAGGATAAGATCTATTTTGGTTCTGTTTTTTTCCACTACAGCTACAAACCATTACAGCTGGAGTCTTTGAGCAGACTACCTTTAAAGAGACAGATGTATAGTGCTTTTCTCAGGCTCATACACAGTACCACAGGTTGTGCCTGTTCCTGGTAACTATGGAAATGCTTTTTTTGCTAAACAGTAGAATTAATAACATCACTCCTGAAAATCAGTTTAGTCAAGGGGTCTTTGCTTGTTTGAGCTGGTCTTTCATTCTGGCAAAGCCGGTCTTTAGCTGGTCCATATGGTCTTCTATTTTGTTTAGTTGGTTGGTTAGCTGCTTTCTCAGACTGACCAGTGCACAAAACCATTTAAAACCAGCAAATCAGCCTAACTAGTTTGAACAATTTACAAGCAAACTGCTTTTTTCATCCAGGATCTTATTTATAAATTCGATTTTATTTATAAGGCATTTATGATTGAACATCAAATTTTAAACCACATGTAATTACATCTCTTTCTATGTCTCCTTGTCCACATCTGCTGCATGGTTCCTCTGCAAGGTCATCTAGGCAGGGAGAATCCCTGGTGACATGTCCTCCAAGGACAATCTGTAAAAATAGGTACGTCACCCCAGGCTGTAGAGCTGCTGGGCCTCGGTCCAGACCTGCTTGACAACTGAAGGCAACAGTCACCCTCCAACACACTTGAGAAAGTGACATTGGTGTGCTGTGATTTTGACTCTGGCATAGAAATTGATTTAAGGATTATTTATACCTGCAGGAAGATCACTGATGAATATGTGCAGATCTTTCGGTAAAGATATTACAACCACTCATGTGTGACGAAAAAGATGAGCAGTAGATTGAAATGGATGAAATGTTTTGGCCAAATAGAGTTATTTATTTATTTATTTTAAAAAGTATATTTTATAGGTCCAACTTAAGTCTATTAGATATTTGGAGCTTACTGCTATGCTGCTGTCTTTCATAGAAAAGTTCATGAGACAATAAAAATATTTATAAGATTAACATTCGTACATGTGGTACAAAAAACATTCACGTTGAGTTTGTTATTATTCTTATTAATATTATGTATTATATAAATATAGGTTCTGTAATCTGATTGGACATTGATTGGGCAGTGTTCCATGAGTTCTGGTATTTAGTATAACAGCACAGGTGCTTTTTTACCACTCCTCAATATTGCTCCTGCAGTTGTGATATTGCTTAACAATGCCAGAAAATTCAGTATTTGTCTATCAGTATTATTTTTTGGTTAAATGTCTATGTTCATGGTCAGCGTGTCTTTTCAAATGTCTGCTTCTTACTCTGCAAAGTTGACAGAATGTAGCTGTTACCATGGAGATGCATCTGCTCTGTAAGATGGGCCTTAGGAGTAGAGAGGATTTCCATCAAATGATTTTCTCTTATTTTTCATTAGTGCTGATTGCATTTGGATAGACTCATTTAGGATCTTATTAGAGTGAAGCTTGATGAAAATCAAGAAATGTAACGACATTATGACCCAAACATTTGACTGTGTCTGGGTCATCAGTCATCTCCTAAAACTCTGTGTCTGGAAATATACAATTGATAATCTTACTGGTATGGCTTGTCAAAATGTATTGTTATCAGAACAACCTAAAATGCTCAATTATAACAGTTCTCTCGAGTCCCATAGACCCTCAGTGTTTTTCTTCTAAGAAGTTGCTTGTGGGCAGTAGAAGTGTCACACTGTCTTTGAAAAGCAGTAATGATCTAGATTTGCATTTCCTAAAGGCAGTGTTCTGGTAAGATTAGATTTGAGGCTTAAGTCGTTTCAGAGGCATTTTGATCTTGTCATGATGCTTGGTGCGCTTCTCGTTTATAATTCAGCTGCACAAAAGAATCAACACCTATTAACTGTAAAGGTGACATATAAAAATGTCTAAATATATCCAGGGAAGGCAGGACCACAATTCGGTATTCAAATAAATGCAGGTATGTTATGTGGTTTAATCTGAATTAATTGCAGAGGTTTAAAAGCATAGTGCACCCAAAATAATCAGCTTAACAAAAAAACTTTTACTTTTAGTTCCTCACACAAAATATCATACAGCTTCAAAAGACGTATGCATATGTAGTGCATAGACTACTTATAAGCTTTTTTTGTCCTTTGTCCCCAATGACAGATTTTTAATTTATGGTTGAACTGGTCTCTTTTTTTGAGTAATATCAATACAGTGCTGCCTTGCAAGAACTGTAATGTCCTGTAGATCATATTCTATGCTAAAATATCAGGTCTAAATATTGAAATCCCTGTGTGTACATCTCATTCATTACAAGCAGAACCTTCTAAAACCTTTGAACACATCATACGTCTCTAAAACTGACTGTTGCTTTATTTTTGTGCACTTCAGAGCTGCTGAAGGTAGTAATTTGCCACAGATTTGAACCGCTTGCCTCTCACTCTACCTGTTTTTAATCTGTCCCCATCTCGAGACACCGAGTGATAGGTGACATTTAGAGATACTTCACAACCTCCCATTTGCAATGATGGCAGATTGTAATCAACAGGCCAGAGGAATAATTACAGAGGAAAGGGGATGAAATGATAAAGAGGGGACAAATGATAAGCTGCTTGCAGTACAATGCATATATTAGCTTTATCCTCATCTAGAATATCCTCATCAGCACCACCATCATCTTTATCCTTCTTAAAGATGTTGTGTTTGTATGCGTGATGCGTCCTCTCATTCAGCTAATCAGTAGTATGCATCAGGCTGACGCTAAAGCTAAATCAGCATTAGGAATCTGTATACAGATTCATATCACATGAAGATGATTCCTGGTCTCACAATGCATCATCTGAGTCTGATGTTTTGTAGTCTAAGTACCCTAAGTAGAGAACAAGTTGAGACTTTTGCTGAGGTCTCCTGGTTTGCCTGAGAATTAGACCCTGGTAATCTTATATTTGTTTTCTCTAGAGTTTCAGAAGATTTTCCAACATCAACAATAGATTTGTGAACCTCAAATCAGTGATTTTTATCTCTCATAAACTCATAAACAAGAATTCACAAGTTGTTGGTGTTGGATTGGTCAATTTCATATTTGTAATGCTTGTTTCGAAAACATTCAAAACAAGCATTACAAATATGCTTGGTTGCTTTTAACAAATGAAAACATTTGTTAAATGCAACCACTAAGCCTCACCCCTTAACCTAACTATCAGTGGGGTTTAAATATATTGTACGAGAAAGTATAGTACAAATGAGATCATATATTCACCACCAGTTTGCCAAATCGTAAAATAGCTGTAAATTGTCATGAGAGTGTGTTGCTGTTTCTGTAAAAGTATATAAAAAGCATATGAGCCATAGTTGATACATAACTGAGATCTCCATCAAGTCTCTCAAGCTTTTGAAGTAGCAAAATGAAATTGTGCTCTGGGTAAAGCTGAATCTGACATTTTCCAAGCTGATATTTGGACTTGACTTCCACCGGAAAAAGCCAGATAGTTCCATTCTGTTTAGCTCACAGAGTGATCTGCTGTTCAGGCGAGAGCAGCAGGAGTGTCATTTATGCCGATGGCTGGTGCATCATTGACCCGTAAATTGTATTTGTTGACAGGTCACCATCTGTCACCCTGGACCAACAAAATGGGCCGTTGGATGGAAAATGTTATCACTGAAATGGCAACTTGTGGATTGAGGGAAATGTTGTGAGCTAGAGGACAATTGGCTCCCTGGACAAAAATCTCAGACAAAAAGGCCCTATAATTAAAGGATAATTTTTTTCTTTGCCGAATTTTGCCAAGAATGATTCTCGCTGAGCTCTGACTATCTCTCAGCATTGCAGTTAATGAGAAAACGAGTTTCCTCCACAAAGCCAATGATCTTAATCACGTAGTTATTTTGAGCTACTTGACATTGATAAGGGTGGGGAAGCGGATGAATGTTAAAACCATTGAGCACATTGAAAAGCATTTGTAAAGAGTGCTGCAGTGAATCGGATGTGTTACAAAGTTAAAAGGAACAGTGTAAAAAACAATTCTAAAATAAGTGATAGTTAAAAGAAAAGTTTATGAATAAGTGGTAGTTGAAAGAACAGTTCATAGTAAGTGATAGGTAAAAGAACAATGCAATAAAAGAACAATTCACAAATAAGTGATAGTTAAAAAAACAGTTCAGAAATGAGTGAAAGTTAAAAATAGTTTGCTGAATAAACTGTTAGTTTACATAACAGATGTCTTGAGTTGGAGAAATGCAATCAGGTGGTTATGATTTCTGTACCCTTGACCCTCATCTGTTCTGAAATTGTTTTGTTGTGTTAGAAAATCTCTGATTTGACGTGATTTGAGTCTTTCGACCTGCTTGGCATTAGTATCCATTCTGTTCACAAACCACTTTATATAGACAGTTCATTGACCAGACTTTTAATTTCAGCATAAAATTAATTTATGGTGTCGTGTTGATGTAATTAAGATGATTTAATATGCGTGCACCTCTTTACCTCTTATTCTTGGCAGAAAGGTTTCCATGGTGACAACTGGCTCATGTTGCCCATATTAAAAACCTTGAGTTGTTCTTGAATATTCACTAATTATATTAAAAATCAGGACCAAAGATCTGACAATCTGTCAAGAAGGAAATGACCTTCATTACAGAAAAATTCACAAGTGTTTAGAACAAATAGCATCTTGCGATGCCCCATGAGTCTAACAGAAAGCATTTTGTCTCTTTCATAATAGCTTTCCAAGTTCTCTTCCACCATTTCCTTTGAGATGGCAGATGGCATTTGGATTTCTACCATCTTTGGAGACGGGACTTGTCCACGCCAGATTTTCCATGCCGACTATCACGAAACACAGAGACTAAGAGAGAAAGAGGTCAAGTGCTCTGGGAGAAGTGAACAGTTTTCCGAAATGAGTCAGTTGTGGAAGGTCGTCGTAAATGTGACAGGGTGGTGGATCCCTTAAGCTCAGTGTTGAAGAGGTCTCATTTGCGTTTCATTTAAGTTGATACCTAAATGAAACACAACTGGGAACTCCATCAGATCTCTAGAGCTATGAAAGAGCAACATCTGGGAAAATTTTCCCTCTGGGTTCATTTTGTGATCAACTGTTTCTTTAATCTGTTGTTAAACAGTTTCTGCTGTTACACAGGATACACACTCAGGTGTGCCAATGTCCTTCTCATCCTTTCACAGCATGCCAATGTGGAAAGCAAACAGACAGCTAATACTTTACACTGTTGGGTAAAACAGGACATTTCAAGGCTTGTACCTCAAGCTCTCAAAAGCACCTGTCATTATATTGGCATATTTGCTCTGGTTCTATTGGCTATTTCCTCTTTCTAAAGGCTTCCTTAAATCAGACTTCCAGTAAGAGAGTGAACCTTGGACTCCAGTTTCAGGTGTCTTCCAGCCTTAGAATAAACAAAACCTCTAACTTGGGCTTGGAAAAGGAATTTATGTCTCTGGCTTCAATACAAAGAGACTGTCTGATAAGACAAAAAATCATGGAGATTTGTGAAGTGAGACAGGGTGAGAGAGATTGTTGTTGTTCTTGCCTGTACAAAGCAATCCAATGAATAAGTGTTGGGTTTTGGCATCTAAGTAAAATGTATTCGCTAATAATAGTGGATCTAAAATTGACATATGCATGCCATAAATTCGATCTGCCATTTATTTTTCGTCTGTGTTTCTCACAAACTAATAACAGCACATTTGGATCAGTACAATACAGTATAGAAAGAAACAAAACTCAAGCCAGCCTTCAAAAAAAAGAAAGATACAAACTCAAGCAAATCTACAAAAAGTGAAAGAAAATTCAAAGCTAATGAAGAAACAAGGTGAGGGGGTGTCATTGGGGGGGTGGGGCCCATGCAAATAAAGTATCGTTGTAGTACTAGGCTGCATAATTTGAGGCATACATATGTAGAAAATACATATAGACTATATATAGAAAATGTACTGATCTCTTTTATATTAAATCAAATGTACTTCCTGTTTTCTGTGGGTGGCCAGAACCTGAAGTTGATTCAAACTGAGCTGTAATCTGTAATGAGCATAATTTACATACAATGGAGGAAAGACTACAGATGGGCTAATTTAAATACAGCGCAGTCTGGTTTAACTGTATAGCGGGTGGTTAGTGAACTAGACATTCATTTTTGTGCTAAAATGTGGTTTAGTTTACAGCTCTTCTGTGAATTCGTCCCTGGATGTTCAAAAATGAACAACAGTTGTATTGGCTGCAGTCACAAACTTTGTTACAAAAAATATGTTTCTCGTCAGAGACATTTCATTTAACCTGCACTTCGCAAGCTCGCTGTGCTAATACTGTTTGTGGAGTTGCCATTTTCTGCCCAGTCTCTCAGCATGAATTTGATGCATAACTCTGAGGTCCAGATAATGGAAACTTAAAATAAAAGCATCCATTATGTTGACTCAAGTGTTGAAAGGAAGGAGAATCCGATAGAGGAAGAAGCAATTGCTTATCGCTTAAAGCTGTTTAAATAACATTATATGTTAGTCTGATGACTGATTGAGAATGGGATCCAATAAGTCAAAATAATCCACCTGATCCAGTCAAATTGAACATCATTGTCATGGATAGCGTGATTAAATGTATGATTCTCCTGTATTATAATTGGACCCCATGAAGAGATGTGGGTGGCTAAAAAAAGACCATTCAGGCTTGTGGGCGGCATACTGGCAGGGTCCCAAAGTTGCTGATATGAGGCCTCAATTTCAGAGTCATAACCTCTCGGTCGAGTCCCATTTATTCTTCCATTAATGGAGCTGTCGACTCCTTACATCTTTTTGACAAACACACAATACCTGTTGTCGTACTGCTCCAAAAAGTGAAGCCCACCTGGCTTTGAAAATAAGCATGTCATAGAGTGGTCTGCTCAGAGAGATAACGCCAAGGAAACTGTCACCGGGCAGGTTGTCACTATGGAGCCCACAGTCATCAGCCACTGCAACCCGGACAACAGAAGTCTAGGGAACACAATGGCCTTCCATTCTGTGTTCCATGACAAAGAGATGATGTGTAATTAGAGCTGTTGTATTTGTGCAGGCAGGCCAAATGCACAGAGAGGCAGCCAGCTGGACGTTACCCTCTGAATACTGGATGAATGCTATGTGACTGGAATGTATGACTGAAACAAGGAGAATAATAAGTGAAGTTGCCGTAATGTGGATCTCCTGCTGCTCTTGTTTTCATGCTTGGTGGAGAACAGCATTTCTCTTCATTTTTTATTATTAGAGACTGACATTTTGCAGCTGTATTCAATCTTTTTGGAATTGCATGCAGAACCCTGAGGTCTGCTTTTTCTAAAGACAATAGTACCAACAGTGTATTACAATCAGTTCTGCTCCACCTTAAAGCAACAGTTAACCCAAAAAATGAACATTTGTTAATTGCGTATGAACCCTCAAGTCATTTCAAAGGCTCATGTTATCTTTCTATGGAACACAAAATTAAATATTTGAAGATTAGATTGCATCTCATAAAGGTCCAAAAAACATCATAAAAGTAGTTCACTCAACTCAGGCACTGTATTACAAGTCCTCTGAAGTCATACGACAGCTTTGTGAGAGTAACAGACTTTAATAACTTTGAAAGAATTCTAAGAGCGTGTTAACCAACGTTGTGAAATGTTTCCTGTTAGCTGGGAACTCAAACAATGTGTCATGTTTGGTTACTGGTGCATGCATAATAATTCAATTTTTGTACACAAACACAGGCTAAAGGTGAACTTAAGTGTAAGGGTTTTACATTTCCATATTAGCCTGTGACCTCTGACCTCTAACCAATAAATCGTCAATATACGACTTTTGAATGCAGCCTGCTGACAGACAAATAGCCTCAGTATATCTTGGTCTGAGTTGCAGGTCTGAAGTCAGAACAATAATGGTGGGCCTTTAATGAGGAAACAGTGAATCACAACAGAAGGTTTGTGGGGTCAATCTGATGTAAGAAGCCTGTGGAAGCTGGCAGAAGTCAGAATACACATTAACCTTTAATAACATTAGTGAAGAGAAGAGTGGGAAAGAGAGACAGACATACGTGTCAAGCCTTGTAGCTCAAATGACAGAATATGATGCTTGACACACTAGAACGAAGGTCATGGGTTCAATCACAGGACCACATATATTGATAAAATGCATATCAATTAATTAATAATTTATTAATAAATTCTATTTAAACAGGGAGTGTTAATGTCTTATGTAATAATAAAAATGTATAAAAATACAATATTTTAATGTTCAGATAAAACTGAATCAAAATAATATGGATATATATGGATGTAGTTTTCATTTGCTTTGCTTTTGTAGAGTAAATGGAGTCTAGTTTTATGACAAAATAAGTTCCAAGATCGAAAACCTAATGCTTTTTTCCATTAATCATTATTATGACATTGTGAAGATCCAAGGGTTTAATGTTGAGCGGCTGTATACTGATTTATTCGATGATGGATATTAAGGCATGATTCTGTCTGAAGAGCCCTTGGCAAATAATTTATATTCTATAAATTTAAATCTCCTACCATTTCAAAAACACACAAACAGATTCAACACACCATTAACATGAAAAAACGTGACTTGAATCCAAAATGAAGGCTGTCACCAAAGATTTATTTTATAGAATGCATAAAAAATTAAAACGGATTTGACTAAAAGAACTTTAACTTGTACTTTGACTTCTATCCAGTAATACAGGCTCACTGCCATCTGGGCTTTCCTGACAAAACTCAGATTGATTCTGTTAAAAATAGGAGAGAAAATCCTTTGTTTATCAAACATTTCGGTTTGGCTTAAGGACTCTGTGAACATCTCACAAAACATCCGTTCCACCCCTCCATGTGTTTGTTTACATACAGTTAATTCTGCTGGAACCAACGTACTTACGGATGTTTTATTTTAGAGTTTCTCTTGGAAGCCCCTAAACAAATTTTGGAAGCACTTCAATTTTGGAATCTTTTTCCTTCAGTTCTGACATAACCTGGACAGTTTAGGGGAGGATGAGCAAAGATGAGCATTTTTTAATAATATAATCTAATATTTACAGTAAATCTGTTAATCAATAGCTTGCAAACTGATATACAATGTTTCTAACTGTAATGTAAAAAAAAAGGTTTTAAAGTGATTCATTAATCTGTCTTTATAATGGTGCATGTAAGCAGTACAGCAAATATTTTCAATTTACACACTGAGCCTCTGGGCACTCCTATTTAAATAGAGTACTCAACAATGCACAAATGTAGCAATGGCGGCAATAACTTTTAGACTCCAATCAGATGTCAGCAACATTATTTTAAAAACCTAGTAGCAAGCAACCTATGAAATTATGAAAGAATGCAATAGAATTGTTTAATGAAGAAAAAGTAGGTGGCAGACAAAACCCCTCCAGAACAATTTAAAGAAACATGTTGAGTTTGTGAGGTTACAATAAGAGCAACATGCATTGTCTCAGTGGAATATATATTAACAAAAGGAGAAGAGACAGGAAATCAAAGAGAACAGGCCTATGTGGAACAAAGTTTCAATGGGGGAAAAGATGGATAAGTCTTTTATTTGTTTGTGAAAATAAGATCACAAGCACCCAACCAGATATGTGAGTCGATCTTTGACATGCTTGAATGGGAAGTGAGAATCAGTTTCTCTGTTTCCCTATTATTCTCTCTCAAAGAGGACAATAACAGGAGACTCAAAGATGGACTGGATATAAGATACTGACACTACATTCTAAAACCTGGTGAGCTGTGTCACATATATTCACCATCCCACAAAGAATCTCAGTAAAGAAAACAAATCAGTGATGGACAATGTGAGATTAATTTGATATATGTCAAAAACATCAATCTCAGTAATTGTGTTTATTTTTATGCATATGAAGTATTGGGTCATTAGCTTAGTGGCATGCTAACTACAAACTGGAATATATAGTGAGTCTGTTTACTTTATTTATGATGCGTGGCTGGGAACTCCAGACGATTTCTCATGAATAAAGATGAGACTGTGAGAGACAGGGGTAGTTTGTGCGATGCATCATACTGTTGTGTTGTGGTATTTATCATTCAGCCAACATAACAGATAAAAGTGACACAAATCTACTGGGCAAACAATTCATGGGTTGTGAAAATGAGTCTGACATGCTATTGTTCATCAAAAACTATTTAAAACAGCATTTTCCTAATTCTTATATAATTATGATACATGCTTTTTTGAATGGTACTTTTAATACCATTAATTTAGTACCAATAATTCATTTGTCACGCTGCAGGAGTGCTCATTTAAAAAGGTTTCCGGTTCTCACATTCGCAGTAGTTCAATTGATGTTTCAATGTTTTACAGGCCCATTTCATGATCTCACTTACAGAAGGTCCCCACAAACCTAATAGCCCTACACACATCCCCGCTTCCTCTGTTCCTGTAACTCTGGTTATGCAGTCCAAACACACATCCAGTAAATTTGTAACAATCTTTCAATGCCATCATGCACTCACTGTTGGATACACATTTGAAGTACATTAGCCCTAAGTGCAGAGACAAAATCGCCCTGGGATCTTGTCATGGCACATTCGGCTACTGCCAGGTTTGTTTTAGTTACAGGACTAAACAGAGAGACGGGCATATGATGTTCCAGTCTAGCCCGTTTATACAAGGCGAGAGATAAGAGCCAAACGCGGGTCTGGACTCTCTCACCTGCCGCTCCTGCATGAATGTTTGGGATCCATCACTGTGACAATTTTTAGTGCTGTCCAGTTATGTCACCGTGTGTTTACATAGATCACAGGAATATCAAACTATTTAGGTAAAAGCTGAGTGGAACATGACTAAACTGAGGCTTCAACAGGCTGATATTTACAGTACATTACATTTACAGTACATGTGAGTACAGAAGAAGGAGAATTCAATTCAGAATGCCTGGTTTGCTTATTATTATTATTGCTTATCAAAACTGTACACAGAGGAGCTCAGATTTTGAATTGGAGCATCGCTTTGTCACATACTCCTCATATTATTAGGGGTTTGGGCATCTTTGTTACTCATGGACCTCAGAACACACCTGTGCCAGTCTTGTCTATGTAAGACATCCTTCCTTAGTGAGCGTTCCTTAGTGCCACAAAGAATCACAAACAAATTTCTCAAAGCAAATCTCAGTCGCAGCGACTTCAATAATTTAGAGATGTTTCTACGTTAAAGGTGGCAGATTTTTTGAATAGTCACAATGTTTTTTGCATGTTTGCATAATATAGATATTGTTTTAATATGTAACCTGTGGCAATGTGCAATCTGTTTTCCAGGCAAATGTTCCCACATTGTACTGAGACACACAGAGGACAGGACAGAACAAGACATGATGCTGACTGGTTTGGTTAGCTGTGTGCAGAGGTCGTAAAACTTTAACATTATCACATTCTCTGGGGAAAGCACGACTGCCCTTCATGCTCTGTCTGCTGCTGGGAACACGTAGGGCATTCAGCAGTCAACAGAGGGTCTGGCTGACTGATGAGAGAACATAGTAATTTTACAATAACCATCCCATGCATTAAGCACAAGATTTGCGGCAAATGGCAGGCTATATACAATCATGTAGTCACAATGTCAATGGAAGCTTGATAGGGTAGTTCACTTGAAAATTAGCCTTCTGTCATCATTTATACATCTTCATGTTATTTAAATCCCATATGGCTTTCTTTTTTTTATTCATGGAACAAAAAATGAGATGTTAGACACGATGTTAAAGACTGACAGTCTCGGGCACCATCCACTATCATTGTATGGCCATAAAAGATGCCATAAAAGTGTATGGTGACTGGAGCTGTCAGTTTCTACTATAACATATAACTATAACACGTATTTTGGGTTCTACACAAAGTAGAAAGTCATATGAGTTTGGAACAATATGAGGGGGAGTATATGATCAATTATTTTTGGGTGATCTGTTTCAAAATGTGAATGAGCCAAAATGCAAAAAGCAGTAAAATTTATAGAAACACTAAATTCAAAAATCTTCTAGGCCTGATATGCGTAGGCAACTGTATAAAAATATAACTGTATAAAAGGAGATCCAAAGGGTGCTTTCTGTGTAATACGGTACCGTTGGTTGCTTTGGATACTGTAGAATCTCTTTAATGTGTTAGTTATTATAAGCTCTCTCAGGAAGCCCAAACAATGATGGAAAAGGGACACAGTTTGAATAAAGATGATTTATTTGTCTTACAGAGAATATCAGTTTCAGAGGAAACTGAGACACTGGTTTAAATTTGATCGTGGCTGAAGAAACCTACTTCTTTATTAGAAGACCTTATTCTAGGAACCAAAGCACTACTTATTAATACTTCATGGGAGGAAGTGCCTCTAGAGAAAAATTCCCCATAGCTATTCATATTGACTGAAGAATGAAAAACAGATTGTTGTTATTTTCAGGAGAGACAATTGCAGGGGCGACAATATTCACTGCATCATATCGTAGGAAATAAAGCAAATAAGGTTTGATTGCCTCCTACGCGTGTCAAAAAGTAACTTTCACTCAATTTCAGTTGCCCATGTTATAATGAGCCTGATCCTTTATGCCAAAAGCATTTACCATAGATATCATTTTTGTAATTTGCCTTTGTGAAGGCTCTTTAGAATTGTTTGCCCCAGGCCAAAGTAAGATTGTGTGTTAATAGGGTTGTTTGTTGTGTGTGTTATTTGTTTCCTATTGTTCCAGTAATGAGATGATGTGTGGGCCTGTCCTGTGTGTTATGAAGGAACCAATCACTCTGTCCACGCCCTGCTTCAAACACCAATGGGAATGCTTTTGAAATTATCACAGCCAATTACTGATGGCTGTGCTGGTTTAGGGCAAGTCTTTTAAAAGCCACTTGGACATTGGTTTCAATGGAAGGAATTCTACATGAGAGCTAGTGGATTGAGAAGCTGGCATAGTGGTGCAATTTCCTGCTGCTTTAATTTAATTTAATTTTTTATTTTGTCCAACAGAGCTCTGTTTTTGGTGCTCTAACACTTCCTTTAAAGTCAGCCACGTTTACAACATGTTTTACTTCAGTAATGTGATATTTCTGAATGACACTGAACAGGGGTTAAATATTGGGTGGGGTTTTATCAGGAAAAAAGATCAATTGGTTCACGAAAAGTGGTTGGATTGGGGGTGGTTGTAGGGGGAGGACTTGGTGATATTGGTTTATAGACGAAAGATAAGAAAAAATCTGGAATGACTTGCACCAATGAAAAAGTGCAATGAGCAAGAGCAATTTTGACTACTTCAAATTTACTTTAAAATGTTCTCTTTTCGCCATTCGTTTGTGTTTACTTGTTGTAACTAGCTGAAGTTGTTCTAGACACATTTATACTGCAGAGGTGCAAATTGCGTCTGAAGTCACACCTCAGACATGAGCTGAAATGGAATAACTGGTCTGTTGCCAGAGATACGATTTATCATTGTGAGCCATTTAAAATAAATACATGGAATGTCCTGATAGGCCAAATCAAACTTGACTCAGAACCTGAGTGACCTCAGAGCAGACCTATTCATGTTGCTGTCTGTCCTCGTCCTCCTGCATCTCTTATCAGCTAAAAGCCTTATCTGATGAGACTGTAACAATCAATACTTAAATGAATGAATGACCTCTCCCAGGGTTCAATACTAACAAAGTGTGAAAGCATGAGTGCTGAGATACTGTGTGTGCTCTAGATTTAAAACCAGACATGATGTAAATTGTTACAGTGTGTCGTGAAAAAAATCTATATTGTAATCTTTCTTTGATCAATAATTTGCTTCACACTGTGGTGACTTCCCGAACATTTTCACTTTCCCTGAGGCAATGATTCATAATTCAGAGATCACCGCTTGACATTCAGTGCTTCTGCTAAATATGACAAGCTAGATGCATAATTTAGCTTATGACAAGCATTAAAAATGAATTTTAGGTCATGCACTTGCATTTTGTTTCATAAATATACCTTTATTATTTTGTTCAGGGGACGCCCCAAAGGTCACATGCAACAAAATGTTTGTGTAACTGGTTTACAATTTGGTGAAATAATGGTGAATTTGTATGTTTCGTATGATGAGCTCACACTTCACTCTTGGGCAGGCATAAGAGAAGATCTTCAAAGTTATATTTTACGTACAAATGAAGTTGTAAGAAGCCATATAAAATTGGCACTTTGTAAAATTCTGTTGAAAAAGATTAAGTTAAAAGATTATGTTGGTCACGTTATAGAAGAGAATTGCTGCGCTATTAATAATAAAAGATCAGCTTTCGACATGAACGTTTTCTGGAAATGGAGGTTTGGGGATTTGTAACAGATTTGCTAACATACCACAAAATTGTGTTGTAACACAAGAGGCAGAAATTGAAACAGTGCGTGTGTTGGGTCAGGGGTTCACACATCGCTGGGGAAAGACGGAGAACGTGGAGTGAATTTAAATGAGTTTGTGGGCTGAGAGAGTTCAAGTTATGTGGGACTCTGTTAAAACTGATTTGTTTAATGCAAGATAGCAGTTCACTTAATCTCTGTGAGATGGATATGAACAAGTTTAACGGTACATCTGCCTTACATTCATCTCAGATGCTGTTAGTGTTGACCTATTTTTTACATGTATATAGTTGCATTTGAACAAAAATAGTGTGTTAAAAGGAAGTTCTTTGTAAACCACACCGTTGTTGTCTTCACATTCTTCATGAAAAGCACTTAGATGGATTTCCGAATTAGGTTCTGAATGGCGCGTCAAAGCATAACATATATGCAGGCGGCTTGTACAAATGCTAAACTAGTTATCATTAAGGAGATCTCTAGAGGAAATGTGTTGCTCAAATGCCTTTTCCACAACTCATGAGATAAAGGAGCTATGCTTGATTTAAATATCAACTTTCTGTCTTGGTTTTTCCTAAAATTCCTTGGGGGAAATAAAACTGGAAACACATGAGATAATTGCTGACAGTGAGTACAGAGCTATACAGTGTATGTGAATGGTATAACTCAGATAATTAGATGTAAAAATTTCAAGAAGTTTTTTAATTCATATTGAAATCTGTTAATTTTTTTATCTTTTTCTGTAATGACTGGGGAAAACCATCTGTGAACATACACCGTTTTTCTAACGGTATGTTGCTGACAAAATTTGCTGCTTGCAAAATGTCAAAATGTGTGATTACATTTGAATGGTTGTGAGCAACCTGAACATACGAGTACTTCTAACAATTTTACAAGCTTATGAATCTGATTTTGTTAAACTTGATTTGTGTGAGAACATTGATTTGTACAAATAAAACCTAATAAAAACACCATCTGTACGATGACAAAATTGTATGAATTCATACAAACCCATCATTTCACCAACATTTATGTCATGTTGTCGGACAGTGTAGTTATCTGTCAGCAGGGTGTTACTGGACCATGCTAAACCAGTCATACTTCTGATGCTTTAGTTAGCACATGTAAGTGTTCACTTACTGTATCTTAACAGCTTCTTTACCTTTGTGCAATCAATACCCTTAGCCCACCCGATTAATGTTAGTCTGTCACTGTTGCCGGTATCACATGGGACTTTTCAGATCTCTGTTGGCCAACAAACTGATACCAAAAAGCTTTGAATTAGCACTTAGCTCACCCAGCGATCATTAAATAACTGAATGTGCCTTTGTATATGGATGCATGGAAAACACAAAAGAACAAAGAACTAAATTAGAATTGAAACAATAAACCACTTTAACCAAATCCTTTTCCCCTGTTGGGCAGGTGGACGGCTATTCTCTGATCTGAAGAACACTGAATGTGAATATGAAGAGACACCTGCCTGCCACAGTCATGCACAATCATCAAAACAGCAACAAAAATGGTCACAAACACAGTGAGTCTTTCATGTTCAGCAGTGATGGAGTCTTTATTACATTCATCACAGGAAGTCTATTAAAAAACACTGTACTGTTATCGCTCAGATAAGTTTTCACATGACAGTCTCAGAATAAACAATTCAAGCAAACCTTTAAGCAGCAAATGGCTCTTTTAAAAGAAAAACCCTGAAAACAATTCTTGCCTTAACCAGTTTTGCACTTGTGTACATTAAAATATTTACTGTAAATTAAGCTAAAAACTTCTAAAGAAGTGTTTTGCAATGCTTAACCTAAAATAAGCCATATCCAGACACTTTCAACTAGTGTACAGCATTGCGTTTTATCTTTCCATAGGTCATTAAAGCTAATGGAATATTAAAGCTAATGTTGGAAGTCTGATCTGTTCCATGACACCTCAATACTTAACAGGAACTGAACTACAAGAGTGCAGGTCTAACATCTAGCATTGAGACATGTAGAATGAGGTTGCTGTATAGACAGTTAAAAGGTGTTGCTTGCTTTATGAGCTGTGAGCATGTTTTAAACTGGCCTCCTGGTTCTCATTATGCAGAGATGCTGGCACTCTGCTGCCAAGCTAAGAGCAGAGAAACCTCTGCTGCTGCTGCTGGTAAAGAAATGGAGAAGCCCACATGCTTAATAACCCTGATGGCTGACAGAGCCCTGTGCTCTATGCTGTCTACAATCTCAGCCTAAAGACTGAGCTGCATCATTCTCATGGTGAGTAGATCACGCTGACATTTTTCCCAGTAATGTATTATAATGATGAAATATTCAGGCTTAAATGTCAGGAGAGGCTGAGGAAACCTTTAGATCTGACTGCCAAGAAAAAAGAAAATGTCTTTCCAAAATGAGAAGAAAAGAGCTATGAAATAATTTTGAACACAGTATAAAAATAATGATAAACAGGTCAAAGTAATGCCAAGGACAAAAGAGAGAGCAAGTGACACAATATTTGCAAATGTTGTTGACTTTTAATACTGCCACAGACATTTAGTGTAAAAGTTTTGCTTGTGTTAAACCATTACAAGAAATGTCATCACTTCCATATTCTCAGGACCAAGACATGACATTGTGACATGTGACCCCACTCAGATTTTCAGTGAAACATCCTAGAAACAAAAGTTTTGTCTTAAAATAAAGTTGCACAAGCGTAAGTTTTAAATCTGATTAAATGCTGTAACAGCAAAAAACAATAATACAATTTCAAGTGGACTAAAGTGTTTGCATTTTTAAAGTCAAGTTCAAATTGAACTTTTAAAGTGCATGAAACCTATAGTAAGTTTAGTCCCGGAAGAGCTGTCTGTGTACCAACTTTGTAAGCCCTTTGCCTCCCTTTAATCTAAAACCCCAGCATTATTTTAAAATGTATTGAAGGCCTATAGGATAAACTTTGCAGATGTGCGTCTGCTGAGCAGTCTAAATCATTCTACTTGTATATTGGTGCAGTTTGCTGGACTCTTAACTTTGCTGAACAAGCAAGGCAAAGTTAATGCATTTTTTCTAAAAAAAAAAAGAAAGAAAGAAGATTGTGTTCTGCTTTATTGAAGACCTGAGAGCCCAGAGGATTTCTAAACAGTCTGAATGCAGTGCTGGGTCGAAAGCTGTCAGACTCTCCAAGCAAATCAGCATTTATCGCCTCACAGTCTTTTAAACACTAACTTGAGGTTCAGCGCTTCATTAATGAGCTTCATTCCCTGAACTGCTTCAGTTATTAGACTTGTTGTATGAGGCTTTTTCTCCTAAATTTTGCTGCACCTTGCTCCAGGTCAGTCTGAGGTTGCAGTATGCCGGTGTCGCCCTCAACAACAGTTACTATGGGAGTAACGTCTTGCTAACGCAGATAAAACTAACCAAACAAACGTTAAATGACACCAGAGGAGACGGATAGTTTGCTGGCCTTTCCCCTCCGAGCGCAGCCATTTTTAACGAGCTAAATTTTTATTTTAACTGTGCGAACAAAACAAAAGCTCTTTCCAGGAAGCAACACTACAAACAAACCCAGTATTTGAATGACAGCAGAAAGGACACAATCATTATGTTGTGTAGCACAGGGAAAGGATTCATATCTCCATAAAAAAGCTTGCTTTCATCTGTGTGATTCTCTTTCATGAGGTTTGGCCCTCGAGGCTCAACCCTGGAGATGTTGCATTCATAAACAGGAAAGCAGAAAAATAGAATCAGTTTAGGATCCAGTACTCTAGAGTCATTGTAAAGTCATTTAGATCTTATTCATATTTAAGACAATTATTTTAAGCAACTTACAGGATATAAACTTACAAGCAATACATTTTATCAGCATATGCTTTCCTTGGGATTGATATGAGTGAATCTGTAGGATTCACAGTTTAGTCATGACAAGACATGCTGCCTGTGAGAGTCAGTGACGTGCACTCATCTTAAAAATAAATAAACCTGTTATTGTTTCATACCTCCCTGTATCTCACTCAACAGGAAGTCTTGCAAGTCTGAAACTGTATTTGTGAGTGACTGACATGAAAGAAAATGCCACGAAATGCTGACAAGGGAATGTTACTGTCACTTTAAATGCACTTAAACACCGAGTAAATAAGCAAAGACTTCTTTGTTTATAAATAAACATCCCTTCAGATGATCAGAAAACATGTTGAGTGTTTGATATGTTGTTATGTGGAGCTGAATTGTGGACCAATGAGATTTTGTATTGTCTTAAGACAATTCTTAGGAATTTCTGAAGTTCTGAAACCCCTTACCTTAAAGTACCTTTTCCCATTGGTATTCCACAACTGTGTGTGAGAAACAGGGATAATTTTGTTTTTTAATATACTGTATCTCTCCATCTAGCTCATCCATTGAAAAAGCTGATTTGCATGGGTTTTGTTCTGCGCCTCTGACTGTGTGAAAGGTGGGCCCAGATGAATATTGATTCTTCTTTCCTTCTTCTTTTGTTTAGTCAGTCTGCACTCGTTTTCGCTGCTTGATCGATCCAAGCGAGGAGTTTGCTGGACTTGCACTCCACTGCTTTGATGCTTTAAGTGGCCATCACATTTAGAGAACACACCATACAGTATGACCACAAATTAACATTTTGTAATTTTAGCATTATACAACAGTTACAACAGTTCGTTTTGGTCCTTTAATCTGATTGGACAAACAGCATTCCAAGAGAACTGATATTTTTAATAGTATAACAGCACTGGGAGTTTTCACTATTTGTACAACACAACAGAGTAACAATACAACAATAGCTGAGTGGAGAATGGAGCTGTCTGAGCTTAGCATGATTGAGTAGCAGGTTTTCGACAAAAAGTCTGTGACTGTTTTATTTCCTTCAGGATCATTCAGAGTGGGATTTTTTCCCACCAGCAAGTAGGCAGAGGGGATTTTGTCTTCTAAAATTTCACAGAGACTTATTTCAATCCAATGCTTCTTACCATCTCCTGCTTTTGTAATAATCAGCCATAAACACAAACTCTGGCTAGCAGATGTGTAATAGTCCCTGATTGTCAGACCATCTGCCACCAGCCAAAGCTGTTCCATCTAATTGCAAGTGACAAAACACAAGGCATGAGGCGTGCGCTTCAAATCTGAGAGGAGCTTGATTGATCATGCTTTGTTTTTAATTAAAGGGTATTGTAGTGGAGTATTGAGGGAAATCTCCAGCGGCACGACAACTTTGTGCTTGATCTGGATAACATCTGTGTTTATTGCTCTTTTGTTAGTGATGAAAAAGTGTCAGAATGTAAAATGTCATGCCTGCAACAGGCGTAATTCTCAAGTACCTTCATTTAATCACGGACGTTTCACACCAGGAGGGAAATGTTTATTGACAACAAAATTGTGAATAGGAAAAATGCATTTCTATGGACTTAATCACACTTTTCTGGCAATCAATAAGAATCAACCAATAAGAATTGCGCAAGGTCATGTGTCCAGAGCTGCTGCTGGGTCAGGGATTGGCTGCTCTAGAAACTCTGACCACACAAATATGCAGGCAAAAAGCATGTTGCTATATTGATGGCTATTCAAAAGTAGCAATATTTTACAATACATTTTTTGCAAGCAACATGTAAATTGCAAAAAAAACCCCATTAATTTATTATACTAATTTCTTTTAATATGAATGGAAATACTAGCACATAATTGTCTCCTTCTGTTTTAGACCTAATTTTACGAACCAACACACCAAAAGCTATTTTGCCAAACACCATTAAATGCTAAAACGAACATCATCTGCACCAGTCTGAAACAATTTTGTCTGATAACCCATGCAAACCACTTCATGAAACATGCCTCTCTTGCTTTAGAAAATGTGGGTGCCAAAGTGTATCATTTGTGCCTTCTCTCTGGCTTTGGGTTCAGGCTCTGGCAGACTGTTCCTGACTCAGCTGGTCCCTGAGGGACGGCCCTCCATTCTCTCCCCAGACTGAGGCTGGAGGCAGGTATCGGATTTCAGCCTTACTCACTTTGATCTCCCCCCTTTGAGAAAGCAGATCGAAACCCAAACTAACTCCTCTCCTATGTGCACACAACACCATCTCCTGCATAATTCAGTGCTGGAGGCCTATTTAAATACCCTGACCACCCTGTCTGACTGTTCTTACAAAAACCCTGCCAGAGACAATTCAAAAGAGGATTTACATAGTTTTATGAAATGATTAGTGGTACAGAGGACAGAGAGAAAGACACATAGGTATTGACTTAGACAAATCTGTTTTCCATATGTTAAAATATTATAAATAACACACATGCACTGATGGGAATATTTAGTAACCAAAAACTGTTTTTATTAAGATTGCACCTTCTTTAAAGGCTTCTCTCATTCTCACAGCTCACCTGTGCTTTTTGTAAGTTTCCATAGATGCAGGGGAGTTGTTGTCTGTTTTTCTACACTCTCCAGTCCAGCTCATCCAAAATTCATATGTAGGCACAATTATATATTTGTCTTCGGTTTAATTTCAAACATATAAGCATCACAAGGCTTTGAAGAGCATGAGAAACAAATTTAGTCCAAATGTTTCACTGGTAATAAATCAAGCCACAGCTTCAATGCAGCATTTTTTAAAGTATTAAAGCTGTGCTTGTTTTCCTATTAAAGCATACCAAACAGTTGACTTTTCATTCCAAAATATTTGTGATTTTATAACAATGAAGTTGTGGTGGCGCTCATTTTAAATTATAGATTAAACCTTATAATGCCATAATACCATCACATTTGCAATGTGGTGAAATGATGGTGATTATTCTTGGGCAATGTGGCATTTCAGGTGCCTGTCAGAATCTCATATGCAGGTGTTATGTGGTGTTTGAAGAAATGAATCTTAGCATCTTGAGTCATATTCCCATCAGCCTACATTCTATTGTTTTCTAAGCCGACACAAATTGCATGACATTTATGTAATATTGTGCCAGCTGCCTCCAGATTTCCTTCTGCTTCCCAACACATTGCATTTTTTTTGCCCAGAAAAGTCCTGCATTAAATTACTATACAAAATCTATCCTGATCCAAGGTCAATGCGGTATATGTCCCATTTCAACAAAGTATTATTGAAAGCCTCCAACCTTCTGTTTTTCCGTCATGCTCTAGAGCTTATTCTTGATGAAAGCATTGTTTTGGGATTTCTGAGGGAAAATCATATATCTGGAAGCATGTCTTTATCCATTAATCTATCAGATCCAATCGTTTACTGTTCAGTCAACTCCAAGATGACTATTTAGAGCAGTGCTGTTGGGAATGTCACATATTCATTAGGCCGGCTTTATCAGCAGGGGCCACAGTCAGAGTTTACCTTCTAGAGGGGCCATAGACTCCCATTAGACTGACTCATGCAGGTCGCTCAGCTGAGCTGAATAAATTGCTTTCTACTATCTGATGTGGAGAATGTTTTTGGTTGCATGATTTGTTTTATTAGCAAAGCCACACTTGTGGGGTTTTGTGGTTTGTAGGCCATGTGTTTATTCTGTTAGTGTATTTGTAGTGTATTTTGTTTTTTTAGATATACAGATTAAAAATAGTGTTTTTCTTCTGGACCAAAATATTGATCTCGTATGCACTCATCCTGCACTACAGTTTTTTTTCCAATCAAACGCTCTCTAGCCTGAAATCCCTCTCCCCCAAATCCATTGTGAAAAAGGAAGGAGTAAAACATGGGTGACTTCATACCCATTATATTTAGAATACATATTAAATACTGAAATTGGTACTGATATTTGATGGCAATGACCTTTCGTAAATGGGCCATACAATCAGCAATCAGCAAAAAATGTCTTTTCCATAAACTGATTACAAATAAGTATTCAATGATACCTCATTTAAAAATGACTGAGCATCTTAAAGGTCACAGTGCTGATTTGCTGTTCAGAATTGTTAACTTTGTATGAACAGATACACTAAAACAACATGAAAAAAGCTGCCAGGTTTGAGGAACTGCCATGTTAAGCACCTGACCTCTTAAGATTTAAGATGAGATTTGTCCTCAATTCAAGCTTCATATATTTACTGCCACTAAGTAAAACTTCTGGTTGTCTGATAAGGAGTCTGAATTGGCAGTGTGTTCTCACACTCCCCTTTGTTTTTGTGCTTAATGTCCTCAGAGAACATTTAGCTCTGTTAAAAGCGAAAATATGTGACAGTAATTTAGCAGTAAGTTTTAGTGTGAGGCTGATAAGAAGCGTTTACAGACTCCGGACACAACAGAGCCTGATCTATTGATCTGTTGCGTTCTCTCTGTCAAACAGACCTTCTGGGTAATTTCACCTCAGAATTATCTGCTTCCTGGGATGCTTATAGTTGACAATACAGAGTGGGGCATTACTAGGGGTCAGGGGAAAATTACTTCATTCATTTCATTCACCTTACTGTACCATTCCATATTCACATTCTTATGCCACAGATTTTTTTAGTTAAACAAATTAAGAATATTATAAGATGGCAAAATTACCTTAATCAGACATATGTAAACACAGCCCCTGTCTAATATCTTAAATTACACAATCATAAGACACACATGCTTTCTGGCTGCGCCTGGCACATGCATATAATACATCCCTACCACACGTACTATTCCTAGAATCTTTTTCTTTTTAGATTTATGGCCCTGAAAGACTGCAATAAAAGCATTGTGGCTCTTATGCAGAGCAAGTGATGTATATTTTATGAGATCTGTAAGAGAGAGAGCAAAGGATAATAGGGTAAAAGAAGGATGAGCAGGAGGGGTGAGATGAAATGGGATACGATCTTCTGTAACATTATAAATACAAGAGCTTCTCCGTGTAAGGATCAGACTGAAGTCTTGGAGTGCTTTATTAAAGCATGAAAGAGTTTGCAGAGCAAATGAGCATATCCTGTGATGAGAACTCTGAATACTGCAATTCATCCATGAGTGAAAATCCTGTCCTGACCCTCTTGTCACAGAGCTGAGTTACTTTAGGTACTTGCTGAGAAGGACCTGAGAATTAGTTCAGCCATTTTCTCCCTACCCAGAATTCCAATTACAGAGTCCCAACCAGGGAATGGTGATGGTGTTTTTGACAGTTTGTTTAACAAGGAAACATGGAGTTAGGAGGGATAGGAGGGCAACGGTTGATGGAGAAAGGTTAGCTCTAATAGAGAAAGGTTAGAGCTAATGGAATACGCTGTGTCTGAGGATGACTGATGACACACACAGCCCGATGATCCATGTTAATCCAGCATGGTTTGAGAACATTCCAAAAAGCATGTTGTGTGCTTCAGTTGAAACCTGGAGCTCCAAACTTTTGTGCACACTTTTTTGTGCAATGATGACATTGGTCAATGTTCCAAACTTGTTTACAATCTGATTAAGTTTCAAGTGACCATTTTAAATTTTTTTTATTTATTTCTATTTCCATTTGTATGAAAAATCCATCCCATTTGCAACGTAGTTTCTAACACAAGTATTCAAATTCTTCTTCACAAAAGAGGGTTTGGATTAAGCACAAGAGCCATTCGCCAATGGAATGGAAAAGCTGAAGTCCATGGTGACACTGGTGGGTGACACAGAGTGAGCAATGTTCCCCCGTCTCTCTCTCATGGTTCGATGGAAAAAAGTAATCGGGTCACGTAGTACGATCGCAGCCCTAGCTTTGTCTTGCTTCTCTGATATCAAGCCTCACCATTTCTGTCTCCTCTGAGCCCCTGGTGGGTGTCAGCTTTCTTCTCTGTAGGCTTGATTTGTTAATGCTGGTGAACTGAGATGTCCTCCATTTTCAACGCTTTACCACAGGGCCTTGGTGCCCTATGCATAATTCAGTGAAGTTCTCTCATGTGAAGGGTACATTCACCTTGGTGCGGCCAGTGTTGGCTGGACCTGCCGCTTCCTGATTTCTTCAGGGAAAGAACATCTCATGTGAGATCAAACATTATTGGGCCTGTCACTCAGACTGTCTGTAGACACTTAAACAGGTCTCACATCAGACCACTACAAAAACACCAAGAATATCCCAAAGGGTTTTACTTCAAAGCCAAAACACCGAAAGTGAACAACATTGGTGTCACACTTACGCTGTGAGTCAACAGGGCACTTTGCTAATGGGAAACAACACCAAAGACATTCTGTTTTCATACTCAGAGAACCAAAGTGCATCAGAAAACCTCTCCACTTTAGTACAGACGCAAAATCTTTAAGATGCACACAGGAATCAAAGCTTTTGTGACTTCAGACAACACAGACTTGTGATCTGGTTTTCTTGTCCACTTTCAATTACTGCAATTTGTGGGCAATCATTTTATTGTTGCTGTATTACCAGGAAACCTAAGGGACAGACTCATTATTCCTTTTATGAGTGAAGCAATTGATTAGCATTAATCGGCTGAGAGTGGAATTTAATGGAGCTCTGTTCTCTTTAATATTCTCTCATTCAGGGAAATAGTGAAGACACGACAGTTTAAGTAATGGGAAATATAATCCGTTGTGTGATTATATCAGTTTTTTTCTGTTGTTCTTTTTCTCTGTCATACAGCTATTAGCCAAAATAGTCCCTTTTTAGTTTTTGCTTACTGCTAATGAAATCTAATTGCGCAGGTGTCTGTGACAAACTAAGCTGTTTGGGATGATATGCATACATTACGTCTCCTGTTCCACCTGGATATGCACAATAATTTACCCGCATTGGAGGAAAATCTGTGGACTATCATCTTGAGGATGATTCAGATACACAGTTGTGGGTTTTCTGCAAATATGTCAGATATGTCAAAATATGTGGAATATGCAAATGTGGAATATGCAAATGGACAGATGGAATATTCTGATTGCAAACCCTACAAGAATGTTTACATCAAATGACTAAAAAATTGAAAAAGGGAACTACTTTTGACACCTAATTAATTTAGAAAAAGGATCCAGAATTTTGCATAAAACTACCTCTGAGTTTTCTAAATGTTGACAAAGTTTTTTAACAGTTTGCACTTGGGCCAGAATGAAGTCCACACACACCCCAAACATAAGATGTATTTGCATATCTATATGTAGTAAGCTGCCATGCAGAAATACAAAGTCACTCAGAGTTTCTGATCCCTGAGGCATAACTATTTAATTAACCAAGGGGTTTTGGGCCATGTGCTCCATGCCTGTTAGTTAATTAGTGTGAGGTCCATTTTCTAGCTTTTTTAATGCCATTGTTCTGATTCATTTGACATTTCCCATAAGCCTCACACTTAGTTATCAATTATTAATGTAATTGTAAACAGTTGCCTGCTTCAAGTATGTTGTGTTTATTTTACATAGTCTGTTGATCTTCATGAGAACTGGTCAAAATGTTGCACAAACTAACAGACTAAAATGTAACAGCAGTACATTAGAATCATAATTTATTGGCTACGTGATGCACACAGGATGTCCCACAATGTTAGTTTGCTGCCAAAGTAATGGTGAAAAGACGTAATCAAGGCAATAAAAGCTTTTTACAGGGATGTCGTTGGGCTTCTTGTGGGGGGGGTCACAGAACACTGTGTGCTGAAACACAAAGCTGCGAAGACCTCATGAAACCCTGGACAGCAATATAGCTGCTGTCAGTGTCAAATAAAATCTCTGTAAGGCTGAAGAACGAGTATGTCAGCTCGGCAAATGAAAGTGCTCTGACCTCATAGGAAGAAATCCTTGCCTAAAAATACCACTAGAGTGTAATTCAGAGAGACAGGTGAGCAGTGTGTGTTCTGTGTATTCATCATTGTCACATTTGATGAGCTCCAGTACTGGGGCACGAGTTGATAGATGGGGGCGTGTGTAATACCAGCAGGGCAGGAACAGGAAGTGAACTTTGGTGTCCCACCATGAGCCGAGATTACATCACTGGCAGCTATGAAATGAAGAATCAGCCGAAGGGTTTGAAATAAAATGAAAATCAGTCCCCGCTCCAAACTGGGGGGTGTTTTAACAATTTGACCAATTAGAAATTGGTCAAATTAGTGAAATCGCTATTGTACACACCCAGTATCCAGCTAAGAGCAAAGATTTGTAAGACTTACAATTTAATGGATTAATGGAACAAAAAAAAAAAACAATTCTGATGTGAGAGAGTGAAATTCAATGTATACATCTGTAATATCTAGAAGTTTGATTCATACACTGTGTATGCTTAGTTAGCATGTGTATTGAATTACCAAAAACTATACAACTATACAAACAATACTACTACCATACAACTCTTAGCATTATTTGAATTTAAATTTACTTGATCATTTACTCAGTTTATGGATTAATATAGATTTATAAACTAAGCATATAAATATGGGAATGTCTGAGAATTTAGTGTTTAAAGTTATTTTAAGGGCTGTTACATGTCATATTCCTTTATATACCAGTTGATATCATCACTGTATCATTTGTGTATTAGGAAGTCTCTTGCAAAACTTGTAATCTAATATTCCTGACAAGTTCTGACAGTAAGCCGAAGGTGTATTTGCCTTAATGTAATATTACAAAAAATATACAGTGAGATATAAATGTAATACTTGTAGATATAAAAAAACATTATAGATATAATCTCTTACGGATTTATAAAGAAAAGTAACATCATATCCATGCAGAAATATAATATCTTGCCGTATTAAGTTTATCATTCCCAGGGGCTTAAAAACCACAATGAAAGGCAATCCAATCGCACCGAACCCACCTGAGGCTGCATTGCAGTACAGACACACACACCACAGAAAAGTATGATCTTTATTTAATGAGATGATCGGTGCTAGCAACAACTGGCAGGGCTGACGACTGCTGCCACACACCTGTGCCCGCACGACAACTCTCATCTCATTCTATTGACCCACTTTAATTGGCTCCAGTGGACAACTGGGAGAGAGACGGGCACCTCTGCATGTATCGATCTCGCAACTCATTCCCTGTCTCAGCCAAACATCTCGTGCTGACTTCAATTATACAGTCCATTGGCTTTAAACAGTCATATTTAAGTGGCCATGTCATGGATTTATTTAGACAACACCAGCAATAGTGGGGAGTGTTAATTATTCACTAAAGTCAAAATCTGTTTTACAAACTGGAATGTTACAATGAGATGTACTGGCTGTTCTGTTAACTGTCTAAAAGACCATATTTTTTAGCTTAGTGTTTCCTGTGGCGCAATTGGTAAAGCGTGGTGCAGAGAATACCAAGGTCTTGGGTTTGAGTCCCATGGAATTAACTCAAAAAAGACAGTTTATATATTGAGGAGAAATGTAATTATTTTTATGGACATATTTTTTGCTCTCTGGTTAAATAAGCAAATATGATTTGACTTTGGATATAACTGTGATTTTCAGTGGCTAAATTGTAATCACCTTTGAACTGTACACAAACGAAAGCCACACAATGATGTGCAAGATGACAAGAGAGTTAATTGAGTTCACCATCCCTCGTAGGATGCATAGATTAAGTGGAACCACAAATTAACAGACTAATTGAGTATTCATTGTGGAAATCTCACCCTCATTATGGCCTCTGTGCCTTTACTCTTGTGATCAGACAGCACACTCAGCTAAAGCTCACATATTTCCACGAAATTAGGGTGAAGAAATATAACTACATCTGGAGCATCAGCCAGTTTTAGTATGCAGATCTGGGTTACCATAGTGATTATCTACCGAGTATGCCGAGGTTGGCTAGGTAGGCAGTAAACTGATCAAACTGAAAAATATTGTAAACTTAATATTAGCATTACATGTTAGATTAAGGCAGAAATGTTAAAAATTATGGAAATAATTAAACATTCTCCTGATTATTTTACTTTTCAGATGTGATTTGCATCCACATTTGTTTCACTAGTTCTGAAATCAGAACAAACTGTTTAGCAAACATACTCTTGGTTGAATGGATTCATTGTAGTTAGTAGCTTATAATGTCCATTTGAATTGAGGGGGTAACTTTAGTTTCTTGCTGCCCTCTAGTGTACATTCTGGAACACAAACTTTTACTAGCCTGCAAAAAATACAGAGGGAAAGACTTAATGCACTTGTTAAATGTTTCTTTATTGTATGGATTAAATGGCACTATGGATGCCATTTAATTCAACATCCTTTTACAAACGTCAGTTTATGAAAACAATTTGAAGGATGAAGGAAAAGGATGTATATCTTCTTAACCTGCCTACAGCATGACATTTAATCAACCTTCCAGAATATATTTGGCTGAAAGACAAAATCACCACGTTTCATTTATTGTCGTAACAGAAACAACACTGGACTCACAAACTCAGAAAACATTTGCCCCGCCAGAACAGTTAGAGGCGTTTCAAGGCAGTGAAAACAGGAAGTAGATCTCATTGAACTGCCGTTTATGTTTATCAATGTTCAGGAAGCCACTTTTTGGCATAGCAGGACGTAGAAATTGTCGAAACGCTTTCCGTTTAGGAAACTTTATCTTGGTTAACTACTTTAAACTGATTAACATCATCAGAGGCCCTTTATTGAATACGTGGGTGGCTCTTAAAAGAGCCGTTGGGTAGCTGGAAGCGGGGCTTTATTTGGAGCTGGTGTACTTGGTGACGGCCTTCGTGCCTTCAGACACCGCGTGCTTGGCGAGCTCGCCGGGCAGCAGCAGACGCACGGCGGTCTGGATCTCTCTGGAGGTGATGGTGGAGCGCTTGTTATAGTGAGCGAGACGCGACGCTTCACCGGCGATGCGCTCGAAGATGTCGTTGACGAAAGAGTTCATGATGCCCATCGCCTTCGAGGAGATGCCGGTATCAGGATGAACCTGCTTCAGCACTTTGTACACGTAGATCGCGTAGCTCTCCTTCCTGGACCTCTTGCGCTTCTTTCCTCCTTTAGCGGCGGTCTTCGTGACGGCCTTCTTGGATCCTTTCTTGGGCGCTGACTTCGCTGGGTCCGGCATGTTGTTTCTAAACTGAACAAGACACAGAATAAGTCACAGATGAGGCGCACGGGGTATTTATTCGTACCCCATGGTAATTTTAAAAGGGAAGAGAAGCGCGTTTGCTGATTGCGTGCCTTCATTGGCCCGACCCCCAACATTGCCCTATTGGTCTAGAAGAGAGCCAATGAAAGTGCTTCAACCGACAGCCTGATGTTTAAACGTTACCATCCCCCATATCAGTCAGTTTCCTGTTTCATTTCCCGCACTTTTTCCAGTTAATAATTCTGTAATATTTTATAGAAATGTGGGTCTTCCAACAGTCGCGGTAATAAACCAAGTAATACAAATGAATCATAGATTAATATAGAATAGAAACATTATGTTCGTTTTGTATTTAATTGCAATTGGAGAGCACCGTCTTATTTAATCTAAATGGTATGATCAAAGGACTTGTGAAAGAAACATTTACATTTCTACATTTAGCACACGCTTTTATCCGAAGCGACTTACAGTGCGTTCAAGTTCCACATTTTCTTAATACACGTTCTCCTAGAACAAAGATCACCTTTATTTCTACTTAATACGCAGAGATATTTGATGTTAATTCTGCTACCAGAAACTCATCACGTCAATACAAAAGCAGATTTTTCTCTTTGTGTGAGAGGCTCTGAAAAGAGCCGTTGGGTTTTGTTGTAGTTTTAATCCAAGGCTGGAACGCGTTTAACCTCCGAAGCCGTACAGGGTGCGTCCCTGTCGCTTCAGCGCGTACACGACGTCCATAGCGGTGACGGTCTTTCTCTTGGCGTGCTCGGTGTAGGTGACGGCGTCACGGATAACGTTCTCCAGAAACACCTTCAACACACCGCGGGTCTCCTCATAGATGAGACCCGAGATACGCTTCACACCGCCGCGGCGAGCAAGACGACGGATGGCGGGCTTGGTGATTCCCTGGATGTTGTCACGCAGAACTTTGCGGTGACGCTTAGCGCCTCCCTTACCGAGTCCTTTACCGCCTTTACCTCTTCCAGACATGATCACAGAGACAATGAATAGTGTCACACAGTAACAGTGGACCTTTAAGATTGCCTACAGGACCTAGTTGAGACACACAAGCAGGGAAAAGGGCGCCATGTATTTTGCTTCCGACAATTAACAGCCTCCGTTCAGGGCAAGCTGCATTTTTATGTATTTATCATGTATCCAAAGGCTATAGGGTTATATAATATAGTTATATTTACTTTTTATTGGTTATTGGATTTCAAATGAGGTTGTAGAGATTTCAGACCATCACAGCCTTTTATCGCACTGGCTGACAGTGTCTACAAAATATATTCCCACACAAGTTACCATACCCAGCATGCATCGTTTGAAAAAAACAAGTATGCTTCGTATGTGAATACGAAGATTAACGTTCAGATGAACCGAAACTTACCAGCACACAGTAATACCTGTAATGAACGATAATTTAGGGTTACGTTAATATTAAAGTAGGGTACGTTTAATCTTTGGTAACTGAGTAAATATAAAATTGCACTTAGACAACTCAAAACACCTGTTTCGCAGACACCTGTCTGAACCCTAATGCTCTTCAATCCTATCCTTCTATCCTTACAAAAAAAAACCCTGTCTCTAGTCCATCTTTCTCTCTAGTAACAGAATACAATGTCCGCTTGTAAATGTAGCTTTGTAGACTTGGCTCGTTGGCGTACAAGACAAAATGTCCAATGCTCTCGTCCTTTGTAAGTCGCTTTGGATAAAAGCGTCTGCTAAATGTAATTCAATAACAGCATCATGTAGTTAATTAAGATCATGCCAATTCCTATGTGATGTTTTTCGCTGCTGTTATTGTTAATAATTCAGAAATTCTCTCGTTCAGGGAAATTAAGTGGCTCTTAAAAGAGCCTTTGGGGGGTTGTAGTTTTGCGGGGCTTTAAGCTCGCTCTCCTCTAATGCGGCGGGCCAGCTGGATGTCTTTGGGCATGATGGTGACTCTCTTGGCGTGGATGGCGCACAAGTTCGTGTCCTCAAACAGACCGACCAGGTAAGCCTCGCTGGCCTCCTGCAGGGCCATGACGGCGGAGCTCTGGAAGCGCAGATCCGTCTTGAAATCCTGAGCGATTTCTCTCACCAGACGCTGGAAGGGCAGCTTGCGGATGAGCAACTCGGTGGATTTCTGGTAACGGCGGATCTCTCTCAGCGCCACGGTACCGGGCCTGTAACGGTGAGGCTTCTTCACCCCGCCGGTAGCCGGAGCGCTCTTACGGGCGGCTTTGGTGGCGAGTTGCTTCCTCGGCGCTTTGCCGCCGGTGGACTTGCGGGCGGTTTGTTTGGTTCTGGCCATGATGACGGTCTCTCTTCTCTGTTAGACAAGAAATATAAAGCCGCTTCGCTGACGGTTCTTTAAAGCCTTGAACAGCGACCCCCCCTCAGATACGCGTTTGGCTCACGTGAGACAGCTGACCAATGACTGCGCAACTCCTGTTTTCAAACGAGCACGAGCCGTTCGTTTCCCGCGCATAATGATTTTCTGTTTTGTTCACAATTCAGACAAAACGGACCAAATAAATTCAAATTTACAAAGTGAAACGACGTAAATCAGACTATCGCCGCCACCCGAATCACCCAATTACAATAACGACTCGTCGATAATAACGTAAAACTGATATTGGACATCAGTGTGGAGTGTTATCAATACCTTTTCCTTATCCATGTTTATATCTAACAGAAATAAAACACTGAACCTTTTTATTTTCTTTTGTCTTACTCTGCAAGTTTACTTTGGTTTAACGCGGAAATATCCTGGCCAACCGAAACTCTACTCAGAGTTACTTTAATGCTGGCCGTTATTCACAATTGCGGAGTTTAGCGTAAGCGCTCGATGCATTAAAGACAAGCGTTTACTTTCCTGTGATAATTATGCGTTTACACATGCTGAAGGTCGCCTTCCAACAGCTCATTGATTGCTTTCAGAACCTAAACCAGGAAACCTTATTGTATGGTTTTATTTCCTCACGCATCTTGGAGTCGAATAGAAACACCGAATATCGCATGTGAAACAAGTCGCTCTCAAATAGAGAAGTTGTGTGGCTCTTAAAAGAGCCTTTGGGTTTAGAGAAACAGACAAAAGTCTATTTATTTGGTCTTGGCGGGCTTGTCGGTCTTCTTGGGCAGCAGAACAGCCTGAATGTTGGGCAGCACACCGCCCTGTGCGATGGTCACGCCACCCAGGAGTTTGTTGAGCTCCTCGTCGTTGCGCACCGCCAGCTGTAAATGACGGGGGATGATACGAGTTTTTTTGTTGTCCCGGGCGGCGTTTCCAGCGAGCTCCAGAATCTCAGCAGTCAGATACTCGAGCACGGCGGCCAGATACACTGGAGCACCGGCGCCAACGCGCTCAGCGTAGTTGCCTTTACGGAGGAGTCTGTGGACGCGACCCACGGGGAACTGCAGGCCCGCTCTGGATGAACGAGTCTTAGCCTTCGCTCTGGCTTTACCGCCGGTTTTGCCTCTACCGCTCATCTTTCTTACAAAAACAGCACG
The DNA here is from genome assembly GCA_036877525.1 of Chromobotia macracanthus. Taxonomy (NCBI): domain Eukaryota; kingdom Metazoa; phylum Chordata; class Actinopteri; order Cypriniformes; family Botiidae; genus Chromobotia; species Chromobotia macracanthus. The sequence goes on along the minus strand of JAZGTH010000012.1, from coordinate 5,774,362 downwards.
CTTCAGTTACAACACAAACTGAAAATAAAGCGGTTTCTATTGCCGATTCTAATATTTGAACTTTCCTGTAGGTCGCCCATTGGTTGGAGCCTGTGCAACTATCAAACCAATCAGCCAACTTCCCTCCAAATCCTAAAGCCCTCCCATTCTTTCTACCTGCTTCCTTTCAGTTGCTGAATGGAAAAAAGATTTAAATTTTGTCACATTTCATTAAAACAAAAAAAAAGCGAGAGTAGAGAGTATATAATACAAGATCACTTTAACACTGAAACAAAGAGTAAAAAATACAAAAAAATGCAGGGGGCTGAGTTAAAGCTAAAAACTAAAATTAAGATTAAGTAGAAGAGCAAAAAATGTGCAGAAATGTCCAGAGTATTGACTGCATGATGTCAGTTTCAAGTGAGCCATTTTTCCAAAATCTTTCTTACAATTACAGTTTAGCATTTCATATCAGTTTGCCCTCTGAAACATACATGACTGGAATGGATAAATGGCTGTACATAAGAAAAGTATCTTAAAGACTGATTTACCATATCTTTTTTTTTTTTGTAGTTTAATCATTGTATGCACTTTAAGCACCATCCTTAGCTGAGGATGGAGAGGATAACAAAGACATCATAGAAAATTATAAATCAGGTGAAGAAAACATGCCACAGAATATGACTGAAATCATCAAGAAAAACTGTATATTAGAGTATTGCAGATATATATAGAAGATATATATTTTATGAAAAATCTGGTCCATTTACTCATGAAGATAGAGCAGGTGAAGAATTACATTTGAGTTTAGTATATTGCACATAAAATATAATCTGAACAAAACACAGTGTGCTTAAGCTATAACACTCAAACTTATAATCGTTTAAGTCATGAAACAACTAAATTAATTCAGCAGTGATGCAAATATTGTGCAAAACGGAGAGCAGCTCCGGAGAGGAGCATCGCTCTGCAAACCCTCAAATAATGTGCAGATAATAAAAAACTAAGACTTTGTATCAGTTATGCATCAACTGCAGATATGAACAAAACAAAATCAGGTTTTATAGATGTGTTTTGGTTAAATACCAAACCTTAACCGCTCTCAAATATTCTCAATTCATATCCAAATGCTACCAGTACATTTAATGCATACTGTAAAGCACTGCTCTTTCACGAGTTAGTGGGTGGCTCTTAAAAGAGCCGTTTTGTGAAACTGAAAACTTTACATGGTTAAATTATTTCTTTTTCGGGGCGGCCTTTTTAGGCTTGGCTGCTTTAGGCTTTGTAGCCTTGGGTTTAGGTTTAGCAGCCTTCGCTTTTTTGGGGCTCTTCGCTGCTGTTTTCTTGGGGGCCGCTGGCTTCTTTGCCTTCTTGGGGCTCTTCGTTGCTTTCTTAGCGGCTGTGGCAGCGGGCTTCTTAGCCTTCTTGGGAGATTTCTTAGCCGCGGGCTTCTTCGCTGCAGTAGCTTTGGGCTTTTTGGCAGCAACAGGCTTCTTAGCGGCGGGCTTCTTCGCTTTAGGAGCGGCTTTCTTCACAGGCTTCTTCTTGGTCTCGGTTTGTTTCTTGTTGAGCTTGAATGAACCAGAAGCGCCGGTCCCTTTGGTCTGGACCAACGTTCCTTTAGTCACCAGCCCCTTGATGGCGAGTTTAACGCGGGAGTTGTTCTTCTCCACGTCGTAACCACCGGCGGCGAGAGCTTTCTTCAGGGCGGCGAGCGACACTCCGTTTCTTTCCTTGGAAGCGGACACAGCCTTAACGATGAGCTCACCCACACCTGGACCTGCTTTCTTGGCTTTAGCGGCAGGCTTCTTCTTGGGCGCTTTCGCCGGCGAAGCGGCGGCAGCTGGAGCTGGAGCGGTTTCTGCCATGACTAGATACTGACTCGCGTTTGCTAACTGCACTCGATCTGTAATGCGATACGGCCGAACGGGGCTGCGCTCTTACACAGTACATGAGAACCATATAGACTCAGCCTGCCCGGCTCAATGTCCGCGCTTTTCTTTGTAAAGTAAACGAGTTTTGTCTTCTAGCTTCCAATGGAGTGAAATAACGTGAGCATAGAACGGAGGTCCAGAGCTGTATTTAGAGACTGATTATGCGATTATGAAACGTTTATCTTTTTAGGACAGATAGATCAAATCCACGTCGAGGATTTGGAAAAGACCAGGTTTGAATTTTATGTGATTTGTTAATTCAAACTTTAGAGATAGACTGAACACGTCTTCTATGTATTTCGCAACCATGTCACAGCACGCAAACCGTAACACACAGCTGGGTATGAAAGATTGTATATAGTATATACATAAAAATGTAATCGTTAAAGAAATAAGACATATTTATCACAGCATTTTGTCTGTAGAAACTATTTAGATTTTACTATAAGGGTGTTCCATAAGCAACATAGTCACAACATATATTTAAAAATGTCAATAACAACACAGCACAATGGCCCACAATTATCTTGCTTTACATCAGTGAAAGAAATCAGATGTTGGAAATGCTTTTCTGTGTGTCATGTCCTCTAGATATTTTCAATTTCATGCTGTGTAAACAACTAATTTATAAAAGTCAACAGTCTGGGCTTGATTTAACATTTGTTTTCTGCTAGTGTGTGTGTGTTTGCATATTTTATTAATAGCAATATTAACATCATGCTCAGTAACAAGTGTATGAAAAGAAAAAATTAGATAATTGTTTGAACGAACTCAACAACTCTTAATGATCAACTGCTATCCAAAGAATCATTAAAGGCCCAAACACGCTTTGTTCCGTCAATTAGATTTGACCATATCGAGTCTAAAGCGAATTTATATCAATTATATCGCAGTTGATTATTTATATGTAACGTAATTGTTTTAATACAACTACTATTCAGCAACTGAAAGGAAGCAGGTAGAAAGAATGGGAGGGCTTTAGGATTTGGAGGGAAGTTGGCTGATTGGTTTGATAGTTGCACAGGCTCCAACCAATGGGCGACCTACAGGAAAGTTCAAATATTAGAATCGGCAATAGAAACCGCTTTAATTTCAGTTTGTGTTGTAACTGAAGCGTGCTGTTTTTGCAAGAAAGATGAGCGGCAGAGGCAAAACCGGCGGTAAAGCCAGAGCGAAGGCAAAGACTCGTTCATCCAGAGCGGGCCTGCAGTTCCCCGTGGGTCGCGTCCACAGACTCCTCCGTAAAGGCAACTACGCTGAGCGCGTTGGCGCCGGTGCTCCAGTGTATCTGGCCGCCGTGCTCGAGTATCTGACTGCTGAGATTCTGGAGCTCGCTGGAAACGCCGCCCGGGACAACAAGAAAACTCGTATCATCCCCCGTCATTTACAGCTGGCGGTGCGCAACGACGAGGAGCTGAACAAACTCCTGGGTGGCGTGACCATCGCACAGGGCGGTGTGCTGCCCAACATTCAGGCTGTTCTGCTGCCAAAAAAGACCGACAAACCCGCCAAGACCAAATAAATAGACTTGTGTCTGTTTCTCTAAACCCAAAGGCTCTTTTAAGAGCCACACAACTTCTCTATTTGAGAGCGACTTGTTTCACATGCGATATTCGGTGTTTCTATTCGACTCCAAGATGCGTGAGGAAATAAAACCATACAATAAGGTTTCCTGGTTTAGGTTCTGAAAGCAATCAATGAGCTGTTGGAAGGCGACCTTCAGCATGTGTAAACGCATAAATATCACAGGAAAGTAAACGCTTGTCTTTAATGCATCGAGCGCTTACGTTAAACTCTGCAATTGTGAATAACGGCCAGCATTAAAGTAACTCTACTCAGAGTTTCGGTTGGCCAGGATATTTCCGCGTTAAACCAAAGTAAACTTGCAGAGTAAGACCAAAGAAAATAAAAAGGTTCAGTGTTTTATTTCTGTTAGATATAAACATGGATAAGGAAAAGGTATTGATAACACTCCACACTGATGTCCAATATCAGTTTTACGTTATTATCGACGAGTCGTTATTGTAATTGGGTGATTCGGGTGGCGGCGATAGTCTGATTTACGTCGTTTCACTTTGTAAATTTGAATTTATTTGGTCCGTTTTGTCTGAATTGTGAACAAAACAGAAAATCATTATGCGCGGGAAACAAACGGCTCGTGCTCGTTTGAAAACAGGAGTTGCGCAGTCATTGGTCAGCTGTCTCACGTGAGCCAAACGCGTATCTGAGGGGGGGTCGCTGTTCAAGGCTTTAAAGAACCGTCAGCGAAGCGGCTTTATATTTCTTGTCTAACAGAGAAGAGAGACCGTCATCATGGCCAGAACCAAACAAACCGCCCGCAAGTCCACCGGCGGCAAAGCGCCGAGGAAGCAACTCGCTACCAAAGCCGCCCGTAAGAGCGCTCCGGCTACCGGCGGGGTGAAGAAGCCTCACCGTTACAGGCCCGGTACCGTGGCGCTGAGAGAGATCCGCCGTTACCAGAAATCCACCGAGTTGCTCATCCGCAAACTGCCCTTCCAGCGTCTGGTGAGAGAAATCGCTCAGGACTTCAAGACGGATCTGCGCTTCCAGAGTTCCGCCGTCATGGCCCTGCAGGAGGCCAGCGAGGCTTACCTGGTCGGTCTGTTTGAGGACACGAACTTGTGCGCCATCCACGCCAAGAGGGTCACCATCATGCCCAAAGACATCCAGCTGGCCCGCCGCATTAGAGGAGAGCGCGCTTAAAGCCCCGCGAAACTACAACCCCCCCAAAGGCTCTTTTAAGAGCCACTTAATTTCCCTGAACGAGAGAATTTCTGAATTATTAACAATAACAGCAGCGAAAAACATCACATAGGAATTGGCATGATCTTTATTAACTGCATGATGCTGTTATTGAATTACGTTTACATTTAGGCATTTAGCAGACGCTTTTATCCAAAGCGACTTACAAAGGACGAGAGCATTGAACATTTTGTCTTGTACGCCAACGAGCCAAGTCTACAAAGCTACATTTACAAGCGGACATTGTATTCTGTTACTAGAGAGAAAGATGGACTAGAGACGGGTTTTTTTGTAAGGATAGGATTGAAGAGCATTAGGGTTCAGACAGGTGTCTGCGAAACGGGTGTTTTGAGTTGTCTAAGTGCAATTTTATATTTACTCAGTTACCAAAGATTAAATGTACCCTCTTTAATATTAACGTAACCCTAAATTATCGTTCACTACAGGTATTACTGTGTGCTGGTACGTTTCGGTTCATCTGAACGTTAATCTTCGCATTCACATACGAAGCATACTTGTTTTTTCAAACGATGCATGCTGGGTATGGTAACTTGTGTGGGAATATATTTTGTAGACACTGTCAGCCAGTGCGATTAAAGGCTGTGATGGTCTGAAATCTCTACAACCTCATTTGAAATCCAATAACCAATAAAAAGTAAATATAACTATATTATATAACCCTATAGCCTTTGGATACATGATAAATACATAAAAATGCAGCTTGCCCTGAACGGAGGCTGTTAATTGTCGGAAACAAAATACATTGTTGGCGCCTTTTTTCCTGCTTGTGTGTCTCAACTAGGTCCTGTAGGCAATCTTAAAGGTCCACTGTTACTGGGTGACATTATTCATTGTCTCTGTGATCATGTCTGGAAGAGGTAAAGGCGGGAAAGGACTCGGTAAGGGAGGCGCTAAGCGTCACCGCAAAGTTCTGCGCGACAACATCCAGGGAATCACCAAGCCCGCCATCCGTCGTCTTGCTCGCCGCGGCGGTGTGAAGCGTATCTCGGGTCTCATCTATGAGGAGACCCGCGGTGTGTTGAAGGTGTTTCTGGAGAACGTTATCCGTGACGCCGTCACCTACACCGAGCACGCCAAGAGAAAGACCGTCACCGCTATGGACGTCGTGTACGCGCTGAAGCGACAGGGACGCACCCTGTACGGCTTCGGAGGTTAAACGCGTTCCAGCCTTCGATTAAAACTACAACAAAACCCAACGGCTCTTTTCAGAGCCACCCACACTCTCACACAAAGAGAAAAATCTGCTTTTGTATTGACGTGATGAGTTTCTGGTAGCAGAATTAACATCAAATATCTCTGCGTGTTAAGTAGAAATAAAGGTGATCTTTGTTCTAGGAGAACGTGTATTAAGAAAATGTGGAACTTGAACGCACTGTAAGTCGCTTCGGATAAAAGCGTGTGCTAAATGCAGAAATGTAAACGTTTCTTTCACAAGTCCTTTGATCATACCGTTTAGATTAAATAAGACGGTGCTCTCCAATCGCAATTAAATACAAAACGAACATGTTTCTATTCTATATTAATCTATGATTATTTTGTATTACTTGGTTTATTACCGCGACTGTTGGAAGACCCACATTTCTATAAAATATTACAGAATTATTAACTTGAAAAAGTGCGGGAAATGAAACAGGAAACTGACTGATATGGGGGATGGTAACGTTTAAACATCAGGCTGTCGGTGGAAGCACTTTCATTGGTTCTATTCTCGACCAATAGGGCAATTTTGGGGGTCGGGCCAATGAAGGCACGCAATCAGCAAACGCGCTTCTCTTCTCTTTTAAAATTACCATGGGGTACGAATAAATACCCCGTGCGCCTCATCTGTGAGTTATTCTGTGTCTTGTTCAGTTTAGAAACAACATGCCGGACCCAGCGAAGTCAGCGCCCAAGAAAGGATCCAAGAAGGCCGTCACGAAGACCGCCGCTAAAGGAGGAAAGAAGCGCAAGAGGTCCAGGAAGGAGAGCTACGCGATCTACGTGTACAAAGTGCTGAAGCAGGTTCATCCTGATACCGGCATCTCCTCGAAGGCGATGGGCATCATGAACTCTTTCGTCAACGACATCTTCGAGCGCATCGCCGGTGAGGCGTCGCGTCTCGCTCACTATAACAAGCGCTCCACCATCACCTCCAGAGAGATCCAGACCGCCGTGCGTCTGCTGCTGCCCGGCGAGCTCGCCAAGCACGCGGTGTCTGAAGGCACGAAGGCCGTCACCAAGTACACCAGCTCCAAATAAAGCTCCGCTTCCAGCTACCCAACGGCTCTTTTAAGAGCCACCCACGTATTCAATAAGGAGCCTCTTACATTTAATAGTTCGTTTTGGGGTTTGTAATGACTTTCAAAAGTAACTAACGGAGTGTTTTGACATGTAAGTGTGCGTCGGTCAATGACAGTAACGGCCGTAAGTAAGTTCCCGTTGTTGCTGCTTGCAACAGTTTAAGATTATTTTTGCATATTAAGAATACAAGTTTATGCTTTGCTCATTGTGTATGCATATCTGTGGTATTGGTCTTTCAGAGTGCTTTCGTGACTGAAATCTGACGCCCAAACGAAGTTTCAAGTATTTAATTTCTTTAGTCATGTTTGGAGCTCGTCGTTCGAGCAGCACTCTCACTGTTTTCAGTGATTTGGTTCTGGAACTCTGTCTGGTCAGTACAGAAACTTTTAAAAGTGGTTATTCTAATTGTCGGCTGCCTAATAGTATTGATATCACTGACTACAGTTTCGTCTACTGTGTTCACGTCATTGATCACAGTGCCGTCTACTGTGGTTGTCCATCAATATCGGGCACAATTGCTTTGGTTTCACTTGCGCCCTGTGCATCTGGTAGAACTGTTTTGTAAAAAACACCAAGGCGCTGTATATAAACGGCGTTGTACAGTTTGGCTATTGGTTGTTGATTGCTGCCATGCATAAAATGCCCTAGTACTCGTACCCTAAACCAACTCTTGTTGTAAGATGCTTGTTGAATGTGACAACAGCAGGTTTAATTCGGGGCTCTTTTTCACCTAACTTGCTGAAAATTTTCACTGTGCATTGTTTATCAGATCATTCAAACATTTAACAATTTATTTTCTACATAAAGGGATATGTGGTCTACAGCGAATAAAAATACACAGCTTTTTAGTTTTCAACTTTTCACATCACACAATTATTTACTTAATACACATCATCATAGACATGACCACTTTTCTAAAACTTGACGAATATGCAATATTGAAGTACTCAAGTGAATCTATCGCTGACTGCTTTGAGGTTTGCAAGATAATGTTGGAAAGCAACAGTTCAGACAGTTTTCCTTATACACAGGGAAGACGGTTCAGAAGAAACACTTTATGATCACCTGTATGAACTTCCTGTGTTTCATAACTGATGTTGTATGCTTGGTGTATTTCAGTGAGTCCAGAACTTACAAGACTAAGTACTCAAGTACTTTATACAACCAACTACTGAAATACTTTGTGGGAAAACACATGAACTACACGGAGAGACATTTAGCACGCAATGTCTATTTGTTGTGGCACTTTTAGAGATGCTAAAACCTGTACTGCATTTACATCATTAGATGAAGAAAACTGCTTTAGCTTAAGTAGCAAAGTGTCTGGATGAGTGATGTCAGGGGAAGCCTCCAGCAACATGAACACAATATGATTCTCCTCCTTATGTAGCTAACATTTGGTACTCACAAGTTTCAAACATCATTTGTAGGCTGTAACAAGATTTGTAGGCTGTTCAGTAAAGTATGACTTATGAAAGATGAACAATCGGATTGTATGGTGTTCCTCCACCATGAATGCCCCTCTTGTGTGCCTATCTGTCAAGACATTGGCCTCACTGAAATGCTGGGATCATGGCCACAAAATGTGGCATGGCAGATACATGCAGTTACTCTATGGCCTAAAAACAATACGATAAACAGCATAAGATTCATCCCCAATGTATTATTAAAAGTAATTTTAATTTAAACATTTGTATTTTGTAGAGGGGGAGCCAGTGCGGTATCTTGTACACTTAAAAAAGGTTCAGAAAACTTGCTGTTATATTTTCATTAATGTCAGGTCTCAGCATCGACACAAACTGTTCCTACGTTCCTGCTTGGCCTTCAACAGTGCCACATGACACCTCAACACAATGCACCAGTGAGATCTGGTGGGCTTCTTTGGTATTACCATATATATATAAATACCTGGCAACCATGGTGGACAAAACTGACAAAAAGGTGTATCCATATAAAAAATAACAATTAAGGAATACCAAATTTATGTGCTCTTGTATGTATATATTATATATATACATACTGTATATTACATGTATATTTATATTTTGCAGTTCAGAAGACCAGTAAGCTCATTGTAGTGTGTACATACCACTGAATTGTTCACCTATGAAAGGGGTCTTAAATATATTGTTAAAGTTCTAGTTAATTATAGCCAATTTCACTTGACTCTGTATATACAATATTTATTTTTTACATTACATCTTAGCTGAAAAATGTAACCTGTTCATCCCCAGTTTTCAGCAAACCATAAAAACACCCACACTAAAATCACTAGTACTTCCTTTCAGCTACAGACACAATTGGAATAGCATTTACTATGTGACAGTCAAATAAGATGCATGTTTTACAGCTCTATATACGATATTATTCTGATTTGATGTATAGTTGAGTTGAATTAGTTTTAAATGTTGTCTTAACCATTTCACTCATTTATTCATTTTAGACATTGTATTCTTATCATTTTGGATAAGTCTCATCAAGCTGTATCTTTCTTTGAGCAGTCCTTCATTTCATAATGAAATTGGGTGACGTAAATGTCACTTGATTCTCTCAATGTTTTGGGAATCTGTGCAACAGATTGTGGGTGACTTGAGGCCGCAAAGGATGTGAAACGAATGAAGGCTGTGAAACGAAGGCTGCCTTTCAAGCGTCCCTTAAACTGACATTTCCTTCAACAGCGCTTGATGAGATCTGAGATATGGGCTAGGACGCAGCCTTCTGTTTGAGAAGCACAGAAGGCTGTTTAAGTGTGTATGTCACCTGGTCTACCTGTTGTGTGAACAATCACATGACAGGAAATAGTAAGTAAAGGGTATAAAGGAGACATCATGGCAATCAATCAGGACCCACCAAAGCAGGACTGTGGAGTATGTAGAACAGATCTAAAAACAAACGTTTAGCTGTAAACTGCTTTTTTTAACAGTAGGTGTATAGATCATTGCATTATTTTTATAAACCTATATTAAAGAATATTGTTAATAAATTAGTTTGCAAAACGTTTAACCTGTGTCCTGTCTGGTGTTCTGTTCTATCCTGCTCATGTTTTCACTCAAAAATGTACACTAGAGGGCAGCAATGTACAAGCTAATAAGTTACACCCCTTGTATTTAAATTCAAAAGGATATTAAGCTACTACAATTATACCTGTCAACCAAGAATAACTCTGAAATGTTAGCAAGGAAGTTAAATAATGCACAAAAAATCAGATTTTCCTAAATCCTAATGTTTTAGAACATTAGTGATTTAATTGCTTGAAAACATGTAGATGTCAATGCAAATGACCAGTAACGAAAATTAGAAAGAGCAGAAGACTTTGAAACAGGAGACTTTGAAATTATTTCTAGTATTATCTTAACATTGCATAATAGATTAAGGTGGAAATGTTAATAATCAACTCATCAACATTTCTCAATCAACATTTAAAATGTGAACAGTTGATTGCCTACCTAATGCACTTCATGATGCTCAGTAGATAATCACTATGGTTGCCATGGTTTTAGTATATTAGCATACTAAAACTGGTTGATTCTCCAAATGTTGTCATACCTTAGACTGTCTCTTCATCTATGTGAATTTATTTGCTGTTTGGTACAAATATATGAGCTTTAGTTAAAGGTAAAGGCACAGAGGCCATAAAGAGGCTGAGATTTCCATTCACTAGCTACAATTATTAATGATAAATTATTAATTAATTATTAGGTTAATTCATGGTTGCTCATAATCTATGCATCCTATGAGAGATGGTAAACTCAATTAACAATGTTTTGTCCAAAATTGCTCACAGTGTATCAAATCTATATGCTATACATGCATTCCCTGAGATGTGAACCCAAGACCTTTGTGGTTGTTTGTTGCATCATGATAAATCAATAGCACTACAGAAAAAGGCTAAGCCAAAAACTTATTCTTGTTTTCTTGGACAATAACCTTAACAGCCAGCACACAGTAACACACCAGTTTGTAAAACAGATTGATTTTGACTCTTACCCCGCTGTTGGTGTCTAAACCAGTTCATGACATGGCCACTTAAATATGACCTTATTTGAAACATGGCTTATGGTTCAAGTCCAGAGCTTTTAAATTGCTGCTGTTGTCATTTGTCATGGTGATCCAGGGTTCAAATCAAATCAAATCAAGTTTATTGTCACATCACCTCAACACGTGTAGAGGTGAGTGAAAAGCTTAAGTGCGGCTCCAGACAGTGCAGAAACAGTATGTAAAGAAGAAAAAACAGACATGTAGCGGTACAAAAAAATATACATAACAGTATGTAGTACATACAGTAACAGAATAGACAGAATATACATAATTGTGTACAAAATTACAAATTTACAATATACAATATATGCACATGGACATGTTGTAGTGACTTAATATGTACAATATACATATGTAACAATATACATTTGTACACACAGTATGTGCGTTTACATATGTACACACACACACACACACACACACACACACACACACACACACACACACACACACACACACACACACAGTAATATATTGTGTAAAGTGTGCATACAAGACCAAGTAAACTGGAGCTTGTAATAAAACCTTGTTATGTGATGTGTGAGGTAGTTAAAGTTAAAGTGCAGTGTATGGAGAAGGGTGGGTAGGTTGAGATTATGTCAGTTCACATTGAGTAATCGGACAGCTTGAGAAAAGATGTTGTCCCTTAGTCGGCTTGTGCATGTCCGGATGCAGTGGTACCGTCTGTCTGAGGGCAGTAGGGAGAGCAGACCGTGACTAGGGTGGCTAGAGTCTCTGATGATCCTCTGTGCCTTTCTCAGACACCACCTGTTGTAAATCTCCTGGAGGGAGGGAAGCTCACCTCCTATGATGTAGCTGGCAGTTCACACCACCCTCTGCAGGGCCTTGCGGTTGTGGGCGGTGGAGTTCCCGTACCAAGCTGTGACGCAACCAGACAGAATGCTCTCCACGGTGCAGGCGTAGAATGATCTGAGGGTGTCGCGGTTCATACCAAACTTCCTCAGACGCCTGAGGTAGAAGAGGCGCTGGTGAGCTTTATTCACCACTGCATCTGTGTGAGCGGACCATGTGAGGTCCTCAGTGATATGAACACAGAGGAACTTGAAGCTGTTGTCCCACTCCACTGGTGACCCGTTGATGGTGATGGGGGTGTGTTCTCTTTCCTGCTTCCTGAAGTCCACAAGAATCTCTTTGGTCTTGTCGATGTTGAGAGAGAGGTGGTTCTACTGACACCAGTGTGTCAAAGCGTGCACCTCTTCTCTGTAGGCTGTCTCGTCATTGTCGGTGATCAGGCCTACCACCGTTGTGTCATCAGCAAATTGTACAATGACATTGGAGCTGTGTGTGGCCACGCAGTCGTGGGTGTATAGGGAGTACAAGAGTAGGCTGAGAACGCAGCCCTGAGGGGCTCCAGTGTTGAGGATCAGTGGGGAGGAGATGTTATTGCCCATTCTGACCACCTGATGCCTGCCTGATAGGAAGTCCAGGATCCAGCTGCACAGGGAGCTGTTCAGACCCAGAGCCCGTAGTTTCGTATCAAGCTTTAAGGGCACTATGGTGTTTAATGCTGAGCTGTAGTCCACAAACAGCATTCTCACATAAGTGTTCTTTTATTCCCGGTGGGAGAGAGCAGTGTGTAGGGTAAGTGCAATGGCATCATCAGTATATCTATCGGTCTGCCTATCGGTTGTTGCGATAGGCAAACTGTAGTGGGTCCAGTGAGGCAGGTAGTATAGAGCAGATGTGGTCTCGGATCAGTCTCTCAAAGCACTTGCTGATGATGGGCGTCAGAGCAACAGGGCGCCAGTTATTCAAGCGTGTGATCTTTGGTTGTTTTGGTACAGGCACAATGGTGGATGTTTTAAAGCATGATGGAACCACGGATAGAGAGAGGGACAGGTTAAAGATCTCCGTAAAAACACCTGCTAACTGGACCACGCATGCTCTGAGTATGCGGCCCAGAATGCCGTCAGGACCCGCAGCCTTGCGAATATTCACCCGACGAAAGGACCGGGTGACATCTGCTACAGAGACAGAGAATGCACTCACATCTGTATCAGCGGTCACGGGAGCTCTCTCCGTGAGGGCGGGGTTATTTGTCTCGAAACGAGCGTAAAAAGAGTTTAGCTCGTCCGGGAGAGAGGCAGCGGCGTTCATAGTGGGGTGTTTATTTCTCTTTAAGTCCGTGATGTTGTTGATTCCCTGCCACATACTTCTTGTGCTGTTGGAGTTGAACTGACCTTCTACTTTCTCTCTGTACTGGTGTTTGGCAGCTTTGATGGTTTTCTGGAGGGCATAGCTGGTGTGTTTGTACTCCTCCGCATCTCCAGAATTAAACGCAGATGTCTGCGCTTTTAGGGTTGCGCGAACGTTGTTGTTTATCCACGGTTTATTGTTGGGGTAGATCTGGATAGTTTTGGTTGGCACAACGTCATCTATGCACTTCTTAATGAAACACGTAACAGTATCCGAGTAAACCTCGATGTCGCCATCGGAAGCAGACCGGAACATTTCCCAGTCCTGTAGCATAGAATCCGATTGGTCCGACCAGCACTGGATCGTCCTATGGGCAAGTGCTTCCTGTTTCAGCTTCTACCTGTAAGCGGGCAGCAGCAGCACGGAAGAGTGGTCCGATTTGCTGAAGGGTGGGTGGGGAAGGGACTTGTAGCCATCCCGGAAGGAAGAGTAACAATGATCCAAAATCCGGTTTCCTCGTGTGTTGCATGTTATCTGCTGAAAGAATTTTGGTTTTATTGTCCTGAGGTTGGCCCTGTTAAAGTCACCAGTTATAATGAACGCGGCCTCAGGGTGCATGGTTTCCTGCACACTTACGCTGCCATACAGTTCTTTGAGTGCCTGGTCTGTGTTGGCTTGAGGGGGAATGTATACAGCTGTGATGATAGCAGATAATGCAGCAGTCCCTCGTTTCTTGCTGGTAGGAGATACGCTTCCTCAGTTCGCAGAGCTTGTTGTCCAGTGACTGTACATTAGCCAGTAGAATGGTGGGGAGCGGGGGTCGGAAGGCACGGCGTCTCAGCCTGACGAGAACACCTGCTCTCTTTCCTCTTTTCTATGTGCGTTTCAGAGGTCACAGCCAGGCCGTCCAGAGGAAGGGCTCTGTTGTCGTGTTTGTAAACAGAGCGTCTACGTGACAGTGTAGCCAATATCCAAAAGTGTTTGTTTATCATATAAAATTAAACTGACATCATGCACGAAAGATGACATGGTTACATACAAAATAAACAGATAAATAAACAAAAAACCGTAGCGTGTCAACGGAGCTCGCAAAACGGCTGCTATACTCGGCGCCATCTTGGAAGCTTGGAACTCTAGTCAAGCCCAGCTTACCAGAGTTTAGGTGTGTTCTGATGTTATGTTGTCCAGATATCAAACAAAAAATGTTGCAGAAGATCTGTCTTAACTGTGCGGGACCCAGTGGGTCAGAGGTATGAGTGCCGACAATTGTCTAAACATCAGAGGTGGACCAAGAATCAGAGCCTGGGGTCAAGACCTGTCTGACAAAACTGGAGGTTACATTAGGAAGCTGGACTGCAGGGGTAGAGGGGTGGATTGTGAAGTATGTATCTCAAAGGTACGAGAGAATGAATGTTGAGGGTTATGTATCAGATTATAAAAGGTTTTTACCTTTTTTATACATTTGGAAATCACCTCCCCTTACCCTACAAATGAGCCTTTTCAGAGCAGACAACTTTGATTCCCATCTTGACAAACTTCTAGCTAGTTCTAGTTTTCTACTGTCCAAAGGGCTTAAAGCATCTCTTATGCAATCTTTAAAATTGACACGTATTAATCATTTCTAACATTTAAAAGGATGTGGTAACACTGGCTATGTTTTTGCATTTGAATCCTTCAAGAGCTATGTCCATTTTACCCTTGATCAAAATGCTCACTCTTAGCTTTGTGTTCAAAGCAAATTACTAAGCAAAGCCTACCTGTAGCTTTGGCCTATCACTCATTAAGCTTTTCACTGATTAACTGAAGATTATTCAATGTGGGTAAGACTGTCTTGCTTGGACGAGCCTTGCTCAGACTTCAGTACTAACTACATACCTGTAAACTAAGAAATGATGCTGTCCAGTTAATTGTTCATTGACTAAACAAACATTACTGGGGAGGTCATTCCATAGTTTTGGTGTTAGGTAGGAGAAAGATATGCCGCCTTTAGACATTTCAGATATTCTTGGAATTATTAGCAGACCACTATTTTGCGAGTGCAGTGTCCGCAATGGATTGTAATCTGAAAGTAATTCACAAAGATATATGGGCGCTAGACCATGTAGGGCTTAATTAATAGTATTTTAAAATTAATGCGAATACTTTACAGGTAGCCAGTGCAGTGTTGCTAGAATTGGGCTTATGTGGTTGAGCATTCTTGCAGCTGCATTTTGGACCAGCTGAAGCTTATTTATTTATTTTGCGTGACACCCCCGCACTAATGAGTTACAATAGTCAATTCATGAGATCATAAATGAGTGGATAAGCTTCTCAGCATCTGAGACAGACAGCATGTGACAAATCTTGGAACTGTTTCTAAGGTGTAGGAATGTGGTACAACACATATTGGAAATGTGACTATCAAATGAAAGGTTCTTATCTAGCATCACACCGAGGTTCTTAACTGCGGAAGCTGGTACAATAGTGCAACCTCCAATAAGGATGCTGTAGTCTGTCAAATCTCGTTTAGAGCTATTGAGTTCAATAATCAAGATCTTTGTTTTATTCGAGTTAAGTAGGAGGAAGTTGTTAGCCATCCATTTTCTGATGTCGTTAATACAGTCTGTTAGGTTAGAAAAGCGATGGGTTTTGCCAGGTTCTGAGGAAATGTAAAGCTAAGTATCGTCAGCGTAGTGGTGAAAACTGATGTCGTATTTCTTAATAATATCTCCAAGTGGAAGCATATATAATGAGAAAACAATAGGACCAAGAACTGAACCCTGTGGCACGCCATATTTGACCTGAGAGTAACAGGACTTTTCCTCGTTAACACAGGCAAAGTGGTAATGGTCAGTTAAATAGGATTTAAACCAGGCTAGTGCTTGACCATTAATGCCAACACAGTTTTGCAGTCTATCAAGAAGAATTTTATGATCTATGGTATCAAAAGCTGCACTGAGGTCCAGAAATATAAGAAGGGAGGTTTTACCATGGTCAGATGCTAAAAGGAGGTTGTTTGTAACTCTGAGCAAGGCTGTTTCTGTGCTATGGTGGGGTCTTAATCCTGACTGAAATTTGTCATATATGCTATTTTTTGCTAAGCATGTCTGGAGTTGTCCAGACACTACTTTTTCCAGTATTTTCGATAAAAAGGGGAGATTTGAAATTGGTCTGAAGTTGGGCAGCTCTCTCTGGTCGAGATTTTGCTTCTTAATGAATGGCCTAATAACTGCTGTTTTAAAAGCTGCTGGGACATAGCCTAATTCTAATGAGAAATTTATAATATTGAGCACTGGTTCCGACACAGCAGTGAAAACTTCTTTCAGTAGTTTTGTGGGAATGAGAATGGGATCTTATATACAGGTAGACGATTTTGATGAGTTCAATATTTTCAAGAGCTCGTCCAATGAAATGGCAGTAAATGAGTCTAGTAGTACTTGAGGCACGCAATGCTATTAGACATAGGTAAGGCTGGTTGAATAGATTGAATAAATATATAAGATTCGATATTTTTTTCTGATTTGCTCTATGTTATTTGCAAAGAATTTCATACAATCATTACTACTGTGCTGTAGTTTAGCATCTCTGTCTGTTTACGCTTTGTCTTTGGTCAGATTTGCAACAATATTGAAAAGAAATCGTGGATTATCAGCTTGCTTAGGTAGGTAGATTTTGCTGTTTTTAGAGATTGTTTGTATTTGTGGACACTCTCTTTCCATGCATCACACCATACCTCTAAGTTTGTAGCTGCCTTTTTAGGAGCTGATAAGTCATTATTATACCATGGTGCTGGCACTCTCTCCTTCACCATCTTAAGCCTAATTGGTGTGACAACTTCTAGGGTACCTGAAAAAGCTTTGTTTAAGGTTTCTGTCACAGCATCGAGATCTTCAATGTTGTTTATTACATGATGCATTTGAGACAGATCTGGAAGATTGCTAATAAAACTATCTTTGGTAGTATTTGTGATTGTTCTTCTTGGTCTTTGTCATGGTGTCGGACGAGAGGGCTCATCTAACATTACAGTGTAGAAGACGGCGCAGTGATCTGAAATAGCATCGTTCTGAGGTAATATTTCTATGTTGTTTATATTGAGTCCAAATGACAGAATTAGGTCCAAAGTGTGATTACATTTATGAGTAGGTCCCGACACCTTTTGACTAACGCCAAGTGAGTCCAGGATATCCATAAAAGCTGTGATGCGTAACGAAACATTTGGGTTATCGACATATTGACTACCAGTTCTGACAGGAAATCTGCAAATTTTTAAGACTTTAAGAAAGTCTATATGATGGCCTGGTGGTCTGTAAATGGTAGCCATGACAAAAGGCAATTGTTTGTTGCGACTGTCTATGTGACATTCAACACCAATATTTCAAATGATTTAAAGTTGTGTTTAGATTTATGATTGACATTAAATATTTTGCTATAGATTGTAGCAACACCACCACCTCTATCCTTCAAACGAGGTGCATGCTTATAGTAATAATCTTGTCGTGAAGATTCATTCAGGCTTATGAAGTCGTCTGTTTTAAGACAGGTTTCTGTCAGGCACAGCACATCCAAATTGTGGTCTGTAATAATTTTGTTGACCATAAGTTCTTTATTTGAAAGCGACCTGATGTTAAGCAGGCCGAATTTTAGCAATTTATAGGTTGTTTCCTAGTTTTATATTAATTAGGTTTGTGTATTTTGATTCAAAGTGTGCTTTATGTTTAGCAGACACAGTCTCGATATGTTGATATTAAGGGGGTACAAACTCTATGTGCTGTGAATTGTGACCTATGTGACATGTCAAGGCGGCTTGCAGGCGGATGGATAAGCCAATCGTTCTGCTTCCTGGCCTGGATAGTCAGATACTAGTCATTTTAAGACTATTGGTGAAATTTCTAGAGAGGACAGCAGCTCCTCCACAGGAGGGATGGAGGCCATCTCTCTCTAACAGGTCAGGTCTCCTCCTGAAACAATTCCAGTTGTTTATAAAGCCTATATTATTCTGTGGGCATCACTTAGACATCCAGCCATGCAGGGACAGTAATCTGCTGTAAATGTCACTACCTCGTTAAGCGGGTAAGGGGCCAGATATGGTAACCCATTCCCAAAAATAACCTCTGCGTTTAATCTATCATTAGTGAGGAGTGAATACACCAGAAGCTGTAGGCAGCAATCAAGTGTTAAGTACCAGCAACATTTCGATTATAAGTCCTACTAACTACTAAACTAGCATGTGTAAGCGTTCGATTAACACAAAATCCCTTTCGAATTAGTAATTTTACCGCTACTTCATAATTTTCGGATTAACATTATCAGACGCTCTTTATTGAATACGTGGGTGGCTCTTAAAAGAGCCGTTGGGAAGCTGGAAGCGGAGCTTTATTTGGAGCTGGTGTACTTGGTGACGGCCTTCGTGCCTTCAGACACCGCGTGCTTGGCCAGCTCGCCGGGCAGCAGCAGACGCACGGCGGTCTGGATCTCTCTGGAGGTGATGGTGGAGCGCTTGTTATAGTGAGCGAGACGCGACGCCTCACCGGCGATGCGCTCGAAGATGTCGTTGACGAAAGAGTTCATGATGCCCATCGCCTTCGAGGAGATGCCGGTATCAGGATGAACCTGCTTCAGCACTTTGTACACGTAGATCGCGTAGCTCTCCTTCCTGGACCTCTTGCGCTTCTTTCCTCCTTTAGCGGCGGTCTTCGTGACGGCCTTCTTGGATCCTTTCTTGGGCGCTGACTTCGCTGGGTCCGGCATGTTGTTTCTAAACTGAACAAGACACAGAATAACTCACAGATGAGGCGCACGGGGTATTTATTCGTACCCCATGGTAATTTTAAAAGAGAAGAGAAGCGCGTTTGCTGATTGCGTGCCTTCATTGGCCCGACCCCCAACATTGCCCTATTGGTCGATAAGGGAGCCAATGAAAGTGCTTCCACCGACAGCCTGATGTTTAAACGTTACCATCCCCCATATCAGTCAGTTTCCTTTTTCATTTCCCGCACTTTTTCAAGTTAATAATTCTGTAATATTTTATAGAAATGTGGGTCTTCCAACAGTCGCGGTAATAAACCAAGTAATACAAATGAATCATAGATTAATATAGAATAGAAACATTATGTTCGTTTTGTATTTCATCGCGATTGGAGAGCACTGTGTCGTTAAGTCTAAACGGTATGATCAAAGGACTTGTGAAAGAAACGTTTACATTTCTGCATTTAGCACACGCTTTTATCCGAAGCGATTTACAGTGCGTTCAAGCTCCACATTTTCTTAATACACGTTCTCCTAGAACAAAGATCACCTTCATTTCTAATTACCATGCAGAGATAATTGAGGTTAATTCTGCTACTAGAAACTCATCACGTCAATACAAAAGCAGATTTTTCTCTTTGTGTGAGAGTGTGGGTGGCTCTGAAAAGAGCCGTTGGGTTTCGTTGTAGTTTTAATCGAAGGCTGGAACGCGTTTAACCTCCGAAGCCGTACAGGGTGCGTCCCTGTCGCTTCAGCGCGTACACGACGTCCATAGCGGTGACGGTCTTTCTCTTGGCGTGCTCGGTGTAGGTGACGGCGTCACGGATAACGTTCTCCAGAAACACCTTCAACACACCGCGGGTCTCCTCATAGATGAGACCCGAGATACGCTTCACACCGCCGCGGCGAGCAAGACGACGGATAGCGGGCTTGGTGATTCCCTGGATGTTGTCACGCAGAACTTTACGGTGACGCTTAGCGCCTCCCTTACCGAGTCCTTTCCCGCCTTTACCTCTTCCAGACATGATCACAGAGACAATGAACAGTGTGGCCCTGTAACAGTGGACCTTTAAGATTGCCTACAGGACCTAGTGGAGACACAAGGCAAGGAAAAAAGGCGCCAACGCGTTTTGTTTTCTCTCGATTGACAGCTGTTTAATCGTAAACCTCTATTATCTATTTGCAATGTATGTAACGATTACAGATTAAGATTGATAGAATTCAAAAGCGAAACAGCGTTTAATACTGATGTTCTTAAATATCACCCACACAAGCTACCATACAAAGTATATACTCGCATGATTTGGAACAAAAATACGTACACACAAGAAGTGACAGTTACGTTTAATGAAAACAGCATATCAACACCTTAAAGTTGACCTGCAGGAGAATATTTAGGTCGATCTAGCTTAAAATATTACTGAAATTAAATACGTAAACGAGTTCTTGACTGACTTATTGCCTTCCCTTACAAGCATCTTAATATTACCCGAAGCCTAGTCGTGTGAATTATAGATTTGAAATTACGCAACTCATTTAAGTGTTTTGCTGTAAACAAACACGGAAATTGTTTCATTAGAGATAATTGAAGTGGCTCTTAAAAGAGCCTTTGGGGGGTTGTAGTTTCGCGGGGCTTTAAGCGCGCTCTCCTCTAATGCGGCGGGCCAGCTGGATGTCTTTGGGCATGATGGTGACCCTCTTGGCGTGGATGGCGCACAAGTTCGTGTCCTCAAACAGACCGACCAGGTAAGCCTCGCTGGCCTCCTGCAGGGCCATGACGGCGGAGCTCTGGAAGCGCAGATCCGTCTTGAAGTCCTGAGCGATTTCTCTCACCAGACGCTGGAAGGGCAGCTTGCGGATGAGCAGCTCGGTGGATTTCTGGTAACGGCGGATCTCTCTCAGCGCCACGGTACCGGGCCTGTAACGGTGAGGCTTCTTCACCCCGCCGGTAGCCGGAGCGCTCTTACGGGCGGCTTTGGTGGCGAGTTGCTTCCTCGGCGCTTTGCCGCCGGTGGACTTGCGGGCGGTTTGTTTGGTTCTGGCCATGATTACAGTTTCCTCGTTTCTCTACAAAACAGAAAATTCCGCTTTTGCTTCTCGGGCTCTTTATAAAGCCTAGAATGGCACGCGCTAGTAGGTTGGCAAAAGAGCACAGCTATGCGATTGGCTAGTGTGGGGCAGCTGGCCAATGACTGCGCGCCTCCCGTTTTCAAACGAGCCGTGTGTGGTTCCCGCGCAAAATCTTTGTAACGCTCAGCGTTGTTCACATTTTTAAACACGCGACGACCATATACTTTCAAATTTGTAAATCGGACGACACGAAAATAAACTCATCATCGCCACTCAAATCACATAATTGCAACCATTATTTATCGATTACATGAAACTGATACACGGGATCACGCAATACTTGCTGTCCTTAAACATGTTTATATTTACTAGGAATAAAAGCGGGGCACTGTTGGACTATTATAACCGTATTCAGAAGGTGTTTGTACATATCCTGGTCAATCACAATTAAGTAACCATTAATAATTCTATAATTATCAATATCGACGCTTCATACACTCGTCACTACGAAGAAAGCGCTTTGTGTGTAGTGTGTGCGCTCATGTACAAATACGTTAAACCAACCTTTCATTAATTTTCTTTCAATTTTAACAGTATAGTCCTCTAGTGGCATTATAAATGCTATCGCTGTACTGTGACCACACAAGTTATTAAACAAACGCGTGAAATTAAACTAGTATTAGTTTGGAAACAACCGTCTTTAACTGATAAGGGAACGGCTCTTAAAAGAGCCTTTGGATTTGGAGAAAGACTTTCGTCCACTTATTTGGTCTTGGCGGGCTTGTCGGTCTTCTTGGGCAGCAGAACAGCCTGAATGTTGGGCAGCACACCGCCCTGTGCGATGGTCACGCCACCCAGGAGTTTGTTCAGCTCCTCGTCGTTGCGCACCGCCAGCTGTAAATGACGGGGGATGATACGAGTTTTCTTGTTGTCCCGGGCGGCGTTTCCAGCGAGCTCCAGAATCTCAGCAGTCAGATACTCGAGCACGGCGGCCAGATACACTGGAGCACCGGCGCCAACGCGCTCGGCGTAGTTGCCTTTACGGAGGAGTCTGTGGACGCGACCCACGGGGAACTGCAGGCCCGCTCTGGATGAACGAGTCTTAGCCTTCGCTCTGGCTTTACCGCCTGTTTTGCCTCTGCCGCTCATTTTCTTTCAGAATTCTCACACTTACGCTACCAAACGTAAATATAATTCCTACGGCTGCCGTTTCTAATATTTGAACGTACCTGCCAGACGCTCATTGGTTGTACCCGGTAAAACCCGCAAACCAATCAGTCAGCTTCCCTCCAAACCCCAAAGCCCTCCCATTCTTTCTGTGCGCTTTCTTTTGCAGTATCTGGATATGTAATATTTTCAGGATTGTTACATACATGCATAAGCACACAAACTTTAGTGAAATGGTAATCTGGTCAACTCTGTAGACTGTGCAAATAAACATACACAACAGTCCCTAAAACTGTATACAAACCTAACGAGATAATATAATCAAATATTACATTTCATACTACAACTAAGAGTACAAGAACAAAAAAGTGCGAGACACTGAATTAAATCCAAAATTTAAACATAAAATTATAAAGAACGGAAAAGGACAAGAAATATGCAGAGATAGGGCAGTGTCCTGATGAATAGCCTTACACCACCAGTATCCTTAAAATACTGGATGTGTTTATGTTGAGAAGTCTGATGGGGGAAGGAGCTGCTCCTGAGCCTATTAGTTTTGCCCATCAGACTACGAAACTGTCTGCGAGATTGCAGCAGGCAGTAAAGTGAATTTGGTGATGCGTTCATATAAGCGCACAACTTTCAGCCCTGCAGAATGAAATATAATATTGTCATCTTTTAATATTTAAGTACGAAATATTAATTGCAATAGAGCTGACACAATTTCTTTAAGGTTATGGACACATTTCATATTAATCTTAACATGTTTGGACGATTTCAAGTAACGAAGCACTTAATTACGAAGCTTTAAATATGCTCTTACATGTACTCATGTCCCAATAAACGTTACCAGGAAAATTGTACACAAACGTTAAAGCACTGCTCTTCCACGAGTTAGTGGGTGGCTCTTAAAAGAGCCGTTTTGTGAAACTAAAAACTTTACATGGTTAAATTATTTCTTTTTCGGGGCGGCCTTTTTAGGCTTGGCTGCTTTAGGCTTTGTAGCCTTGGGTTTAGGTTTAGCAGCCTTCGCTTTTTTGGGGCTCTTCGCTGCTGTTTTCTTGGGGGCCGCTGGCTTCTTTGCCTTCTTGGGGCTCTTCGTTGCTTTCTTAGCGGCTGTGGCAGCGGGCTTCTTAGCCTTCTTGGGAGATTTCTTAGCCGCGGGCTTCTTCGCTGCAGTAGCTTTGGGCTTCTTGGCGGCAACAGGCTTCTTAGCGGCGGGCTTCTTCGCTTTAGGAGCGGCTTTCTTCACAGGCTTCTTCTTGGTCTCGGTTTGTTTCTTGTTGAGCTTGAATGAACCAGAAGCGCCGGTCCCTTTGGTCTGGACCAACGTGCCTTTAGTCACCAGCCCCTTGATGGCGATCTTAACGCGGGAGTTGTTCTTCTCCACGTCGTAACCACCGGCGGCGAGAGCTTTCTTCAGGGCGGCGAGCGACACTCCGTTTCTTTCCTTGGAAGCGGACACAGCCTTAACGATGAGCTCACCAACGCTTGGACCTGCTTTCTTGGCTTTAGCGGCAGGCTTCTTCTTGGGCGCTTTCGCCGGCGGAGCGGCAGCAGCTGGAGCGGTTTCGGCCATGTTTCGTTATAAACTCGGTCTAACACACACTGCACTCGAGCGGTAATGTGAAGCGGGTGAGCGGTGAGCCGCGTTCTTACACAACACATGAGGACCGTATTGACTCAACCCGTACAGTTCCTTGTTCGCGCGTCTCTGAGACCGAGTGTGTTTCTTCTTCTAAAGTTTTGAACACGAGTCCGAGTGTTAAAAGAGTTTGGCAGCGTAAAACGACGTGAGCACAGAGCAGAGGTCCAGGACTGTATTTGAAGACTAAACTACGCGACGATAAAACGTGTTTTTTGGCACTATCATTAAAATCCATGTCGAGCATCATACAGCAAGTTGTTGTGACCGCTTGAAGCATCCAGAAGCTTTACCTGTGTGACTCTTACGATGCATCTCCATTGAGTTGACAATACAGTCACAAACTCAAGCGTTTAATTATGTTCTTAATTTATGTGCTTGATAAATATTCAGACTGCCTGAAAAATAAAGAAGGGTCTGAAACATAAAACAAAACACCAAGCATGCAAACTATGACACAAAGGTGGATGTGAAAGATCAAATTCCGTAAATAAAAAAACTACTTGTTAAAACTATTGGTTATGATTTCTTTTCATACTGTATAAACATTTTTTAAAGTCTGACACAGGGCTCTGAGTGAATAGTTCCGGTTTGAATTTAATAATTATTTACTGTTAGTGTGTGTGTTTACATATTTTATTAAAATAATTAATACCATGCTCGGTAACAACAAAGTGTATAAAACGAACAGATCAGATGCTTAACGGACTCATGAAAGTGTTTGAATCGGATCGTTCTGGTGTTTAAACAGCTCTGAATGGTCAACTGCTTCTGTCCAAAAAAATCAATAAGTCCCAAACATCTATTTCAGTTATGCTTTTGGGAGGGCTTTGGGGTTTGGAGGGAAGCTGACTGATTGGTTTGCGGGTTTTACCGGGTACAACCAATGAGCGTCTGGCAGGTACGTTCAAATATTAGAAACGGCAGCCGTAGGAATTATATTTACGTTTTGTAGCGTAAGTGTGAGAATTCTGAAAGAAAATGAGCGGCAGAGGCAAAACCGGCGGTAAAGCCAGAGCGAAGGCTAAGACTCGTTCATCCAGAGCAGGTCTGCAGTTCCCCGTGGGTCGCGTCCACAGACTCCTCCGTAAAGGCAACTACGCCGAGCGCGTTGGCGCCGGTGCTCCAGTGTATCTGGCCGCCGTGCTCGAGTATCTGACTGCTGAGATCCTGGAGCTCGCTGGAAACGCCGCCCGGGACAACAAGAAAACTCGTATCATCCCCCGTCATTTACAGCTGGCGGTGCGCAACGACGAGGAGCTGAACAAACTCCTGGGTGGCGTGACCATCGCACAGGGCGGTGTGCTGCCCAACATTCAGGCTGTTCTGCTGCCCAAGAAGACCGACAAGCCCGCCAAGACCAAATAAGTGGTCTTTCTCCAAATCCAAAGGCTCTTTTAAGAGCCGTTCCCTTATCAGTTAAAGACGGTTGTTTCCAAACTAATACTAGTTTAATTTCACGCGTTTGTTTAATAACTTGTGTGGTCACAGTACAGCGATAGCATTTATAATGCCACTAGAGGACTATACTGTTAAAATTGAAAGAAAATTAATGAAAGGTTGGTTTAACGTATTTGTACATGAGCGCACACACTCGTCACTACGAAGAAAGCGCTTTGTGTGTAGTGTGTGAAGCGTCGATATTAATAATGGAATTATTAATGGTTACTTATAATTGTGATTGACCAGGATATCTACAAACACTTTCTGAATACGGTTATAATAACAGTCCAACAGTGCCCCACTTTCATTCCTAGTAAATATAAACATGTTTAAGGACAGCAAGTATTGCGTGATCCCGTGTATCAGTTTAATGAAATCGATAAATAATGGTTGCAATTATGTGATTTGAGTGGCGATGATGAGTTTATTTTCGTGTCGTCCGATTTACAAATTTGAAAGTATATGGTCGTCGCGTGTTTAAAAATGTGAACAACGCAGAGCGTTACAAAGATTTTGCGCGGGAACCACACACGGCTCGTTTGAAAACGGGAGGCGCGCAGTCATTGGCCAGCTGCCCCACACTAGCCAATCGCATAGCTGTGCTCTTTTGCCAACCTACTAGCGCGTGCCATTCTAGGCTTTATAAAGAGCCTGTGAAGCAAAAGCGGAATTTTCTGTCTTGTAGAGAAACGAGGAAACCGTAATCATGGCCAGAACCAAACAAACCGCCCGCAAGTCCACCGGCGGCAAAGCGCCGAGGAAGCAACTCGCCACCAAAGCCGCCCGTAAGAGCGCTCCGGCTACCGGCGGGGTGAAGAAGCCTCACCGTTACAGGCCCGGTACCGTGGCGCTGAGAGAGATCCGCCGTTACCAGAAATCCACCGAGTTGCTCATCCGCAAGCTGCCCTTCCAGCGTCTGGTGAGAGAAATCGCTCAGGATTTCAAGACGGATCTGCGCTTCCAGAGCTCCGCCGTCATGGCCCTGCAGGAGGCCAGCGAGGCTTACCTGGTCGGTCTGTTTGAGGACACGAACTTGTGCGCCATCCACGCCAAGAGAGTCACCATCATGCCCAAAGACATCCAGCTGGCCCGCCGCATTAGAGGAGAGCGCGCTTAAAGCCCCGCGAAACTACAACCCCCCAAAGGCTCTTTTAAGAGCCACTTCAATTATCCCTAATGAAAGAATTTCCGTGTTTGTTTACAGCAAAACACTTAAATGAGTAGCGTAATTTCAAATCTATAATTCACATGACTAGGCTTCGGGTAATATTAAGATGCTTGTAAGGGAAGGCAATAAGTCAGTCAAGAACTCGTTTACGTATTTAATTTCAGTAATATTTTAAGCTAGATCGACCTAAATATTCTCCTGCAGGTCAACTTAAAGGTGTTGATATGCTGTTTTCATTAAACGTAACTGTCACTTCGTGTGTACGTATTTGTGTTCCAAATAATGTGAGTATATACTTTGTATGGTAGCTTGTGTGGGTGATATTTAAGAACATCAGTATTAAACGCTGTTTCGCTTTTGAATTCTAATCTTAATCTGTAATCGTTACATACATTGCAAATAGATAATAGAGGTTTACGATTAAAGCTGTCAATCGAGAGAAAACAAAACGCGTTGGCGCCTTTTTTTTCCTGCTTGTTTGTCTCAACTAGGTCCTGTAGGCAATCTTAAAGGTCCACTGTTACAGGTTCACACTATTCATTATCTTAGTGATCATGTCTGGAAGAGGTAAAGGCGGTAAAGGACTCGGTAAGGGAGGCGCTAAGCGTCACCGCAAAGTTCTGCGTGACAACATCCAGGGAATCACCAAGCCCGCCATCCGTCGTCTTGCTCGCCGCGGCGGTGTGAAGCGTATCTCGGGTCTCATCTATGAGGAGACCCGCGGTGTGTTGAAGGTGTTTCTGGAGAACGTTATCCGTGACGCCGTCACCTACACCGAGCACGCCAAGAGAAAGACCGTCACCGCTATGGACGTCGTGTACGCGCTGAAGCGACAGGGACGCACCCTGTACGGCTTCGGAGGTTAAACGCGTTCCAGCCTTCGATTAAAACTACAACAAAACCCAACGGCTCTTTTCAGAGCCACCCACACTCTCACACAAAGAGAAAAACGCGTCAAATCTGGTTTTGTGTTTAAGAATCGACTATAAACTTAAATCGCAACTGTTTTTTAAATAAAAGTAGACGTAACGTAATTAGTTTAACAGTTGACAAAAAAACCCAGTATTACGTTTGTCATCGAACATTGTCTTGTAATTCCAAAAGAATATAAAATTGGGATTTCACTGAAATATAATTGTAACAGCGTTGAAAATCGCATTAATTGGTTTATTCTACCATAATTAATTCGGCTATTATGCGGAGGCTGGTAATGGTCAATATATGTGGAGATCCACATATTTCTTTGTGTAAAATATTACAAAATACTATGAAGAACTATTAAAGTGCGGGAAATGAAACGAAGCAAACGGAGCAGCATGGGGGATGGTAACGTGAGCCTGTCATGAAAGACGTTCAATGGCTCTTTTCTCGACCATTACAATATTTTAGATTTGGGCCAATGAAGGCACACGATCGGAGAAGGCGCTGTTTCTTTCAAAATTATGACGTGAATAAATCCTCCTTCACCAAAACGATGGTTTATCTTTGTTTAGTGCAATCTTGAAACAACATGCCTCGTATTGTAATCTTTTCGGCCGGAGGCTAATGTAAACAGGCGGGCCAGCTTAAGATCGGATCTGAGCAGTAAGACTTGCTCCATGAGATGACACGTTACATCTAAAAACGTTGTATTATTGGTCACAGTCGGTAAAGGATTATGTTTTTCAGCTTCACATCTTGCCTACAGCCTTTCAACCATGACATTCATGATATAGCAAAGCCTCTCATATCTTAGTTAAAAAATATAAATCCTTATAATCTCCCAAACAGGTCAATAGCAAACAAAATACCTTTGACAGGTCATTTAGTGTTATATAGTGTTTATTACCATGACAGATCAATCAGACAAAAGTAGTGTTTAATAATTGCATTTTACACTGACTATACTACTTAAATTATATGTAGATCAAGGGTTTATAATTGATTATCTTGTCACGGTGTATATTCTGGAACTAGGGAGGTAAATAGTGTTTCTTCACAGATTGTAGCTGTTTTATATACTTCAGAACCCCAACCTATCAGCTGTCTCTACAGATTCTGTCCTGTTCTATTTGGGACTTGGCCTTCTTTTTCAGTAAGATAATATGCTCCGCAAACTCTCTCACGGCCCCGTGACCTGCTGCGTTGTGGCAGGAGTATTTTGCAGCATTGAGCGCAACCACCGGGGCATCTTGTGGTACTGCGCTTAGGCCTGCCAGTTTCAGACACTCCACATCCGGTTCATCGCTACCTGATACATCAAAGTACAAAGGAAGCAAAAATTACAAGGGGAATTGTCTTTTAAAAAAGTGCTCTGTCTTTTATAAAAAAATATATTAAAGAAACAGTGTACTGTTATGTCATTCAAAATAATTTTACAGAACTGTACCATAATCACAAGATGCAAGACTTGTTTAGTATAAAATGTTATTTTATACTATGCAACAGGTAAACAAATACACTTAAAGAAATACTTGTAGCTGTAGTAAAATTATTTGTAGTTTAAAACCCCACTGTATCTAAATGAAAGGTTTGTGTAGCTTTGAAGCCATGTATATGCCAATGTACTTCTCAACATTTATATAATTCACTTTAGCAGATAAACACAATTAACATTTAGTAATTTCATTTTTGGGAAATCTCATCTTGCACTCCACAGATTTTTGTCTAATCAAATGTTCTCTAGAATAACGTCCCTCCCCGTTTAGTAAATTTCTTTTGGCTTACAATTTTAAGACAATAGTCAGTTTGGGAGAAACTAGGCTTTTGACTCACCTATGTAAGCCACCTTTTTCCACTCCAGGTGTTTGTCCTCTACAAGTTTCTTCACCTTACTTAGTTTACAATCCTGTATGACTGGACAACTCATTCTCTCAGACAGTTTGTCAGCTACGAATTGTGGTATGGGGTTTTCTTCTGAGGACATCAAAATAACCTGGGAGAGGAGAGAGACAGCTTTACAAAGTAATATTTATGTACAAATGACAGAGACACTACAAAATACATTAAAAAAAAACACTGAAAAAATGTACTTTTGAAAAGCTTGCATGATATGAATAGTCCAGGCTTATCAGTAGCCTGAAGTGATAGGAATGTTGGGTTTATCTGACATGGAGTGGGTGACCTCATGGTGGCCGCCAAGTTGAGATCACATGACCAGCCTTCTGCTCTTCTACTCTTTATCTCAAGAAACCCCACCCTCCTCAGTACAACTTAGAAGTAACTTTAAAACACAAATCTATTTACAAACATTCACTAGTTGCACACAAAACTAACAACTCTGCATAAACTGTTTTGTCTGTACTCATTCCTCTATAAATTAACATATCACAAACACTGGCTATATAAATTCTGTTTTTTAACAAATATAATCAGTCTCCGTAGAAACCGTCAAAAATTGCCAGTGCCGACTGTATTTCAAGTCGTCACGGCGGGGTATTGGGTAAAGTTTTCAATTAGCAATAATCGCGCCTCGGATAAACCTCATAGGCTACGATACTGCCACTGCGCAAGAATAAACCAGCCACAGCAGAGCCTTGACTACTAGTGTGACTCAGCCGATGTAATCGTGAATGGTGACTTGCAATAACCAATTGGATATCACAATGTTAAAACAACACATATCAGTTATATATCAGCATGAAAACTGAACTTTTTAAAAACATTTTTAACAAAGTTTTGCTTAATTAAAAGACAAGAAAGAAACAAATCTTTCAGTTGCATGATGGGAAATTACAAGGCAAGAACAAAGGTGTGGGGAGGGGTCTATTGTTATGTAAAGCTAGTTCAGATCAGGGGGAGGGGTTGGGTGGGACAGTTGTTATTGATTACTGGGGAAGGTAGCAACAGCTACAGAAACATCTAAGCCTGAATCACCTCCACACTCTCGTTCTTCAGCATGTGGATTCCGGCCTGGTCTCTGCAGTTGATGGACACCATATCCTCCCCATTTGACGACAGGTAAATATGACCATCCGTCAGACATCCCAACACCTTACAAAGCAGAAGCTTCACCTCCTCTGGCTTGTCCTTACCGAAGTAACCAAACCTGTTTCACATACACACACAGAAATGGGTATTTGCTGAACATGCATAGAGTAGATTTGAAACTTGTTTACATTTACTCAAAATGCTTTCCAAAGTAAACTTAAACCCACTTTACTATTATGACTCGGAAATTCTACATTTTCAACTGCACACTTTATAAGTTATATGCAATTACAACAGTTGCACAAACTAAAACAGATAGCTGTATTATTCAGCAGTACATAATAATATCATAACCTTAACTGAACACTGACATAAAGTGTGACTAAGGACTGTATTTGTATGTATTTGAATAAAGAACTGGGAGTACAGTCACCTCAGAACTCTCTGTTCAGCTACAGGCCAGTCTATGTCCACATCGATATCCACACTGTACTCGGGCAACATCTCAAAATACGCCATCTTTCCACCCTGTAAAATGCAGCGAAAAATCAAACAGGACTACTGGAAGATACAAGGAATATGCTTTGCTGTCTATGACTTTGTCTGATGTCAAGCTTATGGCAGTGTATTAAGCCAAATCAGTCAGACTATCAGCTTTATGGATTTTAAAGTCTTTCGTTCTGCAGTTTGACCAATGAACCGTCACTACCTGAAGAAATCCTCTATCTATGAGATCTCTGGTTGCGAAGTAAAAGGAGCCGTTTTCACACAGTTCTCCATCCCAGTCCTGACGGCGCGGCCTGCAAGCTGGGTCAAGGTTCAAAGGGTAAGTGCATTCACTCCCTGGAAAAGAAATACTCATACTTCAAATTATAAATTACAATTGCATATTATTGATTATATATTTAATGAATAAAATCAAAATGGTGGAAACATTCTCTTAAGCAAGACTTAAGTCTGTGAACAAACTCGCATGCGTCAACTCCAAGTTTTAATATTTGTGCTTTTAGAAATATGTGGTACCACGTGACTTCTTATAATCAATGTTGAATACAGGGCTGGGCGATTTTTCCGATTAACTCGATTAATTTACGTTCTAGCACGATTTTATTTCTTTTTTAATCGAGGTCTCATGATTT
Source organism: Chromobotia macracanthus (assembly GCA_036877525.1). Classification (NCBI taxonomy): domain Eukaryota; kingdom Metazoa; phylum Chordata; class Actinopteri; order Cypriniformes; family Botiidae; genus Chromobotia; species Chromobotia macracanthus. The sequence goes on along the minus strand of JAZGTH010000012.1, from coordinate 5,742,925 downwards.
TTTTATAAAACTATTAGCCCACGCATCCAAAGTAGATGCATTTTCAATACAGCAGTGGTAGAATAATTAGGAGTCGATACTTCCAGACCACAAGATGGCGCGCCTGATTAAACGCGCACATGTGGGCGCGCTGTGTAGAAACGTAGCGTAACATAATGGAGGCGGATTGCTCCTCTGAGCGTTCAGTGCCGGTGGGAATACTGTGACTAGTCATGGGGCATGTTTTAAACCTGAAATAGCAGACAGACTGGTCTTCTTTTCAAGAAACCTGTTAGGCAAAACTACTACATGTGTATCGCGTTTCCACAATGGTCTGCAATATGCTATAAGTTATGTTTTGTTTTACAAGCATTTGCAACGAATAACCCTACTGCTGTTTCTTCATTTTTTGCTAAATCGCCCAGCCCTGGCTGAATATAAACACTCAACAGACCTCCTTTCTTGACCTCTTGCCAACGAAAGTGATGTCGCCGGACCACAGAGAAGACAGAATCAAACCCTTGCTTGGTCATGAGCTCCACGGCCTGTTTGAGATGGTACGGATGCAGGCATGGAGAAGTGGCCTGGATGTTACATATGACGTTAACCTCTGCCAGAGAACATCACAGTTAACCAACAGGCCTTTATTCGGTCTAGTCTATGAACACACTCAAAATGATCAATGCACTATACAAAATAAACATTACAAAGGAAAAAAAAACCTATGTGTTATTCTAATGAACAGACAATTCATTACATTGGGATTCGTTAACTTCAGTCATCCGTTTTGGTTTCATTCGCTGACAGAATGAGTTAAGCTGACATGCTATTCAATGAATGCCAATGACTGCATTATGACGCTTCTACATTTAACGTGGCATGTTACGTGAAGTGAACACACCTGTTTCACAACCTGATGCCTTACCCCTTACACACATTCAAGACAAACAAGCCTGTTTTACAGCCCTGGCTCACCTAGGTGTTGTCTGGCAAACTCTTGAATGGTTTCCAGTGAGCTTGAGGAGTCTCTGGACACCTCTGGACTCCTTCTGTGCACCTTGGCGCCCCAAGCCTCGGCCACGTTTTGAATCTCGTCGTGATCGGTAGACACCCATACACTGCAAAACAAACACAGCCAGAGAGTGCATTAGGATGAACAAAATACTGTTGCATTATTATATCGCACTACCAATCATGTAGTCACGCCACAGCAGTTCATTCAAACACCTGTCAAAAACATTTGAATCCACAGCTGCTCTGATGACCCATCCGATCAGAGGTACACCTGCCAACATCTTGATGTTCTTCAAGGGGATCCCTTTGCTTCCACCTCGGGAAAGAATAAGAGCAGCTAAGTGTCTCGAAACGTTAATGCGTTTTGAAGAAGCATTACCATCCTCACGACCTTCTTCTTGCCTTGCGCGTTTATTGTGCTTCTTAGCCGGAGCCATTTGTATCATTAAACAGCATTTGCGTGTAAAAAGAAACAAGCAGCGTTATTACGTTTACGATGACTTTAATTAATTTTTACGGCGACTATTTAATTCCGATTTAAAGTCCGATTTACTCAATGCCTCAAGTCACCGCAGCAGAAACTTTCCCGATCCGTCGCCGAAATGGACGGGTTGTTTTGGACGAATCCTTAATGCGACTCGGAAAACGAGTCTTCTCGGAGTGATTCGTCCAGTTGCGCATGCGCAACATCCTACACTGTGTTTTTGTTGCCATTTCTTTAGGATATGTGGTGTGTTATTTTATAAGTAAATAAAAATCTGTTGTAAATAAAATATGGATTCATTTATCCTTTCACTGTCTTTTTACTGTATGAACTGTTCACTTAATGCTACGCATGTCTTAATCTAGCTTCTTATTCGCGGCTTCTTATTGACGTTAACATTGCAATATTATTGAACTGTATTGTCACATAAATTATTTGTCATTAGCACAATTAAATGTAGAAAACATTTAATTGAACCATAAGGTGGAGGCATTGGGATAATAGAATAACTATAAAGAGAAATTAAAGTTAAGGTATACAGTCATGTGAAAAAAATAGGACACCCTATGAAAGCCTGTGTATTTTTGTAACATTTTTGCAACATTTTGGATATATGGATATTTAATCTCAATTTTCTAAACCTCAGACATTTAGTCTGGTGTGCACCTGACTGTTGAAGTGAGTGAGCACCATGATGAGAGCAAAAGAGCTGTCAGAGGCCTTCAGAAAAACAAAATGTAGCATCCTATGAGTCTGGTAAGGGATTTAAAAAGATCTCAAAAGATTTTGTAATCAGCCATTCCACTGTCCGGAAGATCGTCTACAAGTGGAGGGCTTTCAAAACAACTGCCAACATGCCTAGGTCTGGTCACCCCAGCAAGTTCACCCCAAGAGCAGAATGCAAGATGCTAAAAAATGTAATCTCGGGACCTACAGCAGACTCTGGCTACTGTTGATGTAAAAGTGTATGCCTCTACAATCAGAAAGAGACTGCACAAGTTTAACTTGCATGGGAGGTGTGCAAAGAGGAAACCTTTGCTCTCTGAGAGAAACATCAAGGCCTGACTGACATTTGCCAGAGAGAATGTTGACAAAGACCAGGACTTCTGAAATAATGTTCTTTAACAGATGCAGATGAGTCCAAAATTGAATTATTTGGACACCAGAGCAGAGGACGTGTTTGGAGTAAACCAAAGACAGCATTCCAGGAAAAGAACCTCATACCAACTGTGAAGCATGGCGGTGGAAGTGTCTGGGTGGGGCTGCTTTGCTGCAGCAGGACCTGGTCAGCCCATCATCACAGAATCCACCATGAATTCTACTGTGTATCAGAAGGTGCTTAAAGAACACGAAACCATTTGTTAGAAAACTAAAGCTGAAGCGGAACTGAACCACGCAACATGACGATGACCCAAAAAGGCAGAAATGGAGAGTCCTGGAATGGCCAAGTCAAAGTCCAGATCTGAATCCCATTGAGATGCTGTGGGGTGACTTGAAAAGGGCTGTACATGCAAAAAAACCCTCAAACATCTCACAGTTGAAAAAAAAAAAAATCTGCATTGAGGAGTGGGGTAACATTTCCTCAGACCGATGTCAGAGACTGGTAGATGGCTACAAGAAGCGTCTCACTGCAGTTATTTTCAGCCAAAGGAGGCAACACTAGCTATTAGGGACTAGAGTGTCCTCTCTTTTCCCCAGTTATAATAGACATTTTTGTAGAATTACATTTACAGAAGATCTTGAGAAGACACTCCTTCAGTTTTAATTGTTTAGTTACATTACTTTAATCTCTCTGTATTGTTAAAATTGAGACTAAATAACCACATATTAAAAAAAATGTTACAAAATACACATGCTTTCACAGGGTGCCCTAATTTTTTCACGTGACTGTATTAAAGGGTCCATAACTTACAAATGATATAAGTCCTGTATATTAAAACCTTTATACATCTATATTTTGCAAATATAAATATGTATTTGCATGATTATGCAGAAACCCTAGTGTGGGATATTGCCTACAAAATATTGCACTTTAAAAGAGGCAGGTTGTAGTAAATGTGTTAACTGTTCAAGGTGAAGATGGCCTATCAAAAAGAAAAACTGCTCTGCCACGTTATTATTAAGAATTGTAAGGGGAGGGAGTGATAGGGTTCCTCATAAAGTCCATTACATCTCCAAGGTTAGGTTGTTTATTATGCTCATTGTTTACTTTATATATAATTATACATACACACGCAACCCGGTCATTTACAAGAGTGCGAATAACAGAAAGACTACACGGTCCCTAAATGAAGCGCGAATAGGAAGCCGGCAATACGGAAGCTTAAACAAGTGTTGTGCATAAATATGCATAAACTGAGAGTAAATGACATGAATAATACTGAATAACAGCGGTATAGCAGCGGAGAACAATCACATAACAATATTACATGTAAACACGTATACAGTTGGAATAGCACTTGTCTATACAATTGTCGAGAATGTGCAGTAATTATATGATGACTTACGGTGTGATGCACGCACACGCACAATCGATGACATCTCCGGTGTGGATTATTGCACTTTAACTACAAACTGTCTACAATATTTAATCGATCTTGCTTTCCCGTTATCCTCCACCTGCTCTCCTCTATAATTTCCTCTACAACTCCGATGTGAAGTTTTGGGATAGTCCATTTCACGGTCGATGACGGGGCAACCGGACGAGTCCATTTGTTAAAGGGGAACACTTTCTACAGTTTTCCTAGGCAGACTTGACATATTGGTTTAATATTTGTATAAGAAGATTGGTCAGAAAGGACATAATGACAAAGTAAAAGCAAATAACATTTTGAGTTTGTATGATTAATGTTAGTTTAAAATATTGAGGTTATGGTAAACTTTAACAAGTTCAACACTGACAACAAAACAAACAAACACAACCAATTATCTCTGAAAAGAACCATCATGACAATAATTCATCCTTTTATAAACTGCAAGAAATAAAAAGCTACTTGAGACCAGAAACGCATCACGTAACTGTAAGACTGAATAATAGTAATAATAATGATAAAATCTATGCATCCGTTTGTAAGGACGGTTGTAAATTATTAACTAATATTTCTATTAAATGTCACGTGACAAATGAACGAACCACTTGATAAACTCGAGAGACGAACTAATCATTTCTCTTTCCGGCTCAAAGCATGGGTTTAATGGGGCTTTCACGATGTGATGATGAACGAAAAAGATTCGTTCATTTTGCTGAACGAGACTCAAAAGATCCGATTCGGTAAAATGATCCGAATCGCGCTCTACGTTCACCGGATATCCGTTTGGAACAACCAGGAAATCCTGTATCACATCGAAATGATTTGAATCCAACGCAAACAGCTATAAACCTAACTTTTAAAGAAGTATGCGTAAGTTTAACACACGGCGAAACAAGAATTAAACTGTATCTTCAGCGCTTTTGTGGATTATTTTTAACGTGAGTTTTAACTACGAATCCCAGATTTACCCAAAACGTATTATACGTATACAAAGCGTTAAACACATGAACTTAATACTCAATAAAATACATCAACGCTATAAACCTCTACTACAGAAACAATCACATTGTTAACAACATTCAAATTTATTAATAATAACGCTGCTTTATTCTGCTTTTCAACCAGCGAAATCAGTCTCCGTAGAGACCGTCAAAAATTGCCAGTGCCGACTGTATTTCAAGTCGTCACGGCGGGGTATTGGGTAAAGTTTTCAATTAGCAATAATCGCGCCTCGGATAAACCTCATAGGCTACGATACTGCCACTGCGCAAAGCTGACGTTACCCTCCGCAGAAAGGGGACGTCACCAAAAACCCCACCAGTTACCTACAGGGTGCATTCATTACTTATCCCGTTCATCTGGAGGAGGTCACGGGTGAGATGGACTGGTCTTATAAATGCAACAGTAGAAGTGCATTGTGAAATAAACGCGCGTTCGCGTAAGTGTTTGATATAAATGTAGTCATTCTAACCACGCGCAGTGCATGATGGGATGTGACCCATACTTTCAAGCGTACTCGTATAACAAATTGCCCCCCCAGATCCCTGACGAATGCGATTTATAACACGGATCCGTAGGCGGGAATCGAAGTCGGATTTGTCTGGTTAAACTCCGGTGGCTGTTTACTGCAGTGAGACGCAAAGCATGTTTATCGCATTTAATGGGCATCACAGCTTTTAAATGTCAAACTACGGCTGACCACCAGAGGGTGTTATTAACCCGTATTATTTCGATGTGACTTAAAAGTTGTTTAACGTTGGATATTTGGTAAGATGCACGACAGTAAATAACATGTTTAAATGGGATATAAGCATCAGATTTAATGGGGTAGATTATCCTCTGAGGCACAATCTACAGCGCATAAAGAATATCACGTTTCATATACTTCTATACAATGCCCATTATGATTTAAAACTCATTCTGTAGATAAATCACATAATGGATACTATATATTATTGTTACAGTATTAAAATAAAGCCAGTGTGCCTAGTTTAATGGCTAACTTCGGTCAATGCGCCGTCTTCAATAATCACTCGATGGTGCAGTCTTTATTCACCTTAACACAACATATATCGCAATTAACGCCAACAATCATGTCATTCAGGAAAACCTGCCATTCAAATACTGTTCGCGATGTTATTTAGCCTGTTTAAAAGGCGATTAACAATATTATTTGCCATTATTTCCTCGCTAATCACTACGACGCTACGACGTTTTATATGTAGTTTCACCATGTCAATTTCACCATATCACCACCAGAGGCGTTTATAAAGATAATAATGAACTAAACCAGTTAAATCTATTGTACTGTGTACCCTGAGGTCTTCGTCCATTTTTTTTGCTGATATTGTGTATATATGCACCCTTCTTATTTACTACTTTATTAATTATCTGCCCCTGAGTCATTGCAATTTTATTAATAATCCTAAGTAATGCATTGGGGTTCCATGTAAAGTGTACTGAAATACAATCACGGATCAGGCAAAAATGCTTTATTAGGCACGTAAGAGGCAATTACAGTTCAAATATAAACTTAAACTTAGTAATAGTATTAAACACAGAATAAAATAACATCATTGTTTTCTTAAGAAATTATAAAAGTAGTGAAAAAAACACCTAAAAATGAGATCACTATAATGTTGATTATGATTTTATTTTTAATTTCATATTGTTTCGGTAATGAATTGTCAACAAAACACGAAATATGTGTAAAATGGACGTTTGTAATACAAAGTGTTACAAAAAAGTGCATTTCTCTGTATTAACTAGAACACATAAACCTTCCCGATACCTGTCTGTTATCATTCGAAAACGTAAACAATGGCAAAATGATCAAGGAGCAGAAAAGAAAGTTGCAAAGACCTAGACAAGGGCTAGTCAGGTTTAAGGAGAGACAGGTGAAAATAGCTAACCAGAAGACACAGGCCTCTAGTCATGTACTTATTATGTTCTGCCCACCCTCCGGGGTCAGGAACTGTACTTTTGGCACAGAGAGGGCCGAGTTGTTGCGGCGCATGGAGTTGCTTTTACGCATCGAGTTGTTGCGGCGCATCGAGTTCCTTTTGCGCAAGGAGTTCTGGTGCGACAGTTCGCTCTTCTGGAGCGTCTGGATCAGAATCGACGGCTTCTCGTCCAGCTCACGGGCGCTACAGCGCGGAGGTGGCCACCTTGACTGTGTTCCCAAACTTTGAATAGTCCACCGAGTACACACCCTCTTCCTCGGTCACTATGGGCACGAAGCGGTGCCCCCATTGGATTTCCTCGGCCACGTATGAAGTGCGAGCCTGAGTGGTGATGCCCGTGGTCTCCACCACGCCTTCCAGTATGACAATAACCTCCAGATCACTACACTGTAACTCCATCGCCGAAAGATCGTAAAGAGGACTGTCTTTATCAATGACGTGACATATGATCAGGGGTGCCAACAGGAAAATGTTGTTGCTGGCCACGGCGCTTTCTGTCTGAACGTCGATCTGGTGGATAGGTATGACCTCTCCCTCCGGCGTGGTGGTCTTTCGGACCACTTGGAGACGCACTACAGCATTGATAATCATGCTTTTGCGCAGGTCGCCCACCCGGATCATGAAACACAGGCGGTTGTTGCGCACGGCGATTACAGCGTGACGGCTGAAGATGAGAGTCTCAGCGCGCCGGTGGGACTGGGCTGTCTTCATAAAGATACAACCGAGCATGACGGCATTAATGATCAGGCCTATAATGTTTTGTAATATGAGGAACGCTATAGCTGTGGGACACTGCTCGGTGATCATGCGTCCTCCGAAACCAATAGTCACCTGCACCTCGATGGAGAAGAGGAAGGCAGACGTGAAGGAACTGGAAAAGACGGAGAAAGACGAGTGTTACCAAAACAGTTTCATTTGTTTTTACTAATGGGCTTACACATTATTACATAAGCTTTTATCAACAAGCAATAAGTACAATAAATAACAATTTATCCCTAAACTATGTACATTTTGAAAAGAAAACATTACTCACAATGAATCACATCTATATTGATCTGTCTGTTTATTATTTTACTCTTTATTATTATTTACCAGTCAAATGTTTGGACACACATGAAAAAAAAAATATTTTCATTATATAAATTGTGCCCAGGTATAAAACTTGTGCCCAGCTTTAAATTATTTTAAGAACGTTTTAATTGAAATTACGGTCTTTCTGTATTTTTGCAATTGTTTTTAACTTAATAAAACTTAGCTGAAACTGGTGTGTAGAAAAAAAATCATATTCAATAACTACTTCTGTTTTATACTGGACAAAACGTAAGACACATTAAGGACATTAATAGTCCCCAACTCCGCGAACATAACGCATGTCATAAACTCTCACTAAAATGACACTTACTTGACGTTAGTGACACATTGCTCTATGCCTGCTTCACGGTTGGGGTTCAGATCCCCGTGCCCAAAAGCCAAGAGCCACCATCCCATAGCGAACAGCAGCCAGCTGCACAGAAAAGTCATGGTAAAAATGACCAAAGTGAAACGCCATTTGAGATCCACCAGTGTGGTGAACACGTCCTGCAGGAACCGACCCTGCTCGCGTATGTTTTTGTGCGCCAGGTTACAAGCGCCGCTCTTGGCGATGAAGCGCGCTTTGTTAACGCGGTCTCTGAACACGGGCTTGCGGGGAATCCGCGACACGAGCGCCGGCACAGCGAACTCATCAGGTATGATACTTTTACGTGGCAACATTACTGGAGCATATCAGGGCAGATGGTCCAGAATAATGACTCTCCGAAGAGCCCCACGACTGTCAATCGCGCAACTGCGGTTTAATAACCATCCTGCATCTTCTCCTTAAGTCTAATCAAATAAAGTTATTCTGTAAGACTTTCAACGGAGTTTTGCCTCTTTTACACAATAAACCCCAACGAGATATCAGAACAGAAACTACGAACCACTTAAAGACTACATTAAAGTATCTTTGTGGTGATCCCGGCAGTCTAACTAACTTTGACGCACATGGGCGGTACATGACTCCTGCAGGCCATGAGAAACCCGTCGCACTGGAGAAGAGTCTTTTAAAGACTAATTAAAAATGATATTAATTATATCCGCCCTTAAAATTAACACAATAAAACTGCTCATGAAGTAACTAAATATAAAGAAATTGGCAACACCAGTCCCCAAATAGCCGGAGACCTTTCAGAGTTGTACTTTTTATTTCAAAATCATTTTAATATGCATCTAATCATCCGTCGACTGAAATGTAAAAAATAAAAAAAAATTGTATTATAGATATAGACGGAAATAGTAACGGAGTCTTCTTAGGATTCATAAATTAGGGAGAATGTGAACAGCAGAGGGCGCTGTGTAGCAAACTATTTTCTCTGAGAGTTTCTGTCGAAGGGAATTGGAACGGTGTGCTAATGTAGGTTCTCAGATATCCCTTATAAGTCTTTATTTGTGTGGAGATCTGATTATTTTAAGGAGAACCATAATATGTAGCTGCTTTGACCACCCATTGCTTGGCAAATATAAACATGGATGCGTCACTGAGTACTGTAGTCTACTGTATTCATGCTGACAGCTGGGAAAACCTGTGCTAGTTATCACACAGAGAAGTTATCAGTGAGATATAGTTATTCACATCTAGGCTTTGACTTAAAAGTCAAATGCGCAAATTCCTGTCTCACCAATGATTTTGTATAGTTACACCAAACTGACTTAGAACAGGGCATGGCATAGGTACTATTTTTTATAAAGAAATAAAGAACAATTAAATTAAGTTTCAAATGCTTCAATTTTATCAAAGCATGTTCCTGCATTACCTTTTAACTATCCTAACAAATGTTAACGTTTTTACGCAATGACTCTCAAATAAACAGAAAAATGAACACAGGAAGCAATTTTATTTTCAGCTCATATGTAAAAAAATCAGGCACACAGTATATAATCCATTAAATGCTCATGGTGCAAATGTCATAATTACATATGTACATTTAAAACCCTTTCATGACCAACATGAAAATGCCTAAAATAATTAGCATTAAATACAGAATTATTCTGTTGTTTTAAAACTTTGACAGACTGAATGTGCTGCTTTTGTGAACACGTTCACAAGTCTTTAATGTAAAAGTCCCAATTCTGCTTCCTCTGGTGTAGAATACAAAATGAAGCGTCTGACGTTGTTATAATAGTGTCACAATATCCAGAAAATCAAAAATCCATGTAGACCTGTAAAACTGTTGTGTTGTTCACTTATTTACAACACAAGTCAGGTCTGAAATCAGGTTTTACCAGGTCTAAGCAGGTGGGTCTCCTGTAGCTCAGCTTTGCAGCGCAAGAGGTTGTGGGTTCGATTCCCAGGCAGCACATGTACTGAGAAAAATGTATAACTATGCACGGTAAGTTGCTTTGGATAAAAGCGTCTACCAAATGCATAAATGTAAATGTAATGTCTAAGTGTGATTTGCATCAGATCTGGCTCCGGTTTCCATCTCTGTGTTGGCTTGCGAAGCGTGTCGGCTGCGCTTTTACGCACGTTTGTATTTACACGTTACCGGAATATCAGCGCTCAGATGCGACATCACAGATCACTGCAGATATTCACAGAAACACTGCGTGTACCAGTGAGCATCCAACGAAGAGCTTTCCCACAGCGACATTCAACACAACAGCTCATTTACAGCATCTTTGGCTGTGATAAAAAAAAAGCTGAAGGCTTAAAGGTATAAAAGAAGATGAGTTAACGGTACAGACCGCCACGCCATTAAAGGAAGGTGAGAGGAACAGACTGCTTTTGTGTACAATATATCTGTTGGCTGTAGAGAGACTGCAGACTAGTTATGACATCTCAGTGATAAAACTTAAAACGTGCAAGGAAAGAAGAAGCGATAATCTTTAGGGATAATCTTGAACCTGTTATTTACTTGAAACCTGTAAATGTAAACGTATCCAGACTGCTTTAATTTGCAGAGAGCCATGCAAAATATAGAATATAAACACATTTTTGACTTTATAAAGAAATGTCTGTGTCATATTATACCCCAAAATCAAAAGAAGCACTTTAATATTTGCATGAAGAAGCTTATTTGTGTTTTTAAAACAAATCTCCATTCTCATTACTGTAATACTATAATACATGTTTAGGAAAAAGAATAAAAATTATAAAGTGAAATGCTATGGTCCTTAAAATGTTTCTTTATAAAAATTTAATTTACTTTTGTTTTGGGGTAAAATGACCTGAGATTTCTTAAGATTCACCTTAAGGTTTAGGGTAAGGAGCAAATGCTTTAAAAAAAAGAAAAAGCAGACACAAACATGGCCACAGATTGTGCAAAAATGTTAAACTACCACACAAAATTGAGTTATTTTTGTATAATTGAGTAATTGCATAAGAGGAATATAATAAAAAAAAATATAAAATAGAATCACTTTCATATATACGGTGTGAATAACACATTAGGGTATATTTGATGGACATTGTGCCACTCCCTAGAAAAATGAGGACCCACAATTCTCTTCAGTTATGTAAGAGTGCAGGCTTAGGGAGAGCCAGCTCAGTGTGTCCTTCTGTACATATTCATCAGCAATGCACTTCAGACAGACAGATCTGAAGAGTGTCGGACCTCAGAAGGACAGACATCCTCTGTACAGTGTTGGTACTAGTTAGAACACAGTAGATAAATGACTATTGCTCAGGTGTGTTAGACTACACGTCATAAACATAGAAAAAGTGCGTAAAGGTAACAAAAGGCTAAAAACAGTAATACTGTACCAAGGTTTCATATAAAATGGCAAGAGTTTATCTGTAGGTCAGTCCATTCCAATGCTTGTAAAAGCACAGGTAAAAATGTCTGCTGTGTTTAAAGGCCAAAACTGGTGTAACGGGTGCTGGATGGAGTAACTATGGCAATGGAGATGAGTGACTCTACATGTCAGCCCTGACAAAGGACGCAAACAAGCTATCTTCCTGTTCCATGAGAATCTCTGGCGTTCCGTTCTCCATAATGCTTCCGCGCTTCATCACGATGACCAGATCAGCCGTCAGGATAGTGTGAACACGATGCTGCGGAGAAAAGTTACAGTCAAGTAAATGTGTGTGACACAAATACACTTTTTGCTTCAGCTGCAAATAACACAATTTACATGAACATTTCTGTGTCCATGACCATGGAATAATTTTTTTCTGACACATTTTCCATATATATTATAGGCCTTTATATTTGTTGCTCCAATGTGCTGTGAACAATAAAGATCATCTTGGGAAAGTATTCATTTGTTTTCCTAAATCATTTCTAGCACACAAACAGGAGATGGTGCAGCCATTAAACATCATTAGGAAAGAACAATTTTTACCTTTACATTTTTTTTTGTAATGCTTCTAAGGCTATTTAGGTGTAAAAAAGTGAAAAAAATGTCAGATGCAGCTAATTTACAAATTGTCCCTTTAACATTAAATCTGAAAATCAGTGAAGTTAATATTTTTGTTGTTGTCAACTACCAAAATGCTTTTGGATAAAATTAATGACTGTGACCAAAAAAATGTTCTAAACACACACAGTTTGGTTACCAACCAATGAACACACAGGGGCGGAGCCAGAGCACTCCTACTTGTGCGTCCGGACTAAGTTGTGGAAGAGGCTGTCCTCCTGTGCCAAGAGGTTAGCAGCACTGTCGCACTCTGCCAGATTCCCAGCGGAAAACACCAGCACCTGCTCCGCCTCCAAGATGGAGGAAACCAGGTGCTGTGTCACATAGGAAGAGAGACAGGCGGATACAGAAGGAGGGACAGGAAAAGAGCAAGAGAGAAAAAATAAGCGTGAGGGTGAGACGAAAGTGGAAACTGGAGGTAACATGCAAGTGAACAAACAGCATGCATTTATTTAGAGCTACATTTTGTTCTGCAAACATTTTTTTTGTTGTTAGTTAGGAAAGGCCAACTCTGTGTATTAGTGGCTCTATAACACTAATAGATACAGAGAACAAACATTAGACAGTGATGTAGTTGCCTGGAAGTTTATACTGTTAAGAAAATAAGTAAGAGATAAGTAAATGCAAAGAGATTGAAAGTGAACTGTTTATTAGATGTTTTGTGACTGGTTGAGGAGCATGAAGACAGGCATAAGAGTTAAAATGTCAAAGCCGGGCAAGTATTATCTCCCAATAAAGATCTATTTCAGAGTTCTTTTGCTTTTCTGTGCCTGTATGTTTACACAGATCAGCTAAGTGGAGGTTGATATCAGGTAACTCACCGCTATTGTGACGACCGTGCGATCTGCAAATGCAGTCATCACAACCTTCTGAAGAATATTTTCCTGTTGAATATGTATACAACACAAGTTTTGGCACCTCACATTGGTTTTTTTCCAATGTTCATACAAGATAAGCAAGGATAACACTGTATAGATAATGTCACAATGATACTGTTCTTTCCCAAGCAGTCATCATGAAATCAAAATGAAACCTGTCTACTTCATTAATGCAAGTTTCTGCTCTTCCTGTGTACAATCCGTCAGTGCACATTATTAAAAAAATCACATAGTCCTAACCATCTGTCACATAGAGACCACGGCCCATTTTTTCCTTGTTGAACATCCTGTCTGACTCATAACTGTCACATTACAAAAGTAAAGTGTGTAATGAATCTCAGTCTGTTAAAATGACTGTAGTAATGATACAGAGCACAGATCTTAAGTTCAACACAAGTCATATGAGGTCGTACCGTGGCCATGTCTATGGAAGCAGTCGCCTCATCCATAATTAAGATGCTGCTCTTGCGAACAAAAGCCCGAGCTAGACAGAAGAGCTGTCTCTGCCCCACACTGAAGTTCTCACCTCCTTCTGTGACCACAGCATCTGGAAAATGAGATCCACAGAGCACGAGGCTTTTTAGATCTTCACAAACCGCATAACTATTCATGCTTAGGTCATTATAACAAAGGTCAAAAACAAAGTCCAGGCAAACATCCAGTATTTTATTGCAGTGGAGAATTTAGTGTCAAAATTCTGAGGTGACTGACATTACGGAGTCGATGTTTTTAACTGGTTGTGATAACAGTTGAACGGCTGGAGTGTATCGGGCTTACCCAGTCCTCCTGGGAGAGCTTTCACCATGTTCTTCAACTGGGCGATTTCCAGAGCTTCCCAAAGCCTGTCGTCAGTGCAGGTGCGCTCTGGGTCAAGATTTAACCTGCAAAACAAAATATATACACCCATAAATCCCATTTTGGGTTTGGGATTTTGGAATTCTGTTGGGCTTGTTTATTAAATATGTCTGCATATGTACGTGTATATTTATATAATTCTGTTAGTTTAAAAATGTTCCAAAAATGAAAATCCTGTCAGATGACTTTTTTCTGGAACACAAAATATGCTTGACTGAATATTCTGACAAGTTTGTTTTTCTATACAATGAAATCCACTGGGGACCATAAAAGCAGTTATAGTTTGTCCACTATATGTATTCTGAAGCCACACAGTAGCTTTAGGTAATAAATATTTGCTAACAATCTGTAAGTAAATTTTTGTAGGTGTACTTTGCTTTAAATTAATAAAATGCACATGGGAGACAGAGTTAATGCACCCATTAAAAATATCAGTCAATGCTAATGAACTCCTGTTATATGCTTGTCTAACACACTGGGAAATAGCTTGAATTTGAGTTATTTTGAGTTATTTTTGAGTTATTTTTATTGTCCCGTTAAATCAATAAAAGCTGTGCTGAACTGAAAGCTCGGGACTCTCTCTACATCATAGACAGATTTTTGCATATGCCATAGCAGTAAAAGTCTCTGAGAACCAATGATCTATAAGTCCTGCTTCATATAAATATATCGTCATGGCACCAGCCTGCTCGAAACCATTCCCAGACGACTTCTGATGGTGCTTCAGTTTTATTTTCTTTCTCATCCCTTGGCCTCTTTAAACAAACCCCATATGCTCGCTGTCTTCAGTAACAAACATGACACTTAGTATTCGTGAGAAGTTCAAACAAGCTTAAAGCTAAGGACACTTGTAGCTACATACTAAATAACCAATGGAATAAATAAAAAGAATAGTTTTTCAACACTGTTTGCATGTGTGGAAATAAAATCTTATACAGAGAAAAAATTATTATGCAATACTAATCAAATGGAAATCCCACTCTTTCACACCATGTGGGATTCTTGTGATGAACTGTTTATGCTGAACTTCTGATTACAAAAGTCAGGCAGGAAGTGATTGTTTATTGTCTGTTGGGGGTCAGCTGAGTCCTGCCTCAGTCAGCATGTGTCCGGGTGCATGCATAACTCATACAATGAACATAAATAATATCCGTCAATTAGTGGGATGTTTTTGTACTGTAGGATAATTTTAAAGAAAACGTTTAGTTTTAAAGATAGATTATATAGATTATATAGCTTAACTTTCTTTGTGCTGCGTCTTTGAAATGACTTTTTCCCTATTATTTAAAGAGTATTAAATTTACATGTTTTGTAAGAATTTGTAAGAATTTTACTATTTTGTGACTATTACCCAGACTTTGAGTTATAATAAACTTACAGGAGGTATTAAAAATAATAAATATTGCTATAATTAAATCATTATGTCAGGCCTTTTAGAGAACAACTGAATTTCTGCATACAGTAGAGTGACACTTTGAAGATCAGAACCATTTAAGATGTGGATACCAAAATCCACTTGAAAGGCTGAATCAAGACTAATGATCAGATGTTTATTCTAGGGCATGTGATAAACGTTTGAATAAATGTAAAGTTGCATTTGTCAAGAATCACTCATATGTGTTTGGGTGTCTGTATGTTACTGAGTGTGTGTGTGCTTGTGTACCGTATAGAGCCGCTAAACAGCACTGGATCCTGCAGGATGATTGACAGGCGAGATCTCAGGGTTTGTAGTGGAAGCTTGCAGATATCAATGCCATCAATAACAATTTTTCCTAAAGCAAATAAAAAGAGCCATTAACAAAATGAACATGACCTGCATATTTAACATATCACACTATATGACATAAAACAATCTTAAGCTTAGCAGAATCTTTAACTAAATAACATTTTTCTTCTTTCACTTAAGTTTTTTTTTGGTTTTGGATATTGACGTCAGTTTACAGTAACTCGACTTTAATACACACTGGCCCTTAGTGGATAACTTAAGGCCAAACATAGCTCGCAAAATTTCCATTTTAGCTTTATATGGACAGAGTGAGGAGAAGCCTGTGCACTCTGTCCACTTCTGATTTAAAACATATCTTACAACCGTACATAAAAGCAACATGTACTGTTTGATTTGGCTGAAGATTTATTTTGACTACGTGAGAGAAATATGTTACCATTGTATGCTGGAAAATATGATAATCTTGGAGAATATTGGCTGTGGTTTTGTTTGTTTTTAAAGCATTTGCATTTGCTTGGATGGTTTTCCAAGCAAATGCAATTGCTTGGAAAACCATTGTGACAATACTGACACCAAGATATTATGACTCTTATGTCTATGACATCATAGCTGTTGGTCAAAGTGACTGTAACCATACATAGCTCAGAAAAACAAAATGGACAAAATGTTTTATGGTGGAAGAATCTGGCAAGTTGGCTTGGTTAGCAACAGCAGGGGAAATTAAAAATAGCTGTATTAGCTTTTCTCTTATGTTTTCTTAACTCCCAATTAATCAAAATGGTGAACTTCTGTCCAATCACAGTTTTGACGCTTAATATAGGGCACAATAAACCTGTTATCTGGGGAACGTATTTCATTAAATAGAGACAGCACACTTATGACCCACTGCTGTGAGATAAAGGATTGCTTGGAAGCTGTCCTGCGCATGGGAAAAACCCTACCTTCAAAAACATCCACCATATTGAAGAAGGCCAGAGACAGAGAAGACTTTCCACTGCCTGTCCTACCACAGATGCCCACCTAACAGCCCCAGACACAAAGAGAAATGGAAAACAGTCACGGAGCGCTCAACACAGCTTGACATTTTCAGATTCCTTATTTATAAACATGCTCGGGGCTGCTGTACTTCTCAGTTATACAAACTAGTGTGGACAGTTACAATTCACCATATCACATTAAGAAGCAATCACTTCACCTGTTATTATTTTGTGCTGTCACACTTCATACTGTTATGGATTGTGATTCATGTCATATGTTGTAAGGCTAATGAAACAATAGTATAAAATAAAGTAAGGCTAATTAAAATTAAAAACTGATAAGGGAACTGATGCAAGCTAAACTATGAAAGGACAGAACTGTGGTTTGACTAGCTAATGAGAAATTTAACACCAGTATGACAAAATCACAGCTGAATGTTACGTGTTACAAGAGGTTGACTGGACTCCAAATGATCATTGACAGCTTTAAAATGAGACTTCCAGCTAATGTAACAGGCTTTGAGATTTAGAGAGGCATCATAATCGGTCTTAAATAATCTAGTCAGCTTGCTATTGTTGTTGCAATGCTAGCACTTGCAAGATGCATGAAAATATTGGTGTGACAACTCGACACTGGCTCAGGAACTACTGTGATCTGATTTTTTTCAGACTTGTATTATTAAGGGCATGGCTTCAGTCACATTATATATAGATCAGATCATTTGATAAAGTATTCACACTTATACAGTGTGTTGTTGTGTACCTTCTGTCCAGGGTTGATGTGGGCATTGACATGTTTAAGGACCGGTTTAAGCATGGGGTCGTAACGTACGCACAGGTCTTGGATCTTTATCTCGCCATGCTGCGGCCAGTCTTCTGGTACCTGCGAGACATCTGAGATCACACAAAAACACGGTGGGCAGCAAATTTAAACAGATGTTGTTTTAAAGAAAAGATCTGAATTAAGGTTCCTTAAAAGCTGGGTACACACTCTATTATTTTGACCAGCAATGCAATTATTATTTTGTATTGCATTATTTTGGCCAGCAATGCAATACAAATCCCACCCCACAAAATCCAATATTATATAAACAAGCAATGTTATGTTTACTATGTTGTTTTACTATATGTTCAGTGATTAAAAGGCACACTGAAGAAGAGTTCTGCCTTCTTCTCCAGTCCTATTCTCCAACATTCTCAGAGATGTGTGGATTCTCCAGTGATTCAGATCTCACTGTTTGTCTTTGTGAGCTGTAGCACTGGAACTGTAGCGAGCAAATGATCATAGATCAAAGGCGACAAGAAGCCCTAACCATTACAAGTGAGCACTTTACCAGCTACAATTAACAAAGCTATATATGGTGCCTGAATGCCAAAGTTTAGTCTCGTGCCTACAGCTATCAAGTCCAGGTTTCCATTATGTCATTGAAGAGATGACATTCTATTGGAAAGAAAAATTACAAATGGGATCTCTGTAATTGTTTCTCCTGGACAACGAGATTCAAAGGAGAGCGATTTCTCCTGAGAAACAAATTTCAGTAATGTCTCCTCTTGATCTTAATAATGTCTCTTAATAATGAAATCTGTGCTCAGATTTCCCATGATCCAACATCTGCATTCAAATATCAGGTTTCTACATTAACTCAACTATCCCTGATGAATTACACCCAAGATCAAATGATTTGAGGTTTGTTACACACATTCTTTGATAGCTGTATAGTCTTACAGTTTCTCAGCCATTTGTGTATAATATTTTCCTCCTAAGAAATTTTAGAAGAAACAGACAATGTGCAGACAAAATTACTAGTTTTTAAAGGACTATTCTCCTATTCTGCTTCCACTCCAAGAGGCGAGTGTTTAGATGTTCTAACGTGCGTTCATAGCTTTCTAAGTGACTGCGGTCAGGTCGCTCTGTCCTTGACCTGAAATACACCATGCTTGGAGGAATCACACATGTAGAAGAATTCGTTGTATTCATGCATTCTTATAAAATATGGGAAGACACAAATCTGGGCTTTACCGTGGTAGGTTACCAAGTCTTTCCAAAAATCTTCATTTAAAGACTGACTCAATGTAGCAATATTTTTAAAAAATTGTTATAGTGATAAAAGACATTTTTCAGGAAAAGATATATTACCCATGGATCCTTCATAGTTTTCAGACTCTGTGCTCAAGAAACTGTTGACCTTCTTGACGGCAGCCATCTGGACCTCAAGATCTGCCAGATTCCTCACCACCCAGTTTAGGTAGTTTGTCACCTTAACATAAAACAGAACGTCCACTCTGAGAAGCGTAAGAGCTTTTAAGTCATGGAGATGTGCCTGACTACCCCTGATGCACACTGGAAGTTCAATTAAACTTTGTTTAAATTTGATAACTCACGGTGAGGGCATATGTTAGACCCAGTCCAACCAGACCTGACTGAGATGAGGACCAGATAGCTGCCACTGCAGCTGTGAGAACAATCATGGCACCCAGATAATCCTGAGAGGAAAACAAATTCAATTATTAAAATCTTTAAGTCCACAATAAAGTGGTGGATGTAATACACAAATCCTGTACCTGAGTTAAAGTCAGGCACAGGGGTACCACATTTAACCTTGTATTAACTTATTTTAAACTTTGACTGTGAGTTTACTTACAGTTCTGACCTCCAGCCACCGGTTGGCAGCAGAGAGAAAGAGGTAGGCTGTGTTGTTGGTGTCAGTCAGCTCCAGCATCCTTTGCTTAAAACGAGCCTCGTGTCTGTAAGAAACAATTCAATGCGTGACCGATCGGCACATCATACAAAACCACAATGGCTAAACAGTAACACAGCTGTGAAAAATTATTGAGTTTGATTAATTTATGTAAGCATTCAACACTCCACAGACTCAACGGAAGCCTGAAAGATGAAAGCTTAATCTTTTAATGTTTATTGTTGGATTACTTAAGTCATGAAAGGTTGAAAAAGCATGACAGGTTTATAACAAATGGCTTTGAACCATCTGACAAAAGACTTAAGACTGCATGGACAGTGTCACATGTAAATGGCTTTGTACTATTAAAGAGGCAGTTTCTAATCCTATTCTCTCGTCACTTTAGATCTTAGAGATATGCAATTGCTTGGGTCTCCAGAAGTGACCACATTCCCTTGCATAGGAATGTTAACAGAGAAAGTGTGCAGCTTATTCAAAGTGCCATGTGCTTCTGGAAGAGTCTCAAAGCACCGACCTGAACGCTCTGATGGTGGTGAGGCCCTCTGCAGTCTCAGAGAAATGACAGAGCAGAGGCAACTGGGTGGAGTCATCTAGATCTTGGAGATCTCTGAGGAAGAGGGGTAAATGAGATGGGTATACAGCAACAAACTGAGGAGATAGGAGGGAAGTCTCAAAAAACATCTGTTGAGCTCAATGGCAGGTTTCTGGATACAAAAATGCCATTCAAGATAACAAGATAACCTTGCAAAACAGACCTACTGTGAGTGACCCTATTAAGCTTGTTAAATGAGGTGACTCTGTAGTAGCTGAATATTGGTAGAATTTCAACTTTTAAAGTTTTATAAAAACTATAACAGTACAGACAATAACAAATGAAAAAAGGTGGCTGTTACCATGACAACAGTAATTGTTACACTGATTTTTGCCAGGTTTGCGTCATAACTTTAGCTAACATAAGTTACTTAGATAATTAATCATCACGTATGTCAATAAGCACTGAAAGTAGTGGTATTTAAAAAACAATTTGATTACATAATTATCAATGCTTTCTGGGATTCCATTACAAAGGCATTAATTCAATGTTATTTCTATAGAGGTTTTTCCAACGTAGATTATTGCAAAGCAGGTTTACAGAGCGAAACTGTATATAATCTTTATACACTTTCTTACTTGGAAGCAACCCGGAAGTACTTCTGAATGAAGTAGAATGCCACTGCAAGAGGCACTAGTGCAATGAGAAAGGTGGGGGTGACAAAAGCAATGACCCCAATTGCAGAGAGACAGAGGAGGGTGGACCGGGTGAGAGACTCCAGTGTCGGGGGAATGTGCTGGAGAGAGAGAGAGAGAGAGAGAGAGAGAGAGAGAGAGAGAGAGAGAGAGAGAGATATTAGTAGACATGTGCTACATTTCTGATGTCATTAATACATTAATGTTGACTACTGCAGCACTGTGGTGGCATGTCTGTGTGGAAACGCAAATCACCAACACATGCTTAAAATTACAGAGATGCTTTTAAAAATTAGCACAGTTTGCTTTCAGACCAATTGCAAATTGGCTGACCAGCTGACAAATGCAGTTTCCTTGGTGTGCAGCTATTGCACCAATCAAACAAACAAAACTCTGTCATCAAACTGACTCCAGTCCAAACCAAAACTCTACAGTACAAAAGACCCTAGGCCTTCTTTAATAACCGCACTTCTCCCTTTTGTTCATTCTGGTCTGTTTCTCACCTGATCAATGATGTTGGTGTCTGCTGAGAAACGATTCAGGATTTGGCCCAGTGGGGTGATATCAAAAAATCTATCAATGGTAGATCAATAGGACATGTTTCTTCAACAAGTTAGTATCAGAAGTTGGAAGAATTGTTAAATTGTTAAAACACATCTTGTGTTAATTACCTGAGTGGAGCATGAATGATCTTGTTGAGAAGATTATGATGAAGGTTGGTAGCAGCAGCCACACCCAGAAACTCCACAGTTAAGGAAGTGATGAGGCAGAGTGCTATTGCTGCCCCACACAGGATTATAAACACTGGCACATATGAGCGATGCTGTGCAGCACAAAGAGATCAACTTAAGTGCTACTAGCTAATAAAACACAACAGACAGCATTTCGATCAGGAAATTTCTTCCAGGCAGTGATGCTTCACCTCTTCAATCTGCGTGGTGTCATAGTTCTGCGTGTAATTGGTTGAGTTGGTGAATGAATCGGCGAGACTTTGGTTATGTGAGTTTGAGGACGTCCAAGCTGCTAACCAGTAGTCGATGGCCACCATAACTGAGTGCTTGGCCAACTTAGAGGACACCATCAGGAAGACCATGAGATAGCCGCCTGAGGACAGGTAACGCCAGCACATCTTCAAAGGGATCTTAGAGCGTCGGCTGGTGGTCGTGGACATGTTGTCATCTTCGTCTTCCTCCACTTCCTCCTCTATGGAATAAAAATAAAAACAGTTGAAGTTGAAAATGGGCTTCCTAAATGGTTTCCTAATTATTCCCCCCTCTGCCATTGGTCAGTTAAACAGTTAGCCCAGCCTCAAACTTACACCATTGGTTGAGTAGTGTTTTGATAGCACCACAAAAGTGTTTACACTTTTTGGAGAAATTAGCTCACAAAAAACTTGCCTGTAGTTAGTTGTGTTTGCATTTTAAGGTTGGATGGGAGATATATTAAATAAAAACCACACACTTCAGCTTTAAATTAAGAGACACATATTGTGTATCCATGAAACAAAAGACGCTATGCTGTAAAAGTTGAAGAACACTTGCCTTCATCTTCATCGTCAATCTGGTTCTTCGCCTCTCTGGAATAGAACGCTCTCCTCAAAGTCTTTCTCTCCAGAGTGGTCTGACTCTCCAGTTCAGTCTCCTAAACAGAGTAGCAGATTCACACTTCTCAAAATGAGCCTCTGTCACTGTAAAACATTGTGAATAGAGATAAGAAATGTGAAGAAGGTGGACCTTCTCCAGCTCCTGGTCTTGTCGATTCATCAAGGTTTTCCAATGCTCATAGAGTTCCACATCATGAGTTTGAATATCCTTTAAAGTCCCTTCCCGCAGTACAGAGCCGTCCTTCATCGCTATTATCTACCCCACAGGAATGTAAAGTCATACAGTAAAATTAAATAAAGTCAAATGGTAAAATGAATCACTACACTAAGCACTACACAATGCATCAGCATCTAATTATAGTTAAAATGACAAAATTTAATAACCTACAAATACAGATCTCAGATCAGTTTCTGAGTGCTATGGTCTGATGATTTAAAAGTTTTCAACATCTCCAAAAGCCATAAGAGCAAATCCATTAGTTACCCAGTCAGCATGAATGAGATACTGCAGCTTGTGTGTGACCAAAACCACAGTCCTCTTGTCATCCTGCAGGAACTTGAGGATTCCTTCCTGCATCAAATGATCACTGAGGTGGATGTCCAGAGCTGAGAATGGGTCATCCTATTCCCAAAAACAGATTAAAGGGTTAATTCTGGATTCAGTCTGAAATTTCAGAAATTCAGAAATTTAACTGTCAACATTAAATTATTACATTCCAATAATATTTCAATATAATATCTATCATGCAATGAAACTCATTTAAAAAAATTATTTGCGGATTAACCTGAAATGACACCAGATCAAACCCTCTGACTGTCTCGTATGTGAGACACAACGTCATTCCAAGGAATGATTATAGGAATGAGATGAATTCATGATCCCGTCCAGAGGGGCGTGTAATTTTATGTACAGTAATCCAATAATCTTTTTTTTTGTTTTGTTTTTTGCTCTTGCTGCTACGACATACCCTGAGTTACCCAGAAATCTTATCTGGGCGTACCTCAAATCGAATTTAAACTGTGCTCATCACCAGAAAAGCATCACAGCACAAACAGATCAGATGTGTGGCACATCATTTGGAAAGAGCTCATTGTGAAGGGTGGAGGAGGTATGATGATGTCAGGATGAACTTATATGAGAGTATGTGACAGTGTGTTTTGCATGTTTGGGTGTGTATGCACATGTAATCCATACATTTCTGCATTGTAGAAGTTCATTCTTACCAGGAAAACAATATTGGTGTTCTGGTAGAGCGCTCTGGCCACGCAGATGCGTTGTCTCTGACCGCCACTGAGATTAATACCCTGCAGAGTTACAGGCACACGTACAAATACAAATCAAACACTTTCAAATCTGACGACATGCAAGACTCTAGTAGTCTCAATAGCAGGTCTTTATTTGATTAGTATTACAGCAGCTGAGGTCAGACAGCTGGTCTTAAGCCCAGACACAGTGAGTTACAGGAAGTCACAGAAATGACAACACACTCTCTCTCTCTCTCATCCTCGCTTACCCGTTCTCCGATTTCGGTTTGGTCGCCAAAGGGAAGGAGGTCGATATCTGGTTGAAGCGAGCAGGCATCTATCACCGCTTTGTATCTGCCCAATAGGTTAAGAGTTTTAAAAAAAGAATGTTTAGCCAAAACCAAGGCTAGGAATCCTACAAATGAGTTCTCAAGGGAGTTATAAACTAAAACTTCCACAGAGTGTTTTGGTAAATATGAGGTCAGCCTCTAGCAGTGTAAAACATTTCAGCCCACTAAAATTGAAAACCTAAGTTAAATTGCTGCCGTTATCTTTAAAAGTAAAATCAAAGTGGTGCCAAAGTTACTGCAACCTGCAGTGATAAGTTCATTGGCCTTTTTCGAACCCTCTTTCGAGTTTAATTATGATAAGGAAAATGACAGAAAGTGTTGTGACAGAATAATAGATCTTTTTATCTTTACCGCTGCTTGTTAAAAGGACTTCCAAATGTGATGTTTTCCTCAACCGTGGCATTGAGCAGCCATGATTTCTGGGCTGCATAAGCTACTGAGTACCTGTTCTTACTGATCCATATGAGAGAGAGAGAGAGAGAGAGAGAGAGAGAGAGAGAGAGAGAGGAGGAACGAGAGCAAAAAATACATAATCAGACTGATAGGATATAAATGTTGAAATACACACTCTGGTTGCCATCACACCAAACTAAAGTTTTGAGATGAAATGAAGAAGAAAAACCTTGTTAATGCTGAGCTACAGAAATAGAACAAAGAAAATAACAAATGCAGGGAGCCCTTCAATGTGATAAAAGATAAAAAATGTGATGTTTCGAGATGTTTTATCAATGCTTTAACACTTTAGACCTTCATCTATTCATTTGTTGTTTTCCTTAAAAAAAAATATACACTAGCTCTCTGATGCTTTTAACATTACTCTGATTGTGTGACCCAACATATCAACTTCTTGCTCAACCAATGATGTGAGTTTGGGGGAGGGACCACCAGTTTTTTTTACCAATGGAACATGGAGAGAGTATCTGAGAATCCTGTTTGGAAACAGTCGTTACTGTTTTAATTCCATTTGCTGCCGGTAGTGACACAGAAATGACAAATTTCAGTTTTAATGCCTACAAACCAAAGATAAACCTTGTGATATTAAGAATGGCCTTCTCTTGTTAGCCAAAACAGATTGACGTCTGCTGTGTTTTTCCCTGCGGGGGTCCGACTGTAACCAAATATTGACTGAAATGAATATCTGTGCATGAAAACCCTAGTGTAACCAAGAGAGTTGAAGACTCCCAGCATTTTCACACACTTTTCACTTCACATCTCACAAAAACAAACAGCATAATCCATTATGTTGATGTTTACAGAAAAAAAGGGAATTTAAGCAATGCAGGGGTCCTGAGGGGAATGAATGGATGAGCAGAAGAATGGGGTCACTGCACAACTGTTAAAAGACTTTTGTAAACTACATGTACCTCCGTTCTTCGTAAGACAGGCCTGTATCGTGACCGCTGCAAGTTGCAAGTCAGGCACATTAGAAGATATTCAACCCCATAACAATACAGTCACTGTCACACAAGCTGGATGTTGCTATCAGTTATTAGGCCAAGATTGTAATTAGAAACTCAAAAGGCTGACAAAGCAATTCAAACGGATCTTTCTTGCTGTATCTCAGGGGCTTTCAACCTTCATTTATGGACCAGACTCTCAGTCCAACCAAAGATTCATGAGAGTGAGTAAATGAAGACAGAATTATGTTTGGGTGAATTATCCCTAAAAGAACATTGACAAAAATTCTAACATAATATAATGCGTAACAGACCATACGCAAGAAAGTTAAAAAATGTTAACTGCTAAATGCTAAAAATGTCCTAAACATCCTCCACACAAATCTGCTAAATAGCCTGGCTTTAGCTGAATAATATGTGCATTTGATCATTTTAAAGTCAGGTATGTTAAAAAAAGGCCCATGCTGATTTATAAAGGTAATTGTGACAGCTTTACTGTGTAGCATGTAAGCATGTGAAGACCCCTAATGAAATACCTTATATTCCCATCGAGGTGTATCTCACAATCAGGCTGTCTGATTGAGTGCAACATCAGGGGGAAGATACAGAGAAACAAACACACACACACGTGACCAGAATTAGTAAACAGTCCAACAGGACGTGCTGTTCTGTAATAGCACTGACATACTCCACTCCCGCTATATAGTACATAAACTCAAGCAGGGCTTTGGTAGTAATATGCATTAGGGTTTAGATCGGGGAGTAATGTCATTGCCATTAGAGAACACGGAATTGGAAAAAACAGGGCAACATTCCTTGTGCTGTTTGTAAGACAGCAATGTCAGGCAAACCGAGACACTAGACAATTTATGACTGGAAGTAGAAAATAATTAAGTCTCTTTTCAATTTGTAGTAAAATATAAGTAAAATAATAATAATATGTTTTGTAGTAAAATAATAATATATATTTTAATTTATTTCTTCTGAATTATAGTTAAAATGATTTCAGAAGCTTAATGCCTCTTAAATTCCTCAAAACTTAAAAGTTTGATTCTAACACACATATTTTAATGTGGCAAAATAAAAACAACTAGATTTCTATAAACTGTGTAGATCTTGCAAATGCTAATCAGAGACCATCTCCAGCACAGGCTGACAGATGGAGATATCCACAGAAAGAAAAGCATTTGGGAATGACAAACAACACAAAAATATTGAATGTGAGTGGAAAATGCAGACAGTTTAGGAGTAATGAATGGATACTCTGACACGGGGGGAACTGGATGCTAAACACACACGGACAGACATGGAGTAAGATGGTCCCGTGTATGCACACCGTGGTACATACATCATATGCACATACATCATACAACAGTGGCTAGAATAGACAGGAATATTTGTGTGCGTGTTTGTACATATAAAGGCTTTGATTAGCATCTGATGGGTCTGGGTGTGCATGTACTCCCCTATTTTCTGGTACATAAACATAAACATTCAAAACTGGATTACGTGATTTAGGATTTGGCAAAAACAGGAGAGGTCAATTTTGCTTCACAGTTTCCCATTACATTCAGATTCAATGCGAATTAGAAGCTCTTAAATCATAAATCTTGAATTTTGAGTTTCACAAAACACCACATGACAGCATTTACACAGTAACAATGCAAATCTGAATTAGTTGGTGAATTCTCTCTCACTTGCTCCAGTAGACCTTCCCACTGATGGTCTGCATTTCCCCCAGCATGGCCAACAGCAGAGATGATTTCCCACAACCCACCTGACCCACGATCATGGTCAGCTCACCTGAAGAGGCCAATGAGATGGTTTATTATACTTTAACATTTATACACAATTATATTTAGTTTAGCATCTAGTTAGCCCTTAGTTTATGGTTTTAATAAGGTTGGCGTGTAAACCATGTGTAGAGATGTGAAGTACAAAAAATTTTAAGAAACATTTTGGCTGTGTGGTTCTATAAAGAACCTTTCTGTTTCACAAAAGTTTCTTTGTAGTAGAAAAAGGTTCTTTAGATGGAGAAACCTCTGCTAAGAAAGACATGGTTCTTTTAAGAACCTTGGACTGAATAGTTCTCTGAGGAGCCAAAAATTGTTCTTCTATGCCATTGCTATGATGAACCTTTTTAAAAGCTTTATTTTTAAAAGTGTATGTCCAGGAATATGTTTATGAAGTAAGCTATTTTTATGCTAGAAGAAATAAATCTATAAATGTCTTTGAGAGGTGCTAAACTAGAGACAGTCATAGCACAAAATCACACAAATGGCATTAATATTGTGTGTTATTGATTTCTGTTTGTTGAGGCAGTGTACCTGTAGGGATTCTAATGTTGATATCCGACAGTGTCGACAAACTGCTTCCCCATGTGAAAAACCCATCATTCACCTAAATTAGACATTTGAGCAGATAAACAATACAAATAAAAACAAACACAATACAAAGATGACAACAAACTATCACGCTATGCAAACCACTAAAGTCTAATGTGGCCTGATCTTTTTTTTTCACTCATGCAATCTGCTTTTGTCACATTTACATCTTCCGGATGTGTTCCAATTTTTCCAATGTTTATTTATATTAATAATAACACTCCCATCCATTAGAACAGTACTGTATTAGAACAGAACACTGGGAAAAACAGAATACTAATAAATCATAAACTTCTGTGAGAACAAAAGAGAAAGAGAGATACAGAAAAGGGGGGTAAAATTGGAGGAATGGCTGTGAATGACTGAGGTGAAAGAGTGTAAATGTCAGAGTAGATTAGACCGTATTTATATCAGACAGAGCGGATGTGACAGTGGGTCAGTGTGGGAGATTCCATGTAGGTTTACACAATGTACTAGTATGTGTGTTTAGCTATATGCTCATTAGCTAAGAGGCTAGCGCTGTCCAGAGGGATGGCAAAGGAAGTCGACCCTCCAGGGACAAAGTAACCAAGAAGAAACCAAAAAAACAAACACTTAAATTAATGTGCTTCTGATTTTTTTCTTCTCGTGAGAATCCTGAACTGAGAAAGCTGAACCCAAACCACCTTTAACTAAAACCATGTCTAAAACAATCACAGACTCCATATGGGGGTTTTAAATCAGCTGAGAAAGGAACAAACTTGTGTTAACATATACTCAGAACATTTTTAGGTCCGTTTGTATTTAGTTTTGTTTTGAGAAACATAAACAAATAAATACTCATATCACAGAACAAATAGGCATAAATTAACGAATCATTTAAAACTTGTATTGTTGTTTTCAACTAATACAATTCATCTGTTGACTGTGCTGAATTCCTTTATGTTCCTCTTCCTGTCATCCCAATTTAACATCCTGTGGGGTGTGGCCAATTGAATTCAAACTCCAATTCATTTATTAGAAGAGAACCAATTAAATTCAGATTGAACTCTTTATTCTCAGGCGCACAAGGATTGAAACACTTTATTGGCTCTGACATGGAGGTTATTGGCATCTGAATGAGAACATGCAGATCCTGAGCTCTTGAACTTTAGCATGTGCTCTGTGTCAGTGAGTGAAGAGCGAGGAGAATCGGTGGTGACTGGGTGTTGTGCAGAACAGTGACATCTGACCTGTACAGCGACATCCTCGGTCTCCGTGGGCCGCAGCTGTCTGCGCATGGGCTGCTCATAGTTATCCATACGATACCTCCCCTTCCTGTTTATCGCTTTTGTCTGTAATGACAAAGGAACATCACATGACTGTCAAAAGCTGTTATCATGAATTTAAAGGGACAGATCAACAAAAATGTAACTTTTGCCACTTATTTACTAAAGTTTTATATCGTTCCAAAACTCATTATTTAGTCATAATGACATTATTTAGTTTGATGATATTGACATAGTAACATTTGATGCTATTGACATCGTATTAGCATCGTATTAGTATACGCACCGTATTTGATATAAGAGCTGCGTAATGGTTTGCACTAGTGATTTGATTTGAGATTGAATAGTGATAGTTACATTTAATCTATACATTTAGTGAGTAAAGACTATTATACTTGATATAACAGAGCAAACAATTTTCCAATTTTCTCAAAATGACACTATTTTCTCTCCTTAAAGCCCTGCTCTCTGGATTTCCTCCCCCAAAGTCCCTCTTCTTATTGCCACAGTAAATCTTTCCATCCAGTCTTCAACCTCAACTTCTCTTTCCTTCACCCCTTGCTCCAACTCTCCTCCGCTCCTCTAGGGACTGATAGTTATAGCCCTGTCTCTCACTCAGAGAACAGCTGACTCTATCATACTGGCCTCGTCTTCAACACGTTTATGAGATCTCAGCTATGCTGAATGACAGCTCCCATTTCAGGACTCTAAACATGGGAGGGTGGACTCCAGGGACGTGTTGAGTATCACGTTATTTGGGGTCATACAGAATGTTATGACATCACGATTTAAGAATAAGAATTTAGATTTATGCTTAGTGCAACTTTACAGGACACAGATCTTTAAAAAGATTGCCTGTGTGGAACCATCTCTGATGCTGCAACTAAATTCGGATTTGAACTTTAGTTCTGTCCAGATTACAACTAATTATTATTGGCGCTTACAAAAGCGATCACATTTCAATATTTGATCTATATTTCATATAGTTCAAACTTAGGGTTTTTATCTGAGGACCAGAACAAGCTGTTGTATAAAAAGTAATATTTTCATTATTTCGTATTTTCATTGCAAGTTTTAAACACTGAAATGTACATTATC
Source organism: Chromobotia macracanthus (assembly GCA_036877525.1). Lineage (NCBI taxonomy): Eukaryota > Metazoa > Chordata > Actinopteri > Cypriniformes > Botiidae > Chromobotia > Chromobotia macracanthus. Next base: position 5,712,832 of record JAZGTH010000012.1, on the reverse strand, counting down.
AAAGTATGTCATACTGCAGATGTTACACATTTTTGTGTGTCTGGCCCTTTAAGAGCAAAAGAACCTTATTTTTATTTGGAGAGAACAGCCCTCAGCTCAAGAGTTCCTGGTAGAATATTTAGGCTTGGAATGGTTTGTAAGTGCTGGGGAATGTCTTTAGGTGCAAATCTATGTGTGAGCACTCACATCTCCCGGGTATTTGTATTTCTTCCCGGACTCCAGAGGCATGGACATATCTCCATTTCTCCAGCTGTCATCTCCAATTTCGTCGCTCTGTAGGAACTCGCCAAGCTTTTGCACACTGCAGGAGCAAACAAAACCAACAATGATTACACACACTTACTGTATTCTTAACAAGCATACTGTGTTGTCACACCTGTGCTGAACATACTTGGAACTTCCACAGTATGTTGGAACATCATTTGTGATCCAACATATTTGAACATCATAAAATTCCAGCAATAACCTTTATAGATCAACGCAGCAACCAATTAGCAAGGAACATTGGAATTTGATAACTAGTTTAGGTAGTCACATACCTAACCAGGGCCTTGACAGCAAACCTAACCACTGTAGACAGGAGAAAGAGAGGGGTGACCAAGATATGGAACAGAGCCAAAGAGGCAAACGCCCTCGCTGGACTGAGCCTGACCTCCTCAATATAGGCGTGTGTGACAAAGGTCTATAAGCAATCAAACGAGAAGCTCAAGGGAATGTTTTGTCAATGTTGTTTGTAAAATATGTCAAATAAATAAGGTGGATGAAGATGTGAAAATCTTACCGCTAACACTGCAGCAATGGGGATGGCTGCATTCATAAATACTGAGAAGAAAACGAATCAGAAAATGTTAGAGCAAAATAGTCGTGATTTGTTTACAGTATAGTTTGAGGGCATATGGTGAGGGAGGGGCTTATGAGTTAGGTGGTGTATGTGATAGGGAGGGGCATATTCTTTGGGGTGGTTCATGTGACGGAGGGGAGGAGTCTATCATACTGGACATTGAAGTGTAGAGGGCGAAAGTCTTAAGACTGGTGAGCTCCTTTTCTCGGGTCTCTTCCACACGATCACAAAATATGTTCTCCCATGCATATAGTTTCAGCAGTTTTATTCCCTTTAGGATCTCTGTTGTCTTTTTAAGACGATCTGTCGAGTAGTCCTGAGAAAATAATTAGGAGTCACTATTGTGTAATGACAACAAGCAAAAACAGACTAATCCCCAAAGGTGTAAGTGAAGCTCACCAGTGTACTCTTCTGTGTGTCTGCCAACTTGGTGGCGATGAGATATTGAACCGGGGCCAGCAGCAAAATGACCCCAGCTCCTATAATGGCACTGTCACCCAACAAATAATAAAGCAGGATCACTCCCATAATGATCTAGGAACAGGAATGACACAAGAAATAAGCTTTTTGCTTTGATGCTAATGATTTAGCAAAGTAAAGTATGCCATGACATACCTGAACTGGCATGGCCCACAGGTTGGGACATAGGAAGAGAAACCACATGAGCTGATTGGTCTCTATGGCAACCAGGTTGTTGATCTGACCGAGGGTCATTTCCCCCATGGACATATTTGAGGTTGAGAGCCGCAAAATTTTATTGTAAATCATGGCCTGTGGAACCAAACCAACATAAGCGTCATGGTGCAAAACTTCAACACTAAGATAGATTGTTGGATATTAATTTAATTCAAAGTAAAATAAATCCTCAACAGGAGACTTGAGAAGGGACTGTTAGGAATGGAGGAAACATCTGTCTTCTCAAATCAACATTTCAGTGACAGACAGATGAAAACAGATACAAGTGAGAACACATCAAAGTCTCTATATAGTCATCTCTAAGAAGAACAGACTAAATGTTTACCAAATGTCTGAAATCTTTACTTAGTGACTGAACAGGATAAAACAGTGTAGATCAGGGAAGGGTTGAGGCAGAATAATATAGACTAGAACAGATCAATTAAACAGCAATAGATTAGTTGTGACAGAATAGAAAATAATAATGGAATCTAATAGAACAGCACAGAATAAAAAAGATGAGATCAGAAATATACTTGCTATCCTAATAAGGTGAGAATTCATTTTCTACATTAAATACAAAACCTCAAGAGCAGTGAGGGTAGATGGATATGAAATATGACATTTTGGCTGATAACTCTCCACATGTTTGACTTGCAGTAAACTCCGGAAAACTTACAAGCAGCGCCCCGCGCAGGTTAATGCCGGTTTCTATGGTGACGTAGTAGGAGGCCTGCAGGAATGTTCTTTGCAGAACAAGCGCCAGGAAGAGCAGAACGGCCAGAACAGACGTATTCTGCAGGAGCTCAGTGGAGGACATGAAGTAAACTCCTAAAGTCATGTTCGCTGTCTGACAGATCAACACACACACGTAATGCATTAAACCACTTTGGCTTGTTCTCACACACAACACACACACAATTCAAACTTTCAAAACATATTTTGTTTTTAAATCTAAGAATGTTGACAAGTTTTGTGCGAGGTTTGTGTTAGTATCTTATATCTTGTTATCTTTTACTACCATTAGTATTAAAACCATTGTGTCTATAAGAGGCCCTCTGAAAAAAGCTTTTAGGGCTGTGTGGGTGTGTGTGTATGAGAGAGTGTGTAAGTGAGGAATTTTCCATGTCATGCACGATTGCTCTTGCTTTTTGTCACCATTTAGCCACCCACTCACACAAACAAACACACTCGTGTAAATAGACACATGGCCACAAACTATAGCACAGACACCAGGACAACCCAAATGCAGTGACATCATTCAATCAATCAGAATTTTCATTATGTTTAGTCAAAAATTTCTTATCTCAACCTCTTGAGAGTGTTTTTAACCAAAGGCACATGACATCATGTCATCCGAGCAGGGACAACACGCTATGTGAAATCTAATAACTGCTATCGGGCCTCTCATTAAAAGTGCTGACGCCTCTGTGACATCACACAGGAAGTGATAAACAGCAGGTCAAAACAGGAGATATCAGACCTTAGACGTCACATTCATAATCAGAAAAAATAAATACAGTCTAATTAGCAGCACAACCACCAGACACAAATCTGACACAAATCATTTAATTGACATTTAGTTGAATAACATCTTAATTAATTTAACAAGATCATGCTATAAATGGGCTTCAAAATAAATGAGATAATATCATAACACTATGTCCTAACCAGACAGAATGAGATAAATTCCCAGTGACAAGAGATTTTTCTGTCAACAGTGCAAAACTGCTGTGATGCGGTACAGCCAGTCAAAATACATTTGATGCTAAATATACAGCTATGGGGAGTGGAATTTTATATAGAAGCCAAGCGATCAACAAAATGCTGTGCTGCAGTTGTCACGGTCACAAATATTAGGACAAAAAAATGAAAATTGCTACAGTTAGCAATAGCATGTAAGCTGTAAGACAGTGACTGGTTTTATTTCAAATGCAACACATTTCTACATCACCAAGTCAGATTTTCACCATTTTAACCATCTTATTGAAACACACAAGATTTCTTAACATGGATCATCTGGTTTTGCATAAACTTGGAGTCCAGGCCACTTTGAGTGCATGCTGTCATTAAAGCAAAAAAGAAGGACATACTATATATATCCATTACAGTTTTCTGTTGATTCCCTGGATTAGGTCTTTCACAAACACACCTTATTAAATTAAACACACACCTTGTTTGTCTTATCGACCTCTGTTGTGGCATTTAGGTGTTCCACAATTCCAGAGATACACAGCGGCCCAGCAAAACCGAGAAGGTCAGCCATGTACCGGAAGGTGCTGCTGAGGAGGATGGGCCGCCCAAACGCCCGGTACATGGACCTCCAGATGGATGGAGATTTTTCTGGATCTTCTGTGTTCTGCTGTCAGAATGTGCCAAGAAATGAGACACTGGTGAAACAAGACTTTCACTAGAACGAATCTACAGATTCGATTCTTAAACAGGTATATAAACTAAGTCAGTCACGCAGCACAAATATGACATTTCTGCTGAACCTGTGATCTTCTGCACATACCCTCTGTTCCTCATAGGCGTCCTTCAGGCACAAATAGTTAGTCAGCGCCCTCATTGCGATAGGCAGCTTGCCAATCTTCTTCAACTCAATGGGCCTCTTATGGGCTCCAATGATGAGCGGGTTCATCCACCAGTATGTGGCCTTGGACAGGAGGTTAACAAAGGGCTGGAGGAATCGGACGCCCAGGTCCTGCAGGTCTTCAGGGGGCTTTACTCTCTGGGGGTTTGCAAAGAACACGTACTTCTGCACAGAAGACATGATCAGATGAGAGATACAGGTCACATTAAATGATGGCTTGTTAAACAATGACCCTACTGAAAAGACTTAGGTCACCAGCTTGTTATGTTATGCATGAGATGTGATGGTTTCTATACTAGGTTTCCTAAAGGAACAGTTCATCAGAAATAAAGCTGAATCACCCTAATATTTTTGGAACCTGTCTGACAGCTGCTAAACTTCTCCTTTGGTGCATATAAAAGATAAAGGCATATAGGTTTTAACCAACATGCATTAAGTAAATGAATGAACAGAAGTTTTATTTTTGGGAGAACTGTCCCTTTAAGAAGCTTAAGTTTTGACTGCTGGGGTCAGCCAGATGCTGTTCTAAGCTAGTCTTAGCAGTCATAAACCAAACCAAATAGAATCACATTATATAGCGTATCATCCATTTGAACTTTCACCAAATAAACTTTTTACTATGAACTTCCGCCCATGACTCCAGATAAACGTACCCTGACTCTGATGACGTTGATCTCAACAGCCATGAGCAGGCCATACAGGATCACCAGCAGAGCTGTGATGCAGAAACGAAGCTCCTGCACCCCCAAACCTGCCTCTGCAAACTTCCACAACTTGATCATTTTAGTGATGAAAGCCAGAATCCAGTAGATAAATAAAGCTGTGAAATGCAATTTGTGATGTTGTCAATCTCACACTTAATCTCACACTTAATTTCAAGAACAGAAATTTAAGAGCTACAGCAATATCTGACTAAATTGATCTGCCAACACTTGCATAATGAAACCAACAGTGACTCACCCAGCAGCAGTTTGGGGAAATTGGCTGTTTCTATATTGTGATAATATACAACTGATGTAGTTGCTGCTATGAAACCCATCAATGCCGGCATGAAGAGATGCAGGTGATTGGACTCCATTTGCCTAAAGTGAACCGTTCATGCACATAAATGCACAGTTATTGTGATAAACAAAAACAATTTACATGAATGTACCTTCGTCTTGTAATCTATGTAATCTATCTCCTATGTAATCTATGTACTTCGACTGAAAGCTGCCCTGTTTACATTACCAGTTTAAACCCACTGAGGCAATATCTATAAACATCAAACCCCTTGAGAAAGTTGTGACATGAGAAATGTGTAACATGGAACATCCATGTTTTATATAGACATCTATGCTAACACCATCTGAATTCAATTCAACTGCAGTACCCATTTTGAATAAGATCTGATTGGCCTACTATCGCTGTGGAAAAATCTAGGGATGTGTATTTTGTTTGTGTGTGTTAAAGCTCACGTGTTGGAGACAATTCCCTCGGCAATCTCACACACATGCACAAACAGCAACGTGAAGGTGAGGATCCAGCGAAGGTTGTGGCCAGGAAAGTGTAGCCAGGTGTTATGATGGATCTGTACCTTTGAACTCTGGCTACCCCATCCTAGACACACAGACACAGATATCTCAGTATCACATCAATCGTATTAATATGTTTCTCTTACCAAATCAATTATCAAAACCACATGACCCAGTCATGACTGGCAGCATGGAATTAATAATTGTACCATTATTTATTTCCTTTACTACCCCAATAAATATATAAATACTATAGTTAACAATTACAATCAGTGCTCTGTATGTGTCTCGAGATGCTGTCTCATTAACTCTTTCTTGTGATGCAAAATATTTCATAATTATGAGACAATGAAAAGAACTGACGCCATTACAACATCAGTGTAGGATTTTACACTACCAAAATGTAGGAGCCGGTTACAGTCAAAGCTCCAATGGGAACCAACAGAGATGAGAGATGCTGCGCTGATAATAACACGAGCCAACACACCCAATCGGCACTGAATGTGTGAGTATGGCTTTCAAACATAGATTCATACCAATGAAAAGGATAGGGAATGTGATGAAGAGGAGAAACACATGTGGGACAAGGTTGAGGGCGTCCACGAAGCAGCCATTGTCCAGGACTCCATTGTCAACGCTGTAGGCATTTTTACCCCTGTCGTTCCCACAGAAAGACGAGGCCATACTTGGGCTAAAGGAGCCTGGGGGTGTTGAAAACAATAACAGCAGTCAGGTGTTGTTGGGGATGGTGGATTTTAACATGTACCAAACAGTCAATGCAGTTAACCCAAGACATCCTTGCATTAATTAAACATGCTTCTACTTTTAAACTTATTTAAACTTTTAATCTGCAAAATGTCAGTACCGAGGCAAAACTGACGGTAATGAAAACAGTCTTCCTGCCATCATTATTGACTAAGAGATCTGATGAAGGATTTGACTACATTGATCCTGTATCGCCAATCAGGATAAGAGCAAGATCAACAAATCCTCTCTAGGGACAGTGCCTGGCTTTAACCCCACAGCCAAAGTTATCTGGTTTAATTTCTCATTTAGAAGAGTTGCATTTTATTAACTAAAATAAAGTCTGAAAGTATGAAATAAAGTGACGTAGAAATGAACCCTTACAAAAATGAACTATGGTGTCACCATGGATAAAACCACATGATTCCTATACTTAAACTATAGTAAACACACATTTACTCATAATTTAACCATTGTATTTGTAATAAAACTGTAGCTATACAAATGGTAATTAATCCACCAGAAAACCATGTTTACTCCACTTTAGCTATACAAAAAAACATGGTTAAGGGATGCTTCATGACATAAGTAGGCTACATTAAAATACACTGCAGTATATTATTCTCTTAAAATTATTATAACAAACAATAGTTATGCTGACTGTTTCCCTCACACATATTACCAAAACGACTGGTGTTTATTATTATAGGAAACCTCCCACTCTTATTATTATTATTAATAATATTATTATTAGAAAGCTGCTCCGATCGCTCCCGTACTCACGTTGTCTGCGACAAAATATTACCCTTATTTCCAACATGTCCACACCTGAATATATAATAAAACCAATAAACCCGACAGCAACAATCATGCATTCATTTTAAATAATAACTTACAGAAGAGATGTCCGTCGCCTGGAGTTGGGGACAGTAATTCACTGGGAATATTATTTTTAGCTGCGCTGTATCAGCTGCTCATGGTCTCCCTCTCCCTGTTCTCCTGGATCGGATTTCCAAACTTGAACAGGAATGTTGGCATGGACGAACTGAGTACATAGACGTCGACGTTTACTTTATGGCCGTGTTTCAAAACCTTGTTAGCTGCCTACCTAGACTGCATGTGTAAGGATCGTATAATGTCCAAAAGGGTCCTTGGTTGACGTCGGTGGACATAACGGGTCCTCTTTAAAATAAAACATCCCGACGTGAATTCACTTAATTTAATAAGCACTAAATGGTCGTTGCTGCTTTAAAACAAATGTAACATATTGTGAGACGCATATCTAACCATATTGACCTTGTTTTGGTGTTTAAAAATGAAGCATTGCTCTACATCTGCAAACGGTAATGCAAAATTGAGTGAGTCGTATTAAAAAAACCCGCATTCAATTGATCAGTAATGCAACGCAGATGAAACATAACAAGGCCATAATAGATCATATAAATCATCGAGAATTATTCAAGACCAGCGCTTGAGTTTTAAAGGCGATGCAGCAAGAATACAGACCCACTCACCTAAAAGACTTTCTCTGTTTGATGAGGTCCAGATCATAGATGCGGATCCGGTTAAACTGGTGATCTGGTGCTGCTTGTATGTCGGTGTCCTTGTGGTACTGAAGCAAGCGCTTTATGTTGCCATGGCGTCAGATATAAAGGAGGGATGCCGGTGCATCTTGTCAGATGTAGGTCACGAAGATTCACAGCATCGGATTATAATAACAATCAAAGGTGTTTTTACTGGCCAGGTTATAAACAAAAGACTATTTGCCGGTTGCATGACTGGAAACAGAAACGTTTGTAACATATAATGTGACATAGGTGGTCCATTATCCTACGTAATATCTGGAAATAATGCGCAAATCGCATGTTTTCCTCCAGTTTGGGGTGTTGTACAGTTTAATCATGGGCTAGATCCAAGACTCATAATACAGTTACTCTGCATTGTGTTCTCAAACAGCCTTTCCTGGTTGACCCCCAAAATTAACCCATTGCTACCCAGACACAAGCACTGACAGCTCATGTGTTTATTATTCCTCAAGCCATGCGGGAGTTGTTGTTTTCTTCTGTTCAGGTTTGTAGGTTTAAATGTGAAACACACATCTATTATAAAATAAAATTATAACATAAAAATATATGTGTATAATATGTATATAACAATGTATATAATATACATTTTTATACATTTACAAATACATTTTAGTCTTTATATTTTATAGATCAAGTGAATGAAGAGCTCTATTGTAACCAAAGTTTGCACATAGGAAATTTTTTAAGGGTCCTCAAAGGTACCTAATGACTGATGCATTGACTTTATGGGAAGCAAAACCTCTACTCCAGAGGGACAGAACTCAAGGGTCACAGATGCTTTGGAGACTCAAGTGTGATGAGAACTGCCGTAGGGTGCATGCGCGTGTGCACGTGTATTACTGAGAGAAGTGAGGATGCGGGAGAGGTTGAAGAAGCACTGGGGTTGTTTAGGGTTTATGGGAAGCGTGTTATGTGTGTGTGTGTGTCTGTGTCTCCCTTGAGACCAGAAGGGGGCAGCCCTAACTCAGCCTCATCCCTATTAACAACAGGAAGTAGTACAGGAAGCTATCCATGTGTGAGCCATCAAAGGCCCTGTGGTGACACCCAGAGCCTGGGACGAGCTGCCGTGGCTGGGGACTGAAGGATGTAGTCAAGGCTGAAGGATTCTGGGGGTCGGGGGGTCAAACACAACCTCTTTGAGAAAGTTGCAGTTTCCCATAACTAAGCTGAGAATCAGCAGTTTAGACACGTATGCATGTGCTGTGCGTCATCAAATAAGAGACATCACATGTACACAGACGCTTTTACAGATATAAAGTCATTAGGGTTATACACTCCTCTCTTATTATTCCTTAATTTCCTGTTATTTCCATGAATCCACATATATTTATTTCCTCTGAATACTGGAATTGTTTACTGTATATACATCATATATCTTAATACTATGTCAGTGGACAAAGTGTAAATTATGTATGTTAGTATAACATTAAACCCTAACTTTTTAAAAATGTTTATAGGAAGAACCGATAGTTGATGTGTAGGTTCAGAACCAGTTCTAATATAAAATGGAATTCCAGGATTTGGAATTCTTTGTTTGACGGGAGCATCCACAATAGGAAATGAAGTCTTATCTTTTAAGTCTTAACTAAACAAAGATCTAGGGAATGTGGAGGAAAGGGGGCTGACTTTAGCTCTCATGTACTGCTGGAGCTCTTTCAGTGTTATCTGTGAGGCAGGGCAGGCTAGGGTCCATTAAGGTGACCAGCACAGAACAGTAAATTAGACCTCTGTCTTATACAGAGAGAGAGAGAGAGAGAGAGAGAGAGAGAAAAGGCAAAAGGCAGAGGTGGAGAGAGGCGTGGGAACATGGAACGTGCATACCCCCATTAAATAAACAGTGTATAAGACACATCTCTGTGTCCCTGTGTAAACTGTCACTGTATAACCATAAGGATATCTTACATAAACAGACCTATACAATAACCAGAAGCGGACCATTACATTCAAACAGCATGGCATCTCAATAACACTTGAGATGTGATAAATGTGTGCAAGAATGATGTGTTGGACAGAGAGAAGATTGAACCAAAAGGGGACAAAGCTGATCACAAAGAGATCATTCTATATGAAACTATTGCAATTCATGTGCAAAGTGATTAAAAAAACACATTGTATATTTTCAAACATTTGGTGTTAGAAACTTCTGTACCATCTTAGGTTAAATCAAAGCATTTTTTAAGCGCATGTTGGGTCATAATTACGGCTTTAGAAAGGTAACAGGGTTGAGTTTACAGGGTTAGAAAGGTAACAGGGTTTTCAGTTATCATTTGTTCAATTATTATTCGTTTCAATCATCAAGTCTGACATTTTTAAACCTCCCTAAAAACGTGAAAAAAGAAGAGTTTTGACATGATGACGTCATCACGAAGGGTTGAGGACTTTTAAAATGACGATATGCTGCCCTCTCGTGGTGTGTTTAGGCTACACTTGCACACTTGCGATTGAATTTAATTACAAACAATAGAACATTAACTATGTATAAGAGTATTTGTAATACTGTATGAGTAAAAGACAAAAATAGGTTTCTTACAATCCTCAATTTAAGGAAAAGGGTATTTATTGACAATTATAATAATTATAATGCTAATTTGCACAATTAATAATAAACAATAAATCTATTGGTGAACTTAAAACACTTAAACTCTTATAGTGATGGCTAAACGAAGGTCACCTTTAATAATGCTGGCATTTATTAATACTCATAACACTGGCTACTGGCAGGAATACAAAAATCAGTTTAAAAAAATACTATTATTTGCTCATATTCCTTCAGAAAAAAAATCAATGTTCTTGTTAGCTGGTTATTCTGTGTTCCATAGCCAAAGTCATTTGTTATCCTGGGGACAGCATCCCTATTATTAAAAGATGTGTTATTTTCAACTTCTGAAGGTTATCTGAAAGAGCATTGCTCCAATTACAATTTCAGAACTTCCTATTGCATTTTTCCAGTCTGTGAAGCCTATTATTGGATACCAACCAGGCGTAAAGCTTCAGAAACAAATGAATCTGATATAATCATACTGATGTACTAGATTATAGAATCAGGTTTTAATCATTAGAACAAACAAAGACAGTGTGTGTGTGTGTGTGTGTGTGTGTGTGTGTGTGTGTGTGTGTGTGTGTGTGTGTGTGTGTGTGCATAAGCAACACTGCAGGCAATTAATCAATCAAAGCAAAATGATTGAGACCTGGATGTGGGCATGTTGAACATTTGCATTGTTTTGGGAATAGCCTGGGAATGTGATCAACAACATTGGACACTTTGGAACAATCTCTTCCTTCAAAGAGCTGCTCTCAGTCTTCATTAGTGACTTCATTAGATCTCTCTCATCCCTTATCAGTTCTCTAATCAGGCTAATGATGAGAGTTGGGTATTTCACTCCTCAAGTTGCCAGTGAAAGAATAAAGTGTTGTTTAAATGAGGAGATAATAAGACAGAGAAAGAAAGAAGAGAGAGAGAGAGAGAGAGGGGGAGAGGCTTTTACCTTGTAGTGAATTTGTGCCTTGATCAACATTATCTGTACAATTCAAACTTTTCAGATAATTTATTTTCTCAATAAGCATTTGTGTCTTGTTTTCCAGTGTCTAGATATTTATGTGTGTCTAAATATCTAGACACCCATACATCTATATAACTTAATTTCTGCACAGCAACATCACTTGTTTTCAAAGAAATATGTATCATTTTATTCAAGAATATATATTAAGTTTTTTTCTTACAAAATTTACAGATTGTTTCTTCTTCTTTTAAGCATAAACCTCTTTGTGCGCAAAATTTATACTTAAATAATAAAAAAAGAATTGCCAAGGGGGTAAGGAAAATCCCTTATAGTTCAGCCCAAAATTAAATACTGTCATTTTTTACCAAACCTTGTTGTTATTGTTCATAAAAAATAACACACCCACATGCTGTTAACTCAAGATCCTCTACAACCAAATCCCTGAATCAGTAAAGCTGTTTAGATATTTTTGTAATGAACAAACATAGCCCTCCATCTTGATCTCGCTTCCCACAGAGGTCTGGTTATTTGGCTGAGCGCAGGGGTGCAGAATTCTGGGTAATGGTCCTGGGACTTATGGGATTGATGGAGAGAGCACCAGATGGCTCATTAGTGGCAGTATACCAAACTGGCCCAGCAGGGAGAGACCATCCACCACTCTAAACCAACACCTCCCACCAGACACTAAGTAATAGAGCTTGATGCTCAATTGATGCTTCATACACAAACAAATACACAAGCCAGAGCATGCGCAGGGTCACGCTGGCCAGTTCACCTACCCGCATATTTACATACATTTAACTCGTGCAAACACGTGGATACCATTCTGATTAGAGCTGGGCTTAAGCAATAACTCATACTGACAGCTACCCAACCAACATGGCGAGAGGACAGCGAATCTAATCACTGAGCAAGCTAAAAATATCTCCTTTATTTCTCGCTCCCTCTCACTTTTGTTCATGTTTATCTCCCCCTCCCTCTCCATGACTCCTTTCTGATGTCTCACAGCATATTGGCTTTTCTCTGCCAGCTCGAAGCATAACTGCTTCTGCTCATCTGTCTTTGCAGCTATTCTGAAGGCTATGTGCCAAATTCAGCTGATTTGCTTCTGTTTCCACAGAGCTCACGGTCAAGTGGAAGTAACAGCTGTTTCTTGTAAAAACATGGTAGGATTGTAAATGACTATAAATCACAAACATGATAATGGTCGTTTAATGGTAGTTTAGGGGTGTGGCTGTCAGCAGGGTTCTCTATGAGCGGAAAAGCAGGCCTTCCGCATACACAGTCTGTTGAAAGACGGAAAGAAAATTTCCATGCCATCTCAGACTGGTTTAGTCTGGTGAGTTCTGGTATTGAGCTGGTCTAACTTTGCTGGTTTGCTGGTTAAAAAGTTTGCTGGTAAGACTGGTCAACCAGCATATTCTCTCTGTTAATGTACTTTGACCAAAGAAATCTTGCTGGACACCATATCCAAACTACATACTATAACTAAATTATATGACTATATAGATGGTCACCTCTTAGCTGTTTTCACAGCAATGTTGGGTAGACCAAACACCAAATACAGAGCTCTTTCCCAACACACTCTCTTTGAGGGCTGTGTTGGCCAAAAGTTACCCTTGCTTGGTGGGCCTCCGTCACCACTGGCTGCTGTAGGCATCACAACAACATCCATGCACCCCTGCTACTTCCATGGTAGAATGTAAGAATTGGTCTTTATAAGAATTGGTCTGATGAAGTGGCATCAACATCAGCCAAGGGTTATCATTGGATATGATGCTCATCTTAGATACAGTGGTGTGGCACTTCTCGCAGGGTCGTGTGGGGGTATGAATGTATTCCTGTTCAATTGCTCCATTGACATTATTGGCCACAGCGGACCTGTATAATGACTGCTAGACCTGTATAATGACTGCTATAATGACTTCAAACAGCAGAGGGCGTCATAACAACGCGAATGACTTTCTATTACGCTAAAACGCGTTTCCCATGAGGTTTTGAATGATTTTTTTACTCTCAACTTACCGGTCTCAGGTTATTAAGAGACAATCCGTACCCCAGTCTTGCAAAGACATCCACTCTTATGAACCTGCGGCTGTCACAATAGCCAAGATCAATATCTATCATTCATATCAATGCTGTTCAAAACATGACCAGTGAAGTATGAAATGACCCGTTCTCTCTCTTCTGTCTTGTTTATGATTTCTCAGATGATTCAATCATCAGTTTCTTATCATTCAGTGAAAGAGACAGCGTATGACAGTTTCACTGAGAGCAACAGAAGTACGGGGCTATTTGAGAGAAAACAGAACAATGGCTGTGGATGACAGCAGGCTCTGAGCGCTCCAAGATCGGGCACAAAGCCATTTCATTCTGCCTGACAGCTATCATTATTCTCTCTCTGTCGTTTTGATTTTCCCCCTTTTATTTCTGTCTCTCCATCAGTGCTCCTGTTATATGTCTTGTGTTTTGCTCATCTCCAACTCTTCGCCACATTTTACACTCAGCAATCTTGAAATAAAGCATTTAGGAGGGTAGAGTGAGGAAGGGAAAAGATAAAAAGAGAGAGGGAGAAGGGAATAAATGGGAAAAAGGAAAGCATCTCTGTCTCTACAGGCCTTAGGGCAAAGACCGCACTCTTTTGCTTCAGACAGATTCATTTCCATAGTCATGAATTATTCAAATCATTCAGCTCTGACACTCGGCCCGACTGCAATATACACACATGTGCAAATACACTCTCACAGCAATAACACACCGGGGTCCAAACAACATTTTAAAGAGACACTGTGTTAATGATGTTACCAGTGATGTCCTCTGAATTCAGTGGCTCAAAGACACCTTTCTTGCTTCAAACACTTCACATACTTCAGGATGACATAAGAATTTAGATGGATTATGAAGGTTAATCTGTTAAAGTCCTAAAAATCCCACCAGATTAAAGCCTTGAAAACTTAATCTGGGTGAGTCAAGATGGTTGGAAAATGGCTCCCTCTGTTTTACACACACAACACTTACAGTATGTTAATGCGTTTGGTATACACTTACCTGTTTGTTTAATCCTGGGAACTGAACCAAAGACCTTGGAGTTGCAAGCACGTTACACTGCAAGCTGAGCTACAGGAACCTACAGATAAAAGACATCAAAACAGTTTTGAGATGACGTCTTGTATCTATCTTTTTAAACATACATCTACATAAACAAACACTTAATCTATGCTACACACAAAATGACAGCCATAAACAGCTATACAAAAAAGGAATGAATATAAAAAAAATGGAATAAGTTGTTAAACACAATTTTGTGCCTTAATCCTCATGCACAATCTTTTGATTATGATTTACAGCGGTACAGCCTTAATCTCAGACCCAGCATGGGACAGATTACCGCAAATCTCAGATATACTCTAGGTGGGACTGGAAAAGATCACTCATCTATTCCAGCTCAGGCATCCCAGCAGGGGTCCAAGGGGAGGCCTCGGCTGTGTGTCATGCAAGGATTTAACAAACTGTTTCTGATTCCTTTTTTTTGCATTTTTTTTTTTTTGCATTTTGGGAACTGCTTTTTTTTTCAGACACGACTGGCACTAGCAAGCACAGATCAACATTGTATAGTTCACGAAGAAGGAAAGCGAGAGAGAGAGAGAGAGAAAGAGAAAGAGAAAGAGAGAGAGAGACTCCTCCTGGTCAGTCGACCAGGTCCACATGAGTCCCGGGTCCACATACTGCATTTGTGGGGGACGTTTCTTACGCCGATGTGGGTTAAACTCACACAGGTACCCGCAAGCATTCGCGCTTCACTCGCACCTGGCGCCACATCTGAAGCTCAGCCTACAGGGCGTGGAAAACCAAGGAATTGTTTTCGACGCCGGATTCCCAACGTTCCCAATAGTTGTTCGGATTTCTCTAAGCAAAGTGCATTGCCCTCCCGGGTTTTTTTTTTGCAAGGAATACTGTTTATTTACCATCTCCAGTCGTCCATTTGGAAGACGAATAAAATGTAAATCTTTTATCTCGATCGCTCTCGGGGGATTGTGATCGGCAGTCTGCCAGTTTACGAAAAGAAATCTTTATCGGGCATCGCGACTTTTTCCTCAGAAAGGTGAGCGACAACTTTCTGTTTGTTTTAACTACACAGTTTACGTTTATCGGTCGCATATGTTTGTAAACGTTTAAACGATGTTTGGTCCATTTATTGTTACGGTGGGTTCCGACTTTTATTACAGCTGTCGTATCTGCGTTTTCTAATACCAGCAATTTAAAGGTCCGCGGGAATTTGTAAAATTGTATACTTGTATAATAAAACATTGCGTGACAAAGTTACGTATTAGTTTGAGACGCGTTGTTTTCTGCGTTGTCCTTCAACTGTGATGCATGTAAACGTATTTTAAAACAAGTCGATAATGTATCAAACGCAGTTCAGCACGATCGCTTTAATGCAACGCGGATTTGCCTTCAGTTGTCAAGAAACAAGCTCGAGTTTTACATAGAAAAACAAGTTCACACGCTGCTGCTGAAGATCTCAAACTGCGCTCACAGTTTACTCACTATTTGCTGTTGTAAGTCGGCGCTTGTGTCAATCTCTTTAACTGTGTCGGTGCTGCAGATGTTATGGTTGAAATACTGCCTGTATAGTTTAGCTGGCATGACACCATCTTTATAGTAATGTAAGACAACGTTTCCCATGTTGTGTTTGATTGGCCGTGAGCCATTTGTTGCAGCTCATGGACCGAGTCTCCCAAGCGGAAAACCACACAGCCATCCCTCCTCACGTCGTTATCATCCGACAACATTTTCAACCGAGTTTCATTTACCTTCATTTCATTTTCTCCTGGGTTGTTTATTCTCTCAATTACAGCCCGCTCACATTATACAAGCTGTTGTGATAAAATCAGCTGTAATAAGGTAATCAAATTCCCCCTGCCTTGTAATTAGATGACTGCATTGCTGTTTCTGTACAGAGTTGCCCATCTGCTTTATTTCCTTCAAATTTTGTAGTTTCAGTTATTATGCCTTGAGTTTTAATAGTGAATTTGGCAGCGGTCATACAGTTTTTACAAACTTGTAAAGCTCATGTTAATGGTTGATCTGAATGGACTTTGATGATAAACCACAGGGTCATTTTGTGCCAGTGGTTTTGGAGCAAATGCATCTACGCATGGTTTCTGGGAAATATCCTCCATGCTGTAAAATTGTTCCCAAAACCTCATGTCCTTTATTCTAATCCCCAGTTCAAACCTTAAACTCAGCCTAACCGAAATGTTGACCTTTATTATAAAAACAAAGGGTGTTTCGGTGCAATGAAGGTCAGCTGGTTTGCATGAATGCTGCGTCTGTGATTAATAACGTATTAGCACTTCAAGGGGTATTTTGAACAATTAACATTTATAGCTTAAAGCCTGAGCATGTTTAGGTTGTCACATTTGCATGGAAAATGTGCTTTTAAATTATAAATTACTCTAAGAACACAGCTAATTTATTTTAGTCCCTAATGAGCACACATAAATTGCCACCAAAGTTTGTTTGTGTTCCTGAGAATGTGAATTATTTTGTTTCTTGAGTGATTCAGAGCAGGAAGTGATCCGGCCCCCTCAAGGTCAAAGTTCGTTGGTCAAAAACAGAGAGTAGAGAGAGAACCCCCTCCTCTTCCTCATTCTTCATCACTTATGTTTGTGTTTCTTTATGAGGAACATGCACACAGTGCCCTCATTCGTGCATTTCCTGAGAGCTTTGTGTGTGTATATGTGTATGTATTTGTTCTGTCATTTTGTGCCTGTGACTTCTCCATTAGTGTTGATTGAGGTCCTGACATGTATCAGTTCTTTATTTGTGATATCAAGTATTGTTATTACAGTGATAAGGCTGAATAATTGTCACTGAAGATATGTTTTGCTGAGAGTGTGCATGTATGTGCGTTTGTGGTCTTAATGTCCTTGTTCAACTGTAATCTCAGCTGGGCCTCCTCAAGAAGTCCATCTGTGGTCTGGATGTTCTCTCAGTTATCCACATTTCCTGAGCAGCCCACTCGTTTATGAGCTAATCACAATGGCTTTTCAGGCTCTTTCTGCCCAGCAGTGTTTCTGCTACAGATGTGAATGATGTGGTTTATTTAGAAGAGGTGCACTATTATATTTTGTAGGCACTTATGATTTTTGCCTGGTGGGCAATAAAACAAGCACAAAATTTTGGTACCTGAGCAATAAATGGAAATGTGTGGGGTGGGCATTGAGGCGTTGCACAGTCGTACCTCTTTTAAAAAACATGTCCCAGGATCCCTGCATTATGTCCTATTACACACTTCTTTGGAGAACAGGACAGAACCTCTCGTCTAAGGTCAGGTAACCTTTTGATTGGGCCTGTATGTTTCAGAGCAGTTTACCCTTTGCTGTCAGCTATTGGAATTGAAGGCAACATCTTGACAGCCTAGAAAAGGCACTTCATATATGATGACGCTAATGGATTTCTGTGTATTCTAATTTAGGCCTGTGTCAGGCTAATGGATCTGCACTGGTAGATTGTGTTGAGAATAATGAAAAAGCAGCACAAAGGCTAATGTCTATTGAGAAGCCGCCACTTCAACACAAAGCCTGACACAACCTCGGTTTCCCCCTCCAATCAGCTTTATTTAATTCAGAGCGGCTTTTATTCATCATAATTATGAGGAATGAGGTGGAGAGGAAGTGTGAGAGATGGAGACATGTCAGGGCCTGTTCGACATCCTACAGCTCATGTCTTTTGGGAATGAAGCAGGCTGATTCAAATGCTTGCGTTGCCCTTCCTGTGCAGTATCAGGGGACAAAGGTTATGTTTGTTTCAGATGACCTGAAGTGGCTGATGCATTCATGTTTATTATTGGTGATATGGTCTGATCATGGGAATTTGTCCCTGTCCTTTATATTCAGTCACAGTATATAGATTTGGAACTGACGTAAATGTTAATCACCAAATCCATTAATCGGCCAGTCAGGATGTAGTATTGGCTTATGCCTATAATATACAAAATGGCCAAATAATAGTAAATTACTTGGCCTGGCAGTAGGTTTCTCTGTGTTACTAGTCAGAGTTCTGGTCTAAAAATGACATAAAAGGTTTATGGAAGATCACTATAGCTAATCTAGACTCTTTGCTTGGTTGAAATCTAGATCCTAGATCTAGAGCATACAGAAGTGATGTTTTGTTAATCCCTCGTTTAAGTCTGACCTAAAATTACTTAATTGATTACTTCCGACCACAACAACTGCAGTTTTCTATGTAAATGAGTTTTAAATGTGTTATTTTTAGATCAAAGGTTTTGACGAAAGCCCTGTGACGTTCTACATGATCGATCTACGGTGAAGAATATCAGCACCTCCTCTGTTTGGTTTGCATCTAGTTTCTGACAAACTGGATCTATATGACAGCCCTTCTTTCTGTTTAAAGTGAGTCAATAAACAGGCATGTGTGCTTTCTTAATGGCTGTGCATGGCAAGTCTGCGGGTGTGGCTTTATAGAGTGTGTGTGAAGGTGGGTGTTGGATTGGTGTTAGGAATTCGGTCTAAATTTAGCTGATTTTATCAATTAGTAATTCTGCATCAGCATCAGCAGAGTGATAAAATTGATTATCACTGTAATGTCTCCGGTGTGCCAGAGCGCGTTTTAGGGTTATCATCCGAGATGTTTGCGGTCTGTCAAACGGTTTGTTTAGGAACCTGTCACCAGATCCATGAAGTGTCCTTGTGTGACATTGTGGCAGTTGTGTAAGGTTTTGTCAGACGTGATGTGAGTGTATGTGTGGGCAACATGTGGGTGGTGTCAGCAGGTGACGGAGTGTGTTAACAGTGAAGACAGAGGTGAGATCACACCTTTTCTCTGCCATGTGAATGACAGCTGTAAGTCTCTTGGGGACACACACACACACACACACAGACCCATGTCCTACTGTTCCTCACCACACATATGGAGCCCCCCACAAACGCCACAACCTGTCGCTCTGCCTGTCTCTCTCTTTCTTCATACTTAATGCCAGACAAAAGCTCGTAATAAACTGAAGTGGCAATTAAGATGATTGATTGCTTAATTTATTCATCTATTCACCACCTTCGATGTCCTAGAAAATGTATTTATATTACTTCATCCACACAGTGATGGTCTCAGTGCCAATCTTTACCTCAAAAGGACTTTATTAACACATTTCATGATCACTATTAGGCTTCATTGTTTGTTCACACGAGAATGACTGGCGTCTTAGCTCTGAATTCAGCATTGTCCACAAGCCCTTCGGGGTCAGGTTACACTCTATGAACGCCAAATCTCTTTCAGCCTGAAACACGAGGACTTTGACCCGGGTTTTACAACGTTACACAATTCCAACAAAAAGTCCATTTACTGAGCAGTTATTGAACAAGGTGCTTGTGCTTAAAGACTCAAATTCTGTGTCACACTCTCTGGTGTGTGTGTGTGTGTGTGTTGGGGTCCTGTATTCAGTCTATGCTCTCACTGTTTTTGGAGGCCTCCAGACTGAAACTATTGTGATTTTTAAGAACCTCCAGCCAAGTTTTCCTTTCCAACTTGCCTTTTATTCAGGGACCCAAAGAAAACAAGAACATGTTCTACTCGCTGCCTGCCAGGAGACAGAGAAAATGAGAGAAGGAAGGAGAGAGAGAGAGAGAGAGAGAGAGAGAGAGAGGTGGAAATATCTATTCAACGCTGCCCTAATGTCAGTCAAGTGCTCCTCATTTACAGAACTTCAAAGCAGACACTCTTTTCTGCATTTAGATTCATCTGATTTGAATGATGAATGCACTTGCATAATGGTGTGACTAGATAAGCCACACAGTAACTCAACAGGAGCCTCAGCCTTGTAAAAATGGCTTGCAGGGTTTATATAAACATCCCATTGAGTCATCATTTAGGTCTAAATCTGAATACACAAAAAGCTTTGCAATCGTCCTCTGTTTTTGGCCGTATGAATTGACATGGCTGATTCATGGGTTTATGGCCTCCTACAGTATGAAATTTGAAATTTTGGAACATTTAAAGCAATTGTTTGTGACGTTTTAAACATTCTATCAGACATTCGATCAGATATTAGGCATGTCTATCATTTCTATTTTAAATTAATCAATTTTAGTATCTTGGGGATAATTATGGTTGTAGAAAGGTGATGGGGTTGATAGTTTTACAGTTTATGTTGACATTACAAGCACAAGGATGTAAAAGTACAAAGGTTAATGCTGATACTTAATCAACTTTCAATTTTCAGTTATCTGTTGTTTACTGTACAAAGTCATGGTAACTTGATTTATGAATTTATATATAGAGTAATACATATTTGATTTATGGAGTAGTTTGTAATAATGATAATAGTGTTGACATGCAGTTTTTATAAAAATAATGTAGTTATGTAAAACATATATAAATAAACATACTATGTTCTATACATAGATACACAGAATAAAATTATGATTTGTAATATACAGTGATGGCTTTTGCATGTATTTAGTTTTTATCAAAAGGTGTTTTTTAAATATTTATCATACACCTTTATCACAAAACAGAATTAAAATTACTGGATTGTTAGTGATGTATTTTAATGTAGTAACAGGAATGTTTATAGTCATTTTTGAACACAAATGTATGAGTAACTGAAGTAGTGCCTGTTTACTGGAATGGCCCTGTGGCACTCCTTTTTTAAATTAAAAAATGGCTTTCCTACCTCTGTATACTGCTATACATTTTTAAT
The DNA here is from genome assembly GCA_036877525.1 of Chromobotia macracanthus. Lineage (NCBI taxonomy): Eukaryota > Metazoa > Chordata > Actinopteri > Cypriniformes > Botiidae > Chromobotia > Chromobotia macracanthus. The sequence continues at coordinate 5,691,658 of JAZGTH010000012.1, read as the reverse complement.
GTGTTTTGTTTTTGTGTATAGAAAAGCAGCTTACAGCATTCGCTGGTGGCTTCTTTTGTGTTTGTGATATATGCCGGTGAATTGCTCCTCGATAACATTGACACAGTGGGATTTAATTCCTCCACGGGCATCACTGGTGCTGCTGCTAATCCTCAAACAGTCCAATTTCCTCACACTGAGCTTTAATTTTAATTATCGTCTTTAAAATACTGCTAATATTTCGTCCTGCTGAGCTCTGCCAATAGCCCTAAGCTGTAGGATATTTCCACCCTCCTTTTTCCCAGGATCAGTAATATTAATTATAAAGACAGGCCTCTTCCACATCTCAAAGCATGATGGTGTGGATGTTCTAAAGGTTTTAAGTTTGCGTTTTTATCCTATTGAGTGACCAAACAGCCGTGGGTGTGCTGGCGACCGGAATGATTGAATTAGCACTTGTTTGTTTGTTTGTACGCTTGAGCGTGCGTTTATCTTACTCTGTGAATGTGGGGGAAGGAGGGCACATGAAAAACAGCTGGAGATGAAGGTCATGGAAATCTCAACTGTCAGATCATGAGGGGTTAAGGCGCAGCGTCATAAGAGGGCGGGTTGTCATGGTCACAGATTATTCCCTCACTATATCTGACAGAACGGAATCTCCCATTTAGAGTTTTTCCTGGAATGCTGAAGATTTGGAAGTTTGTATTGTGTTAGTCATCGGTTTGCCTGATTTATATGACCTAATTCTGTGATTTTGCAACATTTCGGAATGCTTTTAAAAATTGTCTGTAAACAATGGTCAGTGCACATGACATTATTTGAACACGTGTAAGGAAGACAGGGATGGAAAGGGTTGCTAACTCGTGAAGTGAACGACCAGCTAACAGATTGACCCTCGTTTACCTCCAGTAGCACTTAATAGCCAGTAAATCACCCTGTGCTCCCTGTGGAGAGACCTGGATCAGTTGTGAACTACTGAAAGTGTGTGATAAGTCAGTACTGCAGTGTTTCCTTTAACCTGTCAGGCACAGGGGTTACACACAGGTCAAATGTGACAACGTTTGACACACTAAGGGCTCTTGACAACTGCTCTCACAAAACTTTCACATTAAAAAAAATTATTTTTCATTTTCTGAAGAAAATGATTGACATTTGCTTGTGCCAACTGCTGCTCTGTGGGTGTGTAGTTGCTGTATATTTGTTTTGAGTTTTAGCCTGTTGCTAAGTGGTTGCTAGGGTAGTTGCTTGAGTGACATGGGCAGTTGCTTACAGGTTTGAGTCAAAATAGTCCCTAATGTTTCTGTGCCCAGGTATGCTTTGAGTCTTTGTTTAATGTAATTTGATGGAGTTTTCTGGTTACCATTTTAAAATCTGCCAGGTGTGTGATTTCTTAGAGAAAGATTATTGCTCATGTCCTCAATAAGCCACATCATTTGAGCCATCTTTCTTGTCTATAGCGTGAACCGAGCGTTTAACACTTCAGTTAGATCGAATTCCCAACGCTATGTATGAGCAACAATAATAGTGATGCCTGCCTTAGCAAATTCTCTTGTATGTTGTTGCAATCTTTTGCCCTCCTGAACGGATTGGTTAACACTGAGTGGGTGGGAAAATTTCAGCCTTAACACACACACACACAGCTTTAAAGATAGAATGAATAGATCTGGAGTGTGTCCATATGAGAATAGCGAAGAAATATGAAAATCGAGTTTTAACTCATTTCACGTATAGTTGCTCATATATAAGCAGCATAATTTGTTGAGTGAATGTGTTGTGTGTGTTGGGGTGACAGTGTCTGTGTTTTAACTCATGAGCTTAATTTCCTGTGTGCTGGCTCGCTGCCCATCTGCTGCTGGCTGGATGCCCCTTTCTCTCTCCCTCTATCATTCTCCTTCTTTTCTAGTTCTAGCTCTGACCACAGCAGCTTTCCCACAATTCCCTGCTTTCATCAAAGTGTCCCAGTGCATTGGTCTGCAGCTATTAAACGGAACCAAATGTCACAGTGCTGCACTGGAGGACCGATCTCATCTCTTACACTACACATACGCACACACACACTCACATGTTGGTACTCTTATTCTTGTGAGGACTTTCATTCCCTTAGTGGTTTTTATACTAAGCTAATGATAGTTTTCAAACCCTTATCTTCTAACCCCCCCACCTTTTTGCATTTTTTTCATTAAAGCATCGTTTGGATGTTTATTAAGCAGTCTGAATTACAAGGGCAGTCGGAGTATTCTTGCAATGTAGCAAATGTCAGGTTTTCCTACACTGTGAGCCATTTTAATGTAGGTCAAGCCAGCACACATACATACACACATACATACACACATACACTCTGGAATATGAAATTCTGATTGACTGACTCATTGAGCAAAAGCAGAGCTAAATTGTGGCCTGTGAAGTTTCTTTTTTTAACTACAAAGCCTGTGTTTGTGAGACTTGGCACTGACCTCATAAGTTCGTACTTGCTCCATTTCACATAATGAAAAAATTGTTTATGAAACTCATTCAGTTTTCTTCTCTTTCTTTTCTTATCTGTGTTATCCTTTCCTCTGCAAAGTCCAATCATACCCCACACCATTTGTGTTTAGGAAACTGCTTAACCAGCTCTGGCTGCCCTTATTCTTTCTTTCTGTCCCTCTATCTCTCTCTCTCTCTCCATCTCTCTTTCTCTCTTTCTCATTCTTTACTGTAGCTCAGGCAGACAAATTACAGAATTCTCTCTGACTGACTTAGCTCTGCAAAACATCAAACTAAACTTTTGAACTTTTCAGATGTATATATAAACACAAAAATTTCATGGCTGAAGACTTCCAGTATGAAAACTCCCAAAAAATCACCATCAAAGCTTACATGGCACAGGCTGGACGTCAATAACACCTGATTTTTGGTTTACAAATGTTTTACCAAACGTTACGCTGTCCAACCTGCGCCATGTTTGATTTGCGAGCTGCAGTGGTGGTATAAATTATCAATAAAATAATGTCATAAGTTGCAGTCTGTTTATGGTTTATGGCTTTAGAAGATCCTTGAAAATGTTTTTGCGTTCAACTGAAAAAGTTGCAGCATTGGCCTAGTGTTCCTGTCTTTGTTTAAATACTTGTTCAGACTATGTTTCTGGCCTAAAGGTGTTCATTAGTTGGAATACCCCTTATTTCCCCTTCACTGTTTCTCTCTCTATCTCTCTGTTCTCTTTCGTCTCAGCATGGCATTTTGCTGAGTAGGCCATGCTCGGCCCAGCAGATTGTAAATTCCCTACTTTAATGTATGCTATTAGTCATACTCATTTGCTTAGCCCGAGATCATGCCCATGTTTGGTCACTGAAGGCCTGCATGTTTCATCTTGTCAGGTTTCGCTTTCATTTCCTGACATCGTAGGTATTTGGTGATGTAGTTACCATGACCTGGGATCAGGGCTGGAAGATCTGAAGCATCTCTCATCTCCAGAGCTGCCTTTGGGATAGACATCCCTCAGATGTCAAACACATCACTGACAGCCACTCAGGGCCACAACACAACAAACGCCGAAGCCGAAAACCGCGAGGCTCTAGCTATCGCTCACTCGCGCGCCAGTGCGTCAACAAACCTGAGATACGGAGTAGGTTTGCCTAGCGGCACCATCCCCCTTTCCGGCCGGCCGTTGCCTGAGCACTCGAACGACCTCTGGAAAAGAGAAGCTTATCAGGCAGCAACCAGAGCGCATTCCACTGCGATAAGAGCTCCAGCCGGCTCCTGTCAACATGAAGTGTGTGTACCCATAATCGCTTTTCGTTTGTAGCATGGCCTGATTAGCCTACCTGTGTCATAAATGTCCGGGTCACTGTTTTTCAGAGGAACTGTTCAGACTCTTTGTGTCATCATAGGCTGACAGTAGATTATCATAAAGAGCTTTGCAGTGAAGTCCAGGCACATATCTAGAATGATTACAAGGCTCAGTTGGCCTTTGAGCCAGCTTTAATCAATTGTAGATGCACAATGTGTGTGTGGTCACTATGATTGCCCAACAGTACACCCTGTGGTCTCTGGTGACCTATACACACTTTCTTCAGAGATTGGATACTAGTGTAGCTTTCTGGGTTCTTTCATAACCTTTCTGTTTTTTGATCAATAATGTAATTCCGTGTGTTTGGAGTCTGAATCCAATCTTACCGGTTCCGCCCTGGCTTAACAAGGTTCTGCTGTGGTGTCCTTGAGCCATGGTGTGTGTGTGTGTGTGTGTGTGTGTGTGTGTGTGTGTGTGTGTGTGTGTGTGTGTGTGTGTGTGTGTGTGTGTGTGTGTGTGTGTGTGTGTGTGTGTGTGTGTGTGTGTGTGTGTGTGTGTGACAAATAGAACAGGATTGGCAGAAAGAGGGAGGGCCGAGTTTCATTTATACTTGCATTGTAGGTGGTAATTGACACAGGTGTGTGATATTGGGAAAATCTCCAGCTCTGTAAGGGTCAATCACCCAAAACACACACAAACGCATATAGCAGCAGCCATGTTTTCATACATTTTTCATTAACACGTTCAGCATGGTGGAGTCTGATGTTATTAGATCTTGGGTGGATGTCATTTACTCAAGCAGGACATTGTTCCTGGATCAACATCCTTTGTTGGTTCTGGAACAACATTCCTATCAAACAATTATGGCCCCAACCCGAACCATTACTGTTAAAGTCAACATAAATAGGTGTTCACAACCCTGTTAAACTTTTGTAATGTGATACATATGTTAGATAGGGCTATTTAATGAGGAAAAAAGTGTAGGGAAGGAAATTTGGATAAATTATTGGAAAGTAGAGAGTTATTATTTTCAAAAAATTATTTTCAAAAAAATTGCTTTAAAAAGTTGTTTAGAAAGTAGAGTAACTTTAGATTGTATATAATATAAAGTATTAGAAACGAAATTACAAAAAAATTATTTACAAATGACTAGGAAAGTAAATGTGGTCGTTTATGATTGCATGTTGAATGTATCTACCCCCAAAATAAGAGGGGAATGATTGGTTAATAAGAATGTTGTTTTAAGTCCAGCAGGAATGTTGATTCAGTAAGTCCTGCTTGGTCAAGTCACAGTGCGCAATGCATTGTGGGAGCACAAAGATTGTGCTGCCTGCTCTGTTCTTATGTGAGCAGACTCTGACATGTAATATGCAGTTAGACTCAACTTTATTAGCTCAGACTGTCTCTCTCTCTCGGCATCTCTAGAATAGCTGGGATAAGAGCAGCTGCAGGTAAGAGATGTGTGTGTGTGTGTGTGTGTGTGTATAGAGGAAGAGAGTGCTGAAGTGATTAGAGGCTGATGTACCCTGTCTGTTCCATTATACACACTGACCTCAGTGACACACACACACACACACACACACACACACACACACACACACACACACACACACACACATAAAATCAATTCTCCTCACACCAACTGGAGCCTTAACCGGATTTGTGGTGATGGTGTCTGTCTCATCTTGCCATGCAGTAGCGTTTTCTTCAGTCGAGTTCTTCTCCTGCTTTCTTTCACAACCTTCATCCTCGTCATCATCCTCAGACCTTCACAACAGCATTTTGATCAGACCTCTCAGAGAGATTACTTGGAACTAGCCGACACGTGTTTTTTTTAATTGAAATTTCTTGTTCCTATAGTTATAGTTTTTAAGAAAAATCACTAGACCGTTCATGTTCTCCAGACGTGTTTAAATGTCTCCTGCACTCAACAAAATTCTATAAATGTTTGTGAACCTGGAACCAGCGGGCAGTGAGATTAGACTCCATGCCTGTCAGGCCTGTCAGCGCTCAAGCTTCTCCATTAGACCAGCAGCTATGGAACCATAAAGCTTCTGTCACCATGACAACTGCATATTCCAGAACTCTCAGCAGGGTTCTGGCTCCGCCCACTGTTCAACAGGCTTGACCCTTGACCTCTCTGCCGCCTCCTGTTGCTTTGATACTCTCATTTCTGGTGTGTTCTTTTGTAATTGTGTGGGCTTGTAGTTTTTTTTTAACTTGAAGGCTGTCTCATAGACTTTTGAGGAATGTGATTAACTTACGAATGTTATCGCACTCACGCAAACACACTCCTACATGCTATTGTGTATTCTGCAGGTGCCAGTCCAGTTGTGAAGGTATAAATGCAGATGTGTGTTTGGGGGTTTGTGAACATTTGCTGTTCAGCGGTTGCATTCCAATGCTATGCGTGTCATTTCCTGCAATTATGTATCTTTTTAGAGAGCTGCATTTCACAGCTTTTAACTCTGCTCTACAACGTCATTAAAGTAATCTCAGCTTTTTGTACTCAAAAACACACCCTCACCTCCATCTCCTCAAGCCAGTCTGTTACCTTTTTTCTACACTCACACGAACACACATTTGTCTATTCAGGTTCAGTTCTGAACTTGTTTTCTGTTGTACTGTTAAAAAATGTTTGGAATTTTAAGTAAAAATGAATGTCAAAATGCTTTAGGCAAAAACTGTTGAAGGACTAATAAGGACCAGAAAAAAACATAAAATTAAAGACTTTTTCACCTTGTACGTTTGTTCTATGAAATATTCAGGCTACATTTTCCATATAACGAAAGTAAACTGACTATCAAGCTTTAAAATGAAGCAAAGTAGCCAATATGACCTTTGTTTAAAGCTTTGTATGAGTAACAGAACCAAAAAAGTCATGATTTGCATTTGTGAATAAAATCTATCTCGTTTTTACGTGTATTAGTCAAGGTTAATGTTATATGGCCTTCTGTAATATAGCGGTAATTATAAATATCTTTTAAGGTAAAAAGCAAATTTTAATAGTTCGGGTGAGCTGGTATACTAATTGATTTGAATTAAATCTGAGGTGTCATTCCACAGCAACGCCACACAGAATTGCAATCATATGCCACATATTTGTTATTATATGCAGTCTATTATATGCCCACTATTATTCTATTGTGTTGAGTTTGTGCAGTAGTCATACGTGCACTGTGGAAACAGTTCTGTGTCTAAAAATTACTACTGCAGCTTCCCCAGTCTTGCTTTTGTTTGCCTGCCAAATCCACTAGACGACCTGATGCTCAAAATATCTCCATTGCTTTACTTTTAACTTAAAACACGTTTTTTTGCTTACCTAGCAAATTATTGAAACAATTGTAGCATTTACAAATGCCAAACAGTTGAGAGACTGGATATCGATTACATTGCTTTCATTTCTAGTGTGGACAAACCAAAAAGCACACCGTACAAATGGCATTTCGATTTCTTTCTTGTTTATCTTTCAGTTTAATGAAAAAACGATGACCAGAAAAACGTAGAGGGCCGTAACTTTTTATTATCAACATAATTATGAAATAGAGGCTTCACTCAAAGCACAATTTCATTTCATGAACTCAAAGTGGAACCTGGCACAGATGATCGAAGAAGGAATGGATGAGCGAGCACAGATGAAGCTACGTGTCTGCGTCTGTGCGTGGTGGAATGCGAAGTGAGGTCTCAAGCACTCACCTGCTGTGTGCCATCAGCAAAGCTAATCGTGTGTCGTGTCACAATAATGAGAATCACAGCACCTACCCCACAAACACACACACACGCATGCAGACGTGCTCCGCCCAGTTAGGTGTTCTGATTCACTGTACATCTGATTGAGGTTGATTCATGTCACTGTTGTTAATGATTTCATGAATCATATTCCCCCGGGATACGATGGCTTGCCTGATTGCTCTGTACTGTGGATGTCTGTGTGTCCCTGTTTACACAGAGAGGTGGGTGGCAGCCATTAGCAGGTGCGGCTATTCTTTAGCTCTTTAATGGACCATGAGGAACATGACAGTGTACGACTGTGTGTGTATATCTGAATGGTTTATCGTGGGTTGTGTATCTAGGAAGCATCTACCAAATGGTTCATGTATTGTTCTCATCATATTCTAGGAAACCCTTTTTGTTTTCCTGCTGTAATGGGTAAAGCTCATGCTTTCAAAACATACCTAGGAGACATTTCCACCCCCAAAAATCAAAAGAAAACACTATTTTTTAGGATCATTACATTTTTGTGTCAGTATTTTCATAGCAATAAACATATAATAAAATGTAATATTTTCTTTACATAAATTAAACTGTACTGTGAGCAGTGTGTTGTATGTACATGAGTGTTTTTTGACCAAAATTCACCTGTGTTTCTCGCTCTCTCATTCTTTCTCATACACGCCCATTCACACAAAGGCACGTTTTCCTGCTCGGCGCAACGATTTTTCTGTATTCATGTCCCAGCATGTCTTGGTGAGCGTTTGACGCTCTCCATTTCCATTAGTTTAACAACAACACAGTCACACGCTCCAGCACTGCTTAGCTGCTTCATTTTAATACTCTATTCGGCTATTACCACCATATGTGTCTGACAGCCAGAGGCCAAAACAATCTGTTTTGTTTTTTTAGAGAGGCTAAATGTTGTCTGCTAGCCATATTTAACCCTTAAGTACCCCATTAAATCAAAATTGGAGATTTGTGCCTTTTAGTCAATGTGTGTAAGCTTCAGTACATTAATTTACTCCTAAATGATGCCTTTACAATATACAGTACTTGTTCTCTAAGGAAATTAACCAAAATTATTGATGACTCATCTTGCACTACTTGTATGTCCCGCCCTCTAATAACACCTGCAACCAATATGTAGCAAACAGTGGTTCATGGCTGTGATGTGTTTTAAACCTGTTTGCTATTGCAAGAGAAGTGACGAAGGGTTTAATATATCCCGGCCAATTTCTTGTTCCGATAGGATGCATGTCACCACAGGAAGAAAACTATAAATAATAAAACTAATATAATGGTTGGAAATAACTGCTGTGAAGTGTCAAACATGCAATTCACAGAGCAAATGGAAATCCACTGTGGATAAGCAACCACTGTTAATCTTTTTAACTGTATGTCTGTGTGTGCATGTCCTCTCCTCTGATGCCCTGGCCTTAATTAGTTAGTGGTCTGCTCGCAGCCCGGGACGGAATGTGAGATATTTAATAAGAACCCAACAATGCAGTGGCTCTTGTGATGGGCAGCAGGCCAGGGAGCCAAATTATTAAGCTGGCTTCATGAACTTGATTATGTAAATTAACTTGGAATGTTTGTGTGTGTGTCTGTGTCTGTCTGTGTCTGTGTGTGTCTGTGTGTGTCTGTGTGTGTCTGTGTGTGTGTGTGTCTGTGTGTGTGTGTGTGTGTGTGTCACACACAGAGAGAGAGAGAGAGAGAGAGAGAGAGAGAGAGAGAGAGAGAGAGAGAGAGAGAGAGAGAGAGGCTGACATGAGCAGAATCCAATAAATTGAGTTTCCCCAGAGTCATCTTCCACTGTAATTCACTGCATAAGATGTAACTTAGCCCAAATGTCATATAAACAAGATAGATAGCTATCTATCTGTCTGTCTGTCTATCTGTCTGTCTGTCTAGCTATCTATCTTGTTTATATGCCATTTGGGCTAAGTTACATCTTATGCAGTGAGAGAGCTATGCTCTCTCAAATAATGGATTTTCCCATCAGTGGTATATACTTTGAGAGCATAGTATGTGCACTGATTTCTTTTTTCTCCCTGAGGTAATAACGTATGTAACTGAACCTGTGCACATTTTGGCTCAGCTCTTACTGCTGTTGAAGGTGAAGGATAAATGGCAGACTGACATTTTGGCAAAGCAACCACAGCTGTAGCAGATCACATGACCACAGCTAGAGCGAATCAAACCCTTCGAGCGTGTCTAATGCTAAGCATCTGTTTAATCAACACTGCACCGCAGTGACGGCCGGCCCGTTGAGACAGTATGGTAGCAATATGGAGGAAAAATTAATGTTTGACAGTCTTAAGAGGACGGGCACTTAGGAGAAAATTACGCTCTGGAATTTTTCTGCATGTACATGGCTGGGAAGTACCCACTGTTCCCAGACGAGGTTAAATATTCCATACAATGTCTAAATGTTTCATTCAATACCTAAAAGTATCAATAAATTAACAGCTTAGTCTGGTTGCTACGTTTGTGATCATATTTTTGTTTTTATATCAGTCATATGTCCCATGCAAAGTGCTATTTGTGTGGTGCATAAAGCTGCTACTTATGTAGACTGCATCAAATCAGTCACTTATGTGGTTCCATCTAGGTTAAGATGCTGCCTTAGAAGGTAGCTGCCTGTTGAGGCTATAGACAGCAAGGCAGACAGCTACATTTGGATATGAGCTTTTGTGTGTGGTTTGATTTTGTATGTGTGTATGTGTACAATTATCTCCTGTTGGTCATTATTATTCAGTCATGTCACCGTAGAAACCACTTACAAACACTTCAGCTATGGTTTGACCCGCTCCACCACTGTACTTTGTTACTCCGCCTTTAAAATGACCTCACAACCTACTGCATACAAACACCAGTTACTAATTGGCTAAAGGACAGGGGTCTGAGAGTTTGATTGACAGGACTTTGAAGAAAGGTTTCCTCTTGAAGTGCAATACTCAATACACAGAGACTCTGTGCGCCACCTGGGCTATTCCGAGGGCTATCTGAGGTTTCACACAGCAAGAAAATTGGAAGAAAGGGAAAGAAAGTTGGAGGAGAGGAGGTGGGGGCAAGCTAAAGTCAGAGAAAGGGATTGTTGGAAATGGGAACTTGGTGAAAAAGTGAAAGACGAATAAAGAGAGAAACTGAGATTGTGGGCAGTGCCGAAAGTGGAAGGAAACAAGAGGGAAATGGAATGAGCAAACAAGAAAAAATAGATGCCACGCTTTTGGAAGTCCCCAGTGAATCCGAGTCATGTCTTCTTTCTGTGAGAGATTGCTTTTGCAGGCATCTCTGGGGAATTTGATTGACAGGTCTGGAAGAATATCCACAAATCTTTATCATGCCTGCAAACTGTGGAATGACCAGAATATACTTTCTTCATGACATTACAGCTATCACGTGATCTGATTGGATATTAATAGATTCTGGAACATTCTGGGCAAAGAGTTCTCAAGGCTTCTGACAGCAGAGCACAAACTTTTGTGACTTTGAGCTGAAGTGTGTGTGTGTGTGTTTGTCTTTAAAAGAAAGTTTCCAAAGTTGTGCTGTTTGGTTTGTTGATTATTTGTGAATTTGTATGGCTAGTCCCAGCTTATCTCACATTCAATTAGACACTTAAAATGAAGCTATTGTAGGTGATCTTTATTCACTGACGTATTGTCCTATAATGCAAGACACTGATTCACTGACAGACCAAAAAGATAAATGAACACACACACACACACACAAGTCGGCTCACGCTCTTAGTGTTCAATGATCTAGCATTAAGCTCATTACATTTCTGAGGGCCAGTTGGAAATCAATAAAGCCAACCACTGCAGACAAACTTTTCTTTTAAGTCCAATTTATGTCCTCCTTTATCAGTTTCACAGGCCTCTTTTTTCCAGCTAGCTCTGTTTTATAGTGAAATGAATGCAACCAGGGTTGGAAGCGGGTGAGCATAGAGTTCCCTCCTGGAACTGACACACTCACGTAGACTCGCTCACACTCACTCTCTTTCCTTCAGTCTCATTAGCTCTCTGTGGCTGTTTTGTCTTTTAATCAATGAAGAGAACATAACTACAATTAGCAGCTTTCCCATATCGATCCCAGTTGAATTAAGGAGAGAAAAGGCAAGTAATGGATCACAAATGAAGCGTTCCTTGTAGACGTCCTCAATCACTGTGCTGTTTGTGGGTTTGTGCATGTCTTTGTGCATTGTGTGGGAATTTATTTGTGTTTGTACTGTGCTTCTTCAGAATGCAAATAAAGGCTTGAGGGTTTAACTGAAATTTATTAAAACACCTTCTAAGTTCAGGTGGGAATGTAAAGAGTGGTGGAATCTTTTTCTACTTCACTTTTGTTCCCTCATTTGAACTGAAAGTGGTTTGAGTTCTGTTTAAAGGAACAAGTGTGAACAGTCTTAAAAAGACTAACTGTTTACACAGGCAGCAGAGCACAAGCAAAACATTGCTTATTATAAACATATTTTTGTTCTTGCAGCCTGGATATCTTAGCAACAGCAGTATAAGATGTTCTGTTTTGTTATATCATGGCTCAAAATACAATCACAATATTTGTCTTTTGTTACAATCGCAATATTTATTAAGTAAACTCAGTATGATTGCTTCAGCTGAATCGCTCAGCTGTGTTTTAAGGATTCTATTCATAGTTTAGAATTGAATTTTAGTTACTTTAACCACAACCAGTCAATAATATTATTAAAATACAAAACGGTTTTTGCTTTATTTCAAGTCAGACATGGTTAATAGTAGATCTATGTTTAATTAAACGAGTCAGAATCAGTAACTGCTTTGACGCATTCAGCGAATTTTATCCAAGTGTTCGTCAAACTGATTCAGATTTCTGAAACTGATTCATCAAACTGATTCACATCGTTACTTTTGTAATGAGTCTTTTTGAGTGATTCATGAAAAGAAGAAAGTTTGAATCATTTATTCGTGAATCAGACTAAATTACTTACACTGAAGGTTTGTTTTTGAGTGCATCCAGCCAAAACAACACAATAGAAACACATTGTCTTGGTGTTGTTTTGCAGTAACCATTTTTTTATCGTTAAATTCAGACTGCAAGCTTACAGCTCGTGAAAAATATAATTTCTTTTGCCTCAGAATGCTAGATCTCTGTCGCTAAATAGGAAACACTTGGTGTGTGATGTTTATCAACTTAACGCTGTACTGTAGTGTTGGCTTATGATTTTGTGTGTGTGTGTGTGTGTGTGTGTTGTTCATCAGACCGGCACACACTTCATTGGGAAGCCTTGGCTAAACTGTGATGAATGTGTGTATGCTTTGCTTTGATTGAATGCCCCGTTCTAATACTGGAGTGCGCTCACACGTTTTATGACAGCCAAGATGGAAAGCTGCAGTTTTAGATATAATGAGGAAATTCAGACACACACATTGAATGACTGCAGTACCAGATCTAACAAGTAATACACACTCAAACTTATACACAACCGGTGCTGAGGAGTAACTAACTAATCATAGTGTCACTGTACACAGAATGAGCTTGTATGTGTTATGTATGCTTGTATGTATGTGTGTGTGTGTATACATATACATAGATGTAGATGATAGAGAGATGGATGATAGAGAGATGGATGATAGAGAGATGGATAGATATAAAAACGTACAACCACCTTGTGCATGACTGTTGTCATTGTTTTGTTCTTCCTAATCTTAATGTAAATACATAACACTGCATTTTAATCAGTTGTTTGCACAAATTGTTAGACACAACCACACTGGAGGTTTAATTAATAATCTCAGCCTTCCCATCAAAGTGTGGTGCATAAACAACACACATACTCATTTGGAGAGAGACAGAGATTTGCTCTGTGATAGAGACAAACATCCTTCCCATGTGTATTGTTGTGACTGTATTGTAGGATATAAGGCTTTATCTGTCTCACAGGCCCAACATTGGTCTCAGTCGGTAGTTTAGTCGGAGAGACAGATAAGTACAGAAAGAAAAAGGAACAGAGATAACCAGCAATGCAGTGAATTGTGCCGATGGGCTTTGCTCTAAATATTGATGTATGGTGATATCAATGTGCTGTTTTTTATTCACTGTTCATCTTTATAGTCAGCGCTTTAAATGTTTAAATATACAGTTAATTGCATCTGACATGGTTTAACACATGCTCCAAAGCCACATGACTGTGGTGCTCTTGTGGAGGATGCAGGTTCGAGTTCAGCTCGCAACACATCCCATTTACCCTCTCTTTCCTGTAAATTCCACTTGCTGCAGAAAAGGCAAAATGCATTCCATCTTTAATTCTTGTGTTGAACTGTTGCAAGATTTTTATGTATGTGTAATGATTGACTCCGGCTAATCTCTCTCTCTCTCTTGCCTCTCTCACACACACATTCCCTTTATACTTTCTTCTGAACTTGGTTCTCTGCATGGCTAATTGGGCGAGTTTAGCCTGAGGCTGATTTATAGGTGAATTTTAGTGATCAGTTGCAAACAAAGCTCTCTCTCTCACTCACACACACACCAACACACATATTAATGGACCAAGGAAACTGGTATTTAAGATGCTCTTTCCTCTGTTTATTGTATCTGCAGTTTACTGGCGTTTTGGTTCCATCATCTCCGTAATAGCAGTAATAACCACCTTCTTCATTACTGCCTGCAATCAATGTTTAATTAGAGGGGAATGCTGCTTGTGTGTGAATGCAGAGTTCCTCGTTTCCTTCCGAAATGTGTAAACGTGTGTGTAGATGTTGTGGTTTGTAGAATAATGGGTTTGTGTGAATTCCTGATAGCTTAATGTTGTTTTTATCTTTTTACCCATGCATCATTTAATACTGTACTCCCTTGTGCATGCATGGCTGTGTCTAAAAACTGAAAAATGCTGTCTTTGAAGGCAGCATATGGAGGTAGGAAGCCCTCACGGCACATCTTGTCTAAGATGCTTTCATCTGGACTGTTTTTGAAGTTTGCATATATGCCTCCCTTTGATATCCCACAATTCAATGCGTGTGGTTTACCGGTTGGTTAAAAAATTCCAAACAGCATTTGAAGGAGTGGTTGAGAGAAATAATTTTGTGTTATATATCTGATTCTACTTGAATTTGTTCCTGATCATTTGTTATGTCTGTGTTGGAAACCTTTCTGAAATCATTTTTTTTAAGAGTTACCTTCATGCTAAATCTGTCTGATAAGTCATTGAATGACAGCAGGACATCAGCCTTTGGTTTGGAATTACAGCCCATATGTCTCTCACTCTGGAGCCTTAGTTTACCTCAGGCCTTTCACAGATCGCACATTAAAAATGGGTTTTTCTGACCGGGAAGGAGGGGGTGAAATTCCAGAGACTTCCCTGATCTCTGTAATCAGACCTCCCACTCGAACCCCAGTACAATCAGATCAGGCTTTAGTTCTTGAGTTATGCATTTTCCAAACCTGGGGTAATTTCTGAAGGTAAACATATGCTTACCATTTGAGCTGGATTGCGTTCAAACCCAAGCCTACACAATAACCTGTTTGTAACTTAAATATGGGGTTTACTTTAGCTAAGGTCTGTGGGGTGTATTTATATGATATGAGGGCTGACAAAGTTGTAAATGCACTTCGAGGTCTTCCTTACTCAACCATAATAACAGAAATATCAGACCTGGTCTGAGATCAGTGTTAAAGCCAGGGTCTTGCTACAGCAGGCTGTCAGGTAGGTTGTTTCAGCCTGAGGGGAAACATGATTGGCGATTTGCTCCGTCGACATCCACTGCTCCGAAATTGCCAAGCTGACAGCTTGTTTTCACCATTTTTACGCACATGTGGTTGGTTAAGAGTGAGACAGAAGTATTTTTATTGGAAGAAAAGCCCTTACTGTTACCATAGCACCTCTTCCTGATGTACATTCTGTGCAGTTGCCCTTCTCAAATATGCCCAGGTCTCCAGAATCTAAATCCTGATCGTAATTCTCCAAAGAGAAATGAGGATACTGTTGTCAGATCAGTGTCAACAGGCCTGACACCATGTCCCGTGGCTGTCGCTTTCCCAGAATTCCTCTCACGCAATATGTTCAGGGTAGAACTGAAACAAATCCTCAAACCCTGTTTGCTGTCTCAATACGTTTTAGCGTTTAAATATGTTCCAGCTGTTATTGTTATTGTCATTCACAATGGACCAACTTGCTATGACTTCACCTCTCCTCTTATTTCCTCGTTTTCAACAGTTGTTCAACCACCTGGCCCACTTTTCATGAGTTTTCCCAATATTCGTGGTAGATAAAAAACATTTTTAATTTAAATAAAAGTACAAATGAAGGGATGTGAAATATAGTAATGTTGGTAGAGGTAAAGTGTAGAAAATACACAGAAGAGGGGTTCAGTTTTCATGAAAATTTTACCCAACTGTTTAATGTATCTGAATTCAGTTACACTGAATTTCACAGTGTTGCAGCCAGCTATGCAGGATTCAGAGTCTTTATGTAGGTCAGGTAGAGTTAATATTTTACCCAAGGAATTTCTTTTGCATAACCTGTTGGAAGCTTTTAATCAAGAATCTGTACTCATAAACAAGCTCATTTTACATTTCAGAAGCAGGCTAGGTAAATAAACCCAACCTGTTACATGTGGTGCCCTGCAGTCTGTTTACCAGAGAATTTATACACAGGTTTAGAACGTAAGATGTAGGATATGCGCTTTTTAAAACAGTGCCAGATTTTTAAGCCGAACGAATGGGCTGCTAATGGCAGAAGCTTTGATTTTCAAGCCTAAACCCTGTGCCCCTACTGTTTTAGAGTATAGTTCACACTTGTGAGTGTGTGTGGTGTCTTTGCAAGGTGTTTTGCGGCAGTCTAATCCGAGACATGGGACTTTGATTACCCTCCTGTGCACAGATGGGCTATTCAGTGTGATTACAATGCTTTTCATTAGATTTCATCATTTCTGTTCCTTTCTTTCTCATACCCCCCACCTTTCCTATCACCCCTCACTTGATTAATCACAGGAA
The DNA here is from genome assembly GCA_036877525.1 of Chromobotia macracanthus. Classification (NCBI taxonomy): domain Eukaryota; kingdom Metazoa; phylum Chordata; class Actinopteri; order Cypriniformes; family Botiidae; genus Chromobotia; species Chromobotia macracanthus. The sequence goes on along the minus strand of JAZGTH010000012.1, from coordinate 5,675,232 downwards.
AATGACAGCAGGTAGATGTGACTGAAGTCAAGGAGTAATTGCGTCGCAGGTGCGTCTGTTATAGATTCCGTGCTGCTGTTTTAACCAGAAGAGCATCAGAATAACCTCGCCTCCTCCGCCAGCCATCTGATCAACACGCACGGTTGCACATGCAAACAAACTCGGAAAACAGTTGTTTACACATATGCTTAAGGAGTGAGACAAACAGAGAAAAGGTGAGAAAGGACGTTTTTGTGGGGACTACACATTTATGAACATAGAAAAACGCTGGTTCTGGAAAAACGTCTTCTGGTTCGTCTCCAAGTAATTTTCTTTGTGTTTGTATTTTATGTCATTTAAACTGTTGTCACGAAGAATGGCAAAACAGGATTCTGGCCTGCAACTGAAATGGTTGCAATAACTCAGTTCAGTTTGGTTGGATTTTTGTAGCTTTTCACAATATGCATTGTGGCTGGTAGCTTTACATAAAAAATTTAAAACAGGAGGCAGGAAAACATGACAAAACAACAATTTAAAATCTGGTCACCTGGGAGGTAGTTGAAAAAACGTTTTGAATATACATATACGGTCAGAGATCACCTCGCTAGGTAGTGTTAGTTAATTATATCTAGTGCACGCCATTGTTTCCTGCTCAGCTGTTCATTGTTTTTCAGTTGCCTTGTACACGCTACAACAAATACAGTGCAAGCAACAAAAAAACCCTGCCAATCTATTTATGCTGGAATACTGTATAATATTCAGATGTCTGTTTGTATTGGAACAGAAAACTTGTGTAAATTCCTCATCTGACAGGAAATGCATAACAGGGCCATTTGCATTCTTTCGCGCAGGAAACGCAGAGATAAAAGATCTTAATCTGATAGGGAACCCGCATCAGATTTCCCGCTACGTTCCGTTACCACGAGAAAATTATTCATCACAAACATCGTTTTCAGCGAGGCTCGTGAGAGGTTCTTCATGGTGGTTGCCAATCAATGTGGAGTATTGTGTTACTTGGTGGGTGTCACACTGGGTTCTCTTGGTTTCCCTGTATAAACTGTATTATAGAGCTGTTGTTATAGTGTTCCCACTCTGTGAGCCAATTTCTATGCTTCATAAATGCCACTGATTGGAACTGCTGTTGGAACTCTTGCATGGATCACTTACTGCATGATGACTCTAATCAACACGCAGTTCATTGGGGGTGGAAACATAATGGTTACAAATCTGAGCCATTTGTGAGAGTTTCAGAGATTCAGATCTAAGGATCGTGTTCCTGAGACGCAATTGCCGCGCTAACACTGTAATTTGACTTTGTATAATTTGACTTAAGTGTATGTTCGCTGTCAAATATTGATTATCATCTAACCCAAGATTGTGGTATTCAGAGTTCATAGTGTGTTCAAGTCCTCTGAGGAAACCCAGTATTTCTGGATCAGTGCCCCTTCCTGGTCCTTACACTCGAGTGTCCTTGAGTTGAGTTGTTTTGATGTAAACAAGGTTTTAGGAGGCTGCATTTGAAGTATGTGCCTCAATATCCATCAGGGTGAATGAGTTTTCGTGCAGGTTGGTGAATTGGATCAGGCAGTAATAGAAGCTGTTATAATGGCTTTGAAGTTGACCACAGGAAGTTTTGGAGCTGTGGGAGGAAGTGAGGTCACAGACTTTCCCTTTCTACTGTGGGAGCTTTTAAATTCAGTACAACTGTGGCTTGAATGAAAGTTTTAAATTAAGAAAGTGATCATGCTTATTGACTTCAGATATTTGTTGGTATAGTAATATAAAATATTAACCCTGGTGACGTGTCTTTTGCAGGTAGGTGTCTGTATGGCGTGAGGCTGAGCTCAGCTGTCCTACAACTGCACTTCACCTTAATATTTGTTTATAGAATCAATTAATAATACAAATAAACCAATAGCGTGAATTTGGGGGTGGGGATACTTGTTTGTGAACTGAAAAGTTTAGATTGGTTCAATGTAATTGCAAGGGAAGGGAAGTCTGCACTTTTCTGTTACTTTTACAGTGGCTGCAAAGCAAAGACATTACAGGCAATGATTGTACAGAAATGCACATATAGACAAATCTCAATAATGGCGACAATTAAAAAACATCATTACCAAACAGCAGAACAATATGTCTTTAACACTAACCACATAATTTATTCATGCAGAAATGCATGCTAGAAGCTCACAAATTAGCAAGATTGTTCAGTATGTTTGAATAGACAACGTTGCTCCGCTTGTTTGGAACATTGTTCAGGGAAATGTTGTTGTTCAGAAAAGCTAAACACCAAACAGTTGTTGAGTTTTGTTAACCCTGTCAGTGTTTGTTGGGTCAGTACGACATTGACAATTGCGGTTACATAACATTCAACTTTAGAACATTTGAAATGTTTGTCGAGACTGTGTGAACCAGCCTTAACTTTTGTTTTTGTGTGGATTCAGTGGAAATTCACATTCTTAGCATATGTTACTCAAAAAGCCCCTTTTCTGGATGGAAGTGATCACTTATTTTCAACAGTGTAGCTTCTACTAGGCCACTAATATGCCTGGAGTCTTTATCTCATGTGGGTGTATATCATCTTATTAAACATATTTGTTGAGGTGTCAAGGTGTGACCAGAGCGCATTCTAGAACACTGCTCTCCAGTTATGCATTTGGACTTCAAGGCGACTTTGGTTTCTTCTTGTAAACATGATTGATGAAGGCTTTGCAGCCTTGCCACATACCTCGTTTTTTTCCCGAAAATAATCTGAGATCAGTTTTACGGCATTGAATTGGGCCTGTTTATCGGCTGGTGAACTGGTTCTAGATCAGCGCAACATGACGTCTGTCTCAGATTTGGGCAGATGCATTGTGGGGCATCTTGCAGCCTGTGTGAGCTGTTTTTCACGCTCTAAGACAGCGGAAAATTGCTTCCAGCGATTCCACGCTGTCCTTCTCATCTGTTGTTTTCTGTGACATTATACGGGGTGATGTTGTGTAATTACCATGTTTGCAGATTCATAACATCTGTCGTATTTGTGCAATAAAATTTAAATGTGCTCTAGAATTAGGGCACTCCCAAGAAATAACATTAACTTGTATCTGCCTTACGTAATAACATTTTTCACCAGTGATTAACATTTATGTTTGTTAGATTTTACATTAGATTTTTTACTAGTTTTACAGTAGTAGTAATGATTTTGTTTTGTCAAAGCAATACAGCTGCTTAGAGTAGCCACACGTCTGCTTCAGTCTGATTGGCTGACAGTTACCACTTGCGTTTTAGGTGGCCAATAGGGACGAGAGGGTGGGCACAGACACAAAGCAAGACTCTTAGATTAATGTAAACCGTTCAGTCATAGGGTGTTAAAATCTCCAGAGCTCAGGAGGAGTTTGTTTTGACAAGCCAACTAGTTAGTCCTACAGCTGCAGTATTCCACTGAGAAATCACACGCTCTCATTCAAAGGGAAAAAGGGGAGACGATATTAAAACCAGACACACAATAGCTATACCTCCGCCTCCACACCCAGGCGGCTGTCTATTGAGAACGAGTCATTTGGGACTGTTTAATCTACACACACCTACATACAATCTCACACACCTACGACCCGTCCCGTGAATGCTAACATGCGCTCATTTACACAAGCTAACTCGCGTGTTTTTGCCGCTTTGAGGAACAAATTGCTTTCCGCCCATGTACACCTGGCTGTCAGGTGGATGTCTGAGGCGTTCAAAGGAAGACGTTTGTATTCATTTAGGCAATGAGAAAAGCTCTATTATGAGTGAGGTGAATGAGCGAGGCAGCGGATGACAGCTCGGGGTAATGACTACCCTCAGCCCGGGTCTGGAAATGACAGCACCACAGACAGGTTCATTACATTAGCCCATGTCTCGCATCATCCAGTGATCTGGCACATTGTAATAAAGATGAATATCTCCCCATTTCAATTTTGCCTCATAATAAATTGTCCATAGATAGAGCTGTAGGTTGCCGTGGCAGCTGCGTTTTTCTTTTTTTCTTCTGACATCTCGCCCCTGCTGAGATAACCAGCAAGGGAGTTGAATAGTCAAGAACGGCTGCGTTGAGTGACTGCTATTTAAGCGTTCGCGCTGTTTGCCCCCAAGCCAATAGGATTCCGATACGAATAGGTGGGCTTGTTTAAAGAACTGTGTATTGTGTATGAAAATACAAGAACTGGGCACTTTGCCTTCGGAAGTTCAGACCGGTTGTTTTTCTTTGTGATTAAATTCTTGCTCTTTAAGGGAGAAAGGCTTTGGCGTTTGTATGCTTTCACTCCCTGTTGAACCCTTCAAATAAACTTTTGGCAACCAAAGAGCACCATTTGATGTTTTTTTAAATTTGGTAGTATCTTAGATCTCTACACAGCAGGGGAAAACAGCTGTTTTTAGAGAACAAACACTGTTTAATATGACCTTTACCCCTCTGGGTCACTTTCTTTTAGAAACCAGTCTTGGTTTTAAATGTTGTTAAAAAATCTTATTGAAGTGTTCCGGATTCAATTTAATGCAATAGTCAAGTAATATAAAATGTCAATTTAGAAAGAAATGTAAGTAATACAGGGTTGAAACAATGTGTCTCCAGCTTGTTCAACTATGACGTTTAAAGTTACCATCAACGCTAGATGTATTGGTAATGGTCCATTATGGTCCATCCTTAATACAAGGTTGCCATTGAGTCATAATTTATTCAAAACTTAGTCTTGAAGACACATTTTTGAAGTTTCCAGGCTGAACAGACCCATCTTCTGAGCCCTCCCCCACTTGGCATTGAGACCCCAAACAGACCACAGAGGAATCTCAGACATCCTGAACCACAACCAGATGTGTAACCTCAACCCCCAACCCTCTGTCTTCCTTCCTTCAATGTCTCTTTCTCTCCTCTTACATCTCCCTTCTCCTCACTCAGTCTGTTCCTCTTACTTGTGGCCTGACCTTCCAGTGTTGGACCTCTCCTGAAAACAATCTGTAATGTAATAGAGCTGTTTGTGGGTCAGTGCTGCTTTAAGGCATAGCAGTGAGTTGAAATCAGAATAGATTTGAGAGATCTGACCTCTGATCAGTAAACTCTACACTCTCCAATCTCTTTCAATTGGTGCTCTGTTTAGCGTGACCCCCTCTGATCCTTGTCTTTCTCTACACTCTCTCTTTGAGATACTGAACTCATTGTATTGATCTCTGATCAGTAAGTACACCCAGATGGAATCCAAAGACTTTGGCGCATTCCACGCACCGATTTGGCAGGGAAATGCTTGAAATGGAAAAATGTGTTAATCTGGGCTGGGAATACTGCACTTTTATTGGTAGCTGAAAGCTGTTTATTTTCCAGAACGTGGCAAGAATTGAAATCCAATAACAACTGAATGAAAACGAGCTGAAAAAGAGGCACAATTGTATATTGTTTGGTTGCGACACCATTTTTGCAGTACCTAGCTGTTCAGCAGTCAGTAATTTGCGTCAGCACTGTACACCGTAATACTGAGCTCAGTTTCTCTCTTCTGAACACTATGTTTGGAGAGGATTAGAGGATGTACACGCTGTGCATGTTCTTCCTTTCAGAAACAGCTGGACGGTGCAGCCAAATAAATCAGAAAGTTTGGGTCTAGAGACACTCTTTTAAAACAATTTTTAATGTTACTCCAGCAAAAAGTCACTGCTTAGCTGATTTATCCATTTTGTGCTTGAGCAGACAATACAATGCCTATTTTGTATAGTGTTTTAGGACCCATCTGTGACCCATTTCTCCCTGTCTCTCTCTCTCTCTTTCTTTCTCACTGCTTGGTGGGGCAAAAGGTAATATCCTGCAGATTGTTTCTCTGCTTCTTGTCTTCACAGGTATGACAGGCTGTTTCCTAAGACTGCTCCTGAACATGTTTCAGCTCAGAAAAACCTTGACCTATTGATTTTAAGACACGCTCTCGAGAGGGGCCTCACACAATCTAGCTGTGAACTCTAAAGAGAATTGTGGGTAGGAGAGGGCTGACTTGCGATGACGCAGCTTTTGATTGGATGTCAGCCTGTCAGTTGTCCAATCAGAGACTTATCTTGTCTGGCCAGTTTCGCACATCCTTACTAATATTACAGTCTGAGAGCCACTGATTACTGAAAACAGGGATACAAAGTGAAAAAAGGAGGAACATAGGGGACTTGCTTTTTTTATTGGCTTATAGATCTCAGAACCAGCGCTGTGTCATTGTTATACGGGCCACTTTAATATTTGTCGTCTGACTTTTATGGAGCTTTGGTGTGCTCTCTGTCTCGCTCTCCCTCTCTCTCTTGCACTGTTTCTATCTCACTCAAGTTCTTTTATGTTTGGAACATGAAAGTGAAGTCAGAATAATTGGGTTAGGGTTCGACCCCTGTGGTCGCTCTTGCATGACAGCCCTGACTGACTGTCGTCCTACAAAGGCAATCTCAAGCACTCTCGAAAATATGCAAATGTCTCATTTCATTGGGTTTCTCTATTTCATAGTTTAATGGCTTAACTGCACTTTTATACTTTATTAAAATTCAGAATGTAATTAAATTGTAAAAATTTACTTACATGGAGTACATGGATTTTCATTGCAATGTATTATCAAATAAGATTAAGATCTGAGATTCAAACTCCTTTTGAACGTTTTTAGATCTGAATTGTCATTCTTGGAGTAATTTGAACTCACTTAGACTGTCTTTCCAAATGTATTTCATATTTGATTTTTGTTATTATTGACCTAGAAAGTCTCCCTTGTTAATAAAATCCTCTTCAAAATACAAAATTTCCTGTTTAGGTTTATATTATCATTTTAAACCCCAGATTTTCATTATGGTCTCAGACGCCAACAAAGAGACAAATAGTTATGTCAAAAGTGTTTCCATGTATCATAATATCTGCATGTGCATGCATACAGGAGTTTGAGTGTGTATGGTTTTATGTTGGTCTCTATCACCCATAACAACATATTTTACCCAGTTACACAGACAGGATTTGTGTGTCCCCATCTAGACTCCACACATTCATGTCAGTAATTTTTCATCAGAAAGAGAAATATTCTCCTCTCCCCGTTTTTTCTGTGTTCACTAGACCTGCCAAATAAAGAGGCCTTGGTATTTGTAACATTGGCCACTGATCAAATGATGAGTTCCCATTCATTCACACAAATTTCTCATTCTTTCTCTCAACATGGCCCCCCCTCTCTCTCTCACCCACCCTTTTCTATTGTCTCTCTCTTTATCTGTGACAAGGCATGTGTGAATATTTCTGTGTGTGTGTTGGTGACTTTGGCATAAGATTCTTTGGGATGACCAGCAGAGCATAAGGGTGACTGGGCCTAGTGGTTACTGTGGTGTGTGTGTGTGTGTGTGTGTGTGTTGGTTACACGTGTTTGTGTATGTAATGTAGAGTTTGCACACCAGCCTGAATTAAAAAGTTTCTGAAAGTTTCTTAGCTTGATTTTGAATGACACATTGCATGTGATTGCTCCTCAGTTGTGAATATATTAAGGACCAAACACAGTCTACCTTTTTTTTGTTTGTTTTGTAAAATGTAGTCGCCTATGCACACTAGGCAGTAGACAGCAAGACTATTAAAGCCTATTAAAGTTTTACCTGTAGAGCAAGAAAAAGTGTTGTCTAATTAAAAATATCCACTTCAGAGTAAAAGCTGAACATTGGATTGTACGTAGTTGCAGTAATTATGCATGTAATCAAGCGTAACGCCCTCCCCTCAAGGAAACAACCTAATAACAACCTTTCATGAAAACATGCTGATATATCAACTGAACAAAGTTATTTCCTGTCAGATTTAGGTCACACCTGTCAGGTCAAAAATATGAATCGACAAACGATATCTCCACTGTCCCGTGGTCCAGAACAACCTCCAAAATGCTTTTAAATCAACATCCAGATTTATTCCAGATCAAATTCTCGGTCTCAGTCGAGTGCTGCACTCCAGGCAGGAAACGGAGACAAGGATTATTTCCTCTTTGTGAGTCGTGCGAAAGGAAAACACTTTCCGATAGACTATATTTTACTGCAGTGAGTGTCTGCTGAACCCATTTGAAGCCCCCAGGCTGTTGGATTGCTTTCTGTCAGGTACCACATCTTCTTGCTATGTCTCACTCAATTCAAATGTGTTGCATGCATTTGCCCCTTGGGACTGAAATTATGACCAAGTAAGGTTTCTTTTAAAGGCTGTACCTTGCAATTGGCCAGACTCTTCAGTGTCTGGCTTTAAAATAGAGTTAGGCCAAGTTTATTCTGTTGCAGCCTGGGCCAATAAAGCTTGAGAATGTCTCTAAGGAACACCAAGGCTTAGTTCTGCCGTCCAAGCTCACAAAAACCAGGTCAGTTAATGTGGGGTACAGAAGGCTGGACTTCCTAAAAGTCTGTATTCAGCTGCCCAGGGCCTTTGCTGTAGCTAGGGTAATCTAAGCGCTCAATACGTGAACCATGAAGAACTGTAGGACAATGGGGATAAGTGGCAGAATTTTTTTCTTTCGGTATATGGGTGCAAGTGAAGTAGACCAGGCAGGGTGCAAACTCAAGCTGTAAGAAAGAAATCAATAAAGTAGCCATAGTTCTTTCTCTGACACCTTTTGTTAAAGCCTTTTTTTGTTTCTCCATAGAAAGTAAGTCATACAGGTTTTGGAACAACACAAGGGTGAATAAATGATTTAGTGAGTAAATGACAGAATTTATTTGTGCGTGCGCTGTACCTTTAAATTTTTGTTTCGGGGAAGGAAGCAGTACTTGTCCTTGTTCAATTAAAAACTCCAATGGTGTATTTTCAGTGAATTACAGTTAATAAGAATCGATTTCTGTATTAAAGTTGCATCATTTTGTGTGTGCTTTGTTCTGTTTGTCAACTAAAAGAGGCTCTGTGTAAGAATGTTCTCTGTAAATATCAGAGATATATAGCACCCCTGAATAAACAGGACGAGAGAGATTTCCCAGCTGTTCTGTGTAAATTATGATTATAATGACAGCTTCTGTTTGCTCCTCAAGATGGCTCATGGTAGTGCAGAATGTCTCAGAGGGCAATAAGCCGGACTTGATAATTCACCAAGCATGATCTAAAAAAGCACTGGCGAGATAATGGTGCCACCTGTAAACCTGTTTTTTGCGGCAGATGGAAGAGAACATAGTGGGTGCCGAGGTGTCGAGCCCCTCTGTTGTGTATTGGCCATCTGTGAGTATGTGTACACGTGTGTTTATACAGCATATGGCTGTATGCAGTAGACATTTCTGGAAATTCATGTGTCAGAGCTCTAGGAAAAAAAAAAAAGAAATTTTGAAATTTTAGATTTCAAGATCTAAAAATTTTAGATTTTCATTTTAGATTTCTTTAGATATTAAAGGGTTAGTTCACTCAGAAATGAAAATTATGCCATAATTTAGTAATTTATGTGTTGTTTCTCACCCATATGGCTTACTTTAGTGATACATCTTTTAAATGTTGATGCTTCTCTCTTTTTGGTCTGTGCAATAAAAGTGAATGGTGACTGAGGCTGTCACTTTATACCATCCTGCTTAACATCCTTTTTTGCGTTCCACAGAGGAAAGAATTTTCATTTTCGGTGTACTTTTTAAGAGCCCATTGCAGTATAACTGTTTCAAATGTTTACTTTGAAAACTAAAAGTTCAGAGTTTGTATAACTAAGAGTCACATTTTGTAGATTGATATGATTATTTTTCTGGAGGAATTGTTAGTATTGGCTTGTCTCACAGGCATTTTGAAATTGAAAACGAAACGGCCTTCAAAAATGTTCCCATGGCCTCCCCAATTTGTTTACATTTCTGCTCAGACATAGATCAGATTTTGCAAATGAGATTACTGGGTCAAGGGTCTCCTGCTATATGTTGAGGGCTGGAATGTATTAGGAACTTTGAGTGGGATGGCAGATCTGTAAGTCTGTTTAAATGCCTGAGATCAGTTTAGACACTGAATTGTGTCTAGACACATAATAGATAAAGGTTTTCTGATCTAGACAGAATCTAATACTGTAAAACAGGTCTGTAAACAGTTTCAACTCCAGAGAAATGGATTGCCTGAGGGAAATTTATGCAGCAAAGTAAACTTGATGTCATGAAGTACATTTTTTTAACCCTTTGATGCCCCTGAAACGTGACACTGCTGTTCACACAATATGATCCACTACAGGAATGCAGAAGCTACTTGTCTTTTAAGCTAATTGAGCATTACAATTCAATTTGTTTAACGGCTATGTAAAGCAGGATTTTAGACCATCGAGATGGCACTGTGGGTGGATTTACATGAAAGACAATGTTTGGTTGGGAAATGGTGTGACATCTGGATCCAGAGTTTGGAGGCTGGGTTCAGATCTTTTGGATAGACATTATTAGATGCATTTAGACACAATTAACTGCTACTGTGGAACCCTTATATGTTCATGGGAAACACACCATAACTTAACCCCAGACATTGTGGACACACTCCAGATTACTTATTGACAAGCCCTAAAAACATTCTGTCAGACATTCCATTAGCTTACCAATAAACAAGCTTAAAAACTGCTTCCGAATGCTGGTTTATTTTAGCTAGGAGTCTTGCTAAACAGGCTTGCACTCACATTTCACACAATCACTCCCAAAAACAACCCATTTCCAGCTCATTTTGAAGCTAGATTGAAGACCTGATGATGAAACGAGCTTGTTGTGCATCATCCAAAAACTACAAATGTGAGAAGCAAGACTTGAGCATGTGTGTTGGATCTCAATCAGGATATTCAAATAATTATTTTCAAAGAAATTTAAATACAGGCACTTACAGGAATAGCTTACCCTATTCCGTTATTTACCGTTGTTGTTATTTGGTGGAAAAAGAGAATTTTTAAGGAATCTTCATGAAGCTCTTTTGTCTACAACAGTTACTACGTAATGAAGCTGTTTCAAGATCCCAGACCAGGACATATGGTTATATATACTATATAAGTGGTGCTTTCTTGTTTTTGTGTCCTTTAAAGGGCATGACAGGAATGGTAACTATGCCAGTTGTTATTGTAGAGAAAAGAGCTGCATAAAGATTCTTCAACAAATTGCTCTAGTTTTGAATCATACAGGTTTGGACTTGCGATTTAGTGTTTTTTAGGAATGTTTCATAAGAGAAATTGAATGAGAGAAAAACAGCTTTTCCTTTTTCGTTTATTAAACTTTATACAAGGTAAATACGATGCCTCGAGCTGAGATAATTCTTTTTTTTAATCCTGAGGCGAGGTGAGGACAACGTGTTTAACAGATCGTATGTGGTGTGACACTGCATGACAGCAGCACAGGGATGGTGGTTAGCATGTGCTATGAACCATGGCCGGGTGTCACCTCTTAAACAAAAGCAGACACACCTCACCCTGTCTACCCATGTGAACCGCTGTCAGCTGGCATTTTGTGAGAAATGGATAGTGAAATGGTTTTATACAGCCCTATAATTCCTTTTACAGTCAAATTCACACACGCAGACAAACGACTCCGGTTCCTTATCAACTCCTTGTTTTTTCAATTTTTTTGTGTTGCTTTCTGTCTCTCGTATGAAATGAAATTGCTTTTTCTGCTGTCAAGCATTTCAGTGGAACCATCAAGCGTTTTATTGGTCTTTCAATGCCCTCAAACAGACATTCATACACACACACACACACCTACACACACTATTTCCCATCTTGGTCTTCTCAGCTGTGATATTGAAAAGGGGAATTTACAGTTCAGGTTTAACTGAGCCAGCTCTCTGAAGCTAACTGTCTCTCCACTCTAGTCCGGGTCTCGGGCTCGTTGTCCTTTCGTGTTAAACCGTGTCGTCTCTCGCTCGGGCGCCAGGTTCTGAGTCCTTGTTGCCATGGGAGCAGGTTCCGGAGTGATGCTGCCAGTTCTTTCCTGACTTGAGCTCTACAGTGGGTGTAAGAGAAAGCGGGCGACACTGGAGTCTGTCCCAGTCCCCTCTCTCTCTCTCTCTCTCTCTCTCTCTCGCTCTCTCTCTCTTTCTCTCTCTCTCTCCTACACACACATACACTTTTTCTCTCTTACATATACACCATCACTCACTCTTATAATCTCTCTTCCTCACTCTCTTTCTCTCTCTCTGTCTGATGGCATGTCTTGATATGTTAAAGTAAACTATTGGCATATGGGAACTGGGGCATTACAGGCTGAATTTACCATGGGATCTGTGCCACTGCCTGACTCACATATCCGGATACACATGTCATACTACATGGATCAGTGCCTTGAAAAACAGTGATTATTACCAGTGTTTGTGTTCAGAAGTGGCTACAGTCTGTAGAATGTTGTTTCATAGTGTATTTGTTTCCCTGAAGAAACGTCAGACCCTTTTTCTTCCAGTTAAAGACCTTTACTGGTATGCATGGCAAAAAAATATATTTGTGTTTGTGTCTTTTGCTTTGTGTTGTTTTTCAGTACAGGAAATACATCTAAACATTCTCACAACAAAACTGTAGATAACAATAAGACAACATAAACAGAGATACACAGATACCAAGATACCATACACAAAAAATAAACTGCGGTGTGGTATGAAATAAAATGAAAGACATATTCTCTGGAAAATGTTTTAATATCTTATGTAAGGTAAATTTATCTTGTTGTGAAAAAGTTTTGGTCATTTTTAACTGGAAAAAGAAGACTTTAATATTAAATAATGAAATGTTTTTTTTGCATTGCTGTGCTAAATGACAATGCTAGCATCTGGCTCTGTTCGCTGTGTTAAGTCTTGTCCTCACAGGTCAGTTATCACACACCCACACCCACGTAAAAACAGGCAGTAGCTTCATGTAGTCTACGCCAGTTAAAATCACATTTATCACACAGGTGTGTGTGTGTGTGTGTGTGTGTGTGTGTGTGTAGTTCAGTGGTTGTGTCCTTGTGTGTGTGTGTGTGTGTGTGTGTGTTGTGTGTGTGTGTGTGTGTGGGCTTAGGGGTTCAGTGTCTGTGAGCTGTATACCAGAACTAATTGAGACGGGAAACATGGGGCTGTATGAAGTATGCGGGCCTGTTTGGTTCCGTGGACCCTTGTGTTCCCACAGAAAAGATCCCACAGTGAGCCTGTAAACCTGTTGTTCTAAACATTCTGTGTAAATCCAAGTCATTTTTGTTTTGTGGGCGGCTTAATGGTAAATATCTCATTTCAGCTGTCAAGTTAATGGCAGTGTGGGCTGGCTCTGAACCAGGAGCATTTCAGTTTGAAAATTAGAAACGGTGTTCCCTGAAAGGCCAGAGTTCATTTTGAAGAGGTCAAAGTCCCGATTAAAACAATCTCTGGAATCTCTAAAGCTCAAGTATGCTGGAGCATCAGCCGTGGCCTCTGGTGGTATTGCGGTAATTGTGCTGAGGGTGTCAGTTGTAACGGGACCCAGCCTCAACCCATTACCTCCTACTGCCCTGCCCTTGTCATAGCTCTCTCTTTCTCTCTCTCTCTCTTTCTCTCTCTCTCTCTGTCACACAAAGAATAGGGTCTGTCATCACCCTATTTATTACATATTTGTTCCTCTGCATGTTTGTGTTTGTGAAATCACAGATGGTTGTGGCTTCATTTGTACTTCCAGACCGAACCCGAATCTGTATTTTGTGTGTATGTGTGTTTATATGGAGCGTCGCGGTGGTCCACAATTGTTTCCAGCCTCAGTCTGTGTGTGTGTTCCTGATCATAAAGGCCAGCCCGTGGTTCCATGGTTGCTTCCAAACCGAGTTTGAGCATGTTTGTTGCCTGTTGTTTGTGTGTGTGTGTGTGCCTCTGAATGGATGTTTCTCATCTTTACTTCCAGCTCTAAACTTCTTAAAGGTTCTCAGTCGAGTCTGTGAGCCCATCCTGGCTGGAGATCTTTGCAAACATCACATCGTCCTTTCACTCATTCATCACAATTCCTTATTGTCATTTATCTGTTCTTGGGTTCTGGATGGGATGATGTTTGAGTGATGGTGTGCAGGCAAACCAATGTAACGGCAGCAAATAGAACCACGTTTTCCGCATCCAACTCCGACATTTCTTTCATCTGCCGATCAGAACTGTGTGGTTGTGGTTTGCATGTGTGTGTTTAATGAGTGGTAGCTGCAGTTTTGAAGTTTTCGCCAGTTTTTGGTGGGTTTTCACTGTGTTGGAACAGTGTTTTGTTGTGCGCCAAGAGCGTACCGACTGAAGCTGCGGGAAAGATTACTAAAACAGCTCTCTGCTTCCTTCTGGAAAATATTTTTAGGGACATTTGAGTTCTGGCACCTCACACCTCCCTCCAGAATTCAGAATGTTTTTTGGACAACTTGCCCCTTAAAGCTGATTACGGACTGCCTTTGTTCCTGAAGGAGGAAAATTTTCTGGCTCACTGGCTCCTAAATACCATAACATTGAGTTTATGGAAAACCCCCTTTTTGGAGCTATATAGGTTTGTTGATTAATCTTAAGTTTATTTGCGAGTTCTGTGTTTCTGTGTGCATTTATGCACCTGGTTTGCATGTTCGTCTGCATGCACAGATCGAATTGCGCTGATTAGCTGGACAGACAGAAAAGACTTTTGCCATAAACCTGTTTGTACATGTCTGTGGGTGTGATTGAGAGCGAAGGCGAGCAAGAGAGATCAGAATTCAGAAACACGACTACAAACATCTGCTTCTCATTGGTGAGTCTAAAACAGAGCCAAGTTCTGGAGACTGGCAGCATAGATCCTCCCAAAATGAGAACCAGGGAGAAGTGCATGTTGGGACGGCAGTGAAATGGAACGCGATGTTTCAAGTTCACCTCTCTGCCCACACCCAAATCCTTTTAACCTCTGACACTGACAGTATTAAATCATCTGACTCAGGGCAGTGTTTCCATATGCAAAAGATATTAGAGTGAGCACATGCCTCAAACTGTGTTCAGAATAGCATACTAACTTGCAAAATGTGTAAGTATGCATCAGAACCCATTGCACAGGATTGTGCGTCCTACAATGCACTGCGCTTGACCTTCTGTTTCCAAAATTATGATAAACAGAAAGCAATTTACTTTTTAATTTATTATATTTAACATTTTGCATGTCATGGGGCAACATCAAAGCAGCAAACATATTCCACATCAGGAAATGATGATTGTTTCACTTGCTTCTGTGTTTGAGGAATATTAGGAAATATAAAACATAACTGGACAGTATTCATAAGCTAGCATTCCATTGAGAACATGGTCACAGATGATTTAGAGGAGTTGTTGTATGTTAGTTTATGGTTTTTAAAGAGGACAGACTGAGAGAAGAGAGACAGGTGTGGGAGTCTGCAGACATGGATAAATGCCCTTCACTGATGCAAGGAGAGAGAGTGTGTGTGTCTGTGTGTGTGTCTGAGACTCCTCGGGGGCTCTTTATCTGTGACGTTTGCGCTAATGAAACGTCTGTCGTTTACCCTCATCATGTTATTCGTTATTCGTAATAGACGAATTTAAAAACAATGGTTGTAACTGTTGAACTCTTCCCTTATGGTTTAGACTAAAAATAACAGCAACTTGTATAACAGGTCATAGACTAATAAAATAATAAAAAATTGGAATCTTTCTGCTCTTCTGGAGATTAGTGTTAATTTAATAGTAGTTGATATTTTCGTAGTGGCTGCTTAACTGTTTTAATGACACTTGGGTACCAAACTGACTGTCTAGTGCTGATAATGTAGAAAGACGCTTTAATTTTATTTATTTTTGTATCAGCATGGTACCAAAGTACCATCGCTTTGGCATGCACCTAATTACTATTTTTATGGTCACTTTAAGCTTTAATAAGCTCACTAAAAACCATTGCCTTTATTCAGCCTGCATCTGAAGGCCACTGTTGTTCCTTTCTGTGTTTACACCCACAGCTGTAAAAAAAATATAGGCCATGACCAATCAAAGTTCTCTGTCCCTGTGATTCATCCCACATATACACAAATTCACACGCACACCCAGACAGTGCAGACACAGAGAGTGGCACAGCTACAGACAAACACCCATCATTCCTGAGACGTGACTGTGTATGTTTTTCTTACTCATTGGTAAATCACACATCACTTCTCTGTTTTGGTTTATTGTCAACATTCTGCAGTTTAAGACATTATGAAATCAATTCTTGAGTGCAGTTTTCTGTTCTGTGGTAACGGGTTTTGTTGGGATATATCAAAGGGCTCTTTTTTTAATAGGCTTTTGTTATATAAGAGCCATGAACCTGATTGCTAGTCTGTTGCTGGTGGTATGAGGGGCGGGGCCATTCCTATTCTGAAAAGCATTTTACTGGACAAAACTCAGTGCAGTGCAAGATGAGTCATCAGTATATCAGAAGAAAATGGTTATAAATTTGAAGCGAACATATCACCATGTTTCTTAATGTTGTCACTGGTACACTACCGTATAGATGGCCTGAAAGCTTATAGACATGGACTAAGCATTACAAAACTTCTACATTTTGATTTCATAGGGTCTTGTAAGAGCCCATGGCCCATTCAAGACCAATTGTGGATTTTCAATTCACTCAAAGGTTTCTTTGCAAATTAAGCATTTAAATAACTAAATTGGGTTGCAAAATTGGCTACGCTGAGGTATAATTGACTCTAGTCTTGTACTGAATTGGAAAGACCTCAGTCTGAGGTCAATGTATGGGCTTCTATGTCCTTTTCATTATAATAATGCCCTCTCTCTCTCTCTCTCTCTCTCTCTCTCTCTCTCTCTCTCTCTCTCTCTCTCTCTCTCTCTCTCTCTCTCTCTCTCTCTCTCTCTCTCTCGCTCATGTTCTTTCAGTGTGTCTGCAGCCCAGCTCAGAAGAAAGGATCCGAGAGAAACGAAGAGGCAGCGGAGGGCAGAGAGAGGTGGAAAGTAAAAGTAAGTGGTGAATGATCAGAAATGCTGTAGGGAGAAAGAAGAAGGGCGGGGTCAAGAGAAGATGGAGTCATTTAATTGGATAAATAGCTTCTTGGTGAGAGGGGAAAGAAAAGGAAGAGAGGGTGTCTGAGTGTGGTAATTACTCTCGGGATTGTCTTAAACAGCTCTGCGGCCGCTTCCTGATCTTCTGCTGTTGACTCACGTCTGCTATTAGCTGCCTTGGCCTCTGTTGTCCTTCAGTAAAGGATTGGCTTCATGATTTTTATACAGAGAAGGTCGCTGAAACCTGAAACCTGACCCCACCAACCAAGAGAATAAAACACAGACACTCTCAATACTCTAAACACACTCTGTCTTCCCAGCTTTAACTTATTGAGTGCATTTATATTGGAGCCTCAGGCAGTCTGATCTATTTCATGAGGCGCTGAGGAAATGCTGATTATGAGCTCGATTACGAGCAGCTCTGACTTTTCTAAGATTCCATCACCTAGTTTTTCCTTTTTGCCAGTTATTAAAGGGATAACTCAGCCAGAATTAAACTTTATTATCTCACCCTTATTTTAGTATGGCTTGCTTCGTGTAGTGGAACCCAAAAGAGAGATTAGCCAAAATGTTAGTGCCCGTCATCTTCGGTACATATTCACTTTAATTATATGGAAATAAGAGCAGTGTTAGTTTTTCTTTTCTTTTTTTTTTTTACAAATTTTGTTTTATAGAACAATCAAATGTGTTTGAGGAGGATGAGCAAACGATAAAAATTTCCCTTTAAGGGGAACCTTCCCTTTAAGCAACAATGTTGAGCACCAAGCTCAATACAGTAGCTTTACATACATAAAGACAGAGTGAGACCTCGGTAAATGTTGCTTTGCTCTCACACACTATTTTTCATAAGCCCTCAGTACGAATTTTGCCTCAGTCTGTGACAGTGATTAATAGCTTCTGTCAGTCATGTTACCGTGATAATAAGCGTGTGTGCACGCTTGTTTTTCACAAGGTGATTACACACAGGAAGTGTGCGATATCGCGTGTAAATGCTGTCTGCCTCACTATTGGATGTTAACAGCTGTGTGTGTTCATCAGCTACACTGTCACCTCTGCAGAGAGACAAACTGTAGTTCAGCCTGTTTCCTGTGGCATAAAACCTGGCACAGTTTGTTTGGAATTCTGGCGACGCACAGTTAATGGGAAGCCAGTCACACGTAGTTAAAGTTATGAGTAAATTTTTCTTCATTAATGACACTTCACGTCTTTTTTTTGTTTATTTCTGAACTCTTCTGTGCATTTTGTGGTCCTATCACATAATTTCCTAATTTATTTGAGCATGTACTCTTATTACATTTCTGTCAGTTTTAGCATCAGTTTCTGCATTCCTGTTTTCATATTGTGTATATTCTTGGCACAAGGGTTGTGGGGTAAAAAAATTGCAACACTTTGTCAATTTTCATCCACCCCTAATATTTGTGGAGTGCCTCTGAAGTCTCAAAGGTGTATGAGGTTTTTAGTGCCTGTGTGTATGTATGTGTGTGTACTCTGTGTACTCGGTGCACTCGTGCGTAAGTACAGAGAGGGTTGTGTTGGTCCCCACCTTATTGCCTTTTCTTAGCCAGCAGGCCTTGAGTTCTTTTACGGAGAGGTCAGAGTACTATAGCCTCCTGTCAGACCTTCGGATATTTGCTGTGGGTTTTGTCATTATTAGTTTTAATGGTTTATTCAAACAGCTGTGTTGAACCATGGGTCCTTAGGGGCCCCCGTTGGAGTTTAAATGCCACTGAACCATATTTGAGCATAAATGTGGTTTTTGGGTGAAATTCTGGAACCCAGAGGGCAAGTAATAATAAATGTACATGAAATTAACTTAAGTGCTTGGGTGGCTGCCTCTCTTATAGCCTAAAGTCAAACAAACACACACACACAATATGTTGTGAGAGTCAGTGTGATTGGCATATTAAGCTTCAAGCAGTATCACGCACAAACCCCTGTAGTTTGCATGTGCCAAATCGAGTTAATATTGGCTTGTAGTAAATTAAACTAGTTGGCTTGTAACTTGGTATTAGGTTCTTCAACATAACATGATTTAAGGTGAACGGTACGAAAAAGACCCTCGCTGATGTAAATGATGTGTGCAATTCAAATCTAAGACATGCAAACCATCTGCTAAAGGAAACATCGTGAGAGCAGAGTGTCTTTTTTTTAGCAATTTTTACATCTGTTCAAAATGTTACATTTAATGCAAATGTTTTTCTTCAGAACTCTGTGGTGACGTGTTAAATATTCCTCACATTAAGCTACCAAATCGATTAAAATCGTTCTCCTGCATTTTGCATGTTGTATTGCGCACTGCATAACTGTTATAGCTTTAACATGTTGTGTTATTTTACCTTTTTATTTTTAACTGCTTACTGTTAAACAAATATTTACATTTGTGTATTTGTTTCTTTGAATACTTACAGCTTAAACCTTTCTCTGGCTTACTGAACATTTTATTGCTGACAATTACTGTCGCATGCTGTATTGTTGTGCAGTCGCTAAATATACTTTGACATAGCTTGACATTTTTGTGACAGGAAACTGGCTCGTGTCTCATATGTGATGAGCTGAGCAGCACAGTGACCTGCACTGTTTGTCATGTGCAAGGAAAAAACAGCTAAATAATTCAGTTGTCATGGAGACAGTGTATTTATTTTTACAATAATGTCATACGGTTTCATGGCTAGTAAAAATATTTATGGACGGTAAATGTTCTCAGAATACATTTTTGACAGGTATGGCCAAAAATTAATTTTGGATCTTGTGAGTTCTGCCAATATTCCTCCTTTGTTTTCAGTGGCTTAGTTGTATTGTGGGAAGCCCTTGTTTGACCAAGTGACTCTGCAGTCTTATACATCAAGGGCTGGAGAATTATGGTCCTTGTGTAATAATAAGCAGTGGAGTTAGATATATAGCCCCTTCCTGAAATTATCGAACCTCTGCTCTGGAAGACTTATGGGCAGTCTCGCTTGTCCTCCCCCCAGTTCATAATCTGTGAGAGTGGGAAACCAGACGGTAGAGAACCGAAAATGCGAGCCATTTTTCAGGAAAATGGACTTGTAGTCGAGTCATAGATCCAGAGAAAGATGGTATCAGGGAAGATGCATGTCCCATGCATTTACATTTTGCTTGGGATTTTCATTTGTTTGTTTACATTTACGTTTATTTTATCCGAAGTGTCTCGCAAATGAGGAATACTACAACACAACGGTTTATCCTGAGGGAAGTGCTTTTCAAACCATCACCTCAAATCTGGGGAAAACCACAATGTCCTCAAAACAATTATCTACAGTTTTAAGTGGCAAATATATATTTGTTTAATTTAGATCTTATATCTTGATACAGCCTTATATTTGTAAAATTATAGTTTTACCACTCAGTTAAGGCAGACTGCTTTCTTGTTTATGCATTGAAATTATCTAGACTGTTACTTTTTGGCTAATGACCCAAATATAGTTTTAAGACAACAGAAACACTGTCACAAATGACTGTCTGGATTGCAAATGCCTGTTTTTTTCAGATGTGTTGTGATGTTGTAGGTCTTTGCAATGTGGCTGTCAAACGGCGCTCCCACGTTTTAGACTGACCTGGATGGTGTTAGTGAGTTAGCCATAGCTGAACAGCGATGTTGTGATTAATTGCTGGGCAAACTAAAAAGACATGAAGCTCTGTCTTCTAGGTTTTTGTCTTTTCTTTCTCTCTCAAGACTTGGTTTGATGGATATATTTGCTGTCCCAGCAGTAATAGCCGTAATCTATCCCAGAATTCCCTACTGCTGTGATCTATCCCAGAATTCCCTACTGCTTTTTCAAGATCTTTGATCTGGTGGAGGGGTCATGACATAGCATGCCAGCGAAGAAGAGGGGACGGTTTACTTCACCGCAGTTCATAGCCCACTGGATGGGTATAAGGGGATGGAAAAATTGTTTGCCCTGAGATTCTGAGAGACAGTAATATTGTTCCACTGCTGATCTGGGTTCAGCCTCAACAGACTTGTTTAGACATGTATTTGGCTCTCGAGCTGATCCTGAATCATAGTTTGATTTTTAAGATTTAGGTGAACCAAGGGGTGTGTCAAAATCTTCCCATGCCTGGCAGGTGTAAACTGACCTAGAGGAAGTGAGAGCACGAAAGAGAGAGCCACAGAGAGGGAAAGAGAACGAGCGAGCGGTGTGTAGAAGTGAAGGTGGGAGGAACAAGTAAATGAATTAGTGCGGGTATCTGTCTGAGCATTTACTCAATAAAACGTCTTCACTATGCTAGACTAACAGACAGACCATCTGCCTCAGACATCATGAATTCATCACCACAAATTTACAAGGTTTTCATCCTCTCTTTTAAATACTTTCGGTGTAAATGTAGTGGTGTTTGTTAAAGTAAGCGCCAATATTACGATAGTCCTGCTAGCGCTTAAGTATTTGTATAAGCTCTTAAATATTGAACTCGTCTCAGTGGTTGTGGTGTAGACATAATGGTGCTTCAACTGAAGCGAGAAACCCGGCTAAAAATTGCATTAGGCTTACATTAAGCCACGTCTGGGGACCTGAATATCAGAGATTGTGGGTGTGGGAGTTTGCTCTTTCGACTTGGGCCAGTAGGCAACCTCCCAGAATACCTTGGCAACTGGCTATCAGCAGATTCAGAAGACCTTACCAGCCTGCTTATTATTTGTTTAGCATTGTGATTGTGACTATTGCAAGCAACGGACAAGCACCAATAACATTGTCTTTAGAGTATAACTAATATAGGAAAATGTAATACATGACTGTAGTTTTGCAAAGCAAGACAAGGTCCTGACAGGTCAGGGGTAAACAGCTTTCGTCCGTCTACAGCTGGGGTCAAAGGTCGTGAGAGAGAGCTTCTGAAAGGAAATATGCGGGTCGTTTTCAGCACAGACTCTGGGCTCCCAATGAGACTTTAATTGACTCATAAAATTCTTTAGCACTTGTCAGATTTTTGCTTTTTCTCTGGCACGAGGTCACATCAGCTCTTAGAGTTATGACATGCTTCTCTACTTCCTTCCCCACCACCCACTGTCTGTCTGCTGCTCTTTCTGTCCAGAGAGAGGACAAACTCAGACAGGTATGACACCTAACGATTTTGTTGACCTTTCGCTGTGCCACTTGGTATTTTGATAATCATACGCTTGTGTTGCCTCACTGTGACAGTGTCTTTCGGGAATGTTTCTGAGGAACAATTAGCTGTCAGATGCTGTGGGACCTGCTGCGTCCCGAGCTGCTCGTGGTGGAGTTCGACTCTGACAAGACTATTGATTCACCTTCCTCTTTTCTCCTCTTCCTCCAGCTATCTTAGCCACACATCTTCCCTCAACCTTCCTGCCAAGTTAAAACTGAGAGTTAAAACTCTCTCTCTCTCTCTCTCTCTCTCTCTCTCTCTCTCTCTCTCTCTCTCTCTCTCTCTCTCTCTCTCTCACACACACACACTCTTTCTTTCTCACTTTTTGATTTATTGGTTTTCTTACAGATGATTTTCATAGCCTGGGAAAGAGACTGAGGTTTGAGTACTTGGTAAGAAATATTAAAAAAGAAAAGGTTATAAAAGCGGAATTGGATGGATGGAAGATGGATGCTTGAGCTTACTCGACAGAAGTATTTCACTAGTCATCATTTCCGGGCTTTGACAGATGTGTGTGTGTGTGTGTGTGTGTGTGACCACACTATAAATCCTGCATGATTTCTCGGGTCACTAATCAAATAAGGACAATTATAAGAACGACTTCACATGCGCATAAATATTGTGATTATGAGAAGAATGTGGCAGTTTATTTGGTTTTGGCTGAAAACTAACCCTCTTTTAAAGACAATGTGTGTATCAGTGAATTGAGGTTATTGTGTTTTTGAGTAGTTCAGTGGTTGTGTCCTTGTGTGTGTGTGTGTGTGTGTGTGTGTGTGTGTGTGTGTGTGTGTGTGTGTGTGTGTGTGTGTGTGTGTGTGTGTGTGTGGAATGCTCTTCTTCACTTTTCTGCCCTTATGAAACTTTCAAATCCCCATTAACAGATATCACTGTGCTGGAATAGGAAATTTAAAAACCCCAAATTGTAAAATCTCTCATAGGAATAGATAAGGGAAGAAGAAGAGAAAGGGTAAGCTAATATAACCTCTATCACTTCCACTGGCTGACTGTTTATTAAAAAATTATACTGCTCTCTGGGTGTTAAACCGCCTGCTGCCTCAGTTTTGCTTAAACCAAAGCTTCTCTCAGTGCCTGGATTTTATTCATTGATGTTCTGTGTGTGGTCTTGATCACGAATCTAGCATTCTTATTTTTCCATGCCTTTTATTAAATTGAATCCATACTCAATTCTTCCTTCCTATAATGTGCAATACATAAGGCACAGGTCAAAGGCAGATGAGACCACAATAGGTATATTCTCAATGCTGATGAGATTTGATATCACAGCCTAGCTTTCTCAGCAATTGACTGTGGAAACCATGAAGATTAGTTTGTGTGTGTGTGTGTTTGGAGGTAGGCTGATCTGTTTAGATTCTATCGTTGCCTTCTCATTTTGGAAGTCTACCACATGCCGAAGCTTCTTATGAGTTTGGAATTTGTAAATTCATTATACTTTAAATTAGGGACATTTTGGTATTTACATGGCTTGTGGAACATCAGTTGTATTTACCATTCTTTTATTTTCATAAACCCAATACTACAATGTTTATGTTTGTTTAAATAAGCACGGCAATTTAAAATGTCATCAAATGTATGCATTGTAAGCATTTAAAAATAAAGCCATTTATTGTCATTTTTTGGTGAATTGCATGAGTTTGTTACAACAGACTTTGTGTTGTCGTCTTCCTTTCAGACCATTATTCATTATTATTTACACTGCAGGTGTAATGATAATCGCAAGTACGGAAGTGAGGTTTCACCTTTCATCCATTCAGCCTGTTGTGCACACGATAGGTCAACATTATCCTACTGAAAGAATAATCAGCCAATCATAGTTAAGCCTGGCTCAGTGGAACACAATGAACTCAAAGGAACCTAAAAGACACGAGTGCTGTACACCCTAAATCTCATCTCATATTTTCATATTTTTCTCATATTTTTTGATACAGTTGATTATGCATCCAGATTACTATTATTATTAATATTATTTTAAAGGAGGCACTGCCTCACTTGCCTCCTTGGACTTAACGCCCCTGGATTATAGTAATTGTATGCTAATGGTTATCGGTGCCACCACAAGCCTGAACTCGACTGCGCTCATTACCCTTTTAATCTCTGGTGAAATGAGTCATGGGGTCTTTCTCTTTTCTTGCACTCTTTCTTTCCCCCTTTCTTTCTTTCTGTCAGGTTATTTCCGCATTATTCCCTGTAAGCTGAATTGGTTTCTCAACAGCCTATTAAGAAGTTATCAGAGCATTGCGGCCAGTACAGAATCCCAGGCAGCCGATACAGAGCTCCAGGCAGCTAAGCTTGCAAATGCCCTGCTTTCTTGTGACTGCTGTACGGATCAGCAGCAGAGTGTTAGGACTGCATGAGATCTGAAGTAAGCAGCTATAGCTCTCTCTGTCTCTCTCTCTTCTCACTTGAAACTTTTTCACACGGCTCTCATTATCTCAATGAATTATTCGCCTGGGTCAGAAAGGCCCAAAATGTGAAATTTTACTCTTTGATAGGTAACAACAAAGAATGAGAGCTTGATTATGCCAAACCAGAAATGGACAAATTTAAGAATTTGGAGAACTCTGGGTCCCTTCAAATTCACAAGTTGGAGTTTAAATTGGCATAACAAGAAGCATAATTTACTCAGTTAAGATTTTTTACAGTCACACAACAAAGGAATTTAATTAATTCAAAGCCTAAATAATTGCATAGTTACGCTAATTTAGATTAATTATGCCTATTTGTTCCCTGAAATGTTTATTTGGTACGTTTATTTCAAATGTTTGCTAGACGGTTTGATTTATGAAATGTAAGAAGTTGGATATTTGCTTTAAAGTTAATGTTTATTTCTTAACTCCATAGATTTGAATTATTGGATCACAGTAAATGTCTTCTGTTAACAATTATTCAGTCACAAAACAAATGCTAGCATTGCTGTTTCATTTATTTATGTTGTCTTTTGCACGTTGTACAATGAACTGCTATCTGTCCGGAAGCCGGAGATATTCCACATCCGACTTAACACGGAACGCTCGTATTATTCCTCCCATTGTAATAGAGATTAGCGATTTTCCCCTGCGTCATCACATGAACTAGCATTAGCGATTAGCCTACTCACATGCGCTTAAGCAACACAATGGCTCAAACTGAAATAACTTCTTCCATTTAAAGTTACAGCTAACGGCAGAAGTTATTATTACCGAGTTAATGTGAAATGTGGGTGCTGGCAAATTCTTTGTACACTGTATTTATGTGATGGATGAGAGAGGCTAAGATGGGAAATTGTACTTAGTTTTGCTTTCCAAATTGCGTTGATTCATCCACATACTCAAAGCCAAAGCTGATTTTCTCACTTTCTTTCTAGCAAAGTGTGAGTGTCGTATAAATGGTCATGTAAGGTGGTCATGTTGGTCAAACATGGTGTGTGCTGTGGCAACATTTAACCTTGTACCTTCACGTATTGACATCAAATATATTGATCACAGGGCCAAAAATGACATGCCCCCTAAAAACCTGGTCTGTTTTGATAAACATGTTAAAAAGTAGACACACAGGAATGTGTTGTCCAAGGATTAAAGTCAGATTCTTAAAGACAGAAGTTATAAAAGTCATTCACTTCATGTTGGCAAGATTTCCCCATTCTGACTGTTAAACTGATTAGAATCAGGATACTCGACCAGAATGTCACACGTCTTTATCTCATTAGTTGTTCTGAGATTTATGCAGAACTTCTTCTGAAAATAAACGTCAAATGGAATGTGCATTTAAAGTATTTTAAAAATAGCATGCTGCTGAGCTCATGAAATCGCTTCCTCAATCTGCCCTTCGGCACCAAATTGCGCTCTTTTTTTTTAGGTGTAATCTGTTCTTCTTTTGGTTTTTTATTGCAATTTTAATGTGTTTGATGGTTTAATGATATATTTTCTTATAAACTTTGGACTACTGGACAACCCCGGAATCACTCACACCTGCGACACGGATTACTAGCTAATGTAAACTGCCTTTACACACATTAAATACACACACACACACACATATACACACACATACTTGTATATGTGATTTACAAGGACTCTCCATAGACTCTCCATTTTATACTGAGCTAATCAAATTTTCTATCCACTTTCCCAACCCTAAACCTAACCCTCACAGAAAGCTCTTGCCATTTTTTAAATTTAATGTGTTTTTTAAGCAATTTGGTTTATGAATTTACATTGTTATTCACATGCCATTATACACATTTGTGTCCTTGTAAACCACATATACCAGTACACACACACGCACACACAATGCAACTCTGTATTCCTGTTACAAATAAGTCAGTTCTTCTGATTGTGTAATTCATTGTGCTACGCAACCCTTGTAAACTGGTTTCTTCACCAAAGCTCAGTTCATTCATGCTTATGGGCCATAAATTAATAAACTACATTTCATATAATTGCCTTATTATATAACTCGAGTATAAAATAAAAGTGGGTATTAATTCCCACACATAGTTATTAAAAAAACTAAGTAAAGCCACTTCGAAGCAACATTCAATCATTTTTTTTCTATCTGACAACCTAAATCTAAATTAGTCACCGTGCTATTCCGAGCGTTCACAAAAACACCCACATAACGGCCACCGTGTTCTCTGTCTCCTCTCCAGAAATAATTTTCTCTGAAATAATCAGCATAAAGCCCTCACAGACACAGGCGTCGACCCGCCAACACAGAAACAATTTCCAACTAGTGATTGTATGAGAGTTTGAACTTATGAAGTGCCCTTTGATACAGTAATTTTAAATTTAGACCTTATATTAAGGTTCTCTGTTGTTTCCCCTCCAGTTCAGAAGCACATTGGAGGGTGTTAGACTGAGACACACACACAGGCAACACAAGACACAGTCACTCAGTCTAGGAGAGTTAAGGTGAGACAGGCCAATACAAAGAGACGGAACAAGCACCCATTGGGAGATTGAAAAGAGCAGTGTGCTCTCTGGATGATGAAACGCCTGTGTCATCCTGAGTGTGTGTCTTGAATCAGTTGCATGAGTCTACAGGAGCGCTTGCATGTGTGTGTGTGTTTGAAGGTTTGGCTGTACTTGTGAGGGCCACATTTATGAAAGTGTCCTCACAAACGTAGTGGAATATGTCAAACACTCACTGGAGGACATGTTAGGTGCTCCTCACTTTGAAATGGTCATTAATCAGCCAAATCATGTTTTGCTTCAAATCTAATAATGTCAACAGGATTCTCTGTGGGCTAGGTGTAGGGTTAGAGTATGACAAATATCATCATCTTGCTATGAAAACTATGCTGTCTTTGAGACTTATGACTTTGAAAGGTAATTCTAGTGTATGTGTCGGTCTGTTCATCTTAAATTAGTGGCATGGGTCTTTAATTTCTGTAAGTGTATTTATGAAATGTGTGTTTGGAAATTGGAGAAACAGTGTTAATAGATGCATTCAGAAAGGTCAACTGTTAGCTCCAAGCCAGTAGTTTGCAGTCTCATGCAAAATGTTTTGTACACCCTTGCTACAGTGTTACCTCACTTAATTTTTAGAACACAGACTACGGAGATGAAATTCAGAATCTGTGATAGAAAGGCCATTGTTTTAGAAGTTACATCCCCCCGTCTCTTAACAGGCTTTGTAATATACCCTAATTCTATCTCATTTAACAAGACCATAAGCATCTAAATACTGTCTTTGCTGTTTGATTTATAATGTAGTACATTCACCTTCTAGCGGGCCATAAATCATCAAACATCTTATTAATATCTATCAGCATCAATCATCCTGTGTTTGTTTTATACCCGCATAAACACACGATCGGTGAATGCTCAGCTCTTGTTGATAACAGGGTTCGAGAAAGGTTCTGTAATGGCATGTGAATGTGCTTGTGGGTGGTTTTGCTCGTCTAATTATGAGCCACTTTGGAAATCAGAGCTCTGAATATGTCGAACTGACTGAGAAGGTGTGTGTGTGTTCTATTCTCCTGTGAGCACACTTTTGGTGCAAAAGCTTGGTTTTGTGTGTGTGTGGCTGTGTAGATGGTTTATGTGTTAATGTTGTGTTATTTGTGGTGGCTTCTCTATTGTAATTACAGAGCTCTGGAATACTCTATTCTGATTGGTCACTTGCGGCCTTCTGCAGTCAATTGTTTTTACGTAATGCATGCTAAACTCTTTATATTGACCACTGTCAAACCCCTGGCAACCTGTCTTTTTGTACTGTGCTAGTTTCATTTTTTCACCTAGCGCTTTGTAGTCTATTATCTTTTCACGTAATCAAAACGTTTTAACTCAGATCAATATTTTATGTCCCTTTATTTATTTATCTATCCATTAAGTAGCTGCATACTAAGCAAGATAATGTACAGTCAGCTGGTCATTATCTTATAAAATAAACCATGATAATACAATACCCAAATTCTTAGTCATATTTTGCGGGAATTACTGTCTGTGTGTACAGTACATTACTTACCATCATCATTGGGCTACAACAGTAAAACCTGACCACAGTTACAGTAATATATTGTGTCAGTCAGCGGACAGTAACCTCTAATCCTGTACTAAAAACACTAAGGGCCGGAACAAAGTTTGGTCAGGAATGGCGATGCATGCCAGAGAGCGAGAACTGACCACAGTACAGTTTATTAGCAGGATTTCCTGTGTAAAAGACCTTTTCTCATTAAGTAGGTCATTGAGTGGGTTAGCCATAGAGGATTTGTGATGTATTAATACATGCAGCTGTGGCTACTGGATTGTATTCATTATGAAAATTATTGGGGCTTTTTAAGCTCTCTGTAATGAGTGTAGGATGTCTTTGGTTGGTTGTTATACCGTCCAAATACACTATGAAAATAATGGGGGTCAGGTGGAATATTTTGCCCCCTGGCGATGTTATTTAATCCCCCATAATCCCCTGGGTCGTTCTCATCATTTGAAGGGGTGCAGTTCAGGGTGATTCAGGCCGCAGTGGCATGTACCAACACATTAATGTGTATGACTAAAGTACATGTTGACATTACAGACAAAAAGGGATGTACCAAATACTAGATTTTCAAATACATGTTATTTTTAATAACACTTAAACATTACACTTAATTTAGTTTAGTTTTATTAAGTATTGTATAGTGAAATGGAACCCGAATTAGACCATACTTCATTTAATCAATAACTGTGAAAATAGAATTTTTGACCCAATCCAATTAACCTCTGTGTGATATTTCCGAGTTTTATTTATCATTATTTTTGCATTCTTTGCTTCCAAAAACCTCTTCACCTTTTCAACAGTAATAATAACTTTCTCTGTCTTATTAAGAATTTCTCTGGACACTGTTGAATATATGTAAATCTTTGGCAAAGTTATTGACATTAACCTAAAACATTTGTGAATAGCCTCTGATAGTCATACCTAATAAGGTGTGTGTGTTGGCCTGAGGCATCGGAGTGCAGTCTAATTAAACCCCAGTGTAATTTATTAATACAATGTGTTCTGGATGGAGCTGCCAGTTGTGTGCTTAAGTGAGAGCAATTAGGAAAGCTATCATGTGGAAAAGATACGTTATCTCCGCCGTAAACTCCATAGCTCGAGGGAAAATGGAGCGAGAGAGAGAACAAGAGGGATGGATATAGAAAAAACCTGGAGAAAAGAAGGAAAAGAGGAGTAGATAACGCAGGAAGGGGGTATAAAATGACTTTTCCATGCTTTGCTGCCTCATAGGGGACTCTTTGCCCCTAAAGTAGTCAACAAACTCTTCTTCCACCCTTGTAATTTGTCAGCTACGCCATTATGTACGTGCACAGAGAATTCATTTGTTTTACGCACCCATCCATGCATTCATTAGCTTTTCTTCCCGCTCTAAATGCTTGTTTTTGCTGTTATAGCAGGCTATGTTAGCTGGCCTCTTCTAGAAGAATAGTCTTGAATGTAGATTGGATGACTGTTTTTGCTCTTCTGTCAGGGGCGCGATCCCACCAGCAGGCGCATGCACAAAGACAGCTTTGTCGTTTCTGTGTCGAGCCGTGCTTGCCTGCCTTGTTTCCAGTAGGTCTCTATGATTGTCTGCCCGTGTTTTTTCCCCAAAAGTCTCTTTCTCCCATTCTGTCTTTTTGTTAACATGCTAGCACATGCACTCAGTCGCTCACAGCTACCGTTAAGTGCTTACTGTCTACCCTAGCATTACTTGAAGGGCACTCTGCACTGAACAGCTCTTTAGCATTTAGTCATACATTATCACGAAACTGACAAGCAAAAAGACTAGTAAACACACATTCACTCCACGCACAGAAGTATGTGGACACGGCTATTTCATCTACAAATCTTACTTGCAGGTGCATAAAATAGAGTGTACACTCAGTAACCTGATATCAGTACCAGATCTCACAGCTGCTCTTGTGTATGAATGGGAGCAAATTCCCACAGGCATGTTCATCTCGTGGAAAGTCTTGTAGAAGAGTGGAAGATGTTACAGAAGCAAAGTCCTTATAAATGTCTGTGGTTTGAAATTGCGGTAAATACTGTAATATGGTTGTAATGTTTGGATGGCTACTGTAAAGTGTTTTGGCGGTGCAGTGTAAACATGCACGTTGTAAACTAAATTGTTCATATTCACACAAAGTTTGAAGTTTCAACGTGTGTGTGTGTGTGTGCATATTTGAGATAATGGCTCAGGGGAACCTCTCTGTATTCTTAGCTTGTTGAAGGCACTGAAGTGGAGAGAATTATAGATTCAGCACAATGAGCAGTCAAATTTAATCAGCACGCCTGCTGTTCTCTACAGCCCAGCGAACGAGATGACACGGCTCCACATCACTGCCCTCTGTGTGTGTGTGTGTGCATAGATCCATATGATGAGTTTGTTTTTTGAGTAGCAAAATGAGAGAGAAATTTGTAGACGTTGGCTAATGTTAAAGTTATTCACGTGTAAATGAGGTGTTGTAGAATTGCTTTGGTATTGGAATTCTGAGGAAAAGACAGATTGTCCCGGACTCCACTAAACTGTTCAGCACTGGGCAAACTAAATTGACCTCTGTGTGATTTTTCTGACAGATGATCAAGTGTATTTTTTGCTTCCAAAAACCTTTCTGCATGTTTAGGAGTAATAATCACTTGAGCTCATTCCACATCCACATCTGAAGACTGCTGAATCTGTCTGCATTGGTTAAGTTATTGACTTTTACCCACAACATCTGTGAAAAGGTCAGAACACTCCTGACCAAAGATCTATAAATATCAAAACTAATACTACCCTATTTTACGAACAAAATATAATAAATGCATAAGTAGGAATGTGTATAACTAGCCTGGTATACATAGATAAAAGGAGAAAAAAATATATAAACTTTAGGCTAAAATGAGGAAAAAAACAATCGATAAGTGGGGTGACCTTACTAATCAACTAGTCTGTACTTGGAAGACCATCCATGATCGATATTTGATGTTGAATGTTCTTACGTGGAGCAGGAGATTTCTTAAGGTGAAATATTTTTTTCTTCTGATTTGAAAAGAAATGTGAGATTAACACAATTATTTTAGACAAAATAAAAAGCAGCAGGTCGGAAAACTAATGGCTGAATTAGATTGTTTGGGCTGGACTGAGAGTTCAGAACATTAATTAACTAAGCCTGTTCTTAACGAGAGCCGTTTAGATTACATTAGCATAAAGCAGACTCTCGATCTCTCCTTATGTTTGTGTAAGTGAGCCGCTATCTCACGACATGCACGTCACGTGTGTGATGAGCACTCTTCACTTCGCTTTGATCCCTGTGCGTGTAACAGCAGATGATGCGTTGCTGACAAATTGCATCAAAATTGTTTTGGAAGAGCTTTATGAAACTAAACTGCGTTTGGGCATTCAGCACTTGAACCTGGCTTATGAAAGTCTGAGCTATGCGTTTTACCATTCTGCTGTCATCTCCACCCATTCTCTCTCTCTCTCTCTCTCTCTCTCTCTCTGTGCGGCTGACAGCTGTAGAATAGAGTGATTATCGGCAGCACTTGTGATTGAGCCCGAGAAAGCAAGAGAGCGGGGGAGCATGGTGATGGAAGGCAGAGATAGTGATGGAGATGTTTCAAGAACGTTAATGAGGGTGGTGGGTGAATTCAGCAGTTCCATAAATGTTCACTGTACACAATACACTGTTCCAAATGTTCCGTTCCAATACCTTCCTGAGCTGCACTGTAGTCACGCTCTAAAAGGCACGACTATTACTTAATGATGTTTGAATTTTGAGTGGATATTGTAAAAAAACATTTCCCCCCCATTTTGTGCGTTTCTCATTTGCTGTCATTTAATATTTGTATGTATATCTTGGCTACTGACCACCCTGCTCTTTAGGTAATGATATTGGAATCATTTAAAAGCCAAATTTTAGGGCAGTACTATGTGTATATTTTGCAAATAAGACAGTCCCATAATGCATTGTACCAGTGGTAGTAGAAGCGAGGCAAATCTAGATTATAAAATAAATGTACGCATATATTATTCAACACTGCTATGTATCTTTGAGCTTAGTGTAGTATTGTGGTGTTAGCTTAGGAACATGCTAACTTTAAACTTCATTGAAATCATTTTCTTGTCTCAAATACAGAAGGACATTTGTATGTCACTGCCTGTGTAGAGCATTTCGAATCGGTCATTTATAAGGTTTCACGAGGAACCATTTTGAAACAGAGCCACAGTGTGTACGTGCTATTAGCAGAGAGGGTGAAATGGTCTTTATCTGTTTGTTTGTCCCCATCGTCTTCCTGGCGGCCATCAGGCCATGTGAGAGTGCCCTGAACTAGTTCACTTCCAGCTAGAGTAATTACCCTAACCCTTGCACTCATCTCTCACTTGATTAGGAACAGCTGGTTAGTGTACACACTCTTTCCTCTTACACACATTAGACAAGGGCATTTTTGCCATTACCCTCAATCTGTAAGTGCCTGGGTGTGGCTTTTCTCTGTCATAAACTCTTTAATTATTTGCCCTGCATCTATGTCCTGCTTCTCTTGCCTTTTCCATTCATACAGCAGAATGAGCTTTTGTCTGCTCCACCATATGTATATGTATAAATACTGAAGATTCCAGAGGGATGGAAAAGGGAAGCACTTCCTGATTCCTTATTCCGAATGGTGTCCATGGTTTGGTGATGTAAGACAGTGTAAAACTATGAGACTCTGCATTACGAATGTACAAGGGTGAAAGAGTTATGAGACTTGAAGAGACTTTTATTTACGTTTTATTAATATTTTTTACATAAATTCACATTGATTATTGTTTTTACCTTACAAGACAAGAAAATCTTTTTATTTTTCATGAAACTTTTATTTCTAAACTGTGATTGGTTAAAATTGTCACATGGACCGTTGAGTTGCAGACGGTTCTGAACCCTGCTACACTACAGGAGTTGGTAAACAAGCACAACAAACGCACAAAGGGGGGAACCTGCTAGCCACTTTCAAACCATGTAATGGCAAATTGGATACCCTAATGGAAAGTATACTCAAAGTCTAGCCTGCGGGTCAAATCTGGCCTCTCGCAAGGTTATTAATGTCCCACCCACCATAATCCAGATTTTCTCACATTCGTGTCTGGACTCCAAATGACTGTTGAGAATATTAAGTACACATACCACAGAACACCTTGTAAATTTTTAAATGCATTTGTCTGTAAATAAGATTTGCATTTAAATAAAATATTTAATTATGGAAATTATATAAACAGTCTTATATAAACCACAACTTTTCAATGTTTTGATGAATGAGGTGCCAAAAATATGAGGCTAGTTTATAGCTAAGCTGTGGTTGTAGGTTACTTTACATTTCTAAAACCAAATGAAGAATCTTTTCTCCTACCACATTTATTTGTCATTGGCCCATGGTCAGCCGACATTTTCAAAGTGACCCCTCATTTAAGTAACCAGCTCTATAGTCCTGTGGATTTCACAAATGCATGCAATAAAGGCTGCAGGACTGCGTGCTCACTTGAAGTGCATCGTTTAGAACAGAGCCCAAATTAGTGTCTTCCAGTAGTCTGGGATAGTTTAAACCTCTCTTTTAAACATTCAGAGAGCTCTTTCAATATTGGACCGCTCTCACCTGTGCGTGTCCAAACCGTTGCCGGTCCCTCTGATCCCAGCTTTAATTAGTCTGGCAGTCTCACCTGTCAGTCATCCTGAGGCCTCCGTGGAGACAGTCATTGAAAAGCAAAAGCGGAGACAGCCGTGACACGAGGGCAGAACTTGACGTCCCATTCTGCATAACCAAGCAGCAAGTTTTAAAGCTGAAGTCAGTCATTTATGTGCCACCAGCATCACCAAATGGAATTGCAAAAATAATGATTGTTTTCAAGTCAAGGAGGTCTCTGATACCTTGAGAGAGCCTTATGAGTGTCTCTGCCTATTACTCTGAGATGAGTGTTTTTAAAAGCTGTAATCCATAACATTTTGGTTAAAAATAACAAAAATCAGTTATTGAGCAAGTGCATAAATGATCAGCGTTCAACACAACCTCCTCACCTTACCCTGATTCGCAACATAAACTTGTTGGGTCTGATTTCCCAGGAAATGTCAGTTTGCCTTAATTTGACTTCAACATACATAAAGAGAAGTTTGAATAGTAACCTGCAGTTTTATTTGAAAAACTGGGCTAGAGAGACAAAAGTTACGGATTTCAGCATTAACATTGGAGACAGACAGAGTGCAAATAGTAAATAATGCACAACTGAATTTTTATTGTGTGGAAAAAAGTGAAACAAAAGTTGCTGTAAGTGGTCAAACAAACTTTATATCGGAGAGAGAGTTTGAGAGGTGTGTTGCTTTCTCTGTTATTTTTGCAGTCTTCAGTGTAATAGCCTGAGGTACTTGTGTACTGCTTGTGTACTGAGCTACTGGTCATGTTGTTTCTTTACGCAGACAGACAGAACAACACCTGAAAGCAGAATAAAACAAACCTTCCTTCCCCCTGCTGTTCGGAGTCATGCCGCATTGTAAGTTCATTTACGGGCAGCTAGAGTTGAGATAGCCCCTAAGTAATTTAGAGGAAATGTGCTTGGTTTGGCTCTGGATCAGAAAAGAACTGAGAAATCAAGGAAATACTGTCTGAGTCTTGCCCTTTGTTGGAACACAGTGATACAGACACACACACAAACAAACACTTCCTGTAGCGTTCTTGTCCATGCGTGTTGAGACTGTTTTGAAGGATATGTGATGGTCACATGACCAGACCCCAGTGGGGCCGCGTGTGGGTCTAGCTGCTGTGTGTGTGTATAAATGTTTGTGTATGAGGATATATTAAATTATATTTTTACCAATTCCGAAGGAAGTGTGAGTGCTTGTTTGTGCAAAACTCCCCGTAATGAGGTGTTTTGCCAAAGGTTGCTATGTGGTTGCTAAGGTGTTCTGAGTGGTTGTTAATTTGTTTATGTGGTTGCTAGGGATGTCATTGTGGCTGCTTACTGGCCCAAGTAAAAATGAACATGCGTGTTATGAATATCTAGAACAGAATATCTAGAACACCCAGAATATCTAGAACAAACCCAGAATATCACAGAGACTTGTATATATATAAAGTCTCTGTGATATTCTGGGTTTGTTCTGGGTTTGTTGTATATATATAAAGTCTCTGTGATATTCTGGGTTTGTTCTAGATATTCTGGGTTTCTTTCTATAAGTTTAGTGTTTTTTGCCTTATTGTCCATCATGCAGCAAAGTGGAATAAGTTTAATACAAGGGGATTGTTAGAAACCCAGGTATATGAACCCTTGTGAGCACCACAAATGAAAAAAAAAACACATGATGTCCATTTAAAAGCTGGAAAACTGCTTCAGCATGCCTCATTATTATCGATGTAAAACCAGTGAGAAGCCCTACCAAACAAATTTAAGAGAAAGTTGGAAGAAAGTGTGATTTGACCCCTCAGCTTTTCCCTCAAAAAGCTCTGCAGATAGCTGCACAATTTGACAAGAGCGATAAAAGCAAAGCATTTCACTTTACAGTAGCCATCCAAACATTACATCCATATTACAGTATTTACAGCAATTTCAAGGGACAATCTCCACCTCTGTTCTTCACTCATTCGTCTTCCTTTTATCTGCACCATCACCACTTCAACAGTTCCTAAACACTGGGGTGGAAGTCAAGGACTCATCAAAAGAATCAGAGGGCTGTCTGATGCCAGCATAACAAAAGGTGCATCAGTGAATTTTAGGTACGACTTCAGCAGGTGGGCCAAACAAAAAAAAGGATCTTCCTGTAAACAGCCCCTATGATCACTGGTATGATATGCAAAGTGTGCTGGACATGAAGATTTTATCACAGCCAGTTGTTGTGTCATTGAAGTTCAGTTTAAAAGTAGTCGGGAATATCAAATATTCCATATTCCATGAATGTTCATTTTTTTATACAGGAATATTAAAGGAATATAAAGGAATATTTGACCGTATTTTGAATATTTGATATATTTCCCGACTACTTTTCAACCTGAATTTTATGCATTCCCATCCCTAGTAGCTCCCACGACTTCACAGGAACTCAATCCTATTTGCCTAAACGTGGTAAAAAACCTCTGGAGTGAAGTTCCACGCAACTGAGATTTTTAGATTACCGAAGTGCACACGTTTTCTCTGTAGATTAAACAATTGTGAGTCTATCAGACACCCTGTCCCACACCCAGAGCTCATAAAGAATTCATGGTAAGAGTTTAGTGGATATTACCTCTCTCATTGGCTTTAATGACAGGACTCTTGAGACATGATATGAGGCTGGGCAGCAGCGAGTGGCTTTTTCTCTTTACTTAGTGTCTGTCGGTTTTTCAGGGTTTTCAATGAGATTAGAGGTTACTGCAGCGGGTGTGTGTTAACTGTGGCTTTGTGTGTATGGCTGGTGTTAACTGTTGACAGGAGGTAGTCAGTACTGCTAATTCGAAAAGCACAGACAAACGTCTGGAACATTCTTGTTATGAAACTTGTGACAGGAATGAGATGTCTTGGCACATTGTAAAGTTCCCCTAACCCACCACACACAGATGATTAACATGAGCAATATAATGGCAGACTCTCATATTTGTGCTGACTGTGTCACACAGCCCTGACTAAGCAAGTCATGGGTTCACAAAGGAATGCAGTGTGACATGTCTCCATATTAGACTCATGACATCTTCCTTGATTTGCATTTTAACACGCACACTTCAAGGCAGTAATTTGCATTTTAACGTACTACATTCACTGTTGCTTTGATATACGGTTAGGCGTTTTGAAAGGTGTGCTGTAGGGCAGCACACTATATCTAAATTATCAAAATATTGCAGATGTGCATATTGCGATGGTTTGCAATAAAAAGTTACTTATAGACAGTTTAAGTTTGATACAGATGGCAGATTGTTTTCAAAAGTTCAGTAGTGATGCTTTCTTTTCTCAAAGAAAGAATGCAAAACATACGTTGGCTATAAAATTTTCAGTTTTAAATATATATTCATGTAATTTACAGCTGCAATTCTTAACTTTTGCCTCTCTGCTGCCACCTCTTCACATACTTTTCCTTACTTATGTTGAAGTCAAATAAAGCTAAACTGACATTTCCCTGGAAATCGAACCCGACAGCTTAAATTGTAAATCATTATTATAAACTTACAATTGGGAATTAGGATAAGGTAAGGAGATCATTGTAAACACGGATTTGCCATGTACTTGCTCAATAACTGATTTTTGTTCATTTTTAACCCAAAAGTTATGGATTTCAGCTTTAAATTGATAATGCAAATTTAATTTGTTGTCATATCTCCTAACATATTGCATTGTTTATCACATATTGCATTGTTCTTTAATATCATGCAGAGTGGTGTTACTTTATATTTTACTATCTCTTTCTGTCTCTTCAAGAGATGGCGTGGAGGGCCTTGGCAGTGCTGTCCATGCTGCTGTGTATTGGCTCATCTTGTTGTGATGATACTCCAGCCCAGTTCTCGTCCACTACCACCATCAACAATGTAGTTCAGGACGTTCACACAGGCCGAATCTACCTGGGTGCCATAAACACCATTTATCAGCTGAACTCTGACCTTCAGCTCGAGAGCAGTGCTGTGACAGGCCCCAAGAACGACCACCCATATTGCACTCCACCAATCACTGCGCAGTGCACCAATGCTAAAGAAACAAACAATGTCAACAAGCTCCTACTGGTCAACTCTGCCAATGGCACCTTGGTTGTGTGTGGTAGCGTGTTTAGGGGCATCTGCTCCTTGGTGAACCTCAACAGCGTGGACAAACCGGTGTACTACAGCGACACTAAAGGAGAGAAGACTTATGTGGCTAGCACCGAAGAAGCTGTCGCCGTGGTTGGTGTAATTTCTTATTATGTAGAGGTTAACACTAAGGCTAACCTCAGTGTCTTTCTGGTGGGGAAGGGCTATGGTAGCTCAGACAGTTCGAAACTAGTCAGCACTCGGCTCCTGCAGGAGCATGGCGAAATGGACGTCTTCGAAAACATGGTTGAAGCGTCCACCGTACAGGCCAGCCCCTTTTGCTCAGCGCTACCTCCACGATTTCCGCTATGCATTCAAAGATAACGGCTACATCTACTTCCTGTTCTCCAGAACTCCAGGCACCAGCGACAGCAGGAAGATCACCTTTGTAGCACGCCTGTGCGAGAATGACCATCATTATTATTCCTACACAGAGCTTCAGCTGAACTGCTCCAGCAACATCGAGCGACAAGAGAACATGTACAACAAGGTCCAGGCTGCGTACCTGTCCACCCCCGGAGAGGATCTGGCTCGGGATATCAAACTTTCAAATCCAAATGATAAAGTTCTGTTCGCTGTGTTCAGCTCGGATGAAGACAGCAGCCGGTCGGCTCTGTGCGCTTACCCGCTCAGCAGCATCAACGGAAGGCTTGAGGAAGTGATCGAATCCTGCTACATGGGAGAACTTCTAGAAGACAAGAAACCAAAGACTGTTTATTCACCCTACGTCTCTAAAACAGAGGACATCTGTCAAACCTCAAGATCTGTGAGCTGGATTTTTTCATTGCTAATTCCTTGTTGTGGAGTAGATATATAGGCTTCTTCTCTTCATTATTCAGTCCAAGTCATCCATTTAATAAAACGTTTATTTTTTAAATGAAGTTAAAATGCCAGTGGAATTTTATTTCTGTTTATAAAGCTCATTTCCAGTATTTAAGCATACGCCTTCAGATCAGATTTTTAACATCAGTACAAACATTGCAGTCAAATGTTCCTGAAACATTTGTTTTTAGACAGAGAAAATACCACTAACTTGACCACTAGTACATTTAAAGTATTACATAGGATCAGCAACTTAGTGGTTATGACCATTACATTACATTACATTACATTACATATTAGATACGACTTGCTGGGTTTTTTTGCTGGCTAACAATGCCAAAATGGGATTTCTCTTTTCCCATTATGTCTAACAACAATGCACTAAAACATGACAAAATGGCGACTTCAGAAATCAGTAATATGACATTTCTGATACCATGTGTAATCATTGTCTTTTGGCCCAGCAGAAGGACATGGTAAAGGCTTATAAATGTGGAGAAGAGTTCCTGCCCTCACCGCTGGCCAGTAAACCTGAGTACGCTCTGGCTTTCAAACCCATCTACACCCGGACAGACATGCTGACAGCTGTAGCTGTGGCAGTGGAAAACAAGCACACCGTGGCTTTTCTGGGGACCAGTGGAGGAGATGTGTTACAGGTGAGGAACTGTCCTGTTTCAGCACTCTGAAAGGTTCATTTGTACCTACATGCCAAATAGAGCTGCATCATATTGAAGAAATACGCAGCATTCAATAACATTAAATAATGTAATATGCGATGCAATCATTTATTGCGTTTGTAAAATCAACTTAAATGATATTTTAAAAAATTAAAAACTGAAAATTATATAACCAACATAAATTCTTTTTGGGAATCGAAAGCATCACTGCAACATTTAAAAAAAATTGGACAAACCAATGCAATATACATATTGCAATATGCACATTTGCTGTATTTTGATCATTTCTATATATCTTGCAGCGCTAGTGCACAAACAGTGTTTCTTGTTTATTATCTACTTAGTAGTATATAATTTAACATTTTTTTTAATATGTTATACCTAATATAAGTAAGTATAACAATATAATTAAGTATAATTAATAATATTAATTAATAATAATTAATATTCATGTTTTTAGTTTTCGTGAAGAAATGTTGTCCAAAAAACTTGTACTAAATTTATGAAAAATAAACTTTCCTTAGTTTTACATAGATTTGTGTAGTTGTAAG
This sequence comes from Chromobotia macracanthus, assembly GCA_036877525.1. Classification (NCBI taxonomy): domain Eukaryota; kingdom Metazoa; phylum Chordata; class Actinopteri; order Cypriniformes; family Botiidae; genus Chromobotia; species Chromobotia macracanthus. The sequence goes on along the minus strand of JAZGTH010000012.1, from coordinate 5,635,018 downwards.
TTCAACAAGTATCATCCACAAGCAAATATGCCATAATTTGTTACAAGGTCCCTCAAACCTGTCAAAATACCTCTGGTTGGGAATTACTGTGTAGACACTGTAGCCCTTGAGGTTTGACTCTTGCTGTGATGTGGCTTAGTGGTTACAAATCAGGTCTAGTAACTGAAAGGTGGCTGGTTGAAACTCCAGGCCTGTTTTTGAGCTACCACAATTGTGGTTTTAAGCACAACACTTAACCCCAGAACTTTCTCCCATTGTATTGTACCTGTAGTGTAATGTTCACCTGTTAGTCTCTTTGAATGAATGTAAATGACTGCTGAATGCTCCAGTACTCCTAACCAAATTCTGGCACTTTGCAGGTACATCTTGACCCCAATTACACTGGCTTTTATCACAGGATTTCCGGGGAGCGCACAGACAGCGGGGTGAACAAAAACCTCTTTTTTGATTCAAGTTTTGACCACCTGTACATGACCACTGGCAAAAAGGTATGCAACACATATTACTTGTACACGTGTCAATAAAGAACATTAATAAAGATTAACCAACTTTAAGCTCACTGTTGATAAACTCTGTGTTGTTTTATTGTTACACTTTTCTGGTAGATCACAAAAGTGCCAGTGCAGGCTTGTGAGCAGAAGAAAGACTGTCAATCATGCGTGTCCCAACGTGACCCGTACTGTGGCTGGTGCGTGCTGGAGGGCCGGTGAGTCTGTCAAACTCATTTGTGGCCACCATTTGGCCAGTTAGACCAAACTATCAGAAAAGACTTATGGGTTTCTGATAGCTTATGCCCTGTGTGTGATTATGTGACTTTCATACCTGGAACAGGAAATTGTGGAACAAAAACTGACCATAAATTTCTGTTTAAAAGTGTTATATTCTATAATATAGCATAATTGAGGCCGTGCCACCGTGGGCCAATATATGTAAAGAAATTACAAGAGTATGTCTATTATATCACTAAAGCCCAAAGTTACATAGTTTTTCCTGCATGCTGTTGCAATGAAAGTACAGTTCAGTGTTCAAGCCGAGTATATTTCATTAACCGTGGGTCCAGATCACAGCTTGACATGTTCACACTACAATGCAGTGAAACCTTTCATAGCGACTTTGTGCTTTAGCTATATAGTACAGTAGATATCGGGCTTAAGAGAATACAGTGTGGCTTATTACCGATGATCCTTTGCTCTTTCTCTTGCAGTTGTACCAGGAGGAAGGACTGTAGCAGAGGAGAAGAACAGAATGCATGGCTGTGGAGTCCAAAGCAAACGTGTGTGACCATTCAGTCCTATGAGCCCCCCAACATCAGCTGCAGGAAAACAGATAGCACACAGGTACCAGAGCACACACTATGATGCAGTTATTTCAAATCCTGACCTCTTGATATTTAATATTTGGCAGTCCCTATTTGTATTTCCAATCCCTTTTTCATAAATTCACATGATAAAGTTTTTAAACAAGGCTTCTAAAACGATAATATCAGACCACATTAAGGGATTAAACACTCCTCTGCATTGCTAATACGTCACAGAAAAAAAAACTTAAGTGGTTTATTGAAGAGACTTCCTGTCTACTGTAATTAACTTCCTGAATCAGCCATAATGAATACTGGCAGCATTACTCTGAAGGAATGTTGATTTGACAGCTGCATATTTAAAGGTTCCCATGGTCATGGAAATACCAAAAATGGGAATTCTAGTTTTAGGAAATAGAAGTCATGAAAAATCTGAAAATCTTTGTAAAAATACTATTGTTTTAGCTTTAAATATTCTAACTTTAAATATTAAATCAGCTAGAAATTGCTCTTTTGGTAGTAAAATTTATGGAATATCAAATATGACTCTGGAAATCATGGAAACTGATTGGTCAGTTGGTCAGTTGTCTCTTAAATCTTTTATGGTCTGGTTTAAACAGGTGAAGATTGAAGTCCCTTCCCTCCCCAGCATCGTCAGTCCTGATAGGCTGAAGTGTGTGTTTGGTGATTATCAAAGCCGAGCTACTATGGAACAAACTGAGATCATCTGTGCTCTCCCCACTTCATACGACATACCACCTACACCTGAGTCACAAGGTGAGAGCAGATCTCTCCATCTGTTTATCCCTTAGCTTCTATAATCACTTACTTCCTCTGCGGTCCCAGAACAAACAGATGGTGTTGTCTCGCAGATCACCTAAAATGATGTCAGGCATGAATAATTTATTTCTTTCCTTCATGTTTGCAATTTGCTAAATTTGTGATTTTTAATTTGTAGCCTGACCAGCTAAAACAATTACACGTTTAAAGGTTTTATTTTTTATTGATTTAGGAGTTACGTTTACTTTTGATAGATTACAGTTACATTAATGTACATTTAGCTGATGCTTTTATCTAAAGCGGCTTACAGTACATTCAAGCTACAAATTTTTTCAGGGGCATTACCTGGGATTTGAACCCATGACCGCAGTGTTGCTAGCACAATGCTCTACCATATGAGCACCAGGAGTTCAGAATTGGCGGTGTGAATAAAGTTAATTTAAAACTGGTCTGATTCCCTTTTCTGTGTGTAGATTTTGTGGCAGTGCCAGTGATAATTAAGGTAAATGACCATATCGAAGTGGCATCCAGTACATATGAGTTCTACGACTGCGCTGCGGTGGTTAAAAGAGCACAGAATACACCGTGAGTATCAGGCACCCTGCTCCTAACCAACAGGTGGTGCCATTTAAAAACCCACCAAATGCATTTTGATATACACTGCGTATAGGAAGTGTAATGTAACATGATGTTCCTATTGAATATTTATTAGTTAGGTTGCAAAATTGTGTGAGTTAAATGTTTTGAATATGAATATATAATGAATATTTGTTTGAACTTCCCCAGCTTTGCAACCCTAATCATAATTAATTTATCCTTTCTTTTGATTGGTTGGCCGTGTCTTCTGCAGATGCATAGCTTGTGTAACCAGTAAGTGGGGCTGCCAGTGGAACATTCAGGAACATACGTGCAGTGATAGAGATGACACTGTTGAGGGTTCACATATTATCAAACATCAGGAGGTGAGACTAATCTTGACAAACAACTCCCCTTGTTTGTGAATGTTTGTGAGTTTTTGGAGCAGTGATATTTTTGCACAGGAATAATTCTAATAGCTAAGGTTTTATTAGATGGTCTCTGGTTCTTGCAGGAGGGCAAGTGTCCTCAGTTTGAGATCCCAGAACCTCTACTCATTCCTGTTGGCATCAAAACCCTCATCAGATTTCAGGGCAAAAACCTGGAAAAATATTCGGTAAAGTATTCTTTTAATTCGCACACCTTGTGTGTTGATGTTGCATTCTGTGAGGTTTGTTAAATATTTCAAGTTTTGCCAAGAATATACTAGACTGACATTTTACAGCATATCTTTAACTTTTCTGAAAATATAGAAATTAAAATGGTTTTAATATGTGAGAAGTTTGTCTCTCGTCACTCCACCACTGGCCATGTACGAAATTGGTTAAACATATATATATATAGTTTTGTGATCATTATACAAATTTTTTTCAACCAATCTGAATCAAGTTTTCCTGAAACTTGTCTAATACATATATTTATCAGCATTGATTCTAGAGTACATTCTTGTTTTCAGAGAATCCACTTTAACAGGTAATTCTCTCCATCTCTCTCAGGGCAAAACCTTTCAGATCGGCACTGAGCTCATGAAGCAGGTGGGCGAGGTGACCGTGGCGGCTGATGGGTCAAGGTACAGTTTCGAAGGGTACGAGGTGAGTATACTTCTCTCATTTACTCTTTGTTTAATGCCTCCCTCTCCTCCTCTGCTCATGCATTGATTTGTTTTTTGAGCTCCAGCCAACATGACACAGCTATTGAAGTGCACGTGTGTAGGGTGTAGTGATGAGGCCCTGTGTGGGTGTAGTAAACACACAGTGATCAGATTCCTGAAAAGACATCACGTTGGCAGGGGAGAATTATAGGCGGCTGCGAACTGCTGTTGTAGATGCTCTGATGTGCCTGTCTGAATCTGCATGCCTGTTTAATGACACATTCTACTGTTTTCGTGCCAGTTTGCTTATGACAGAGAGCCAGAGGTGAACGTGACGTTCTACATAAAGGATAAAGACACAGAGAGAAAGATTGACAGCACTCTTAGAGGTATGTTTAAACGACTGTGGATCACGCTGCATTAGAGGTGCGTGGAAAACCAAAGCTGGGGGAAGCTGCTATGAAGCTGTAGCTTGCCAAGCATCTTTTTATAAAATCAGAACAGCGTGGAACAGAAACAGTAAACGCATTTAAAGACCCCGTGACATCAACATGTAGAATTTTAAGGCTTTTACTCCATGTGTACAGTATATTAGGTTGTTATATTAGAAAGTGACTGTCTTTCGCTTCAGTGTCTAATCCACAACCATAAACAAAAGCACTAATAATATATCTTGTAATATTTTTCCTGTATCTGCATGCTTCTGCATACTGCTGCAGCTTGTGTACTATCCTTGCTTGTACTCTAAATTTGCCATTGTGTACGGCAGATTGTTTTTCGTTTGTTCCTCATTTGTAAGTCACTTTGGTTAAAAGCGTCTGATAAATGAGTGAATGTAAATGTAATGTAAATATTGCACTCAGGGACATATCCAAACATTTGTCCAATCAAATGCTTTCTAGAATAAGACCCATCCCATAATACCACCTGCCAACGACAAGCACCTGCCAACAACTAGCAACAGCAGCTAATAAATTAACAATGAAAGCCCCACATGAACTGACAACCAAGTTTTGAGCTATAGAAAGTAAAGGTTTTCTATGTATGTATGAAAAGTATATAGATAGATACATACAAACATACATACATATTATATATTACAATGTATTACAATGATTAATCCATTTCAGTACCGTAATCGCTTTTTATTTTTGTCTACCCAGTGGTTCTGTACAACTGTTCAGTACGACGTGAGGACTGCAGTCTGTGTAAGAACGCAGATCAAAAGTACGACTGTGTGTGGTGTGATACCACAAAATCCTGCATCTATAAAGACCTGTGCAGCCAGGAGCTTGAGCAATGTCCTGCCCCGAGAATCACTGATGTGAGGACCATCACAAACACTATTATATCACTATTAGTCCTTCTCTTTCTCACTCACTTATGTATACATATACACTTAAAATATATACACTTGTACATATACAATATGTACAAATCATAAAATTGCATCATTATGGAGCTAAAGATTAAATGCATTTAAAAACATCTCATCTGTACGACGTCTCCAATGACAAATCTTGGATTTATGTGCATAATTCTCCACTCTCGGTTCAAATGTAGTTCATATTCTCTCCCTTCATCCAAAAGCAGAATTTCTTATCCTCGTCCCAATTTTTTTATGGTTAAATGATGTATAGATGCATGCATTTAGCAGTGATAGTCACAAATGGGAAATTTGAAAGTCTTTCTCTCATGTTAGTATTTTGTTGAATCCATCTGAGACTGTAATGATCATGCTGCCTGGGCCTGATAGTGTTTCATTATTTGTCATCTGGCAAATGATTTCGTTCCAAAGCAATCATTAACTCAAAAGAGCAGTGATCATGAGTGATCTCAGTTAACTGCCTTGTTCATGGACTAGTTAAGTGATTCCATGGGTAAGTTTACCCCAGGAGATTCTTAAACAGGTTCCAGTTTCAATGTCGTTAAAACTAAAAATTTGATTTAATAATGTTAACCTTTAACCATTAATAATATTATTGGCAATGAATAATGTTTTTAAAGGTAATGCGTAAAGTGTCTGACTGAGGAAAGAAAACAAAACGTGTTTGGTAATTTGTATGGATGACATGCGTAGCTTAGATTTTCGCAACAGCTCTCTGTGCTCATCTTGAAAGTTTCTCCATGATTAAATTTTCGCAACTTGTCAAAGACAAACAAGCTCAAGTGTCTCATTAGAGGGAGAGATTAGAGGAAACTTGATGAGTCTGTTTTTCACCCACAGAATCGATTTGTTTCTAGTTTAAAAGTGAATCATTGTAATAATGGCCATTTTAGTAATAAGATCAAAAAGTTTGCAAACACTTCACTAATTCATTCTCAACAGCCTCGCTTCTTAAATCCTAATAGTACCAAAGCTGCAGAATCCATATACCCAGCTGCAATTGTTGTGAAATTACGGTTCTGAACTTAATTCCAAGCTTAATTCAATAAATTAAGTAAATAGTAACATTTTGCTATTGGTAAGTGGTGTTAACTATCGTCGTTAAATGTGCTGCTGTAATTTCGATCTAGATTGTTCCGCGGTACGGACCAATGAACGGGCAGATCTCGGTCACCATAAAGGGCTCCAACTTGGGCATCAAGCAGGAGGATATTAAAAGAATCAAAGTGGCAGGCGTGCAATGTATACACCAACCTGAAAGATACTCAGTGTCTACCAGGTAATAATACATTGATACGATGCTACGTATGCAGTATATTGATCTGTAGAGTGTATAACCTATTTTTTGTAGATAGAACCACTTAGCCTTTTTATTCTATTTTTTAATGTGCTCTTCCTTACTTGGTTCAGTGTTGTGTGTGAGATCGGGTCTTTCCACTCACCTCCTGTGGACCTGCCGAATGAGCCCAGCAGGGTTGGGCCTGTGGAAGTGGAGGTTGAAGGTGGAAGAACAGGGTTGTCGAGCGTGATGTTCACATACAGGGTAACTACTTTCCTTTTGAGCGTCTGTTAAGTTTTCTTAATCTCACAAAAGGACAGAATACTTCCCTTTTCTCTCACTTAGTGTTTGGTTTAATGGACTTTTAATGAAATTCCATTTAGCAAATGTAAAGCGAAAGCATGAAAAAAATCATTGCTGTTCCTGTCAATTTATGCTACTAGTTAGTGGACTAGTTAGTGTTAGCAGCAAAATGTAGCCAGTGAAGCTAGCCCAGCGTGATTTTTGCAGTATAGATTATTTGACTGAGGAAATCCTGCTGTGTGAGGTCAACATAAAAATCAAAATGGGTCCCATTTACTTCAATAATAATTGAATCATTGTTCCTAGTTCTTAGAAAAACGATGCTGATGTTTGTAATTTTTCATCATGTCTCTGAAATGACTTTTCTTTCTGACTGACGGAATTGGCATTGTTTCAGACTGCTCTTTAATTTCCAGAGAGCTTTTAACATTGTGCATTAAAGCAGCTCCACAGAAAACATTTTGATACTTTAATATACGAAACTTATGCAGTATTTTATATCTGTAAGCGCCGGTGAGCAAGCTAAAGGTGACTGTGGCAAGGAATGAAAAATGTTAGGACCAAATGAGGCTTGGTTAGGCAGATTAGGTCTCTTTCGTCTACTCAGCTAAACATGTTGTCAATGCTAGTTGTATAGGTCACACTAAATGAAGCTGAATGTAAACCAGATTTAGAAGCTGAGGTAGAAAGTAAATGTTGACAGAGGTTTGTTTGTTCTGTCCTCAGGACCCTGTTCCTGTGGCTGTATTCCCCTCTAAAGGGCCTGCAGCTGGAGGAACCCTCATCACCATCACTGGAGAACACCTTGACACGGCTAGTAAAGATGACATCAACGTCTCTGTCGGAGGAGAACCCTGTGAAGTGTGAGGAACAAGCATGAGCTAGATTGCTGAAAGCAGTAAAGCACATTTGATGGGTGTCTGAATATTCCTAATTTTGTTCTTTTGTGTTTTTTTTTGTTCTGAAACATGCAGGGTGACGTTCGGCCAGCAGATCACTTGTATGACAGGTTCATATAAAGGACAAAAGATTCCGTCTGATAAGTTGTCCGTTCTTGTGAAATACGGCAAAAATACCAACAAAGAAGTCACAAGTGGATTTGAATATTCGGTCAATCCCAAAATTTCAGATTTTGCTCCACGGTCTAGCTTTGTTTGGTGAGTCCACTCTCCTGCGGTCATATAGAACACAATGTGATACTTGGCCATGTGTTACATGTCTACATGTGTGTTCTCAGTGGAGGCCGTAAGATCTTGGTGATGGGTTCAGGATTTGATCAGGTGCAGAGAGCCACCATGCTGGTGCTGCCCTCTTCTGACGACTTCAGTCCTAAATCCAGCAATGTGGAGGTACGTGCCATCCTTATGCTATGTCACAATGCTCTTTCACAATGATCTGTGGTCAGCTTAGTGGTTTACTATTTTTGCAATTTTGGTGATGCTAGTGGCACAGAAAATTTAAATTCTGGTTCAGTGGAGGACACAAGGAGATACTTTATAGTATATTCAAACTTGTATGTTCTGTAGAGCAAAACCGTATGATGGATTTGATCGTCAGAGACCAGACAGTAGTAGATACCACTTATATTTCAAGTCTTCTAAAGCTATACACAAGCCATGCATAAGAAAGGATGATATTTAAGTCATCATTTATGAAACAATGGTTCAGACCAGTTTTCTGAACACCCCCCCTTGGTTGTCATTGCTTAGCCAAATAGATAGTCCCTCCCCACAGGCGACCAAAGTCAACCTACAAATGGCTTTAGTCAATTGCACTTCTCTTTGAAACACTTTATTATCAAGTTATGAGTTACCTTTTTTTGATTAAATGACTTTTGGTTTCATTTTAAATCTTCATGGTTTTCTTCATGGTCACTTTCACAGTTTATAAGCCACATTCATTACTCATGTCATGGCGTCATCTGTGTTTCATGATGTGTGCTTAGACTTCTAAAATGTGCTTTACAAAGAGCTAAACTGGCTCAATTTGAATCCCACAGTTTGTTCAGGAGGTCAAAAGCAAGAATGAGACCGTGCTGGAGTTCCTGTCCCCGATTGTGAACGAGACGTACAAGGACCTGCCCTTGAAAACGATCATCAAGCTGGACAACTTGGTGGAAAACCTGACGGACTTCGTTTACCACCCTGACCCCACTTTCATTCCCTTGACAGATAAAGCCATCACAGAAAACAGCATCATTAATGTTAATGTAAATATTTGTATTATTTTGTCAGTTTTCATCCTTAAATTGACCACTCATAGAAGAATGAATAGACTAATCAGGTGAAACTTCCTGTTAAAAGAGCCAGTTACCTTTTTTTTGTTTACACATTGGCATGAAAAATGTTTTCCTCGATCTGAGCTAAAGCAAAATGTGTGACTACCATTGCTGTTAGATTTCATGGCTGATTTAACGCTTGTTCTTGTCAAACACAGATTTTGGTCATTTAAGTTGAAAGTAATAGTACTTGTTTTCTGTAGTACCTACATTAAAAATAGCTGACTAGGGAGGTTTCCAAGATGGCCACTGAATAAATGTAATGGCCACAATTTACTTCTTGTTTCCGTAACTACTGACTGTGCTTTTGACAAGAGTTTTTGAACTTTCTCATGACTGCTTTCCTGTTGCAGGGTCGAGGTTTTTCCAAAGCCATGACTGCTAAAGAGGCCCAGGCGTTTGTTGGCGATGAGCCTTGCGTGGTAACAATCCTGGAAGATGATAAGCTGTTTCTCGTTGCTCCCTCCAGTCCCCCCAAATCCACCTCCAGGCGTCATCGCAGAGACACCAGCTCAGAAGCCATGGAGCTTCTGGTAAGAGAGTGACATTTACATCATCTCAGCTGCTTACCCACAGGCTTCAGTCTGTTTCATTCCAAAAATTTCACCCTGCACTCCATGTGTCATTCGCAGATAAAGTTTGGACACGGAGAGTGGAACGTTGGTTCTGTGCGCTTTGAGAGGAAGTATGAGGTTCCGCTGTACATCATAATTCCAGCTGTCATCATTCCGATGGTCCTCTTTATTGCTGGGTCAATATACTGCTACAGGTAACAAAACAACACACCTGTATGATGTCATAGCTGTTGGGGGCGTGGCCTGGTGGGTAGCTCATGTGACGTTGTGCAGTCAGACTGGGCAGTATAATGTCATTTAACTAATGACAGAAATTAACAAATTTAACTAATGACAGAAATTTATGTGCTACAAAACATTTCAAAACCATATGTCTAGAGCTTTTTCTGGAAACTATTCTGTTGCAGTCTGCTTCCAGTCTGCCAAATGTGTACTTGTTCTTTGCTTTGGTTTCTTGTACAAAGAATGTTTGTTTGGGAGAAATTTCTGATGTGTCTGTTTTTATGTTTGTGTGTTTGCAGGAGAAAAAGCCAACAGGCAGAGAGAGAGTACGAGAAGATAAAGAATCAGCTGGCCAGTCTAGAGGAGAGTGTTCGTGATCGCTGTAAAAAAGAATTTACAGGTAATCAATTCTTGAAATATTTGCAAGAAAGATCAGGATTTCGAAGAACAGTGTCAAAGTGGTAAAAAAATAAGTTTGTTATTCTAAATGCTTCGTTATACAGAGTTTTTACAGTTTCTCTCTGTTTCTCAGATCTTATGATAGAGATGGAGGACCACACTAGTGATCTGAGTGAAGCTCGGATTCCGTTCCTAGACTACAAGAACTACACAGATCGTGTTTTCTTCCTGCCCTCCAAAGATGGAGCCAATGATGTTATGATCACCGGGAAGCTGGACATCCCAGAATCCCGCAGGGCCATTGTAGACCAGGCCCTCAACCAGTTCTCCAACCTCCTTAACAGCAAAACTTTCCTCATCAACGTAAGGACCTTATTTTTAAGTATCTGCCCTCCAGAAACATGACTTAAAATTTTTATTTTTTGAGATGTGTTCTGTGGTTCTGCTGAAATGACAAGCATTCACACAACCGGATGTGATTTATGAGGTGACTTATGTACTGATGTCTGTGCACTATAGTTCATTCATACCCTGGAGGGAAGGCAGGAGTTTAACGCCAGAAATAAGGTTTACTTTGCCTCACTCTTGACGGTGGCTCTGCATGGCAAATTGGAGTACTACACAGACATCATGAGAACCCTCCTGCTGGAGCTCATGGGGGACTACGTCCACAGCAAAAACCCCAAACTCATGCTGCGCAGGTCAGAACTAGCACATACATGCAATATATTTTACATTTGTACAGTCAAGCTCAACATTCGAGTTCCCTGGAAAATGAACCCATGACCTTGGCGTTGCTGGTCTCATGGTCTGTTAATTGAGCTATAGGAGCACTGAGCTACAGATCTACACCAACACATACAGTATAAATATTTCTGATTTACTGTATATTTAGGTGTACATTTTCTGCTTGGCATGTTTGAATCCAGGATTCCCACAATCAGGAAAACCTTGAAATAGCAGAGAATGCTAAAAATGACTTGACATTAAAAATGTCTGCAGTGAATGTGCATTATTTTGTTTTTCTCAGCTTAAACATAAATATATAATAATAATTATGTAAACCAAAATAATCAGGAATCATCAATCTTGTCTAATTTTATCCTTTTTCATCACTATCATCACTATTGAGTGAAAATCATACTTAAACATTCATTGAAATTCATTCATCAAAAGGAGTGGGAACATTTACAAAACTTGTTCAAAATAAATGAGTAAATGTCCTTCCAATGTTTTTTGGAGGATTGCTGGCACTGATATGCAATTGCTTGTTCCTCCATCTGTCGGTCACATTTAGGTCAGAGACCGTTGTGGAGAGAATGTTGTGTAACTGGATGTCCATATGTCTGTACCAGTTCCTGAAGGTAAACCATGGCTATTTCACTCTGATTAAATTCTCAGAAACAGTTTTCTCATCACAAAGGCTGACTAATGTGTCTTCCTCCAGGACTCAGCTGGTGAGCCGCTCTACAAGCTTTTTAAGGCCATTAAACACCAGGTGGAAAAAGGGCCTGTGGATGCCAAGATGAAGAAAGCCAAATACACTCTTAATGACACAGGACTCCTGGGGGATGATGTGGAGTACAGCGTCTTGGTAAATATATTGACCTTATGAGATTTATATGGTCATTGCTTCTTGGTGTTGCAAGTACAGTAGCGTTCAAAAGTTTAGAAACACATGACTAAAAGTTTCACATGATCTTCAAGACTTTAAATAAAAATGCGACACTACAGCTTTATGTAAACTAGTTTAAAAATGGATGGTTTGGACCAAGTAATGACGAAAAAGCAGCCCATCAGAGCCTAGAAGAGATGAGATGCTTTTTAATACTCTTTAGAAAGCATCTCAGGATGATGCCTCATAAAACTGGGCAAGAAAGCATTTTTTGGAGTACTACATTGTAGGTGACTACAATGAATATGCTAGAATATAACCTAGTTCATTTTTTTTAGTCACAACATCATTCCCAAAGTTACATTTGTGTTATTTCATGGTGTTTATTTTTCATTTCATATTTCAACATATTTTTAAAAAATATTAAAGAATGTTATAAGTTAAGTTCTTAATTCACTGTGATCACAAAGAGCTCCAATACGTTCTAGTTTCTGTTCCAATACGTCAGTGTGATTTCTCGGAATACAATTATCCACTTGATATCTTCGCACGGGCACAGGGAGACGTTTTAGCAGGTTGATGTTTCTGGCGAGTGTGGTGTATGTGTTTACGAGACAGCAGTATTTTAGTTGAAATGGTTGGTGAGGGACTTCTTCAACAGAAAGCTCGTTAATGTAAATTGAACAGAGCTTGCTGTAAGAGAGATTCAGGAAGGCATAGACTGTGTCAGTCAGTGTCGTCCTAACACGATTTCATTGGCCAGCTGAGTCTATAATCTCATTCTGCAGTGGAACGCTGGTCCTCAGGGAAAGGAGAGCCATTATCTGCTGCAGGAAACTGCTCGACAGGGAACAATTCATGACATCTCGGAAAACAAACTTTCTTTCTTTTTAGCAAATTGTCTTGTGGGCAAATCACCTACTGCATTTCTTAATAATTGACTTATAATTAGTGGTGCTTGTTGAAGCTTGAGTCACCAGGCAGGTTCTAAACAACTAAAATTTTTGCCTGTCAGACAACAAAAAACAAGCAAATGATTCGTATAGATTTATATTATTTGCATTATAGGATGGACTGGAATCATATATAGGGTCCAGAATGTCATAGAGACCAGAGGGTCTCTATGATAGAATGGTAATAAACCATATAACAGTTACATAATGTTACATAATACATAATGAAAACCATCAAAAACTGTACAACTACCTACAACATCTTAGCATTGTGTTGGCAAATTTGTTCTTTAGAAAATACAAAACATTTTGTTTATTTGATGCTTTGTACATCCAGTGGTTCTAGTTTTAAAACTATTTGAACTTTCTAGACCCTACAGTTGCTGGTTCATGGCGAGGGTCCCGATGTGACCCCTGTGAAAGTGCTGAACTGTGACACAATCTCCCAGGTGAAGGAGAAGATCATCGAGCAGGTGTACAGGAACCTGCCCTACTCCCAGAGACCAACGGTGGACAGCGTCGCACTGGGTTAGACATCATCTCCAAGACCTACTGCATTTATTTGAATTTAAACACCACTCAGAACTTACAAGACTTCCACGAAATCTGTTTAGTCGGAAAGCTCAGCAGTTTTCCACAATTCCACGGAACATCATTCACAAAGACACACATCCTCTGCTTTTCCAGTCTTTCTTTTCTGAATATCAGTTCATTTCATTTTGCTTTTAGCTATCAATAACAGTGCAGTACTCTTGGGTCAATTTAACACATTATTATGTTTAAATCCATTATATTTTCCTTTAAAATCAGCAGAAAAAGTTCTCTGTGCCCTAATGATTTATTACCATCAGTAAAGTTTTCAAAAGATAGAGTCTCCAACTTCATTTAAAGCAACATGCATAAATAGCTTTTATATAAACAATGGGCTGCGTGTAAGAGAAGCAGACGTGCTTCATCTGGGCTCAGAACAGATAGTGATTTGATTAATGGCGGGATTCTGATGGTGTTGGCCTGCTCTTCTGCGCTTCTTAATGAGTTGTTCTTGCAAATGTGCTGAATTGTTAAAGCTGTTGTCTCACATCATCCATCAGACAGATAAATCTTGTTAAAGAACTGTAGGAAAAACACAGCCGTTGATTTTTTTCCCATCTCGGCTTGACAAGTGAGTGTAATGTTCAGTGTTTGCGATTTTATTTTTTTAACGGACTGTTGTGTAAGGTATACATCCTTTTGTCCCCACAGAGTGGCGCCCCGGCTCCACAGGGCAGATTCTGTCAGACATGGATTTGACTTCACAGAAGGAGGGGAGGTGGAAACGCATCAACACGCTGGCACATTACAATGTGAGTGTTTGTGTGTGTGTGTGTGTGTGTGTGTGTATACATGTAAATATATATTTATATAGTCACATTGCTCTGATACCGACACAGTTATTAATTTTGTCCTCAAGAGCACATTTTACTGTGGTAACTGTGAATAAGACATTGTGTTAATTGATTTAAATATTTAATCAGAATTAATCTTATTATTTTGTGTGCTAAATACTTCCAGTTCCTTTTTTAAGTCGTTTTTCTGCCAGTAGTACCACCTAGCAAAATTGTAAAGATAATGATTGTTCTTAAGAGCTTTAAAACACAACGGGATTTAGTTATTTATAAATCCATTATTTGAATCTAAAGGTGTTTTTGTCGATTGTGTGTGTGTGTGTTAGGTCAGAGACGGCGCCACGCTGGTCTTGTCCAGAGTTCTGCACACTCAGCAGTCTTTTGACCAGAACCAAGACAACCATGAAGAAAGTCAGTAATGTTCAATTATACTAGAGTGTTACATTACCTTAACAAATTATCCAATTTAATTTCTAATGAGACTGATGCATTGCTTTCCTTAATAGCCCAAACATATTGACATTTTTTAATGATAGAAAAACACAGAATGAATAAAACGCAGGTGGAAATGTGCTAATGCACTAAATGATAGAGAACTGGAGCCGGACTGAACAAATAGCTCAATCATGCTAGTCTAAAAAAAGCTCTAACTGAACATCACAAACAAGCGGCTCTTCGAATGTACTTGTTTTGTGTTTAACAGGAAATGCTTTGCTGGAGGATGATAAAGTGTTTCACCTGGTGAGACCCGCAGATGAACTGGATGAAGTCAAATCAAAAAGAGGAAGTATGAAAGACAAGGCAACCACTAAAGCCATTACTGAAATCTACCTGACCAGACTTCTCTCCATGAAGGTATTTTACACTCGTTTGATTCGTTTTTGTGTTATTCATTCTGTTTCAAGACGATCTGTGAGTGAAAATGGGCTTTTTGGACTTTTTGCTCCAACTGGCTCTTATAATTGGCTCTTGAAAGGTACGTTTAATTTGGAAGTGATGTAATGTTGTTTGTTACAGGGTACACTGCAGCAGTTTGTAGATGATTTCTTCCAGAGCGTGTTGTGTTCAGGGAATGTGGTTCCTCCAGCTGTGAAGTATTTCTTCGACTTCCTGGATGAACAAGCGCAAAAACATGACAACGTTGATGATGAGACCATCCATATATGGAAGACCAACAGGTCTCTTACTGTAACATCTCTCTTTAACTGTAGCATCTCTCACAATTTCTCTCTTTTTCTCATTTCCTCTCTTCTTTGGTCCTCAGTGGTTCTAAAGAACATTGACACATCGATGCTATTATATTTATTAGGTGTCAGGAGGAGTGATTAGGTGTTTTTTTTAAAGAAAAGCATTATTTTATATAGATATTTGTACTAAATGGCCTCTGTGGAACACAATAAAAGATGCTTTGAGAAATGTCACAGTGTTTTTGTCCATGTGACAGACATTAATATGTGCCACTTTTGCTGGGTTACCAACATACTTCGAAATATCTTGTTTACATCTAATATCTTCTTTGTTAAATTTTTGGATGGACTATTTAATTAAAGTTTGATTCACTTTTCAGAACAATTCAGTTCTTGCAACTGACAGTATAAACCATTAAGTCCTGCAGAGATTTTAAAACACGGAGGAGAAATGCACTGAGCCCTGGTTAACTTAGCAGATTAAATTATTCAGGCTTTGTTGAGTCTGGTCTCGTTCAGTGAGGAAAGAGATTGACAGCTGAGGTCTGCATCAGTACACTTGAGGCACGTGCTTCTCCGTTCCGTCCCTTTCTCCCATCTGCTGTCATCAACAGCCCATTAAATTGCCCATCTCGTTATTGTTTTCCAGAAGAACTGAGATGAGTCACGAACAAGGTTTTATTTTGTTTAGAAGATTTGCTCTGAGTCAAGGCCCCGGGAATCTGGGTATTGACTCAGTATGGATTGCCGTCCCCATAAGGGCCAGTGGGGCGTTGTTTTATTAAAATCTCACTGCTAAGTCTCAGAGGACTGTTTCTGAGTCTTTCATTCATTGATTGAGGTCATATTGATAGAGTTTTGAGGTGTGTTTATATGATGGGGGCCTGTAAATAACCACCTAGCAACAACCCTGAACACCCTAGCAACCACTTGAATGGTTGAATTGTAAACCATTTAGAACACTCTAGAAATCACTAAGCAATGTGGTAAAAATCACTCTGACTACTGTAACAGCCACATACTTAACATAGCACTATACTGGTAACCACTCATAACTACCCATAAATGCACAACTAGACACCAGTGTAGTTGGTGTTTAACATAGCTATACTAAACTGTTACTAACTGTTACATTTATAATATATTAGTATAATGTTACTAGTGTATACAATCTTGAATAAATCTGTGATGAAGATAAAGTGTGACGTGACTTGTGTTTCTGCAGTCTGCCTCTACGGTTCTGGGTGAACATTTTGAAGAACCCTCACTTCATCTTTGACGTTCACGTGACAGAGGTGGTGGACGCCTCACTGTCCGTCATCGCTCAGACCTTCATGGACGCCTGCACCAAGACTGACCACAAACTGACCCGGGTGAGCTTCAACACTGGAAGGTTTATCAGTCCCTTGATTTTATTTTCTGATGTCATGATCATCTTTCCTTTGTCTTTTTCGCAGGATTCCCCGAGCAACAAGCTGCTTTATGCAAAAGAGATCTCCACCTACAAGAAGATGGTTGATGAGTAGGTGTTTCTTCAGATCTCCTGATCTTTCTTCTGATTGATGGGTCTGACCACAGCAGAAGTAACCAGTAATGTTCTCTTTCTGCTCTGCTCTCTTTAGTTATTATAAAGGCATCCGTCAGATGGTTCCTGTGAGTGACCAAGACATGAACACACACCTTGCAGAGATTTCACGTGTAAGTACTGTGTGTGTTTGTGTGTGTGTGTTTGTGTGTGTGTTTGTGTGTGTGTGTGTGTGTGTGTGTGTGTGTGTGTTTTGGTTTTGTGTTTGTTTTTGTTTTGTTGGGGGTGTGTGTGTGTGTGTGTGTGTGTGTGTGTGTGTCTACATATTTGTGCCTGACACATTTGTTCCCAGAAGTGAATGAAACCTAATAAAACCTTATTTAAGTACACATCCTTATTTGTAAAAACATGTGAATATAGTAAAAATGACATTTTATAAATTAAATGCAGACTCTTTTGTTAGGGTGTTGGTTGGGGTTCGATTGTAGTATAACTAGATGTGTGTAAAAGTCAACACAACAACCATTCAGACACCTTAACATCTTGTGTTGGGAGAGTTTAGCATGTTCTTCTGATGTAAAAATCTTGTTTTAATGGGTGTTACTGAATGTCTGATTGACTCTTTATATTTCCAGTCTCACACAGATAAGTTAAATACCCAGGTTGCGTTGCACCAGCTTTACCAATATGCCAGCAAGTACTACGATGGGGTAAATATCATTTACACCTTCATTGTATTGATAGTTGTCAAGGTACAAAATCATTCATGTTCTTGCTTCTCTCTCTCTCTGCAGATCATCTCATCGCTGGAGGATGACCCTGCCGCCCAGAGCAAACAGCTGACCCTCAGACTCCAGCAGATCGCCGCTGCGTTGGAGAATAAAGTGACGGATCTTTAGTGTCGGACTCACCAGAGAGAAACAAGTTGGATGTGCCAGTAAATGCAGGACACAGCTCACTTCAGTGGACTACAATAAGAACCATTCCAGAGGACTTTGGAACCATGGAGCCTCCGTTAAAAGAGAAAAGCGAGGGGAACACTATGTTTCACCTCCATGTGGCTTTCAGTTTTGTTCTTGATTATTCAGAGGGGCCAATATGAACTCTAAGCTGAGAGGTTCTTCCCAAACTTGGAGTAGAGAAGATTGAAAAGTCACTACGGTACTTCTCGGGTTAGCACCTGCACAAACGAAAACCCAGCATTTATTTTTCGTGCTCTGCCAATAATCAGATGTTCAGTATATTCTTCCTGTGTACATGAAATAAAATAGTATTATATGTAAATATATTTTTACACAAAAGGCTGCGAGAGGCTTAAAAACAAAAGAGATCGATTATCGTTCCTGTGGACTGTTTTGTTTTCCTATGTATTTTAAGTGCCACTTTTATTCCTGTGCAGTGATGTCACATCCTGCAGGTTCTGTGACGTCATCAGCTCACGGTTCAGTTGTGGTACCATTATCGGTTCGTATCGGTGTTAGTGATGCTGACATCAAAGCTTCTGTTGTTTTCTCTCCTTAGTATTTTTATTGTGTTTTTACTGGCGAAAGCGTAAAATAATGACTTGCCAAACGACTGTTCACATTTTAAAAACAGAGTGCACGACACTTGATCCATGACACTTAAAGACCACAATAGGTTTTTATCTCTCTTTGCTTTGGTGTCTGATGCAGCAGTCAGAATTTTATATATTTTGTATCATCTTTTCTTTTATATGTGCACTTCAACACATAGCTTGCCTTATTGTTTTATGACACAATTATGATTTTGTATTTTAAAACAATTGAAGACTGATCAGGTCAAGGAAGTTTGTGTTGCCGATTGCCATTTTTTAAAACCGAAAGATGTTTAGCAGATACATGGTAGAGACGTTTTATTGAATGTGGTAATTAAATGATTTGCCTTAACAGCAGTTGTTTAGACTGAGACGGACTCACTCGCCAGTTACATCAAGATATTGTGAGAGTTATCAATATTGGTTTATTCTGTAGGTACTACGTTAACCTGTTAAAATCCTGATGCTTTTAAACATACTGGATACAGGTCTTTATGGATAGAGCTAATCAAAAAGCTTTTTTTTTTCTTTTCCTGTCTACAGTGATCTATTTCTCCTCTGGCCTGTGTGTTTCATATATTGTTTTGTAAAGTTGGTAGTAAATCAGCTTTATATCAAATGAATTAGCTTAAAGTGTAATTAAAAATATATTACATAAGGCAGCCGATGGTAAGTCTGTCATCTAACAAATGATTTATTTGTTTTTTTTTCTTTTTACAAATCTGTGAATGGTACTGTTTTTCCATACCTGTATGTTCTGACTTAAATGTGCCAAGTGCTCCACACTCTAAAGACAGAATGAAATTGAGGACTGGGGTTTTTTTGCTTGTAAACTTTATTGTGGAAAAGACTCTTGTTGCCTTTGGTAGCAAACATATAGTGTGTGACAAAGTCGCATTGCAGCCAATCAAAAGCGGCACCACCATTCTGAGCATGGTGGGCACTGTAGAAAATGCCTTTGAGTTGTAAATATAGCCATACTGCCAAGTTCAAATGTTTTCTATGGCTCTCTCTCTCTCTCTCTCTCTCTCTCTCTCTCTCTCTCTCCTCTCTCTCGCTCTCTTGCTCTCTCTCTCTCTCTTGCTCGCTTGCTCCCGTCAGTTCTCGTGTTGTCAAGCTGTCAATGGCTTATTGTAAAGTTTCTTTGCCTTTCTTTACCACGTAGTGCCTTAAAGAATCTGAGTAATAATGGTAAGTTTTGTGGTGATTGTGTCTGCATTAAAAATTGCAATAGGGACCCTAATTATGTTTCTGTTATTGTACAGTAACACAAACAACTAACTGTTTATTTACTTTAGATTAATCACATTTTATTTGGAGTTTGTATTTTGTTGAATGTGGGTATGACAAAGCCCTGGTCTGAAATCAGAATTATGTCCAGGGCTTTACCAAATTAAAAAATACCTGTCAGCATTCCACTAAACATATTTTTTTTTTATTGTTTTACATTAGATTGCTGGGTTAATACAGTATATAATTCTGTAACATTAAGGAACTGCACCAGAGAAAAGGTAAAACTAGCCTTGTGGTAAGTTATGAAGTTATTTTCCTAGTCCTTATCAATAGTCATTTGTAAAAGTTATTTGGGTGGTGAATCAAAATCAACAAAACCAAACTGAAAGGCAACTATAATTACATTAGAAGTTACTGAGGTCACATACACCTGTAAAGATATGGATTTGTCAGGTCCAAGCTATTACAGTCACTCCACGGGCCTTCCAGGTAAAACATTTACCACAATCTGAAAATGAATTACAGTATAAATGATTAGTTCCTAATCCAGGGCCATTGCTGAGAGGGGACAACCGTAAATGTTGTACAGGGCCTTATGACAGGCACACTTATAAAGATTTTTTCCTGACCCTCTCAATTGCAGTGAGACCTTGCTGTGTTTTTGTGCATGGAAATGTGTTTTCTGGGATCTGTTTTAAAAGAAGAGAGCAAAGAGGAATGATTGTAAGGAATCAATGAGACAAGGTAAAAGAGAATTGTGTAATCTTGTTTCTCTTTGTTTATGTGTTCCTAGTCTCCTGTCTCACCCTGTTTATTTTTAAGTGTTGGACATTGGTGCTTGTTTGGTTCTGACTGGTCCTGCCTGAAGGCTCGATGGCTTTCATGGTTAACTTCTAGGGTCGCTTCCCGCACCCTGCGTTAAGTAAAACTTACTCGTGTGTTTGTTATCTCAAGCATAAAGTGCAAGCCTGTGATGTCATTTAACAGAGGACAACAAGCTAAAGGACATTAAATTGGCTGACGTGTGTCGGAGTTGTTTGTCTGCTTTCCTCTACGGCTTCTTTGTTTTTATCTGCAGAGGTTCTGTCACTTTTTCTCAATTCATGTGGTTTATTGCTTGATATCTGTGTCTGTGTTTTTGTTACAGGGATAAAACCAAAAGAATAAGTTTGTCACCTCCATGAGACACTTGTAACTTGATGTTAATATACTGCCCTCTGCTGTCCAAATGATTTTCAACCAAAAATAATAAGAGAGAAATATTAATTATGTTCCTAAGGTATTAGGAAGTGAGGGAAAGCACATTTTTAAAGCTGGCTTCCCATGACTCAGAATAGCACTAACGGAGTGTAAAAGCAATTGCAGACTCGACTGATGACTCCCCGCCATTAAATGTCCCCAGGAAGTTTTAATATACATGTAAGTGCAGATAAGTAGTGAGGACCAGAACAAGTGACTCATTACCGGATAAATACAGAGAGAGGTCAGACAAATATGTTGGTTAGTTTGAGTAGCGTACTCTCATTTTGTTATGTTTTTGAACTTTTAATGAATGAATCGTGGACTGCATTCAAGTTTTCCTCTAAGGAGTCTGAAAGAACAAGTGTTCAGATTTTTTTTTTTTTTAGTTACAGTGTAATTATATGTTTAAGTATAATTAAGTAATATTAATGAGCAACATGCACTTTCTATAGGCTTAGGGTTAGTGGCGTGTAATTATGCGTAATTTATTGTTATCACTTTAGGAAGTACATGTTACAAACACTGTAAAAGTGTTACCCGAAGTCAGAGTAAATGGTCTTTAAGTGACTAAATGTATTTAGTCATTTAAATTAAAGATAGCCCAAGCTCATTTGAATATAATATATAATTGATATAATAGTTATATAGTTATTTTAACAGTAAATATACCCTTGGTGTAATATTTTTTTTTAAATGTATACCTAATATACCTAGGCTCTTATACATACATAATATAGTACATTTAAGTGTTTACATACTTTAATGTGCCCCAAAAATCAGAATGGATTTTTATTCAGCATTTGGTGTCCACATGTCACAATAGGTTACAAAGTTAGGTAACAGATAATGCACACTGTTGTCTAAAGATTCAGGATCTGTGTTCAATGGTCAGATCGCAGGTCACGTTCACCCAGATTTGTCATCTCACTTTCCTGTAAACTTTCTTTTTCTGTGTTGAACAGTCCACGGTCTACCCACAGCAAAACAGCATGCAGTCAATTTAGACTGTGTGTTAGCCTGCTTGCTTAAACTGCAAAAGGTTTAGAACATGGATACCAAGAGATTTACGGTGTCTGTGGGTAATATCCACAGTTTGTAATGAGCAATAATGCATCTGTCTCGAAGGAGAATGAAATCATCTTTCGTTCTACCGTTTTTATGAAGTTATGTTGCTGAACTGTTGTTGTTAACTTGATTGCTGTGTAACTTTTTTAACTCTTGTAGGTTATCAGTTGTAAAAGAAATATTCGCTTACCCCCCACAGGCTATTTAAATTTTTCTAATAATTACATTTATTTTTTACTCATTTCAATAATAATTGATATTATTATACAACATATCACAGCCCCGTGGAAGTTTACTGCAGCTGAAGGGGACTGTGAGCTTTGCGTGTTTTGCATTTTTATTCATTTCATTAGCTTTGCCTTTCTAAAACAAAGCTGTTATCAGCCCTCCTCCCAACACAAGCATACACACAATCTCTGTTACCTGGGCAACCCAGCCAGGGTGGAGGAACACCTCTTACCTCCTACATTACCCCTCTCTCTCTCTTCTCTCTCTCTCTCTCACTCCTTTTCTCTCCATCTCTGTCTCTCTCTCTTTCCGCCCCCCCCTCTCTCTTCCTCTCTCTCTCTATCTCTCCATCTCTCTCCACCTCCCTCTCTCTCTCTCTCAGACTCAAGGGAAGCACAGGGTCTTGCAGCTCAGACACATTCACGCTCGACCATCAGGCTGCATCTCCATCATCTTCACTCTCCGTCCTCGCCCCTCCATCTCTCTCACTAATCCTGTCTCTCCTTTTCTACTACCTGCTTTCCCCTCCCATCTTTTCCCGTCTCTTTCATCCACTTTTCCAAAGTTCCGAAAATGGGCTGTGGGAATTCGACAGCTACCACTGTTACAGGTGAGGGAGATTTCCTGCCTTTATTAATGTTTAAGACTATGCATAAGTCCCTGTCTGTGTTAATGTGTGTGTGTAAACAACCATGTGTCTCCTCGTGTGAGTTTAGACTTCTGGTTGTCTAATGATTGGCTGTCGGCTAGACGTGGTCATTGTATGGCTCGTTTTGTGAATGGGAGCTCTCTGTGTCTGTCAAAAGTGAATTAGTTGCACTTTAAACATCTTACATCACATATCGATCCACGGGAGTATTAAACCAGCACATGGTGAAGTGTATAGATCAGATATATCTCAACCCATCATCAAAAACCATTTAGAGTAGTTGTTCTGTGGAGAGCTCTTATAGTTTTTTTGGTGTTGTATGAAGTTATGGAGTACAGTGATCGTGTTGCTCTTATTTTCTTGAGTGTAGTCAAGAGTCAAAATTATATTCATGAATGGTGTTTGTTTACATCACTGATGAGTGAGTGTGTGTGTGGGCAGTCTGGAAGCTACTTAGGGTGTCCATTGTTAAAAGGTAATTTAAGATAAAAAAAGACCTTGTGATACTCATGCATCCCTCCGTTCTTGGCTGAATAAAGGTGTGTGTACATTTTGTCTTTGTCATTCTTGTATGAAATCGGCAAATTAGGTGGCAATCTGAGCAGAGCTTTAGTATGACTCATCTCACATGGGTACGCACATACAAAAAAATGAACCAAACACAGACATGAGCAGGAATCGATGTGAATTGTGTTATGAGGATCTTTGTCTCGCCGGCAGACACTGAAATTCTGAAAGTATTTATTAATTTGTGATCAATTTTATGATAAGTATTTGGCATGAATAAAAAGGTTTATTTGCGTTTCAAATCAAGCTTGTATTAATATATTAATTATTGTATTATATATGTATTAATTATATATATATATATATATATATATATATATATATATATATATATATATATATATATATATATATATATAATTAATACATATATAATAATGTCATTTATATTAATTATTAATAGATTATTATTAATAGATTCATTGTTTGATTGATCTCTATACTAACTACCAACTAGCATTTATGAATCATAGTTAATGTGCATCACAAATGAACAATTGTATTTGCATTGCCATGTTGTGAAGTGCCTTTATTTATTTGTTTGTTTATTTCTGTAGGTCCAGCTGAGTCAGCCAAAGATGTGTGAGTATATGTAGAACATTGCAACAACATTACCATGGTAACTGTCATTTTGGCTAAAATGCCATAGTACTTTTGTTGCTGCTTAATTTATACTGTACACTTTTATAAGCAACTTAGTGGCCACCACTGACACACACACACACAATGCACAAAACTGAAATAAAGATTCCAGAAACGTCTCACATTTTAAAAGGGATTTTTCTATGGTTTTAAGGTGGCAACAGTAATGATAGTATTTGTGGTGGAAACTGTGGTTACCATTATACAGTTTTTGTAACAGTGAATCTTTTCAGAAGTTTTGTTGTCAAAGGCTTTAGAACTTTAGAGAGAGAGAATGAATTATGGAAGATGCTAGCAATTCCCGCAGTGTTCCTTAATTTGTTGAACTGCCTGTCTGTCATTTTCACTTCAGATGAAAAACAGAGGGGGTTTGAACACACTGCCTGTCATTTTCCAAACAGTTCCTAGAATTATTCTCCCACATACAAACACCAAGCATCCACTCAGCAGGGGAGAGTCTCACACCAGATATTAAGGCCCCGACTGCCGAGGAAAACCATCCAAATCACACCATCCCTGTAGATATACAGTACATCAGAAGCCATCTCTCTTAAGAATAATAACGCAACACTCGCCAACACTGTTAATACAGAAAGAGCTCCAAAAACTGGTGCCCTACTGGACCAGAGTTCATGCCTGCTAATCAGTGGCAAAGACTGTAATGTGGTTAATTATTGGAATAAATTAGCTGAAGAGGCGGGTGCTAATGCTTAAAAGTTGTTCAGTCGAATGAATCACCTCTTTACTGTAATTTTTTCCAAACATTACAGTAACTTACTGCATTTCACGTAGTAAGGTAATAAACTTTAAGTTGTATTTTTTGCCTCTTACATCATCACATTGGGTCATCTCTTGGTTCTGTTCTGGTTCTGGGCCCTCAGACAAGACTCGTCTGTAGACGACGAAAAGAGGCGGAACTATGGTGGAGTTTATGTCGGCATACCTGCAGACCTCAGTAACGTGGCCACCAACCAGGTACCTTCTACACATAAAGGTAAGCTAAAGACCTGTATGATAAAGTGTCTGTATGTATTGGCTTATGTTTAGTATTGATACATGTGATAACATGTTAACTAACAATGTGTTAGACTTAACTAAACAAGTTAACCTGAGAGAGAGAGAGAGAGAGAGAGAGAGAGAGTTTCTTCAATTAAAGAAATTATTTATATTAAGGACTGTGGTGTGAGTTAGAACACGGTGTGTGTATCTTGAGGCTCTGGGATGTGTTAATTGGAGAAACATCTCTCCACAGGGAAAGCAGAAATTGCTGAGTGTCAAAGAGAGCGTTAATAAAGCCACAGGCCTGTGTGTTTGTGAGAATGCACATGTATGCGTTTGTGTGTGCTGTGCCTGGATTGTGCATGAACTTGTAAATAACCACCTCAATTAACCCATTATTCCATCAACAGAGCAATGATGATCAGAGCTGAACACACAGATAAAGGTGAGAACGTCCATGTTTTCTTATACAAATACCAATGTCCCAGAGTACCTGATTTCCAATATCATCCAATAATCATATTGGTTAACAATGCACAAACAATGCATAAACGTTTCATTTGACTCCTAAAAAAGCAAAGCGAAACAACAGAAACATACAAAAATGTAAAATAGTGCGTTCTAAATCACCCAATGAACTATTTTATTGATACTCTTCAATACTGAATGAAATACATTTAGATATCGTATTATATGATATTCGTATATGTATTGTGTACGCAGAATGCATCCCACTTTTTTTTTATTCGCAGGGCTCTCCGATGAAAATCCAGGCTGAAAAGTGCTGTGTAATATTCTTGGCAGGACAGAATGTTTGTCATTGCTGACTGGCTCATCGGGACATGATGAAATCCTTTGAGAGCCAATCATCTAATTTAACTCTCTGGAGAATTAGTTGGAATTAGTTCTGCCAACAGAGGTCAGAGAAATTCTGCATTTCTTAGCAACAATTTCAGATTGTTTGTTAGAGGCAATTGCTACCAGCACCTGGTTTCTCAGGACATTAATACACAAGTGTTACGACAATCATGGAGCCTCAACAGAACATATTTAAAATCTCCTGGATGGAGTGCTTGATGACCCTACATGTGGACCAACCTGCAGTTCATAGTGTCTTTTCTTTTTTAACTCGCTCTCTTCATGTTACGTATTTAATGGGGGTGTCACAGAGGTCACAATGTTTTTAAAGAAGAAAGGGGGCTTTTATGATACTTTTCAGCTTAGTCTTTTAATGAATAACGTTGTCGTCTGAAGCTCTCTTCTGTAATCCTATCCAGGAAGTCTATAGGAGAGTGGACACACGAGCAGGACCACTAAAGAGGTTCACAAAGTGTTCTCAAAGTGTTCTTATATACTGTTGTTCAGAGGTTAAAACGGGGGTAATTCGGTCATGATTGTGTTTTACGTCCATCCTTCACTGTATTCCCATTAGAATGATCCAACAAGAGGCCCTTAAGCTGGGGTACATTTTTAAAATAAGTGCATCTGTGCTAGCAGTGCATGACCTTAGAGGAGAACTCTAAGAGGAGTAATGTAGGCCAGCACCCACGTTTAACTAATGTAAGATGTGAGACACAATCTTCAGAGGAAGAAAGATGGATGGAGTAAGATGGAGCATAACAAAGAGAGAGAGGGTGAGTCGTGTAACAGCAGGGGCTGAATGATTGGCCCATTCATGTGGGATGGGGGGGGCAATGTCACATGACATTATCAAATACTGTAGGTGCAATCTCTAATGCCACTGTCTCTCTGAGATAAAAATGTACCATATTGGCTCTCTTATTACACATTCCTGATCTTACTGTAAATGACCATTATGCCAAAATGGTCTTTCTTCAGAATGTATCAGTCTAACACATGGATTCTGTAAAAAGAGGTACTTCATATAGATTTTACTTTGTCAGCTAGAAACTTTTAAATCCTATAGAATGGATGATTGGGTGAACATTTTATGGTCCTGTGCCTTCCACAGAAGATTAGTTATAAAAATATATTTAGACCACTTAGTGATTGCTACCATGATGTGAAAACACTTTCAACCAGCATAACAAAAAGTGTTTCTGAAAAATACCACCTACCCTGCCTTTGAGACCCAAAGGGTTACTTATTAAAACTTACTTGTTTATTTTTTCAAATAAATGAATTAATGATTAATTAATGATTCAGTCAAATCTTTGGGTGTTTAAACTGTAACAGAATGTATTAATTATACCTTTGGTGTGTGGATTCAACTTTGGTGTGTGGATTTTTTGTTGTTTAAAGCAGAAGCTGAGTTTTCAGAGTCACATGCACACCCCCAACCAACACACACATCTGAAGTGTGTGCAAGCTCTGGATGTTCTGAAAAAGACCTGTGTGTGATTCTCAGGTAAAGCTCCCACCAGTGGCAACTTCTAAAGAACATGTAAAGCAGCAGTTTCCTGGAAAATGTTTTTTTAAGCCAATTATTTTGCTTTTGATTGGCCGCTGGAGACTTGGCATTCAGTAAAGTGAAATTATTTTGATTTTTTAACACTTTCTACTCTCTTAATATGCAGAGACAGCTATAAGAAAAGCATGTGTAGCTTGATTTACCTGAAAAGTGAAATCACTCATCTTTAGTAGCTGACACAGCAAATTTGACCCAACCAATGGCATGAGTTTGGGGCATGACCTTCTTTTTATCTGACCAATAGAAAACATTATTTTGTGATTCTCTTTGGTGATGCTAGTTTACACACTTCACATTTGAATCAATCTTTAAAACGTACTTAAATTCAAATGACATCACTAGTTAAACATCCACAGCCAACATCGCTTTAAAGGACCTTATGAGAGCTCACCATGTTATTTGAAATCAATTTTTAAGGTAGTCTGAGATAACAAGGAAAATGTTATCGCTTTGATGTTTGCAGGGTATTTTATTTAAGCTATTAATGAGTCCCGGATTGAATAAATTAATTAGCAATGTCATGGCTAAACTTAATTATGGTAAGTTATATACTCAGGAATTAAGAATCCAGTTATAAAATCATATTTCTTTAGACTGCTCCTTTTAAAGAAATTTACACACAGCATGTGTCCTTAGATTAAAATATTTTTACTTGTACTTGTTTCTCAGTACTTGCAGTACTTGTATCGCAAATGGTCTTTACTTTTTAAATGACAGATGGCCACCTCTCTAAAAAAAACGATTGTGTGTGAGTAAAACTAGTTATTTCTGTCATTTGTTCTGTACAGTTTGTTTATCTCTGGTAAATCTCAAAAAGACAATAACAGACGTTATATCCTCTGCTGTGCATTTAATTCATTTCATGTTTACAATCAATCTGTTCAACTTACTAGCACCTGTAAATAAAAAAGAATACAGGCAAAATTCACTTGAACAATAGATGCACAAAAATGTGCATCTATTGTTCTTATGATTGAAATGTATTACTTTTTTATTATTTTAATTTGATCATTTATTAAATTTTTACTTTTGAATCTATTCTTTCTCACTCCTTTTTTTTTAAACTGTCTCAATATCTCCCACTCACACATAAATGTGTTATTAGTTCAGTACATTCTAAGTGAATGAAACTGAACCCTGCTCTCCATCACCTGTGAGTGTTATTCTGTCAGGTAATGGCTGCAAGGTTTAATAATGGTCTGATTCATGCAGGAGGCAAGACCTATGAGAACACAATAAGCTCTCTCTCTCGCTTTCTCAAATGTGTGCTGTAATACAACATTAGTTTCTGGTGCTGCATGTCATTACTGCTGCCAATGTCTTTCTGTCGGGTTTATATGACAAGAATTGAAAATAATGGCTCAATTTTGACTGGACAAAAGAGACACACAACCAACAAATACAGTATTACTCCTTTTTGCATGAGCTATATTTCCCTGTTTCTAATCTGATAACTCTTTCTTTCACATCCATGTACAATAGAAAATTTTTCAATGTAAAATACAATAAAAATATTGTGGAATGTAGTATTAATAAATATAGTGACACCAGTTTTGCTAAAGAAAAATAACAATAATAAAAAAGGAAAAGGAAAAGTGGGGAGTAAAGTAAAATAGTAGCAATTCAATTAAAAAAAAGGTATTCAAAAATAATAATTAAAATTGAGAAATAAGAGAAATAAACCTAAGGCAGAGAATAATTACTAAACTATGCCTAAATCTCTCTTTCTTTACTTTGCTGAGAAAAAAAAAGGTAATTGCCTCTCTTTCATTCTCTGTGGACTGTGTTACAGAACTGGTTGGAACTAGTTAGTTGTGAGGTGGGGGTCTATTAGTTCTCAGTGGGGGCTCTGTATCTGCCAGGGGCCAGTTCTCAACCCGGGGACAAGCTATTAGGAAGCAGCATTTGGTGTAACCTTTCCTTCAGTTATGTTTGAAGCTTTTACACACATTAACTCTGACATTTCACACAGATGAGTCTCATGTGTTTTCCGGTACTTTGTCTCTTTGGCATTTGACACCCTTTACTGTGAGTGACAGAGATGAAAATATCCCTTATACAGTCTAACAAGAGGAAATGAACTGCAGATATATGTTTTTTATATATGTTATATATAAACATGTATATATGTTTTTTGGTTTGTATAGTTTCGTTTAATTCTAGGAGTGATTCAGAATAAAATTCCGAATTAGTGCAATTACATCAATCCACCATGCGATGGTGCTGTAGCGCCATTTTAAAATACCTCGCGTCTCGGCGTTTCATATTTCAACATCGCAGTGCAATAATAATTTTCTTAATAAAGGTTTATTATTATTTTATTATAAATTATTATATGATACTTTATAAACCTGTGGATCTTCAGGAACATTATGACTGACAGATCTATTGCTGATGGATATTATGTGCGGCTGCATATACTTCAGTGAGGTGAGAGGTTCAAGTGTTTGGTGAGAGATCAGAAGCTCTATATATCAGATTTAGACTCTAACTGGCCATCATCAGACTCTGGAGTGGTCCGTTTCTTTCCGCTAACCCATATAGAAGCACACCAATGTCCCCAAGAGACAACGAGAGCTCAATTTGATCTTCTGGGTTATTCGCTCCTGATTCAATATCTTGCTGTAGACATGAGGATGGAGAAGTTGAGCAAGACTGTTCTGTTTACCCAGTTAAAGCGATACCTTATTTCCTTCATTTAAAATACATTATCCATATCCAGTGCTTGCGTTTTAAGCAATAAATCCATTATGAATCCATCTGATCTTCACACAACGTGATTTTGTAATCTACAGAGGAAGGAAGCAAATACACATTATGTTGAGACAGATCAAGTGCCGACCGACGCAGTTGTTTATCATAAGAAAAAGAGAAATGTCAATAGAATCGAAAAGGAAAATGTTGTGTGAAGCCATATTTATTGGTGTCTGCGTGTTTTATATGATCTTGTGTAGATTTGTTTATGTTTGAGGGCATGTCACATAAGCTATCCACGTGGAAGTCATTTAGGCCTACCTAATTTGGTTAGTTTAAACCAAGTAACAGATAATGTAATATACAGCGGAAACACATGATTGAAAACACAACCAATGATATTTTGTTATCCTAACTAACAATTGTTAGTTACCAACAATGATTAAACGGTTGCCTTTTTTATTGCAATTGCAATATATCAGTTGCATTTAGCATTATTTTTCCTGTATCAATACAGACTCGCAACCCAGACTTGCAGCCGTCGAGTGTTGAGGTTGCTGGGTTCATTTTGCATTGTTGATATTTTCAGGAAACTGTTCATTATGGGTTGTTAAGATGTTTTGAGCTCAGAACAGCCACTCACACTAAACACACAAACACATATGCGGTTCGTTCTCAATCGACTAACCTCAAGTTCTCAGTGTGCTGTTTTTGTGCAGTCTTGTTTTCTTCTAGGAAGTGGAGGGTTGGGTTCAAAAAGCAAATATAATTATGCATTCTTCAAACACAGTTATTACAAATGTGAACCGTGACCTGCTTGATGAAAAAGAGAAATCTGAATGTGGATGAAAGAGAGAATTTACATCTGTTTCTCAATAAACCAGTTACATCCATCAGTTGATGGAACATCATTCAGTTAATAGTGACTAATGGAGGTGGGCTTGTGTGTATGCTGAATGCTTAATAGCACGACACCTGTTTAATACACACATCACTATGGAAACCCCATCTTTGTCATCCCTAATAGAATTCATTACCCTGCTATAACATGTTAATTGCTTAGTAACCTAATCTTTTACAATTCTCTAATTTATCTCTATTTTCTATTCTGTATTGGAGATGTTAAACCATGTATCATTCCTGGTATAAAGGCCAGCTCAAAGCAGCATGCATTTCTATGTTTTCCTAAACTGGCCAAGGCAGTTTAATGCTGGTTTATTCTTTGTATATATTGCCTTTATTATATATTGTGTATCGTATCATATTTTTTTATTATAAGTTGTTGAAAATTAGAACACAGGCTTCATGACCAGAACACATGCTGTTTGACCATGGCATAGGCAATTAGACCAAAACACAGGGTATGAAACCGGAACACAGTCTGCTGCCTATCTCTCTATAATTAGCTGTGGAGCATAGCCTAAGGAAAATAAGAACAGGTCAGATATATCTGATTCTGTAGCAGATGGTGCTGTTGTGTTGTCTGGGTCCCCACAAACTCTCAACTCCAGAATCTGGCCCGTTTCCTGTGCTTAATGAGGCTGCCGTAGCGCTCCCATGGGCTTCTGTGATTGTGTATAAATGAGGATCAGGCTAAAGAGATCCAGGATAAGTTTAACCTCTGCAACAGACGGTAATGTGGAATTAATGGGTTTATATACTATAAATAGCAATATGTCTCAATAGCTGATGTCTTTATTCTGAACCTGATGTTCATGCCAAGCCAATGAATGTTTATTTATAACCCACACCTGTCAAAATATTAAGTCTTTAAAGCTGTAAACCATATCTTTTGGCTTTCTACTGCCACCTCTGTTTGAAACATAAAATTGCAAGTTACTTTACATACTTTTTTTACATACTTTTTTCATGTATATTGAAGGTCAGATGAAGCCAGACTGACATCTTTCGGGAAATTAGACCCGATGACTCAAAATATTATAAACTTACCACTGTGAATCAGGGTAAGGTAGGTAGGTGATGGAGGGATATTTGAGGGAAAATAGATTTTTGTTCATTTTAACCAAAAAATGTTATGGATTGCAGCTTCAAAATTTTTCCCTATTCAAGTATATTAGAGCAGCACTTGCATGCCTACATGGAAAATAGTTACAGAATGCCTATATATTATCACCTGCATTGAAAATACTACCCAAATTTAGGTACTATTATACTATTATAACATACTTATATGTTTTAGTTTGGCTGTTAAGTATGTTAAGTAAATCAAATTAAGTATAAACACCACTAGTAAGTGTTGACAGGAGCTGGATGCAGACTTTGAATGGCCATGGTGTCATGTGTGAGTCAGAGTCTTCAACACCAGGCTTGCACATGGTGTTGAGAGCTACTCCCAGATGTCAAAGGTCAGCAGAGATTACAGCTGAAGATCTAGCCTCCCACATTGAGACAGTGTATGTGCATGAGGTGTGGTTATACAGCGATGAGTGAATTTTCCCATCAGCCCCTGTGGGTGAAAGAACATGGAGGTTGGGCATACATATAGAGGTCACGGCATGTTGAAACCTGCTGTCATTTTTTCTTTCTCCTGTTTTTTTGGTTTTCTTCTATGTTCCTCCCCCACACAGGGTCATAGCTAGATATTCTGGGCCACGATACTTCTTGTTGGCTTAGGACCCTTGGAGATCTCCATGGTACCAAGGGCTGGTGTGGGATGCAGGAGCAGTCAAACCCCATCATACCTGGGAAGTGATCAAGGTTGGCTGGAATGGGGAACAACATGCATGAATGACCTCCACTAGAGAGACGTCATTCTCCCTATGGGCCTTTAGAATGAGTACCACAGCACTCTTAGTCACACTTCAACTTTCATTCATTCACACATGGAGTCAGAACTCCTCTTAGCTGTATTTGCTTAGGGTGATCTTAACATTTAATTATGAAAATTACTTTGTGGTGCAGAACCACAGAAGTCAAGCGATTCTATCATTCCAGCTCAGGTTTGTGACCCCTTTCCCTAATGCACTTATTGGATGATCCACTCAAGTTCATTAACAGTGTTCTCACCCAATCCCAGGCTTAACTAAATTACAACACATTCTATAAGTTTCAAGGATTACATCATCTGAATAACAGACCTCTTATTAGTCTTTGATTCATTTAATCGAGGATTATGATTGTCAAAATAACTAATTATTTCAGGCTACTTATCTCTTGCATCACCGCATTGCATTGTGGGCAGCTGCAAGTGAGACCAGTATTTGACCAGAGACCAGTAGTTGACTGAGACGGAATATATCTGTAAATGCAATGAAATTGAGAAAAGTACAAAGTATAAAACAATTTTTGTCAGTTTAGTTTAACTTCATGTAATATCACTTATCTTTTGTCTTCTAGGTTAAGATGCTATCAAAACTCACATTTCTCTCAGATCCCGGCTAATGGAAGCCAGAAGCCTCCAGCCAATCACTATAAAGATTCTCAGGCCTTTAAAACATGTCAGATTACCATTTCTTATGTAACTGATTGGCATCTTAATGAAGTTCTCCTTAGTGCTTCCACGTGCTTAAGACTGTTTAGCAATAATTGAGTTTGACTCTTACAGGCACCGTTTGGCACCTGAAATCCACTTCCAGCTGCCACTATTGTGTCCTGACAGAAAAGGCCAGAATGAAGCACTTATGTAACCAGAGAGTGGAACAGCATCCATTAAAGATGATAACAGCTTTGATGGATCAGGTAAAAAAACGGTATTACCCAGCTTCTTTTTCACTCGCAGGTATGTGAGTTAAGAAGCGAGAGATAAAATTCTATTCAATTTACTGAAATAAAGCATTAGAAAAGAACAGTTCTCTGAAGATTTTGTCTTACTTTTGTAAGCATTCCATATGTACGGTCTCGCAATGACATCTGGATATATGCCTGGTTTGTTTTGGCCAATAGTGGGAGTCATTTGCTTTTGGTTGTCCTGAATAATTTAAATCCTTTGAGCGACAGCACCAAGTCTGATCTGATTGGCCCCACTTACATAATGGCCCCACCCACATTTGACTATGGCCCTCCTCTAAGGGTTTAATAACTAAAACTTCATAAAGCCTCGTTTGAAACTCCCTCTCCATCATTCTGGTGATGTATTTAGTATATTGCCAGGAAATGACAGCAGGGTATGTACTTCTAAAAATGTTCATCGATACATTGAAACTGTTCATTTCACAAAAGATTTATTGCATCATTTATCACTCTCAGTTGTGTGTGTGTCATGTTTTTACCCATTCGTTCTGTCATTACCGTGGTTACAGGGCCCTGTGGCAGTACACCTGGTCTGTGTGCTGCCCACTGCACACATAATAATAAATGTCTTTCATATAAACATGTGTGCAGCTGGTCTTATAGAAAACACTGATTCAGCAGGTATTATGTAATACAGAACATAAGCACCTGCACATATATATCTTAGTCTATAGTTGTAACCTGCCTTGTCCAACTACATGCATAAACAAAGCCTTTTAATAAAAGAGGATAAGAAAAAGGTTAAGACAAACTGTGTGATTACACTATTCCTTCTGTTTAACTGGAGGCAGTATGTGTTGATAAATATCAGCTAAAATGATCCTTTATGCCATAATCAGATGATCTCCAAAGACCTGCAAATCTGGGAGCTGAGACCCAAGGCAAAATTTCACACTTTCCCAGGGACTGATTATTTTTAGCTTTCACTGATTATTTGGTTCATTCTCATAACTAATCCACCAGTAGGAAGTCAGTTCATTACTGGGTTTCAGATGCTGTACGGACTAGCAATGACATTATTTTTATTATGTGTCCTGGAATGAGTTCAAAATGACACTGCAAGTAGTAATTTAAAGAATACATTAAACGTTTTTAGCATCTTAGTTTTAGGCAGCCAAGAACTGGAATTATGCAAGTTCTCCCAGTTGTGGGATCAAGTTCAGTTGTAAGATGGACTAAGAGCCTTTCCAGATCCTCCCATGAGAGGACTTAGGAACTTTTCACAGTGTGGTTGCCCTTTGACCTCCTGTAGCTGACCACACTTTACCCTCCACTGGATTTTGCGTCACACGTTGATGTCGTCATCAGGGTGGAACACTGGCCTCTTGCTCCCTTTGCCGGTTCTGTTTGACCTTGGAGAGCCATTTAGTGGTAGACAAACTCACACTACACTGAGATGTGTGTGTGAGTGATAGTTCTGACGTAATACAGTCCATGTGCAAACTTAGGGTGTGGTTATAGAAGAGGATCTGAAGGCCAAACATCCATCTGAGATCTCTCTACAACAGCATTAAAGGATTTCCCCTTCACCTCTGAAGGAAACTGAAAGCACTGGTTGGTTCCACTGTCAAAATGCATTGACATCTGGTTTCCTGTATCTCTCATCTGTTAGGTCAGATTTAGGAAGTGGAAATGTGGTTTTGGTTCAGTATAAAAGTGCAGGTTCTCCCTAAACTGGTGTGATGAACAGAATCACATGTCTAGTTCTATAAATGTCTTCACTTATGGCAACTAGTTACATTGTGCATTAGTTATTAAATGTATGAAAAATGTATTTAACAGGTTTATATGATGTTGGTGCACTGGTATACTGGTACACACACACACACACACACACACACATATGTAATTTATAATAATTTATACTTGTAATATATGCATTTGTTTTCCACCATTTATTCATTATTTAATAAATAATTATAGAATATTGCAATATTATTATAATGAT
The DNA here is from genome assembly GCA_036877525.1 of Chromobotia macracanthus. NCBI lineage: Eukaryota > Metazoa > Chordata > Actinopteri > Cypriniformes > Botiidae > Chromobotia > Chromobotia macracanthus. The sequence goes on along the minus strand of JAZGTH010000012.1, from coordinate 5,599,164 downwards.
ATTAAATATTGTAATAATAATCTTTGTGTAAACAATGAAGAATTTCAGCCACCACATTCTGTGTAAGGAACAGAACATACAAACAACATGATTGTGATACTTTTTACTGTTGTCATCCTTCAACTGATATCATACAGTAGATGAATTTTACAACATGAATGTGAAATCTGGGAAAAACAGGCTAGTGTTTAAAGGTTTGTGTCAGCTGTATGTGAGTGAGCTGGTGTGTGGCCCCTGAGTTGTAAAATATTTTGCATTCCATGGATTAAACAAATCATACCAAGGCATTAGTCTCACCATCTCTTGCTTTCTCACTCGCACATGCACACAAACTTGCGATAAGAAGTCTGTCAGCTCGAGCCTCATTCATAACCAGCAAAGGCTTACGTCTGTCACAAGCAAACACAGACATTCTGCCCTGTTACATATAGAGTTGAAATTCCACAAGACTGCATGCCTGTCAGTTATAAGGACAAGCAGAGGAGATATTGGTGCATTTGGTCTGTGCTGTTTTTTAACTATTTTTAGGTGAATATGCGTTAGATGGAGACTTTTATTCTCCAAAAGTTTATTCTCACAAAATCCATTCTAGTAAACTAGTAAACCAGATCGGCTGTACCAGCTGACAGCTGGCCAAAACCAGTAAACCACACAAAGCTGGAAGACCAAAAAAAAACAGCTGTTTTTATTTAATTTTTATTTTAGCATGGCTGTGCATGTTTACATAGCAAAACTATTTTAAAACAATGCAGAAGCATGCAAGAATGTGTTCTTTGTGTACGGCCCCTTAGTCCTGTTTGTTAATGGCATGATTAGCTATAATAGACTAAACGGCCAAGGTAAAAACACTGTGGCCAGAAAGTGTTTGGTACAATCTGCTTGTTTTGCCCAAATGATTTTAACCAGTCACATGCTAACCGTTGCTAGCATTTTTCCTATCCGCACAAACCCCAGCATAGCCTTTATCAAGGTCAAATATAAATGGGTCAAAACAAAGATAATAAGTAACAGATTAGAGCGGAAAAGCCGTATTCAGCTGTTGGAATGGTGCATTTGGATCGGGTTGAGTCGCTCTGGTGGGCAGGATGCTGAGGCCGGTAGTTCTCCTTCTCTGTGGGGGTCTGTGGCCCGCAGGCTTCTGCTGCTGTGGCTTCCTGGGAGGTCTGTCTCATGTGGTCTTCACTGCCTCGTGCTCTGGATGGTCACGGATGGAAATTGTACTTATTGCAAAGCGAGAGACATAAGGCTAAAGTGAACTAACGGAGGGAAGAAGAGAGCTTTCATTTCTTTGTGTGTGAAAGAGAGAGAGAGAGCAAGAGAGACAGGAAGAGGCCAATGTTGAACTCATTATATCATGGTGTCTTGCTCTCACATCAGTTGACACATGATACTGTACTATATGACAATTAATAATCTTTGTTTTTAGCAATTATTAATATATAAGATTAATTCAAAGTTATTGAATTGTGAAAAAATTCAAAAATGGCTTAAAAAGGCAATACATTGTTTCCATATTATTTAACATAATATAAACTGCTGAACAATAATCCACAACATTTTGCAAATCATTTTTTACATTTTTAATAATTAACCTGTCAAATTAACAGCCTTACTTTTTGTCAATTTTGTGCATGGCCCTATTGTATTGTTTGAAAACCTTCACAACATCAACTTTTAGATGAGCCTGTCAATCTCTAATGGCTCCAAAGTGAAAAAGACATTCTATGTAAAACCAGACAACTAGACAAAGGACAGAAGCTTAAGCCAGCTCGCCATTACTGTCAGGGCACGTTGTCTTGAGTCCCAGTGAAAAGGCCTACATTTGCTTTCACTGGCCTGATCTTTCCGGCCTTAAGAAAACCTTGAACAAACAGAGGTACATCAACGACCCTTCAGGCTGGTGGAGTTCCGCTTTCTCTGGGTGGCCTTTGTCACAGATCAGTTTACACACACACACACACACACAGTCTTTTGCCTGCAGGAAAGAAAAATGTAATTTACCTACCTCATTGTTTTTTAACACAACACTGCTTATTCATAGTTCTCATTATTTCAGTGTTTTTGACAAACCTTTTTTGCATAAATGAAAGCTCACAGGGGAAATCTGAACTCTGGAAATGGTCTTTTCTCTCAGTTTCCGATTAGGTTGAGAGTTTTTGGCGCTTACGTAAAGCAATCCTGAGTGATTTCACTGATTTTAACCTAAGCTGATTAAAACCTCACTCTCCATTAAACCCGTTGACTGAACGTGTGGCTACACTTTCATTTGGATTCACACCACATGTGGTGTCACACTAAATGTGCAGCTATAATTTCCTTGCCCATTTTTTTCTGATATATGATGTAGTGTGAGTGTATATACTATATAGTATATATGGGTTCCGAAAGGACAAAAGGGTTACAAAAAACGAGACATTTTTTAAACCTACAAAATGACAATTTAATATTTCAAAACATTTAAAGCACAATAAATGCTATGCTGTAAAATTAATGATTAGAAGATTTTTTTGGTCACTAATCAAATAAGCAAATTTACTTAACTCCTTTGTACAAATGGTCATATTTTCCTTCATGGAAACACACAAGATGCTCTGAAACATTCTCAAACCATGTTAGGAGGACATGGATCATCACGCTTTTGGATGTTTATATCAGCTTGAGGGAATGTTGCTATTGTAACTAAAGGGAAATTCTAAAATCCATTTACATTTTTAATTAAATTTCACACTCAAACTATTATGCTAGTTAAAGTAATGCAAAAGAAGTAGTCTTAGACTTTTGGACCTCCCACTGTATATATTTTGTGTGTGTGTGTGTGTGTGTGTGTGCACATTCCCGAGATTTGACTCACCACATTGGAGATCATTTATCTAAGGCCTGGGATTCCACAAAGCTGAAATTAGATAGATTAGATAGATTAGCCTTTATTTCTTTCATAGGTTTCAAGGTTGCCACATGTGAACTACTGTTGACTTTATTCAAGACTTTTCTGGCCTGACCTACATTGATGGAGTGGAGTGTATGAAAACAAACTTTACTTTTACTGTCCCCACATACACTCGGGACTTGGATGTTAGTTTGACCTCAAGTATGAGCAGATCTGCTCTGATCTCTTTTGATGCGTCTGTATGCGGTGACTTTTAAACTCAATGACACCAAAACCTTGTTGTCAGCGCTCTTGCTGTACTTTTGAACTGAATGTGCCTGGTGTAATAAGTGGGTCGGGTTTTGCAGGCTTAGTTTTAATGGTTTTGGGATCTGACGGGGTCTGGCAGAGGTGCTGTGTCTTTGCTGTGCACACGCACGGCATTGTGGGTATTGGTTTGATTCAAATGAAGACAGCTATCTGTGGGAGCTTGAAAGCATGAGCTGACTTCAGTTCCAAAGGTTTTAAAAGGATAGTCCACCTAAAAATAAAAATTGTGCCATTATTTACCCACAGGATTTGACATCATTAGTATCTCAACACACTGCTGCATTTGCTACAACTTAATTATTTTTTAAATTTTTTCTGTATGCTCAAAATATTATGACTTAATTCTTGTAATGCTGACTTTGTTCTCAATTTTTGACTTTATTCTAATGTTACTAGGTTAAACTTGTGCTTTATTTTGTACTGTGTTTTGTCTTTGTTAAGCCTTTTCATATTTTATTTTGTAAACTTTATTAATTTATTATAGTAAAAATGCCTATCATGTGATTTAATGTTGACTTCAATCTTTTTGACAGAGGTGATAGAGGTAAGTAAATGATAGCAAAATTTTTATTTTTAGGTAAACTTATTCTCAGTGAAATAAATTTTTGACACAGCCTTTTTGTCTGTATATTAGCAGGTCGTCAGTAATGTTAGTTTCCACTGTTCTCAGACCAGTGTTCCTCTTTGTCTTCTACAAGACTGTGTAATTGATGAGCATTAATGAGTATGTTCTCAGAGCAGTGATGAGTTATGACGGCTGCATTTGACCTCCAGTGCTTTTAAAAGTGTTTGTTTGGTATGAGCGATCAGTCACTCTAAGCAGCTGCCTTTAAGCCACCTGAACAAACTCAACCAGGCGTAATCAGTGTGTCTACATGTGTGAATTTGTGACTGTGAGATGTTTATCTTTGTACAATACGTGTACATGGTTGTTCTGTGAGTCTCTGTCCAGACTATGTCTGAATATGGTTGAGACAGTCAGGGTACTTTCATGAGTAGGGCAGGATTCTTACCGACATTGCTCATGTTTGAACTAAGTTCTGTCTAAATTGGTTTTTCCAACACTCTCCAGCCCTCACCTGGTCGTAACCTTCTCTGATTGCCACCCATGAAGACATGCTCCCCCTAGAAGGAAAGATCTGACTGTCTTTCCCAAACAAACATATGCAGACAGTCTGAAAGCCGTTATGACACATTTATTACTTGTAGTTCTGCACGCGCATGTATGTGTCACAGTTGTTGTGTCACAGTTGTAAACCAGACAAAAACAATGCTTATGTTTGTGATTTATTGTTGTGGTAAGAACCTTTAACAATAAATTAATTAAATTGTATAATGATTTATCTTTACAAGGTGATGCAGTCAATGAATCATTACAGTGATGGCAAGTGAAAAATAAGGACGTCTTTGTTCACAATCTTCAATGGCTTCAGTGATCAATAACATATTATTTTCTTTTGTTTATAATGGCCTTTAGGCAACCACCACTACAGTGCCATAATTATAACATCATCTTTAATCATGCTAAACAGAGTGACTGTTCAGATCTCAAAGTATTGCTTTGCTGTCCTTATGTATTTACTGTACATAATATTCCTTATGTCAGGTAAACTTTTGGTGGACAGACATCTTGGAAAAAGCAGACCTCACATGGATTTGCCTGAGGTTCTGTTGGGAATAGTAGTGTGACATTAGCAGTCTTCCAGCTGCTCACTGCTCTCCATGGTGACCACGAAACCGAACCATCAGCATTTTAATAAGCAGCAGGTCTTTAATTGCTAGATCACCATAACTACTGCACATTATAACTTGGTTCATTAGATCCATCTAAGTGATGTTCTGCTTGATTTGACTTCTTTCTATTTGCGGAGTCCCATGTTTAGTTTTGGCCTGACACACTGGCCTTGCATGGCTGATTATGGAAGTTACTTCTTTACTTTACTGGCCTCACATTTGGATCCTGGGCAGCAGGCTGATTATGGAAGTTACTTCTTTACTTTACTGGCCTCACATTTGGATCCTGGGCAGCGGGTGGATAACTGGTTTTCCAGCTTAGCCCTAAGTCTTTCTCCCTCTTTTGCTTTTACATGGCTATTTACACCCATTATTCCAGCTGTCTTCTCAGTAACTCATATACACATTTCCTCTCGCTCACACACAGATATGTACTATTCATTTCATTCAGCTGTTACCTGAGCACCTGCTAAAAACAGCAAACTCAGAGTCCTGCAGCTTGTCTGTCCTGAAGCTGCCCATATTATCACACTCATGGGAATTTTCCCAGTCCGACCTGCTGGAGAGCTGCCCAGCAGATGCGAGACGACGTGTGGGGGTGAAAGTGAGAAGCGTGCCTCTCACGCTCAGGAGATAAAGCTTCACCTGCCTGCCCTGGCTTGTTTCTTTCTCCTCTTTCTGGGTGTGGTGGGTGTGGCGGACAGATACATGCCTGACATACCAATGAGCTGGAAAAAAACAATTGAGGTTAAAGATGGGATGGGTGGGGTGACTAGGCTGGGTGCTCTTTAGTGATTTTGGGATGGTCAACTTGGTGTTGATAATCATATTATTTACCATAAAAGGTGTATTAGTTGTCTTTGTGCAGTGCCTGCAAGAAGAGCTGGTGGTCTTCTGCAGTCATGAGATACAATATCATACCTGATATCCCAGCGGAAGTTGAGATTTCTTCTTTATTGTTCAGGAGATGTAGGCGATCTTAGTTATTTAAGTGTCAGTTTAAGTTCTTTTTTCATATTCAGATTTTAGGTTTTAGTCACTGTTGAGGTCTCTTTTTTAAATTCTGTGATGTGCATACATCAGCTATTTCACAGTCTCTTTAAATGTGTCAGATTTAATAGCACAGAATTATCCGTACATAAAACAAGCTAAACTAGCTTTGGTATTTCCCCTGCACGTGTGTTCCTGTGCTAGGGCCTGCAAACAAGCCTCAGTTTTGATCAAACCTGCCCTCTTGACGTCATTCTGACCATGACCTGTGCATAGGGGAGGGCCCGAATCTCATACTTCATTAAGCCTAAACACAGACCCAATTAAAGTTCAGCCAGCCTCAGTATCACCACAACACGGTTGCTTTGAATGAAGCCCTTCATTGGCTCTAATGAGGGGGGCACCCTCACTCTGACCTTGAATTCATGGATGTGACATGGATGTAGATGGTATCAGTCTCTCAGATGAGGCTTTGGGATGGAGAAAGAGCTGCCCTGCTCTTGTACATTTAAAAGAGCTGTTCGTAGAATATTGGTTTTTAGAACGTGGCTATTTTGATTTATTGTGGCTATTCTCTCATCTGTTCTATGTTCTACATATGAAAGCTGCAATTCGAACTTTTTTTGAACAAAAATCAGTTGTTGAAACTGAAAGATTGTTGAATACATGAGATCAGTGTTCAAAATGCCCCCCTTACCTTACCCTGATTCACATGGGAAGATTATAATAATTATTTATAATTTGAGTTGTCGGGTGTGACTTTGCAAGAATTGTCGGTTTGACTGTCACGTTAGCAACTGGAAAGAAGAAGACCAAGCTACTAAATTGTGTATGTGGGTGCTGAGGATGGTGAAGTGTTTGTGTCTCATTTTTACAGCAGTTGTTTAGAATTTAAATTTGTCATCCATGTTAATAAAATAACACCCTGCAATTTTAGGTTTCAAACAGAGACTTCAAAAAGTATGCAAAAAAGTAACTTGCAAAAAGTAACTTTTGTCCTCACCAAAGTTTTTGTGTGCATCATAAAAACAATGATAAAAAAGATTTTTGTGAATGCAAGTATGTGTGTGTGTGTGTGTTAGCATGTATTTGCATACCTGGAAGTGATTACAGCTATTTAAAATACCATGTGGTATTTGTTGCATTTGTTTTGGAATGATGAATCGGTAACTTTAATATGGGGTGCACAAATAATCATGTACTAATGGCTGAACTAATACATGAACTCATGTTTAATAAATGCATGAATAAATCAGGAACTAATGAAGTACTAACCTTACTAAACTGTAGTTATCCAAACTATTTTTGTAATACATTCTTAGGTATGCTAAAATACACTAAATGTGTCTGTTCTTAACATATAAGGTTTTAGTTAGTTAGTTAGTATGGGCCTAGTAGTATATTAGCGCCAAGTTAGTTCCTGATTAGCTCATGCTGAAGCTTGTATGACTTCAGGCACTAGTACATGATTATTTGTGGCATCTATAGTAAAGTGTTGAAGGTACAAGAAATGGGGCATAGGTCAAATATTTCTCTTACACACATGAGATGTACACAGTTGCCACTCAAAGTTCTTTGCAGTTATGCAGAAATGTGTAACTGCCTTAACTTTATGCCAGTTATTACACATACCAACAAACAGACAAAGTCCAAACTCTCATCGTCACGCACAATGTTTCTCAGAAACCCCTCCAACCACCACAAGGGGTTTGTAAAAATTAGAAAATAAGGAAAATGCACATGGAACGGGAAAGGAATTTTTCTTGGCTGTTTGTATGCAAATGTTCATATTTATGCACTATGTACACACACACTTGTCCATTTCACCTTCTCTCTCTCTCCACCACACACAATTAATCTTTATTACACAAGACCAGGTGGCAAACTGCTCGTTCCAAAACATCTCAGCTCATTACTTACCAAAACAAGCAATTCAGTCTCTGCAATTTTCTCTTGAAACTCCTGTTTTCATAATCATTTATTTTGGTAGAAATGGGACCTCACGGGTTCTGTGTTTCATCAGAAGTCCCCTGACCATCCTGCATAAACATCAAGCTGCCAATAGAGGGCACCTGTGTATATTTCATGACCTAATTGTGCAAACTTCCTTGTTAAAGAACCTGAATTGACTCTCAGCATGAGTCCCATGTATTCATGTAATGCTAGACCCAATAGTTTAATGTTTTTTTGTGTTTGTGTATTAGTACCTCACATAGTTTTGCAATGACAACAGTCTTGTGTCTTTTCTTGTTTACTGTCAGCTATTAATGAAATTCACAAGGCCTCGCCCAAAGTTGACGCCATTTCTTTTGACAGAAAACAAGTTTTTAATTTGCTGGTTTCTTTTTCCTGTCCATTTGAGTGCGGTTTCATAAACCTCTCAGCATGGTTCACTATGTCTGTCTTCTAATGACATCACATGACATCATTAGATAAACTGCTTGACAAACTCAGTCATACTTAAGTGGCATGTTTTGCCTTACAGAGCAATAACCCCTTATCAACAGTGGAATGGCCTTAATGGAACATTTACATGTGAACGTATGACATAATGCTTATCCAAACGTTAACCTAGACTCATAACTCATAACTCTAATCATTGATCGTACCCTTACTGAACTTTCAACACTCTTTCCTTACCCCAATGCCACATGCTGACTCTTACACAAAAAAACAGTATTCTATTCATTATTCCTCTTATCTTTTATGATAATGTGCAAAAGTTTCTTCTGTGTTAGGTGGTTACTAGGGTGTAAGGAAAGAGTGTTGAAAGTTCAGTAAGGGTACGATCTGAGATTAGAGTTATGAGTTATGAGCGTCAGTCTTTATGTCAGGTGGTTACTAGGCTAGTTACTAGGGCATCGCCTAGGCAAGAACATAAATTATAAGTAAATGACAATAGTCACATTAAGATTCTGTTTTTTAAACATATCATAGACTGTACAGTGTAATATTCAGTGTGTGGTAGAGCTAAAACCTAAATACAGTGCAATAACAAATGACAAGAGTGGTCATGCTGTTTCCAGTATTCTGCCAATCCCTGAATTAAATCATTATCAACACACTGCTGCTCTTGTTATACAATTACCCAATACTCCAAACAAGTGCAGAGTGCTTTGATAGTGAAAGAACTCATTATTTTCTTTTAAACTATTGGAATATTTATATTAGCGTGAAACGGAATGCTTCCATTTGGCCAAATACCGTGTGATGGTCTGACAGAGTTGGCCGGCATTGTTGGATTCTGACCCGTCTGTGCATTTGTGTGCAAAACAGCTATTTAGCTTTTCCTTTAATGGCTAAGTCAGTGGGCACAGACTGTGGAAGTGTTAGCATAATAGCAGAATAAAAATAGCACATGTAGAACAACTACATTCCAATGCTTTGACTTTCGCCCTGTCAGTGAAATTGTGGCTATGCAGGCATGATGGTCAGAAGATAAAGCGATTAAACACCAGCGATAAAGAAACCGGAGATGAATGTGCAGTCGAGAAAACGGGCGATTATTTGTTTTCCATTTTAATCTAGCACCAGATAATCAGACATGATTGCTCTCATATCCTTCCTGATTTGTGGAAAAAGTTTGGATTCTGTTTAGGAAGTGTGAACCACATGATTAGAAAATTGCTTGATTCTTCTTACAGGATGACCTTTGAACCCTGACTAGTGATTAATTGGTTGTGTTCCTAGATTAAAGTTTAATTTGATCTGAGCTGTGCTGTCTCGCATCTTACATGTGTACAGTACATGTGACATCAGACCAGCAACTTTATACTGGGAAACAAACTACCATGTATACTGTGCACATTCTGCATAGAATATTTTCAATATTTTAATATTGTTTCAATATTAGAATAAAATATGAATGTGTCAGAAAAACAGAACAGATTACATTGAGCAAGAATACTGTATCCCACAATTCAGTGTGTTTAATTCAACCCTCCATGTCCAGTGAGGTAAATAAACAGGAAGAGACAACAGAAAGTAAGAATATTATGTGATTTTTAACGGCATAATCTGACTGCCAAAATGAAGATTTTATCAAAGTTAGATCTGCATTTTAAACAACTACTTATGTTTAAAATTTGATAACTGGTAACAGTTATTAGCTAGACATGCAATATAATGAGGTATTCTTTACTATTTAAATTTGTTCAATGTAAATGCAATCTGGATTAAAGGCTATAAAACAAGTAGATATGTATGATTGCCCTGTAGAGAGGGTTCTCTCTGTGGACACACCACTTTTTGTGGAATGCATCCTGACTGATCGTGCGGAAGCAAACAGCTTTTTTTTAGAATCGGGAGCCAGATTAAGAACTGAAGAGGCTGTGCAGAAGAGAATAGATTCCTTAAGAGCCATTCTCTTCATTCCCTGTTGCACCTCGCTGAGTCCAGGCACTAGACTGACCTACTGATTGGTCACAGAGGAATGCGCGGAATGCTCGTCTGTCTGATCGCCACAGGGCATTATATTGGCTTGGGAATCTTAAGTCAATTCCCATACATCCTGAGCTATCTTTAAACATCTTGGAATTTAAGCCCCCTTCCCCCCCATGTGTCCTCAGACCTGCTCGAAATTCTAAGGTTCTCTTTCCTGTTTGGGTTCTGTGTCCATATGTAGACTATGTGCCCTATATGATTGCTCTATTCTTTGATGTCAAGAACTAAGAATGTTAACCCATTGTTGCTTTTGGCCGGGACTGGAGCAGAAATATTCATCAGAACACATTATGCATGGCACGATTCGGAGCATGCCAATGAAATGTTTGTGAATCCAAGACAAAACAGGGAAAAGAAGGGTGTAGTATTTAAAAGTTTGGGCAGGGACATTGAGTGAGTTTTTCCTTTCATGGTTGCTTGTTTTGGCAAAATCACTCTTCCTCGGTGCTATGAGAAAATGAAACAGACGTTGTGTGCTGGTGACCAGACGTTTGAGGACAATCAATTTCCTTGATACATTCTTTACTTACAGTACATTGCTTCAGACTTATTATGCACCTTGATGAGGAATGTAGACATCAATGGCTATTCATGCACAGCACAGTTCAATTCTAATTGTAATTTTAATTCTATTGTATGACTGAATGTGAGGGAGCTTATCATTGTATACTGGTGAGTATAAATTTGCCATGATGATGCTATGGAGACAAAAGATGACAAAGATAAAAAATAATTACTCGTCTAGTTTGGCGAGTCCAATACCAAAATAGTGTCCAGCCGCCTTCTTGGATTTGTTACTTTAAGTCTTGCAATAAAGGTAAAGAAAGCATATCTTGTAATTGAATGATGTGAAGATGCTGATTTAATGGGTGTTATCCAAAAACACTTTTTAAAGTCCTCCCCACCCCCAAAACCTGGATTAAATACTAATCCTAGGCTAAAATGCTTTGGATTAGATTTAGCCCAACAAACTGTAATGCTTTGATTGCAAAATGCACATGTGCAGAAGCTTCAGAACTTCATGAGCCCACCAACTACAGCATACCCATAATGTCCTTTGTTTGTAACCTTTGCATTAATCTGATTTTGATTGGCTATCATTTGGGGTAGAGCTGATTTAAAGTGCAATACATTGTCATTTTCATACATAGTGCCATTTCATTTCAATTATCCAGGCTCAATACATCTGCATATAATATTATATATAATATATATAGTTTATGATATTAAATGTATATAAGCATGTAAAATATGAAATGCAATTATTCTAAATATTGGCAAATATCCCCCTTTACATTAATGGAAAAAATTAATTTGGGAATGTGATCCATTCATTTCTCTTTGGAAATTTATACTTCCCACATACACACAATACACATTCATCATGTCTCTCTCTGTGATATAGATTTACCATGCTGCATTACGTGAGTGTGCGTGTATGCTTTGAAATAAGGTCATATGAGAAGGTACAACATGTACAACCTACATCTACTGTATAGGAACAGCAGTCAAAACAACTGAGCAGCAGAGATCAGAAGCTTAGATATTGGGACCATACTGTTCCACTGACAATACCTCCCAGTTCTCAGAATGAGTGTTCCGGCATTTTGCCAGCATCTGTCAACCCTGCTTTACGAATTTAAGATTAGTGTAGCTAGGTGAATTCACACCAGATTTTCTTTCAAGGAAAACATTTACAGAATGTTAACGGTCTTCCAGGAGGAAAGACAAAACAGCAGTGAGTCAAGAATGAGAGGAACTTGAGGAATAACATTTGGAGTGCTTTGATATTAGTGTGAAAACCGACACAGGACAGGGGGATTATGGGATAGCAGAGAGGATGGGAGCACTTACTTGTCTTCCCGTGGTTCATCTCACCTCAGAGGACATGGGTCATGAATTTTTAGATAAAAGACTGGGCGTTGGTAAATGTCAGCCGCTTGGGCTGATCTGAGAACAGTTTGGCCGTGTCTTTGATTTCATGGTTTAGGTTTGTGTTAGAAGAGTAAGCTGATCCTAATTCAGTCATAAAGGGCATCTATCTTTGATCTTCTTGCAGATTCAAGGCAACTCCTTGAGAACAAAAGGGGGTTGTTTTCAATCAAGACCAGATGGGTTAAGCACTCTTTGGAATGAGGGAAAAAGTTTTTTTTGCTCTTTTTGTTGTTTTTCAAACCTCAAAGTTCCTTCTGGAAAGAGAAGGCTATCCCCTTACACATCCTACTTGGATTTAGAGATTCTGTTTGGTTGGACCACACACAAACTTAAAACATCAACACAGTTTGACAAAAGAGAAAGAAAATGTGCAGCATTAAAAGCATGAAGCCATTTTTGTGCTCCTCTTGGCCATTCTCCTCTAGTTTTGTGCCATCAGTAGCTGTGGTTTTGGTGAGGTCAGTATTCAAAACGAGGTTTTGACATCAACTGTCTGACTCTCACCTATTTTGTCCTTCCATCCCTGTTTTTTTTTCCTTTTCTACTTGTTTTCTGTGGCTTTGTAGTGGTTGATGTGCGGCCAGACATTCCTGAGTCGAGTCGCCTAGACTTCCAGTGAAGCTCATGCATTCATGTAAACTGTGGGCAGACGTGGAGCTAAAATTAGTTGAGATTTATGGGATGAGTGTTTGTGTGTTAAGGAGGTGCGGACACGGAAGATTTTTCACACATTCTTGCACATGCCCGCAAACATAAACACTCACACACCTACTTAGTCACACGCTGGAGGCATTAGGATGTAAATAATGAGTTTTCTCCGATGCAATGGGGTTAAGTGTCCACTACAACAATCACACACGCAAACTCTGCTCTGCTCAGCTCTGGCTGGTTATTTTCCCTCCCATATGCCCTATGTTTTTTTTCTGCCTAGCCTACCACATATTTTCAAGTCTTTTCTTGTGCAAACTTTTGCAATTAGATTTTCGGGTACATACTTGCCTTATATGAAGGAATTGTTTTCTAGCCATATATAAAGAACAGTCCTTTTTTGTCAGAAATTACACATCAGTAATTTATTTGTAATTCATTCTTAATCTGTATTGTATTGCTACTATGTTTAATCATTTAATCGCTGTTTTAAGGTGTGTTGTGTGTAGAATAATCTAGATTAGAATATTATTATAAATAATATGATTTTATGGAAAGAGTTTCATATTAAAATAACAAATCAGTATAGTCTTTGTCACTTTTGGTATTTACCAGTGAGTCCTGGTTAATGTTTTTTTTAAAGTCTCTTTTTAGATGTTTAGATGTTAGCTGCTTTTTTGTTGTAAAGTAGAAGATATTCTTGACAGATATTCTCAACAAATGTACGTGTCTATGAGGAGCACACCCACACCAATGTGCATGGTCACCGCTCATAAAAGATTGTCAAACTGGTCCTGCATCAGGTTTCTCTTCGGGAAAGTCACTCGAATATGTTTTGTACACCACATTTGTACTGATCCAAGAACAGCTGGGTTGTTGTGGTTTTGACTTTGTTAAACTTTTATGAGTACTTTGCGTTCTACATTTAATGGATCGAGTAGAGATACACACACATGGTATTTAAATCGGGACATTTATTGGAAGTGACTGCTTTTCACACTGAGCACAGACAATGAAGGCCTTGTAACAAATGATAAAGAGAAACAAACTCTTGCCTATTTAGAATTCTTAAAATATCTTATACCATACTGTGAATCATTTTAATGAGAATAATATTATCGGGACAATCTCATGTTTATAAAGGCACAAATCAAGACAATCATAAAGTCAAAATAAAAAACAATGTACAGAATAGCAAATAGCCATGACAGTGTACAGTACATAATACAAGATACATTAAATAAGCACAATTTAAATATTTAGTAATATCCAGTCAAGTTTTCTCAAAAGCCTACAACAGATATCCTATGGGACAAACTTCTTTTTCCAGTTAATTTTGTTTATTTTATATACTGTATATTTTAATGACTACACAGTACTAAACTTCCTCGTTGATGCTTAGTTTGACAGAAATGCTTTTTCTTATAATAGATTTTAATATTAAGCACATTTAAGTTTAAGCTATACTATTATAGTTAATGCTTAATCCAAAATAAAAATACAATACCAATAACACAATAACAAACAGAATGTTACTGAAAAGTGTTTCATTTTTCTCTGCAAAAATTGTACATGTATAGTATCAGATGCAGTCAGATGTTTAAATGTGAACTTTCAAGCCCAGGTCTTCAAAATAAACCCAAAATAAACCATTTTATCCTTAATCTTTGATTTAATAATCTACTGCCTCCAGAATATGTGACTTTTAACACCCTGTCTCTTAAAAAGAATAGATTGGCCTCTATTTCCTTTTCAAATGGCATGTTGATGAAACACGGGTCATTTCTGGAGCAGAATAACACAGTAGATTAAAACTTGTCCTTCTACACATTTATGCTTCAGGGAGCTCATATAATTGCTCATGTGCATAGTGTGTGTGTGTGTGTGTGTGTGTGTGTGTGTGTGTGTGTGTGAGAGAGTGTGTGTGTGTCTGTGTGTGTGTGTGAGAGTGTACAGTGTAATAACACTCATTTAACCTTTAACCTTTTCTGTGCTGTGTGACCTCTCTGCTGATCTCAGAGACAACACTGGTTAGCGTTTGCTTCTGTATCTGCACAAGTTAAAAAAAAGCTTTGACATTCAGTGTGTTTTTGGTACGCTTTAGGACATCTTGTTACTTAATAGTTTACAAAAGAAAATAAAAAGGACTGTTTTTTTTTGTTTACTGAACTTAAAACAAATCTAAGTTCTCAACAAGTCTTAAAGTAATACTTTCCCCCTAGAAACTGTCATTGTATGGAATAGAGAAGAATGAAATACAAACAAAATAACAGCATATGGAATTTTGAACAATGAGAATAAATTATGAACTGTTCCTTTAACATCACTGATTTAGAGTTGACTAGAATCACTGGTATTATAAAAATGGCTGTTTATTATACAGGTTGTTGTAATAGCCTTTATCTGACTTATTCACAATGCATGACCTATACAGATAAAAACGGCTCTCCCATGAGTGACTATGAAATGGCCTTGACATTTTCAAATGGTCAAAATGTGAATGACCAATAAATAACTTAAATAACACGTTCCCAGCTGTCACGTACATTAGGCGCTGCATCACGGAGAACAGGCGCTTTAAAGTGCTTCTGTTGTTCCCCATCATTTGTCGAGTTTAAAATGAGAATATCATGAGAACTGCTCATCAACACGAGCTGGCGAATAGAGATTTGAAATGTCCTGCTTCTCGACCTGTAAACTTTTGCCAGCAGCGGTGTAGCAATAATGGGATACTGTGTGAGATCATTCACTCTTCCAGTCTATCTCCAAGCTTCTCTGGTTAACAATGCCTTCTACATGCATTTCAAAGAGGGATATCTTTGTATTAGGTGTCTTTAAATATTGTGTTCTTACATAAGAAAAAGCATTTAACACAGTGTACATGTTGTTCTAGGTAGGTTTAGGGGTGGGGTTAGGAATAGACTCAATAGTGTAATAACATACAGATAACTTTGAATCTAGGTACAATTTAAAAACACAATCGTTACATTGCCTGTATTTTTCTTACATAAGTATATAGTAGTTAAAGACACCTAATATTAAGTGGGACCCAAAGATGAAAGAAAATAAAATGATTGTCTGTTCTTTGTTTCAGCCTCTCTGACCAAGTCTAGCTCAGCTTGCTGCTGATGTCCAGAGCTCTCTGGTACACCTGTGTGACATCATCCATATCTCCCAGCAATGAGAAGCTGCCATTGTCTCCGGGCGAACCAGGAGGGCTGCGGGTGCCTTTCCCGCCATGAAGGGGCATGGCAGTCTGAAGACCCCTGAACCCGGCCATCTGGAGCAAGTCTTCTGCTGACAGAGAGGCCCGGATGTTGGGTTTTGGAGAGATAGGTGGCCAGTCCAAACCCATGCTGGAGAGACCCGTCTCTTCATACACAATGCTGGAGGGTCTACTTTGGCTCCGGGGGAGATTTGAGTCCACTGGCACCTCCCCGTGGACTCCCATGGCAGGGACAGCGCTGTGAGAAGAATACTTTCCATTCCGCTTCAGTATACCTTTCCTCCCTACAGTCCTTTTTGATGGCGAGCTATTAGGAGGCTGCACAGTGGCACCTCCTAACAGTTCAGAGGACTCACTGCGCTCCGGTGAGGAGTAGTACCCTGACTCGCGCTGCTGACTGTTTTTTAGAATTCCTTTTTTGGGTAACATGGACACGATTTTTGCTGGTGAGCCACCTAACGTGTCTTCTCGCTCCGGGCTAGAACCGGACTCTGCGTCTTGGTAACAAATGGACCTCCTGAGCTCAACCTCGCATAGACTCTGGGACCGCTGGTCTCCACTGGTCGCACGAGTCTTTAGAATACTCTTTGGTCTCTTGAGGCCTGGTTTCTCCTCTGCAACACCCCACACACCACCATCATTTTCCTTCATGGACTTTCTTAGACGCCGGGCTGGAGTCAAGCCCGTATTTGGGGCATTATTAATGTTACCAGGCTCCGGGCACTGGCCCTTGCCTGGTCGGACATCAGTGCGGTTCTGCCAGTCAATGAAACGAGCCAGCATTGGAGAGCTATTCTCCCTTTGCGTTTGGCAGTCACACACACTCGTCTTCCATCCCCAGTTTACCCACCAGTGGTTTGCAATGTCCTCGATTGTAGCCCGGCGTTCTGGATTAACCATTAACATCCAGCGAATCAGACCACGAGCATCTAAGCGAAGTGGAGACATTTCAGAGATTTTAATCTGCCACCATTGAAACCAACATTATTGAATTATTGAATTGTGTATTTATGTTGTATTTAGTGTATGTATGTTTGGTTTAAATAAATAGAAGGCACATACCTGATGACTGAGGCGGTTCCCTGTACTCGCCATTGCTGATCTGGCGAATCAGTCTTTGGTGATCACCTCCATCAAAGGGCATCGTTCCGTAAACAAGCGTGTACAGCAATACACCCAGTGCCCAACTGTCAACCTGTCCGAACAACACCACAATGTTAAATCACTCCACAATGGGCAGCTCATTACCAGTATGAATGCTGAAGAAAGTCTAGGCTTTTGTTCTGTGTGAATTAAATAACACATTAGAGCAGACCAATTACAATTCTGTGTGCAAATAATGTGATTTTTTATTACATGAATTCTATCAATTTAATCCAGATATAAAAAATAATTAATTTTAAATTTTAATTTTAAATTAAACTAAATACTTTAAAGGGGTTTTGGCAAAGTATTTAACAGCCCAACTAGAACGTATGAGAACATATCAATATCAATACAGTGCTGCCTTGCAAGTTTTCTTAATGTATTAGTCAAACACGTGCTGGTCAGACCAGTGGTCAGCATTTACCAATATATTAAATGGTTGCGTTGTTTTATTTTCCTATCTGAGCCATAAAGTTAACTCCACCTATACTTATGAACATTCAGTTAGGCTTTTGTGTGCACCTACAATGTATGAGAACAATAGGTAATCACATATATCTGCCTGCTAACCGCCGTAATAATTCCTGCATGTTATTTAATCATTTCTCATGCCTGACCTTGTCTGATCCCTACTGCACCTCCAATGCAAGCCAGAAATGAGGAGGTATCAAGGGAAACAATGGCTGATTACAGAACAGGAAGTGTCCACTCCCCCAACACCAGACCTGCCTGACCCTGATGAGATGTGAGGAGCTCTGTGATTGTTGGCCTCATTCCACTGATCTCTGACCAGTAAGAAGGAGAACGCTGCTTTTCCCATGGACTGAGGGGTGCAGTTATGTAAGTATGATTGAGAGACCAGAGAGATCGTATGTGTGTGTATGATTGAATGTCCAGAGTTATTTAATAGCTGTGTGTGTGATTACATAGGACAATTAAACCGGAAAAAGTATGGGAATTTAAATATGTTCCTGTGGTCCAGACAGGCTTAGTGCTTGGCTAGTCGTTGACAGAATATTAGGAATCGTGCAGAATGCTTAATATGCTGAAAATAGTTTAGAGAGCATTCCTCATTCCTTTTGGCAGAATGCTTGTTTCTGATTGGATCATAGAGGATGTTGGGTACTCTGGCTGACTTGGACTTTGAAATAATTCCTGTGTGGGAAGTGACTCAGTTTGGAATCAGTTGGGTTCCTGTGGGATGTGGAATGAGGGGTGTGTGTGTTGGGTGTCTCACCTCCTGTAAATGTGAGAAGAAAAGCTATCGCTTTCTCTTTCTCTTTTATTATCTCTTGACTGTTTTGTTGTCTCTAATCTTTAGGACAGGATACGTGGGATTGTGTTTCCCAGATCTTATTTTCCAAAGGTAAAAAAAATTAAGATATTTTAAGACCCTCTTAAATGGCTTCCATTTTAATTGTCTAGTGAGGTTGCATAACAGCAAAATATTAGCTTGTAGTGTATATAATTTACCTCTGGACCTCGATATGGTCTTCCGTTTACAATCTCTGGAGAGGCGTACAGAGGGCTGCCGCAGAACGTTTGAAGAAACTTGTCTTTGTGGTAAAGGTTAGACAAACCAAAATCTGCAATCTAGATTCAAAAAGGACACAGTGAGCATTTTCCAGAAATGGGTACCATCTAAAATCACTGTAGGAAAATTATAACGTACCTTGATGTTGCCATTGTCATCCAGGAGAATGTTTTCCAGCTTTAGATCTCTGTGTACAACTCCTTTCTGTAATAAATTATTAGAATCATTGGTTTTAGATCTTTCTTTACTGTTTCTCACTTTCTGCTGCAAAATCTAGCTAAAGCTGACAGCTGTTTTGTAAAATGGTGGCTGGTTTCTTGCTGGTCATTAAACTGGTCTGGTTAACCAGCTTTCATGTTTCCAAAACCTATTTTACCAAAAATAGAAAACGTGAATTTATTTGTAATTGCCAATTCTGTTGCATGTATGCATTTCAGATCAATTAGTCACCATCTCCATGGTCTATGGCCAAAGGATTCACAGTAACATCCATACACATTCACAAACAAACCACGTTTCCCTATATCTGGTGCCAGAACCCCTCATAGGGCCTGATCTATGTGTTCCCTCCCCCATTTTCATGATGACCTCCTGGCCTGTCCTGACCAGAAGGGCTGGGTTGGAATCCCCCAGCAGAGGTGATGACATCATCAGCCCAGCTGTATAGAAACAAAGGCCAAGCCCACCCCAAATTCCCTCAGGACTTCTGCCTTCCAGCTGACGCAGCTCCGGGTATGAGCTGACCTTTTGTACTGATCTAGGAACAGTGTCTCCTCCTTTAATCTTACCTTTAATACCTATAAACTAGAAAAATATGCTCTTACAGCCAATAAAAGTTCTAAAACAAAATAAAAGGGAAAACAATGAAAGAAATTTGGGTTGGATCAGTGTGGCTGGCCAGTTTGAGTTATCAAGTGAGAAGGTGTCAGATGAGGAGTGCTTTGGCAGAAGGAAGAACACAGCTGCGCTCTTGCTTCAAAACATTTAAGACATTCTTGGAAGTTTAGTTTATCTCTCTCACATCATGTCAAGTCCTCTGTTCATAAATTCTTTTATTTACTTTATAAAGAGCTCACTGTGTGTGCAAATCATGTCGACTGCACGTGTATCTGCGCAGCTGTCGGTAGTTATTTTGAGAAGCCTTCATTTTAGCACTCAGGTATTGAGATTACGGCAAATTCATTAAGTTCTAATTTACTGCTAGATGATATAATATAATCAAAGTTTCTAGGCAACAAAACTAGCGATCCGCTATGGGTGCTGTGCAGTAATATAGTAAGCAGGTGTTTCATGCCATAGCTGTTACTATAGTGTGGCAATAAAGGTTTAAATGTTGTATTGACAAATCAGCACCCAGCCAATTCTCATAATTTCAAGACTATATAATGCACATTTCTTTCTAAGAAATAATAGTGGAGTTGGGTTAAGGGAAAGATAATGGAAGAATTGTCAAAGGAAGTGAGATAATAGGCCCTTTAGATTCCATTGTCTTGTGATTGACAGCGTTATTTGAATACTTGATGCTTGATGGCTCCGCCCCTCACCTTATGGCAGTAATGCACAGCCGAGACGATCTGTCTGAAGAAGTGCCTCGTCTCTCTCTCGCTAAGCTTGCGCCGCTCACTAATGTAGTCGTACAGCTCGCCCTTACTGGCGTATTCCATCACAATCACGATCTTATCCTTGTTTTCGAACACTGTAAAAGGGAGGAATATACACAAACAAGAGAGACTTGATTAGATTATTCAACATCATTGGATTTTCTTACCGTCAGGTCCCTCGTGTATGCTATACGTGCGTGCTAAAGCGAAGACACATGGAAAAAGAAAATAGCTCATTTCCATTTTGTCCACTTCGCTAGCTAAAGCTCTCCATCATTGACTCTTAACTGTTTCGCTCGAGCTTTTGTTGGGCGGTTGCCAATATGTTGGAGACAAAATCGCCAGCAAGTCTGGCTTTAATCAGGGTCATGGCGATTAGGAGCTGTGTTTGCTAGCCAAACCCACAACTGTTAACAGGTGTTAAGTGGAGAGAGGAAGTGAGAGTTTGTGTGGTTGTGTCTGTGCATTTGTGTATGTGTGTGTCAGAGAGTAGGGATGGTGGTATAAACATTCTTGTTCCAAGAAAAGGTATGTGTATTGGACAACAAACAACACAGTCCAGTATTTTTAGTAGCAACTGTTAGATTAATAGCTATCATTTCAGCCAATCAGGGAGGTGTTTATCTTGCAAGTCTCAAAGGAATTGGAGCATCAGCAATTCTTTGTTGTTCTTTCAAGTAAGACTGTTGCTCCACTAAGGTCCTCCAATGTGTCCTCCACCTTTTGCTGACACAGCGAGAGCATCTCCATGGTGACTCTTTTGTAGTTACTGCCCCTAGGCTGGTTGTCATGGTGACAGTAAATGAAGCAAGTAGACAGTGAAGATTACTGCTCTCCAGGTGGGTTTCCTCTAATTCACTTGGTGTCACTTTCAACGACGTGTATGTGGACACCTGAGCATCTATTGTTGACTGTCTGGGTCATAGCTCTTAACTAACCAAGCTATTTTTCTATCACTTCAGTCATAAACGGCCCTCAAAAAATGGGCAAGGTTCACATTCGAGACATTGAACCTGATCCCAGACTTGCTGCTTGAGGCAAGCTCTGAGTAATTGCCCCTCTCGGCTAATCCGTGTTAGACACAGGACACTGAGCGCGCTCGGTTTTGGCACCGACTCACAGACTGATCCAGGGTCAGTAATAATGACCCCTGACTGAGAACACGACATGAGCCCACAGTCATGGTGTCTCTCGCCATCAGTATGGAGATAAAGCAGCTTTATCATGTCTTTGTTTTGAGTATCCGGCTCTTGTGTGCTGCACTCGGCGCCTAATTTAATGCAGTTTTGATTGATGTTCTAACAGGCTCAGCAACATGCATGAGATATTTTAAACATGCTGATTGCTGCAGAACACTAATGGCTTGTATTTTAACATATGCTTCATCTCCATTAGAAGGTTTATATCCCCAACAGGAGTGTTGCCTGATCAACATCCTTTGGCAGCAGATCGTATAAATAAAGCATGAGGGAAACAGCCTGTGGGCGGGCTAGTACAGATGATTGGCAGGTGGGAAAAAACACAGTTCATACATTCTCAAATCAATTTTTAGAATCAAAGTCAGGAGGTTTAGACAACCTAGATCTCAAACTGTGCTTAAGTTTCTAAATATATGAGGTGGAGTTGTTTTTATCTCGGTGAGATATTAGGGCTTTGAAGTTGTCTTTTCAAAAGTTCTGAGTTTTTTTTTTGAGTGTCTGAGTGTCATTGAATTTCCAAGAGCTAGAAACAACAGGAGTGAGGAAAGCTCAATAAAGTACATACTGACACATACCTTCGTATATAGAGATGATGTGTGGGTGACGGAGAGAAGACATAATCTCTATCTCTCTCCGGATGTGCACCATGTCTTGCTCATCTTTAATCTTCTCCTTACGGATGGATTTAATCGCCACCTGAGAACCAACACACACATTTACAGTTATTTGAATCTTATCTGTACTTTGCATGATGCAAACAGGGTATGCTTACTGCAAAGTAATGTTAATGAGTAGCTTATTTATGTTGATCAGGATGACCTGGATGGATGTCTGGTTCAGCGAGTCAATTTGTCAATTTGATTGAGCAGTATTGATGAAGACGGTTCAAAGGTTAAAAAGCTCTGATTAATGCTATTTGGGTTTCAGTGGTTTTCGAGATCTGGGGTCATAGGTCAGAGAAACAGATCAACCTACTCCCTGTCATTGTGTCGTGATAAAGTTCACAGACAAGCACTTCCTGTCTCAGCTGGTCAGGTCTCGCACAGATTCACTAAACTACTGTAGTTTACCCTGATGTCATTCTGTAAATGAATGTGGAATAATATTGTAGATTGTCACATACTGTCCATATAACTGTATCATATAACATGCTCATTTCTTAGAAAGCTTTGGAATAGACCAAATTCAGAAACAGAAATATGATCCTTAGAAGCTGTAGGGAGTATTTCTCAGTGAACCAAGATGATGATGGTCTAGATTCTCAGTGGGTGCCTCTAACCTTGAGGAAAATAGGTTTGTGTGAAGGTGAATGGCTTCTCAAGAGAAGACACACCAGAGGAGTTATTTTTAAATGTCCCATTTCCAAACTCCCAAACAGACTCCATCACATAGCTGTGCCAGCACTCACTAGCAGTTCTCCGCAAAATATCTGGTGTTACCTAGTAGATGTATTTACATACTATATGCTTGTATGCTGAGTAGCGTTAAAGCCCAGAAAGCAAGCGTTTCCCAGATCGGTCATAAGGAGCAATCAGAGTTACAGGAAGTGTGGTGCTTGTTCTTCCACTGACTCATAAAACACTCAGAAGGGGAAGTGTTGCTGACAAGGTTGACTTCCTGTCCACCCAGTGTTGCCATGGCTCTTATCTGCCACCCCAAGCCTTTTAGGGGCAAAACGACCACATCTGACCAGGGTGTGCATACAGTGTATTGTGTCTGGACATTTGTTTCGGGTCATGTCTGAACATTCTGTAATTTACAATCATATGACATCTGCAATGCCTGTGTTACATGTTAAAGCTCTTACTGGTGACTTATGTAACCCTGTCAATGCCACAGCACTTGTGATGAAGGCAGCAGAGGTGTTTAACTCACCACATGGATGTGATAACTGTAGTTACACTCTAGAGTTTATTAGAGATTATTCTATATTAACTGTTCTATTCTCTAGATTATTTATCTAGAGATTATTTAAAGAGACTATAAAACAGAGGTATTAAGTATTAGGGAAATTATGGAGTGAATTCATAACAGTGCCACTTTTCTGTGTGATTTTCAACACAACAACAGTGTCTTATTCTGTAACTATTCGCAATTTAGTTCAGCTAAATGCTAAATATGCTGAAATGCCACTGCTTCTACAATTAAGTCCTTGTCATTCAAACTTCTTTGAAAATTACTCTAATTATGGAATTCCTTTTAGTGTGTTGAAACTAGGAAAACAGAGTGTGCAAATAAGTCAATAAGTCAGTGGACTCAATTTTAGTGAATTCTCCGTGTGTGTGTGTGTCCATTGTGGTTGAGAGCCACTTTAGGACACCAGTGTGGGATAACGTCTGGTTCTCCTAAGCCTAACCCTAATTACAGTGAAAGCATAAACTTATTAAAATTACATTGCAGCAGACTGGCACGCAGGTGCTCCTTTGACCTCACTGAAGGAATCACACGGCACACACAGGTGAGCGGTATTGTTAGCCAGCCTGTGGCTGCAGATCATTAAGCCAAACTGTGTTTGATGCCTGTGCCAGCTGGCTGCAGGCTTTGCTCTTTTCTAACTCCTGGCTAAACCGAAGCCTTTTCATTGTTTCGCAGACATAGACCAGCTCATTGTCTAAGCCTCACTCAACAGGTGTGTTGTTTTACCTGTCTACAACTTGACTGCACCTTTCCTCACCACAGCACCTCATGTGGAATAAACACAAAACAACTAGGTTTTATGAACAAAGTACCATGGTATTTTTGGAGGTGCCTTGGAGTATAGAGTATCTATCACTGTGAAACCCTTAAAACTCTATTATGTTTTGGCCATTGTATCACACCACACTGTGTTTTTAGCATCCCACCAAGATTATTTGCATGTTTAAGACGGTACGTCAAGTCAAAAATAGTTTGTTGCATTTTTTGTGCTCTGTTAAGCTGTTTCTGAATGCGTGAGCGCTTCTTACATAAATACCCCCAAAGAAACATGTCCAGTCAGGGTAAACTCAAAACCAGCCAGATTATACCAGGCTTCTGTTAGTCAACACTTATTAGTCAACTGGTCAATTAGACAATCCACTAAGTACTAATATGAGTTATGCATTCTTTTGAATTCACCCATTAGTCCTTTGAGACAATGAATTGTTTACTGAGAGTGGACTGAGGCACCAGCTGAATTCACCAGCTCTGCTGAATGACTTTGAGTTTGTACATGTACTTTATCATCTGCCCCTGTCCACAACGTCTACCAGTTATTTTTCTTCCCAGACACTCTGGCTCAGGGGCATTGAAACAGCAGAGCAAATCACAGAAGCTCTCTCTCAGGTCTCGCAAATGCATCAAAACTTGTGTGTGTAAGGGAGTGAGAAGCAGGAAACATTTTAAAAGAGTTGCATTTTGCTCTCACGTGCCAAACAACTGGAATACCTTTCCTGCTGCCAAAATCACCATGCCAGAACTTGAGTTTATCTGTACCCTACAGATTTATGTTGTCTGCTGACACAGAACACACAGTCCAGTCAAGAAATCTTTCCCCAGTGCAATGGTTTCCAAAGAGCCACTGTATGTCTGGATTCAGCTGGTTCTTTGGCAGTGTTTGTTAGCAGTTCCTTTACTGGGTTGTCGTGTTTCAGACAGACATGACTCTTGAGTGCACACTTGAACAGCTGTTCACATCAGGGCACATCTCTCGCCCACAGATCTGACCCAACCGGTCCATTTCTGCACCAGTTAAGATGCAGATCCGTCTTGGGATTAATACGCTGACCTAGTTCCCTGAAAGCAGAAGTGCTTTATCCTAGTTTTCTCACTTGTTACTTTCTACAGAGATCATAATTTCATGCATATGGTTTTAGTGCTGATATCTAAAGGAACCATAAACTTTGCTTTGACCTTTGACCTGCTTCTGTACCCTGTATAGAGGACCTGCATTAGCTGACCCCTGTTTACAGGGGACGGAAGGCACCACTTTCACAGACACCCTGTGAAATTGTGTGTGTAATGATGGTCATGAGAAGCACATCCACTTTTACTGCAGATGAATGTTTAATTAGGACGACTGATATAGAGTCAATCCCACGCAATCACTATAGAAAAATCAAACCACAAATAAGAGATCTCCTAAATTACTCAATTATTTATTGTTAGATTATTATTAGATATTATTAGATTCGATTATGTCATGCTTCTTAAATGGTTCTCCTAAGAAAAAGGACCCGTAATCTCAGTAAAGTGCCTCCTGTGGAGAAGTTTATAAGAGGTCTCAATGTCCAAAACTGTGTTTTGATTTGTCAAGACACCAAAGTCATAGATTGCACTATAAACTTACATTTTCATTTGTCCTAAAAGATCATACACGGAATAAAATGACTATTTTTTCTCTATGGCATTCTTATGTTATAATCCCTGTTAGACGGTCTCTCCATAGATCAACTCACCACCCGTCCAGTGTGCCTCTCTATGGCTTTCTTCACTTTTCCGTATGTGCCTCTCCCGAGGGTCTCCAGCAGTTCGTAGCGGTGCTTCAGGTTGTGCTTGTGGAGATGTTTCTTCACACTGGATCCCCTTCTCACGCCGAGAGAGGCCGGCATCTCTCCTGCCGGATAGTCCACCGGCAGAGTCTCGGTTTGATCCTCTCCGTTACTTCCTAAATGGGACAGCTGCGCTTGTACGGAGATCGTCTCCATGTCTGATTGCTTCTCGAGGTGAATGAATCTTAAGTTACACACTATGAAAAGTTACACAAAAGTCCCGAACTCGGTTCTTCAGGATTATGAACGAGTCTGTGACTTGCGCATCCTTCATTCACTGTCTCCGGAGCTCTGCTGTCGGGATGCGCTCTGCTCGCCTCTGGCAGCTCAGAAATGCGCGCACTGACTCCATGCTTACCGTCCTCCCACTGCCCTCCTCTCTCCACACTGAACACTGCGAGAATAAAGAATGAGTCTGGATGAAGCCGGAGGCCAAGATATGCGAGTCTCTCTCTCTCTCTCTCTCTCTCTCTCTCTCTCTCTCTCTCTTTCTTATTCTCTCTCTCTTTATTTTCTCTCTCTCTCTCTCTCTCTTATTCTCTCTCTTTCTGTCTTTCTCTCTCTTTCTCTCTCTCTCTCTTATTCTCTCTCTCTTTCTTATTCTCTCTCTCTTTCTGTCTCTCTCTCTCTCTCTCTCTTTCTGTCTCTCTTCTTATTCTGTCTCTCTTTCTTCTCTCTCTCTTTATTATTCTCTCTCTCTTTATTATTCTCTCTCTCTTTCTCTCTCTCTCTCTCTTTCTTATTCTCTCTCTCTTTCTGTCTTTCTCTCTCTCTCTTTATTCTCTCTCTCTTTATTCTCTCTCTCTTTCTCTCTCTCTCTTTTTCTGTCAGCTTGTTTGTCTCTATCCCAATACAATAACGGGGTAATGGAGAACACTTAATTGTTTTGCGTTAGGCTTTTTCAATGATCAGTTATGCTTCAGTTTAATGTGCTTTATTGACTCTACATGAGCAAATTACATAGTAATTTCATATAAACCTAGATTTTTTCATTAACAACTAAACAAAATAATAATCATGTCTTTATTTGTGTTATCCGCGCTCTTTAGGTAGAGCTGGATTTCCTCATAATGAATATCCGGTTTGTGTTTTATTTGGATTTTATTAATATCCATCACCGTCTGATTCCTCTTCCTCTGCAGTTCACACTTTGTTTTTGTTTGTGTTGTGATCTTAACTCGGCCAGTGTTTTTTTAGTAGTTCAGTACAATGACCAGACATTACCCACAGTAAACTCAATGTGCGTCAGCAGCGCCCTCTAGCGATAGCTCAACATTAGTGCAGCGATCATATATCGATCCTTTAATATATATATATATATATATTAAAGGATCTGATGTGATAAATGATATGATGTGATATATCATATCATATATCATATCATATATCATATCATATATCATATATCATATATCATATATCATATATCATATCATATCATATCATATCATATATAAGATCATGTATAAGATACTTTCATCATTGAGATGTACTGCCATCATAAGGAAGATCTAGTGTAGCGCTGAAATCAGTCGTGTTCACATTATGCTATATCCTGCTATATCCAACAATGCACTTGCTTAACTTTCGTTTAGATTTATAGTAATATTATTACACGGTTCTTCATAGTAATCATTATACTTATACATAGTATATTAACCAGTATATACAAATAAACACAGCATACGTTATGGCATATACAGTATATAGTGCATATAGCCGGAATTCTTAACCTTAGCCTTGCCACTAGAGGGGGCTGTGGGACAATGAAGAGAAACGTCACTGCTTAGTGGCATTATGGAAAAAAAATAATAATGCATGCTAATAACATTGAAAACAGAGCTTCACAGTCCAGAGTGTTGGCCAACATGTTTAAAGTCTTTAAGTATTTTATTTTAAGGAAATGCATAGATAGTCTGCACTATCTACAGAAGTGGATTGCTGTCCATCAATACACTGGGCTATGTTCTGACAGACAGCTGCTCAGATCAAAAGAGATGCTTGATGTCTCTGAATATGTTACTCATAACAGTCAATCTGAGAGCTGATAATTCTGGAACTGACAGTCAGTTTAAGTCAGATAGCCAACAGCAACATGACTTTGACTCTACAAAGACAGGTAGAATGGAAATATAAATGAGAACAATTTCTTCTTAGGAAGTTGGGCTCTGCTGGACTGTCCATTTAGATCAAACAAACCCGGTAAAGAGGATGATCGGGTATGTTACATGTGAAGACGTAATGACAGCTACTATCTCAGTTATGCTTTTTTTTTCAGGTGCGAGGATTATATTACCAGTACAGATTTTTATTTCATTTATTTTATTCAGTTGTAATTGTATACATTCATTCATTCATCCCTTCATTCATTCTTTAAGTGTGTCCAACCAATGTCACACCGGAACAAACTGAATGAATTAAATAAATACAGTAAATGTAATTTTATTATCTGGGCTCATGAATAACAATTAATTAATTAGTATAAACTAATATTGTAGAGTTAGGAGGTGGTTCTGGTTGGCCTCACTCTCAGAATGAGATTTTGCACCTCTCACCCACAGACCCCTGAATGACAGAGTTGAAGTGACAGGCTGCAGCTTGAAGCTCGCTGGAGTGAGTGCGTTACGCAATACGCACGCACAGGCCAACCGCAGCACCAGTTACATGCGCAGACACCCTCCAGCTGTCCCTGGATTTTAGACAGGCTGCAGTGTCCAGATTTGCAGAACTTGGTAGAAAGAGAGAGAGAGTAGACAGGTAGATATGGTAGGTACATAGTCTACTGCAGATAGACAGACCAGTAACACAGACAGACAGACAGATAGATATAGCATACAGCAGCACTAGACAGTATAGCACAAAGTAGAGACAGACGGTATAGATTTAATATAGACAGACTGTTATATTATATACACAAACACTAGCTTGAATTTGACGTGACCGCAGTGTCACAGCTTTAGGCATGTACCTCTTGTGCCTCAAGGCCCTGATTTAGCAGTCACACGCATCACAGCATGCTTACATCATCGGTAACATGCGTCAGCAATCTCGCCACAACGTCACAGTAAGAACGGTTGTACATAGCGTTTTTTAATAGATGGAATAACTTCCTTTAAAATGACAGCACACCTGATTTGGTGACACATGTTCTGGTAAAATGGTAAAGTTCAGACAGAAGCACTGGCTCCAGGCTGAGAGTGAACTATGTCCTACCTGAAGGCCTTCATGTCCTGTTCTGTGAAGTTCTGTGAACTTGTTGTGCAGTACAGAGGGCAAATCACAGAGACTTCCAGTGGAGTAGTACGCAATGCTAAAATAATTTCATTAAATTCTTATTCACAAGTACGTGTACTGTTTCGTCTGTCCGACTTAGTCATGAGTGAACTGTTTGCTATGCACAATGAGCACAGACTTTCGTTTTTGTAATGTGAAATAAAAAAATAACTAACTGATAATCAGGGGATTCTTTGCATTAAAAAAGACAGCACAGTAACAGTGTATTAAAAATAAAGCATAAATTTCATCCCAAAATAAATAACGGTAGCAATAAATAATGTGCTCACTGGTACAATTGTTGAAACATTATATTTTAAGACATTTTAAGATGTTCAGTTCATGTTATGTAGTGTGAGCATGTTTATCTGTTTCAATATTAATTCCAGTTCTTTAATAATAAATACAGTAAACCGCTTCTCTGCCAAAAAGCCTACAGTTTTATTAAAACTTTATTAAGTTCATTCAGCGAAATTCAGTTTTGCTTTGCAAATGACATTGCAAAAATCTGAAATAAGCACTCAGTACAAAAAAGATGAAGAATTGGAGGGATGAATAGACTTGGAGGTTATTTCCTGTTGGCGGAACAGCATTTCCCCCAGTCCTCCTGCATATAATGTTTGTTTTAATAATTCTAGCAAGTAATTGGCTTACAGTGCTAGAGCGTAAAGCTTTGCAAAAAAGTGTATCCTATTTAATATAACTTTTCCGGTTATTTATAGAGATCTGATGAAGTCTTTATTGACAGCACAGAGTCAAACAAGCTTGCTTGATAAGCAGAAACCAGAGTTTCTGTATATTGCAACATCTGTTAGTGCAAATGAAAAGCCCACGTTTTCCCCTAACAGTCATGCTCAGGTACAATCCCACACTTAAGGATCTTAAGATAGTTCTGGACTTTATTAGAGTCACGGCGAAAGCAGTAGAGGAGCTCATAGTCGCTCATGGCTTCTCCGTTGTCGGATACTGGAAGCATGGCTTCCCGTGAAGATAGAGCTGTCACGGAATTATCCAGAATTCCCAGTACTCTCATCTGGTACAGGGGAGAGAGAAAAAAAATTAATATATTGTTGCAATAACATGACATGCGTATATAGTTATCACAAACTCTTATCTGTGAAATATTTGACTGTGACATATTTCATCATTGTTCATGGCAACATACCATTGCTACAGAAAGAAGAAATGGTAAAAACAAAGAATAATACATTTCAACCACCTTCTCAGCTATTTTCTCCACTCCTTTCCTCAGCTCGTAAGCCATGTCACCCATCTCAAGGGCTTTGTTGCTGGCGATGCTGTTAAAGTCTTGTTGGTGAGCCATGCTCTGGTGAAGCTGGAACAGAGGGTCCCTCCAGGCCATCAGCAATTTTAGAATCACCTCCGTCAACTCCTCGCGCTGAGACACGAGAGTTAAAAGGTTTGAACGAGTTCAACAGAATTTCCCCCAGTTATTCTGCACACTGCATTTATCCTGATAATTCTAGCAATCTATAGCATTTCTCTGAAACTATAGGATACAAATGTAAACAAACAGGGTGTTGTCATTTGTGTAGAAGTTGTTTGTTGCTTGGTTACTTAAGTTAGCAGATGTGACTAAGCAGATGCTATAATTGACAGAACAGTCTCCTGAGATAGACTGCAGTTAAGTGCCCAGCTCAAGGGTATAGGTGTGATAAGACAGCAGGGCTATTAGTAAACAGGGTCCATTAAGGAAAACTATGGCAGTCACAGGTGCCCAGATACCACAGAGACAGAACAGACTGAACCAAGCCTGAGTTTGTGGGATTTTTGTGGGAAATGGTGGGTGGTGAAAATATTATACTCACAGCAAGTTTCTGTGCATTTTCTTTGCCGTTCGGGGTCAGTATGTTAGACGTGTGACATTTGCGAGAGATCTTTCCTATATGGTTTTTGCTGGGCAGGAAGTATTGTTCCTTTATGAAAATAAAGAACACAAGCTTAGAAAAATAACTCTGAAATTGATATCCATCATAATTTCTTGTTTTGTTATTTGGCACTTTAAAATGTTTAATCCAACATTTTGGTTCATACTTAAACTTATCAAACAAAATGTATCTATATCTGAATTACCAAGACAAATATTTCAGACAGTCAAAAACTATGTATTAGGTAAATATTTTTCTGTAAAAGTGTTTGTCATTTTTAACAGATAAGTTACATTATTTAATTGTGAACACATTTAGGGTAGACTATGATGAATGACTGTGTAGTTTAAGCATATCGAATTCATACTTGCATTTCAATATTCAAACATAATTCCTCAAGCTCTCACTTGTAACCTCTACATTGCATTTAGAATAACAGTTGTATTAGAATGATTAAGAAACTTCTAGATGTTTCAGATGTGACTTACAAACTCTGAGTGCAGATCGTTGGAGAGGCTGTGCATCCTGGCGGAGTGCTGAATGACCCTGTCGAAGAGATCTGCCAGAGAAGGGACGTGGCACCCTGTCGGCCCGTGTGTGCAGATGGGTGCAGAGCCAGCGCGCCCGTGAGGATCCAGGCACAGCAGTGCCACAAGCAGCACAGCCACTGCCACCAGACACAAACCCACAGAAAGAGGGAGGAGAGAGAGAGAGAGAGAGAGAGAGAGAGAAGCAGAAACGCAGGTTGGACAATAGGGACAAGAAAAGTATAAGCTCCTCTGAGTTGCCCAAGCATGGAAAACCATGTGTGTACAACCCACAGATTAATATAAAGATGACCAATTCATCTGTCACATCAGGTGCTAGCAGTCCTCTTTAATCAGATGCCCTGTCACTTCTCAGAAATACCTTGCTTCAGGTTCCTGGTCATTTTCAGAGGAGAAGAGAGGTTATGGAGAACACAGGAGGGTCGCGCTGCTATTTAAAGTGCCCTGAGTTTAAGGCAAGAGGGGGTCGGTAGGTGCCGTTGGATGAATCTGCCTGTTAAAAGGAAAGATAGAAAGAAAGGGGCGGGGAGGAAAGGTATGCGTGTGTGATGGTGTGATTGTCAGAGTTCGTTGCGTTTCTTCCTTCAATCGAATAGTGACTAATGCCCCTTCCGCCCCAACTCCCTGCAGACAGCCCACTTTGATTCTGTGCTGTTTCAATACATTTACCTTTAACACTCATCTACTCCTGTCAGCGTGAACCGTACTGTACCACAAATGAGTTGTGTGCTTAAAATAGTAATTGAATTCATAGTTTTGCTCGTTTAACAGAGCTGGACAATAATGCAGCATTGCTGTGCTCAGCGATGCATTGCAATCATTTTAATATAAAGATTGAAAGATATTAGATACTGTGATAAATTCAGTCTGGTTTTTAGACTCAGATGCCCAAATTGAAGACAATGGATTAATTTCTAAGAGTGTATAAAGCTAATAAATGCTTAATGGGGTAAGTTTGAGATTTGGTTATTTGATGTGGCAGTTTGTGATTGGTTGTCTGTTGCTGTAAGGTTCTAGCATTGATGCTTATCCCAGGGTAAAATGTGTGTTAAGCGTGGTGTGAAAAGCCCTGAAGTTTATAAAAAGTGATTCTTACTGCCTGAACAAACAGGCTGTTAAATCTGAATTGTTGGGAAACATAACTGTCATTTTCACACTGACCCATCAATTGGTAGAGCATTGTGTTAGCAGCACAAAGGTGGGTTGTGTATTCGATTCACACATATTAATAAATTATAAACAATTTGTTATTGCTAGTGTTTAAATTCAGCTTAAATTTTCTTGCATGTGCTAAGCTGGTGAGGTCTCGTAACAAACCTGTTGACCTCAGACATTTGTTGTGTGCACGTGTGTGTCTGAGAAAGCAATTGGACGTTTGGTACCAATGGCTGTGACGGGGGTCGTATGCAAACTCAACATCAGGGCACGATATGTATGGCTAGATGACAGGCCCACATGCCACTGGATGGCTGTGACATCAGTTGACAGGATGTGGGTCAAACTCAGACAAGAGAATAAAGCCTGGAGACGGCATTTCTGTCAAAGTTCCTGCCCTGTATTTCAAGTGTGAAATCTGTTAAAAAAATACTTGAATTTAAAAGAAATGGGTTTGTTTGTGTATAAGCTGCAAAGGATATTAACCATTCTCTGTGATGATAGTTTCTTGGGTCACACTAGATAACTGCTTGTGTTTTCCGTGTTACTCAACCAGACTCTGGTTCCACGTGAGGGTCGAACAGAAAAATGATTCAGCCCCTGTTCACACACAGCAAAACGTGGGGAAGCGATCAGACCCAAACACCCAACAGGGATCTGTGTTGTGAGTTCAAGTTATGCAACGTTATTTAACACAGAGCTACTTCATAGAGAGCTATGATATTGTATTGTCACATTTAGCATTGCTAAATAAATATTTATTTATTTTTTTATCATTATTATTTTATCATAGTTAAACAGGACAGAATATTTTGGATATTTCCGAATATCTTCCGAATATTTCCACAGAAACAAAACATTTGGCAGATACATGGGACACCATTTTAGTATCAGCTATAAAGAAAAAGGACCTAAACAATATACTGTAGCTGATTAGTACTGTTACCAGTGTTACTATGTTGATGGGTTACTATGGTGATAAAATCTGCTCCCTCATTACTGTATGCATAGCAGCCTTCCAACAGAAAACTATACAGTAAACCTAAATCAAAAGTCTAACTTAATCTCCAGTTCATTCACAGTGTTTCCAAAGACAGCCAGGTAAAAAATACAATGTATTGGTTATAACAAAACAACCTTTACTACATTTAAGTTAGGAGAAAGATTGCTAATGAGTAAGTATTGGTAAGCAGCTGAAACTGTCTTGATCCAGCACCACGGACAGCAACTTCATGTCCATTTGGACCACACCATCTTTTTACATAGTTAAGCAACAAATAAATGGAATGTACACACATAAATATAAAAGTCATTCATCTTCATGGCTTGGTGTAAAATCAGGTGGAAATTCAATCGTAATCAATTATTGCCCATTGCACACCTCTGAAGGTGTTCGGAAGAGAGGAAAAATGAAGCACAAGGCAAATTGTTAAGCAATCCCACAATGCTAACTACATAATTATGGTGAATAATATTAAATGTTGCCTGTTCCAAAAAGGGTTTGCCAACAAAAGCAAGCAAACTTTGTGTAAAAAAATCTCCTGAAGTTTTAACTTTACTATTATATTGTGAATCATATCCTTTTCCTTTAAAGTATGCACGTACCAGAGTGGAGATTATTGAGATGAAGATGCTCAAATGCATTTTCAAGTATACTGCAGAAGTGTAGCCAGTATATGTGCATTAAATAAGCAGAGCAAATGTGTTCTCGAACCTTTTCAATTGGAGCACTTTCAAAATAGTTGATGTCCCGGAAATCTGTAGACGACCACTCCATGTTGTTTTCTGATTCTACCCCACCCTTTAAAGGCTTAATGATGGCTCATATCCGGGTGCTTAAATACAAACCTGGATATGTGTTTTACTTCACTTAGGAATGCCAGACTTCCGCTCCAGTGCTTTACTTTTCCATCTGTCAGTTGACTGAAGATTGAGTGTAACTAAAATAAATACATTTATTAGTAATTAGTAATCATGAATCATAATTAATAGAGTGACCTGTGAGTTGAACATGAGAAGACTATTTAGTTATTATGTAATCCTTGCTGCAGATATTGACTAGTGAATATAGTGTGTTGACAATACAGACAAAAAATGGTCAGGAAATAATGTATTGTATTGTATTGTATTGTATTGTATTGTTATATTATATTACATTTGTCTTTCTTTTGAATAAATACACTTAGTTCATTGTTGTGTTGTGCACTGCAGTGACATTCATACTAACATTATATTAAAAGTGTTTCTAAATATTGCCTAAATACTTTTTGGACTTGTTTAGCCTAAATTTATAATGCATAATGTCGGCGCAACATGAATGACAACTAGGCACACATTCAATGTAAGTTTGCAATTGAATAAATTAGAAACAAAAATATTATTTTTGCCCCTTGTTGTAGAACAATATAAAGCCCTTGTATTGGTCTCCATTGCTCAGCAGACTAGCATAAGGAACTGGTTGAGCGTGTGGCCTTGTTAGTCTGGCATTTTCTTCACCCAGAAAGGTTGTGGTTGGCCAGCTCAGTGTAGCCCGGTGTCTGCTCAGTTCAGGTTTATTTGGAAACAATGTCCAGTGTCTTTTGGAAGGTCCATGGTGAGGTCACTGTTGGTGAGCCACTGTCATCCAGAACAGGCTGAAGTTACATACAATATATGACTGGTCCAACTGCATTACATACAGTGGTCTATGTGAGCATACAGTTGAGATGAGGAGGCAGGAAAGTCCGCAGGCACAAACTCTCAAGATTGTATTGAACAATACAGAAAACAGTTGTGTTGGCATTTATAATAAGAAATATAAACACAGGTCATTGTTGATGATGTGAGCATATGAATCATTTCAGAATTTGATTGCCAGCCCTGCATTTGTATTCACATTCATAAAACCTTTTCTGTTATTTAACTATATGGTCAATTCTTTGAATGTATGCATGTACACTTTTATGGTATGCTTTGCATGTGTGTGCATATATGCGTGCTTATAAGTTTTATGAGAAATGTGAGAAGTGGAGAAGAATAAACAATGTCTCATTTTTTATGAAAAGCAATTTGATTAATCAACCATATTTATTATTTACCTTTTGTGATGTTGTACCTTTTTTATGGTTTGTGTTGTTATTGTAATTCTGACTATCCAAAAGAGGCAAATTCAGACATTTGTATAGTTTTTACTCAGTCCTTATTGTCCTTCAGCAGGTGAACTTCAGCAACAACACAAAGAAACAATTTGACATAAAATAAATTGCAGTGAGCTATTTACAAAATGACTTTCTGACTTTAAAAGTTAAGTGCCATGAAATCCTGATGCTACTTCGATCTAATTCTGGCATTTTGGCATTTTTAGGCATCATTAAACCTGGCCATGTTAATTTGTGTGTATGTGTTATTTGTAAGTGTGTGTGGCTATTTCCTAAAAAACCTTTATGGTCACATTCTACAGTCATACATGTCAGGAATGGTTAAAGATATTAAAGACAAGGGATGGTACCACCAAATATCCCCACAAGAGTAGCAAAACCGTGTATTTGTCCACGAGATGGCAGCATTGTACGGCACATTTACAGACATTTACACTACAGAAAACTGTAACTGTAACTGGTTTTGTTTCTGGTCCCAGATTTAATATTAGATGTAAAGTGACAACCTTACTGAGTACCAAAATTGTTTATCATAAGTAAACAAAATGTTTCAAGCACTGAAATACTGAAAACACGTTGTATTTATTTGCCATGAGCTGCATAGGATCAACAATCTGCTGGATTAATATCATGACAGTTTATTTTAATGTAATAAAAGCAACAGCTGAAACAAGCATCTTACCTTTTTAACAACTTTACCTGGATTTATCTTAATTTTGCCAAAATTCCATTTTATTTTGTTTTATATATTTTACATTATGTATTAATATAAATATTATATATATATATATATATCATCATCATATTATAATTTGTTGTTTATTTATTATTTATTATTTATTTATTTTTCTTTAGCATTGGTTCCTGGCTAACCATATCACAACAGTTCAGAAACCCATTTTAAGTTATGTTAGTCCACACATCTCCATAAGTGTATACCACTCTATGACAGAAACTCTGGTCCTGACAGCCACCATCATTGTTGTGCTCACAGATCTGTAGCGCTGTGAAGTGGAGACCATTGTGTGGTTGTTTGGTTGAGAAGTGGGCTTGCTGGCTACAAACATTTGCAGTGCTCTGTGAGTGGATGGTGAAGATCAGACAGACAGCATTGTGCTGATTTACTGATAAACATGATAACAAACCCTTTGAGCTCTCATCAGCCATGATGTGTGACTCTGAAACAGGTCATTTACAGTGCAGAGAGAAACCAACGTTTTGCCATCTATCTATCTATCTATCTATCTATCTATCTATCTATCTATCTATCTATCTATCTATCTATCTATCTATCTATCTATCTATCTATCTATCTATATATATAGATATATATATATATATATATGTCTCACATATTTTAAACTAAACATTTCACATGTAACACACTTCTTTTTGTGTAATGATTAAATGAAGGCAAATTCACACTTTTTAATTGAAACATGCCTAATTAAATGTTTCGGGCTTACATTCTCTGCTAGTCCATACATGTGACCTTAAAAAGGCATCCCCTGTGACATCATACACTAAACATGACTATAATCAGTTAATACAAGTAACTGCAAAAATGGAAAAAAAAAAAACTGCAAATAAAGTTAGGATAGTTGCGAGAGGCTACAAACCAGCCTGTGTGACTTTCCGAATTTTGTATTATTATATTGCTAAGGCATACATACTTTTCTAAGTGCGGCCTAAGGGTTCAGATACTTTGGGCCACTGTCTTTTATTCTCATGACATCCAATGTGTTCTTCTGTGTTCTTGAGTGTTCTTCCTGAAATCTCCAAACAGCTGCATATATGGGGGATGATAACAGTGGTTGTCATGCAGACAGGCTGTTGAGTGAAACACTTGTTATGTGGTGCCTGAGCTGATATCAGGTATCTATCCATCTATCTCCCTGTGCATTGCTTTAAAAGCTGCCTCTTTCTGATGCCTCAGGCTGACATTGTGAAACCTGAAAAATGCACACTAATAATCTCTCGCTCTCCCTCTCTCTCTCTCCTTCTCCCTCTCGCTCTTTCTCTCTATAGTGAATATAGTGTGTTATATTATATGTCTATATAATATAACACTTTATATAACACAATTATTATATGTGTAATATAACACATATAATAATTATATATCTATATTATATGAGCCATCACTGCTGTGTGGCAGAGGAAACACACACACACACACCTGAAACTAGTTCTTTTGCATACAGTGGGTTGCAACAGCATTCGCATGGACAGATAACAGATGCACCTGCGATATATTTAGACTACCATCCCTTTTAAAAGACCTGTGCTACATTTATCAAACCAGGGCTAAATGCATGACACGTAGGCCATTGTAATATAATTGCTGAATTCATGTCCTGTTGGATCTGTAGTTGTTTTAATTCTGGCTCTGATGACCTTTTTCTTTAACCCCACTCCTTATGCAAATGTCCCACAGATACCATGGCAACGTGTCTTACTTTTTAAGGGTTGTAACACCGGATCTCTTAGCAACAAAATTTGGTGCAAGAATATTTAATCAGCTAACTTCTGTTGATGTACATGAGTTATGTGGGGTTGTTAACAGTTTAAGGGAGCAGCTAAATTAAACTGGCACATTCATTGAGCTAAGACACATTTGTGAATACTATTAAGATGAAAATAAGTGATACTGGATGAGATCTCTCAGTATGTTATTTGGGCAATTCTTTATAAACAACTTTCAGTAAAAAATCAATATAAACATTAAGCCTGTTTAACAGATAGTGGATGTACATTCAGATTTGAATACAGAAGATGTTAAAGCTAGCTGTCACACTTTTTTACTCAATGGGACATTTCTTTATACTAAATCAATTGTGAAACATCAAAAATTAAAAAGGTAGCATGTATTAAAGCCACAACCTTACAAAAACACAATCTATCTTTTCACTTAATATCATTTGTACAGTTGACTATAGGCGTTTGAAACCACTTGTGGAGAAAACAATTTCTATATCTGAAATGTCTACTATGCACAAACTTCTGAACAACAAAATATACCTACAAATGACTACAAATCCCATGGCTGCTGTATCAAAACAATGGTCAGACTATAGTAACCATGTTTGTTTGTTTGTTTGTTTAAAAGAAACATAAGATCTAGTTATTATGTCCTGTATACAGACTTCTTATCCACTAGACTGATGTCGGGAGCAGAGGAGAGAAAGAAACGAAAAGATGCATATCTCTGAACTTGAAATCAGACGACATAAAACACATGAAGTTCATGTGCATCTGATCACCGGCAGGCGGCGCGATTCACAAGCTGCAGGTGCGCGGGTTTGCTCTCACTCGCTTCTGGACGCAACGGAGGGCGGACGCACCTGAATCTCTCCCCCTGACCGCTTAATCACAAGAGGACACTGCCATCTCCATCAGCTGCGTTTTTAGACCACATGGAGTTTTTCTTTTCGTTTTCTTTATCTGTCTTGATGTGCTAAAGTTTCTCTTAAGTGTAAATGAAGACTGGATGATGCGCATCTCGCTCGGTCTCCGGCAGGAACGCAGCAGAATGATGGAATAGGCGTTTCTCTCTCTTCTTCACAATGGGATTATTTCAACTTTATTTTGCGTTTGGTGCTGTGGGACTTTTCTGTGGTAAGTTCGCTATTTGTCCTGTTGTCTTGTCTTGTTAGTGTCTGAAACTGAAACAGAAGCAACATCAGTAACGTTTTGGGTAGGGTGCTGTTTTCCTCCAGGGGTTTAAATGGTCCCACTATGTATTATGTATTTCAATTCTGAATACTGATCAGCTATGTGTTTATATACATATGAACTCATATTATACATATTGGTGTTGATTATTTACTTATGTGTAATTAATTGGTGGGGCTTTCATGGTAATTAACTACAATTACGTGATTTATGTATATATGATATTGCACATTTGTGTAATTATTTAGTATCTGTAGTAATTAATTTTATTTCCAGGTAGGCTACTGTAATATATGTAACATATTGTAATGTAAAGTGTCACTTATATGTTTTAATTTTAGAAAATTGCATCAGAATGGCATTTAGCCGGTGTATAATTTAATGATGTTTTTATCAGTGAAAGTTGCTTCTCATATTTATGTTTCTCAGTTTCAGGTTTTGGGATTGACCCGGCATTACGTGTTGACATCTTCCAGGAGTTTGATCAAGTTCTGAGGTCAAGTGCTGGAGTTTCTCAAGTCCAGGGTTTCCACAATGACAGCAGAGCTTATCTGTTTGAAGGTATGACTAGCTGGAATTCATAAACTCCTTCAGACTGGAATGGTTGTGGATCTGTGCTTTTTAGCATAACTGACACGAGAGCACAGCTCACCGTGAGCCTCATCAGTTTAGAAAAATTGGAATGTATTGTAAACATCTGGCGAGAGAAAACAGCCAAGCAGGCAGGCAGACAGCTGGTTTAGAACAGCATAATTCCAGATCCCACTTAATCTCTCATGAAAAATGGATCAGCCCAACAGTGCAGCATCAGTCTCAGGAGTAAAAGGGCCCCTGCGATGAGTGGCAAGTTCTTCCCATCAAAGAATTGTCATGCCATCAGGAGATGCAGTTAATGAAGACAGTGAATAGACAGGGGAATAGCATCTGGCTCCTCTGCTCGCTCTGAGTGTCAGGATAATGCTGTTTATGACTGCAGTTATGATAAATGGAACAGTTTCCAAAGAGCCTTTTTGTGTTTGAAATCACATTCTCTAAGGGTTTTGAAATGAAGTTTTTCATCTAATTGACTCCGGGTTCTATTATATTCCATTCTAAACTCTATTTTAGTGTAATCAGTGCTGTTAAATTGTCTGTTCTGTTCTGTTCTTTTATTTAATGGTTAAATTAATTCTTTATTCTATTCTTTTCTGTTCTATTGGATTTATTGTGTAATCTATGCAGATACGTTTTTTATTCTGTTCTAATTCTATTCTAATAATTCTAATTCCCTATTCTATTCTATTGTGTTCTAGTGTAATATATGCTATTAGGCTGGTTGTTCTGTTATATTCTTTTATTCTGTATTCAGTTGAATTCTCTATTCTTTTCTACTGTAAGCTACGCTAGGTGTTACTCTATTGTGTTCATCTCTTATTCATATTTGGAGTGCAGGTTTATTAGATCTGTCTGTAACTCGTGCTGCCTCCTTGCTGATTTGTGGTTGTTGTTTATCCAGATTGACAGCCCCCTTTGAGGTTAAATGCCTCGCTCAAGGGCACAACGGCAAGGGTCATTCTCAGCCTCCTGCCTTCAGCACATTCTGATTAAACCACCAATCTTTTAGTTAACTGTTATCTGAGTACTGTACTGTAA
Source organism: Chromobotia macracanthus (assembly GCA_036877525.1). Classification (NCBI taxonomy): domain Eukaryota; kingdom Metazoa; phylum Chordata; class Actinopteri; order Cypriniformes; family Botiidae; genus Chromobotia; species Chromobotia macracanthus. Next base: position 5,557,695 of record JAZGTH010000012.1, on the reverse strand, counting down.
CTAATCCCATAACTTATAATAAAGCTTTTATGTGTGCAGTAACACTCTGGGTTTACAGTAAGCCAGCATCTATGTGTCATCACCTGTGCTTTGCGGTATGAATGCTGTATGAGAGATTGCAGTTCTGCATGAGGGAATGCAATTATACTGTATGCATTCTATAGTATGTGTGTATACCCATATAGATGTATACAACAGGTAGAAAAGTTGCATTAGCAGACAGGATACACATACATGTATAGCTAAATCTAACACTAAGAGGCATTTGATTAGCAGTAGATGGAACAGTCCTGTTCTATTTTGGGCAGGTGGCACCTCTATGGCATTGACCGACGCTCCGATTAATGCCAGTGGGATTGTGGAATTGGGATCTAACAGACAGGCTTCAATACAAGGTCATAAATGTGCAGAATGCAAATGAGAACCTTCACGATGTCCGGCGATGACATCTACAAAGAGCTGTTTATAAGGGAGGGGGAGGAGGAAGAAAGAGAGAGAGAGAGATTACAGATAAATCAAGGCCAAACATGCTACAGCACCACTGTAACTAGACTGTGGCATTCATGTAAGTGAATGTGTAGAGTCTGCAAGTCTAGGTGTGGCTGTTTTTTACTGAATTAAATGGAGTTATTCACCAAAAAATGACATTTGTATCATTATTGTATCATTCCAAACTTGTATGCTGTGTCTTTTTAGAAACACAGAAACAGAAATTGAAGAATTTCCAGACATATTAAAGAATTTTTGAGAATTACAGAATTCGTATTCTATTATGCTATTCACAATTTTGCAAAGCAGATTTACAGAAAATACATTTTAGCACAACCAGTAGAGACTTAAAAACAGTACAGAGATAAAGAAAAAAAAATATATATATATATATAAAAACATTCAAGAAATGAATGCTTGATTCTCGCTTTCATAAACAAATAAATGGAGCACAGCAGAGGAAATATAGACAATACAGAGCAAAGTTTGGCCCAGTTGTTGCTCTCTCATCAGATCTGTTGCTGACTGAATCTTTTAAAGTGCCGGGATCAGATTCCTGCTCATTCATCAGCTATCTGAGCAAGCAGCAGCCAAGAGGGACACAAGATAAGTGTTTCTCCTCTGTGCTGAGGCTGTCTGGACCAGACATCTACGTCACTCATTCCCCAGCTGGGTCTCCATGTCTCAACACTGTGTCTGCAGAATGCTGAGTGTACAGCCATTTTTAGTTTACTGCTAGTCTCATAATCAGATGACTTGCACACGGTCCGTTTGATAACCGTCTGATACGTACCACACACAAAACTAAAAGACTTTCTCACAGCTAAACAAAACAAGCTTTGATTGGTTGGCTAACATGTCAGTCAGAAGGCTGCTCCTGTCAAAGTGGGCGGTTCTTGGCCAGTTGAAGCTGTGAAAAGCACCAGAACAGACTTTTGACTTCAGTTAAATGTATTTTTACCTTTGCGTGTACCTTACTGTAAACTCTGCATTAAACATTTAAAATCTATTTGGCAACGAGGATGCTTCCTCTGAGAAAAAAATCTTTACAGCTATTCTAGAGCAAATGCATTAATATTGATCGTGGTACAGAATATTGTCAAAAGGCTGAAAAATGATTTTTTTAGTCGTATCGCCCACCTCTGCCTCTAACCCAAGCTCTAGCCAGGCAATAGTAGACCTGGATCTCCTGATTAATGCAATGTTAATTTGAGGAGAGACACTTGTTCATTTTGTCATTATAATGGTCTATGAATAATTCACCAGATGTAAATGAGTTTTTATGGTTATAAAATTTTCATTACGGTATGTTACAACCATGTTAAGACAGAGTTTCTAAGTGATTGCTTCGCACGTAGCCTGGCTTATAAACAATTTAAGTGTTTTTTCATGTAGTTGCTCATAACGTAAATAGTGAGCGTCATTAAGAAAACTCAGCAGCAGGTTTTAATTGAAATTCTCCAAGAATAATGCTGACCATGTTATGTCATTAACATCATGCTGTTTATCATGTTCTCAGGGGCCCACTTCTCATTTCTTGGTTATTGGTTCTCTTGGGGCGGAGCTGAGCTGTTGTGTTTGATAACCTGGAGAGATAGATAACAAATCCATAACATAAAAAACTCCATGTGCAGTGGTCAGTGTGTCCTTATGGCCTGAGAATGAGGAAGTGGAACAGCTGTCAGAAACTGAAAATAGATTTTCCTTCACAATGGCTTTGTTCCTTTATTTTAAGTAGCTAGATGTAATTGTTTTAAGGTTACAATTCTTTCTACTCATTTTAAGGTAAAGTAATACTTTACCTCTAAGTAAATCGTAAAAGCTGTGACTGTGGTAATTACATTTGCTTTGTTTGTCTGAGCGTATTGACATGAAAACAGTATTAGCCTAACCAATAGCGTGATTTTGGGGCGGTACTATCAGTTTGTTGACCAATGGGAGGTGGGAGGAATTTAAATGAAAGTGCATTTCTGCATTGTCAATTGGTGCTGAAATTATACACTGCTCTTTTAATTGCTTTTGGTAAACATTTACAAAACAATAATTAATCTTTGAATGTTTTACATTTATCTTACAATTTTTTTTTATCTATACATTCATGAAACCAAAAATAAATTACTCATTACTCGCAATCAACATAATTATCAAGCAGATAGTCATCAGCCATTCCTGGCTTGGCTTTGACCTTTAAAAGCAGCTATTCAATGGCCAGCCTTTGATTTACAGTGCATTAATACAACCTTTAATGACGTAAGGGGTGGAGGGAAAACACATCAGAGAGGAGATGTCAATTGAGTGGGAATTAACCAGAGAGGTTTTCCTGCTGATTTCCCAAAGGATTTTAACACTGATACTTATGAGCTGTCCTGGAATGTTTCAGATCAAGGGTTGTGGTGTTTCCTCTGTGGATGGTGGGGGTTATGTGGGTTATGTTCAGCTCTCTGTCGTACAGTGCGTTTGATTAATGAAGGTGCTGAAACTCCGCCTCCTTCTGGTGTACAATAGGCTCATTGCTGCATCGTACAATTCCCTGGTGGTTTACCTGACAATAGCTAAAGAACATTAGTGTTCACTGTGTGTGTGGGTTTGTTGCATTTTTTCCTGCGTGTATAAGCACAAAAGTACCAGACCTAGACGTTTTTCGTGTTTTGACAGTACTGATTTAAACATCCAAGCCCTAAGGAGACAGCCAACTTCCTGCGCCTCACTTAACAGATGCGTCGACCCTCCTGGATTCCTGCTTCCTTCCCCTCAAAGTTCTACTCTCAGTTCTCTATCCACTCCTATTCAGTACATACCACCGTCCTTATTTTCTAAAACAAACAAGTCTTAAGCTCAAATAACTTAGGGCCCACTAGCCAGGTTATATTTTCCATCAGGGACCAGTTGTGCAGTTACAACGATTTCAAGTGTTTCTGCTGCCTTGAATCGCAGTTATTGGTGCAGTTATATGGTTATTGATGCATGGAATTTTTATAGACGAGTGACTCATCCCGCCCTCACACGTACAATAACATAACGCTGTGCATGTTTAGTAGACTAACAGCGCCTGAAATTATCAGATCTGGTGAAAAGTCCCTAACCACAGTTCTTTAAAGGATGCTAGCACGCAGCGTTGTTTGTTGTCATCACCCAGGCTGCATTGCGCATTCACGTTTGTGTTTCTTTCTTGTAATAAGCTGTACTATTCTGTTGCAGTTAGTTTGAGAGCCCTGCCTTAAACCTCATTTGTATTTACCTAACACTTCATTTTGATAGGCATGCATATGTATTATCTTGCATAGGTTTGTAAATCTAATGGATTGATTAAGCATGTGTGTGTGTGTGTGTGTGTGTGTGTGTGTGTGTGTGAGAGAGAGAGAGAGAGACTGTGTGTGTGTGTGTGTGTGTGTGTGTGTGTGTGTGTGCTCTATGGTCCTTTTAATACAAAAAATGAGTAGAGTAAACTTTGAGGTTAATTAAAATTTCTTCTTTGTTCTTACTTGTTATTCACTTATTATGTACCTAAAGGAAGCAGTTTCTCTTTTTGAATAGGGTAGTGAATGTGTTGATTCAGAAATGATTCACTGTATGCAGAGTATGTATGGAGGATGGAGAGCCATCCTTATTAAAACTCACTTAAAGACAGTAACACTCATATCACTCAGTATATGACACTCAGTGTCCTTCTCTCACAAGTTCATATGTTTTATAACTCTATTAACAGATGTCTCCATGTAACAATTTCAAGTCATGCTGATGTTCATATTTTGCTCAATCTTCCATCAGGCTCATTAAGGAATGCAAAAGCTTCCCTTAAGACAACAGAAAGGATCCTTCAAAAGTTGAGGGGAAGAACTGAGTTTACTCTTCTACTGACCATCAAACAGGAGAAATTCAGCTCTGGGGTGCTGCTGTCCATCCACTATGGAGAACAGAGGTAATCGTAAACCTGAAACTGACCTAACATTAGAGCTCACTATAACAGTCAGTAAGAAGTCAGTAGCCCACAGCCAGGCTTCAGAAGTCTTATACATAGTGTATATACATACATACATTACAAAATGTTTAGGGTAACTTAACTGAAAAATTTGCCAAAATGTTTGAAATGAGTTTTGTAGACAAAAATATAATTGTTAGTTTCAGTTACAAAAGCAAAAATGTATTAAAAGCACGCTTTTCAAAAGGATTACTTGGACCAAATAATGAAGAGCAATAGGAGCCCAGCATGAACATCTCAGGGTAATGCCTGAAAAAGCTGGGTGATAAACCGCCAAGAGTTAATTTTACAAAATTCTAGGCAAAGGGGGGCTACCTGGATAATAAAAAAATCCAGCATAGTCTCTGTTTTAGATGTTTTAATCACAGAATAATTTGCATAAATTTGTGTGTTTTTCATTACTTTTACTATTTTTCAAAAATGAAATAAATATTAATAATCAACAAGTGACACTAAACTTTTGACTATTCGAATACTAACCCATCCAAAGCCCGTTGCATGTGATTCTATATATCTACGTTGTACGTGTTTCTCTTTGTGCAAATTAAATCTATATCTTGTGTTGTCATGTACCTTTGAGAAAACACATAATCGGCACATAATAAAGTGGAATGTCTGTAAGGTTTCTGATTGGGGTGTGTCCACTGACATTTCCTAAACACACACTGTATTGATTCTCACACCTCTTTAAGGTCAGAACACAGCATCTGGGCCAACAGATTCATGGATCACTGCTCCTCTTCACGTTCATTCAGAACTCACACGTTCCCTCGAGCTCCTAAATTCCCTGCTGCTTTAGCACATTTCAGAATTTAATAACAACTCTTTGGCATCTTAACCTAATGTCTCAGCCGTGAGAACATGAGAACTCCCAAAATACATTACAGTAGCAGTTGTTTTATGGAGTTTTAGAACTGATCTCTTTTGAAGCAACCGATACATGCTTTTACTCAAAGCAATTACTGTACTGTAAGAAAATAGAGTTATAAAACAATTTAAGAAACCACATTTCTTTCTTTTTCAGTAAAGATAAGATGTTCTTATAACCCCATATGGAATTTGTCATTCTTTGACAGTTGTTTTCATTACTACATGATGTCATTTTGCTTTTGAATTAAATTTGTTACATATGTTTTTATGTTTCCATATTATTATATTATATGAGCTATATTTTATTATATATCATACATTATATTATTATTATTATATTATATGAAGCTGTTTTATGTAACATTTGTAGACATCTGTCTGAAAATAGTTGGGAACTTGGGTCACAGGATTTAAGGTTAAGCAGCAAATTTGATTAGGTCAAATGTGGAACTAGCTAAACAATTTAGAAATAAAACAATAGGTGCAAATATTTTTCGTACAGTAAATTAATTATGAAGCGACATTTTGCTGGTTTTCTCCACAGGTTTCTGGAGGTGGAGAGCAGCGGCCTGCGCAATGAGATCCGTCTCTTCTTCCAGACCTCAGAGCAGAGACAGCAGAGAGAGGTCTTCCCCTACAGTCTGGCAGATGGACACTGGCACAAAGTCTCTCTGGCATTCAGTGCCACTCAGGTGGTGCTCTATATAGACTGCAACAGGTGAATAGCTTGAGAAAAAATGCTGAATTTAATGCTTTGTAGTGTGTTGATGTAAATTATACCAGTAAGAGTGTGTTTTAGTCGATAAACCCAGTAAATAATGTGTGTTGAATGTGTTATACACAACATCATATAAGAGTCATATAATTTAATCACTGTATCTACCTGTAATCCCGAATTCCAATAGTGTTATTTATTCTTAGAATACCGTATAAATATTTTATTTCTACTTGTTTTATAACTACAGAATTTATGAAAGGATTATGGAGACACCATCTATGAACTTTCCCAGAGGAACAAACATCTGGCTTGGACAAAGAAATGATGCCCATGGGTTCTTCAGGGTAAAGCACAGAACTACATTTCTGTAAAAGTTGTAAACGTGTCTCCTTTAGCCAGACTTTTAAGGCATTAGCTGCCCTTAAATTAAAATAAGGCCAGTCACTCTTGGCAAGCTGCTGTAAACCTTTTCATCAGTTACCATTATAAATACCAGCAGCCAAAAGCAAAGTGTCAGCTGTTACAAAGCTAAATTAGGCTGTCGGTGGATATGTATTTCTCTCTAGCTGTGTTCCTGTTTGTCTTTGTTTCTGACACACTCCCTCCTCTGTCTCTAAGGGTGTGATGCAAGATGTTCAACTGGTAGTCGTACCTCATGGATACATTGTCCAATGTCCAGATCTCAACCGTAGTAAGCACACACTCTTCAGATGGCACACGACAAATTAACTATGCAGTTTATTTACATACTGACGTGTATGCCCATCTCCTCTGCAGCCTGTCCCACATGCAATGACTTCCATGGCTTGGTTCAGAAGATCATGGAGCTTCAGGATATTTTGGCTAAAACATCAAACAAGGTAAGCAGAGATCAAGTTTGTAGAGGTTTCTCGAGGACTGGCACGGCCTGTGATAAAACATTGATGTTTGCTGCTTGAAATTAATTTACTTAATACAAATAAGCTAATGTTCTGTAACACAATTTGTGATTTCATCGTGTTCATTATATGCAATTTAAGTTGTAAAAATTGTAAAAGTAAAAGTGCCTACCCCATTTTCTTTGGGACTACATGGAAACTCTCATTATTTGGACAGCAGATTTCCAATTCCCAGCATGCTTTGCATGGCATGGCAGTATTTGATGTGTTTTTGGGCAAAAAGGTGCTTTGATGTTCTGTTATGTTTGAGTTTTGTAAAGATTGATGAAGATTGACATGCTATTTCAGTTAAAGAATGGTTCAGTAAGATTACCACTTTAACATTGAAATTGAAATTTCCTTTGTATCTGTTACATAAATGTATATGTGTACAGTTTGCAATTTAACCTATTTTTAGCACTTTGTGGAACCGCTGGCAACTACAGAATTAAATTAAACTGAAGAGTTTTTTCTGTGTTGGGTAAATGCTTTGCCTCTGTAGTTTTCTGGGTGTATTTTACATCTTTTTCTTAATAGTGAACCACAGAATGCTTCCTTTATCATAAATCTCTTTTTCTCTCATATTCTAACATTTTTTTAGCTTACATGTCATGTTTTGTATCGCCTCCCTTTATATTCATTCATCATTCAGTCAATCTCTCTTCTTCCTCATGTCTTCATTGTGCTTTAGCTGGCACTAGCAGAGGAGAAGATGAAATACTTGGATGGCTGTTACTGTGAAAGAACCTGCAACCTGAATGGAGAGATATACAGGGAAGATGATGCCTGGATAGACGGCTGCAAAAACTGCACATGCTCGGTATGCGCATGTCTCTGCAGGAAGGGATGAGGATTGGTTGTGTGTAAGAGATCAGAGATGTCAATCCAAATTCCAAGCTGAAAAGGCATTCACACTGACTCTGTTTAACAACAAACTGGTTTGAGATCACATAAACAACGGCAAACAATGGTGATGCCAGGACGTTGAGCAGCTTGTTTATGCAAATGAGCTGTGATTGAATAAGGCGACTACCTTTGGAAATGAAAATAATTTTTAATCTGATTTTTTGGCTTGTTTCCTAGTAAAAACATTGAATGTATGAAAACAAGGATACCTTTATTGGGGAGAAAAAATGTATATATACTTATATAAAGAAATTAGATCTTGTTTTCAAAGAAGTTTGGTTCTCTTACCCAATTGAGTAGTATACTAGTATTTTTTCTTGCTTTTTAAGCATAACTCAAAATTATGTAACAGTCACACTTAAAACACAGAAAACTACATTGGCAGTAGGGCAATTAAAAATGTAACATATTTTAAGCAAATAAGTCTTAATCTCAGTGCAGTGACTAAGCAAACTACAGTGATTTAATCAATCCCGCCTTCGAAACATTTGCTTCACAGTTACTAAACAGCTATCAACCCTCATGAAAGTCAGAAGCCAATTTATGGGTTGAATTAGTACAATTTTGACTGTACATATAGATTTGCCATTATAATAACAGTATGTGTGTGTGTTTCACCTGCAGAATGGTACAGTGGAGTGTGAGAGCATTGTTTTGCCCACCACCCCAGTGCCCCCCTGATACAGCTCCAATCTACATGCCTGGAACATGCTGTAAAGAGTGCCAGCGTGAGTACACACACACACACGCAAAATGAGGACAGGCGTCTATAGACATGCATATATTTAACAACAAATCCACTATTGTTTTTTTTACACACTCTTTCTTTCTGTATGCCCCTCTCATTTTGTCTCATACTTGCTCCCTTACATCTCCATCATCTCGATTTGTTTTCTTCACCAAAATCTTTCATATAATCACACTGCTGCCCTGATGACAAACTGACCACATCCCTGTGTTGCTAGGTAACCGCTTCCACAAACGCAAATGTCAACACGCACACCCACAAACAGTCGTGCACTTTCCCCGGTATCATAAATAATTCAGGGCCAGTGTGCAGCATGTTGTGTGTGAGCGAACAAGGCTAATGTGCAGCAGCTAATAGCAGTTTGACTGATGACCAGGGCTTTATTCAACCCTCTGCTCCGCTTTATCTAACATGCTGATCTGATGGATGCCTTACTGCTTCTGCGCATTTAAATCTCTGTGCCCCACACAACGGTCTTTCTGGATCTCGGTTATCTGAGTATGTTGTTGTTTGCTCATTTTTGGTGCTTTGTCTCTTTAAATCTGTTTTTCAAATTCATCTTCAGCCGTATGTCTGTTCAGAGGAAGCGTCTACGTAGAGGGTGATCGTAAAAGCATACACGACTCTGAGGGAAACTGTCTGCTGTTTGAATGCAGGGTAAGTGCAGTTTTTACTGCAAATCGACATGCAAGAAATTATGGGTTTGAATCCCATGCGTTGAATTGAATTAACACGTTTGTTCCACCGCAGGATCGAAGTATGCGTAGAGTTGAGATCACATCCTGTCCAGAGTTGAACTGCCCCGAGTCAGAGCAAATCACACTTACAGATCGCTGTTGCAAATTGTGCAGAGGTGTGACACACACACACAAGCAACACACTTCCTGCATGGTAGTGATTGGGGTCATATTAAGGGTAGCCAGTTTTGTCCATTACGCACATAAAAAAAAACATACCAACTCAACCTAGCCAGTGCAGTAACTGCACAGAAAACAGTTTAACAGCATAGAGTGTTTCTCTAACTGTGTTGCATAACTGTTTTGTGTATCTGCATATTAACATTCTAATTAGTTTACTAGCAGTATTTGATTGACACTGTACTTGTACTTTGCACAATAACAGAGCTGAATGTAATCTAATCTAGCAGTTTGTAAGTCACTTAGTAAATACATCATACGGATAATGTTAAAGACCCCATGAGAAGCATTGCTCTAATAGATGATGGCATTGCTCCAAAAAACACACATTTATTTTCTTCATCATCACCTTCTTATGTTGGCAGGCCTGTTGACTGCCAGCTAACACAGTTTTTTTTAAAGGTTTGCCTTTAAAGGAAAATACATATCGCTCTAGTTTCTGTAACTGGTTGCCGTTTTAATCACTTTTCTCACTTTTCTCTTTAAAATGTGGTGTGACAAATTCATTTTTAAAAGTACAAATATTCCATTTGATCTGTCAATTTATTTAAGGTCATTACAGGCATACATAGTAGTTCAACAATTTGAAAGAATAAAAAAAGCTGTTTTAAAGGAGTATATAGCATGCATGTCCCCCACAGGACCCCCAGATATACTCCATGTAAACTAATCAGCTGTAAGTGAAGGTGTTGATGAATCTCTCTCTCTCATTCTCTCTGTCTCTCTCTATCTCTCTCTCCACTTCTCTCTCTCTCTCTCAGGGCATGATTTCTGCACTGAGGGTCATAGCCACAATTGTGTGGAGAACTCGGAGTGCATTAATCTAGAAGCAGGAGCTTACTGTAGTTGCAAGGAAGGTCACCATCCACTCAGAGACGACAGCGCCTACTGCCAAGGTACTGCTGTATTTGAACCCCTGCAGACAGACCTGCTGACCAGACCTACTCAATCAATCACTGATGCACATCTGTCTGCTTATCTGTTTATCTGCACAGTATACAAACAAACACGAGAAAATCACAACTGTTCAGATTTACTTTGTTTGCAGTGTGACGCTTGTAATTTTCCATTTTGTCTAACCAAATAACAGGGCTTTCACAAATCTATAATGCGGTCCCTCCCGTAAATTGGCTGCAATCACAGATGGAGGGCTTGCCGATGAAAGCTGTTGACTGGTGATTACTTAGTGTTTCAGTGAATGAATATTTCAGCACAGCTATTATCCTTAGACCTGTAATTAATGCATTGTAAACCATGTAGTTCATGCTGCGGGAGTTTGTGTGTGTGTGTACAGATGTGAAAGAGGTTTCCTGTGGCTGGCTGCCTTTTAATAGGCTGTACCCTTGCCTAAACACACACAGGAGAGTGCGTGATAGATATGTCATTTTAAACACAGAACTAATGACTATTTTTAGCTTCAGTTTAGGGATGGTGTGTGTTGTCTTAAAATGTGTTACTGTCAAAACAAGGCCTTTTCTTTTGGCCAGAAGGATTTTATTTCCCTGATAGTTTTTGTAAGGACTGGGCCACACACACACACACATAACCCATAAAAAAGTGCTGTAGCAATATTGTTGTACAGTGTTGGTATCAGGTTGCTAAATTCTTTGATATACAGTATACCATGGTACTGTACCATTTTACTAAATTATTACTATATTCATGTAGATCATAATAAATTAAACAATGCATGGTATTTTAGATTAATGGTTTATCAAAATTGTTTTTTTTTCAATGGTTGATTGCATTTAGCTAATGATTAAATCCGGACCCCCTTCCAAAAATGCATTTACATTCCGGGTCTTCCACAGCACGCACCAGCAATCTGAGGGTTAACACGGCTAGGTTTAAAACACAGAGGAATGAATTGTGAGGAAGATTATATAAAGTGTTCTTGAGGAGGAGAGTGTAGGAGGATTGAAGGACGAGTATGTAACTCTGAGAAGTGTAAGAAAGATCTGAAGGCTGAGAAAGGATTTGGAAGAAGAGATGGAGAATGGAGAAGTGAAAAGGTGCTCTGTTTTCTCATGGATTTTTAATGTACTTTCAGAACTGAGCACAGAACACACATACAGTGCTATAAATCCTCCACAAACCTCAAATGATCTCCAACCCTTATCTGTTTCATTTATTATATTGTATCTCTGTCTCCCAAGGCTGCTAAAGTTTAGATGCTACTGTATGCTTAAGATGAACAATAATCCTGTCTTATATTTTGATTTGTTTATCAATTTTTGTTCCAATAAATTCAAATTCATGTTTCCTCTGTCTTTTAATCGGTTTATTAGTCTTGTTATGTGTTGTCTTTTTGATTGGCTTGTGTGATAAGTGTTGTTGTGTCATTGGTTGCTGTTGTCTTCTGTCGTGTATATGCATATGTATAGGTATAGGTATAGTTCTCTTGTTGCTTTGGTCCATTGAATGTTTTTGGCATGTCTAGTCTAGTCCAAGTTCACAAGTCTGCTTCTCATTCAGGCAAGTTTATTCCTGTTTCGTTTTGGTTTATGGATTTTGTTTGTTGCTTTCGTTTGCTCCACACGCTGCACTCGGGTTCTCCCCCTTCATCATAGCTCTCTGTGTCTGAGCAACTACACCACACAGTCGTAGGCAGAGATTTTAAACATTCATCATAACATTCAAAGATGGTGTTGGTGTTCCTGTTATTTTACAGTCTTAGCAGTTTCCTGCAACAGTGTTAATCGTCATATCACCAAACGCTAATGACTGATCTTCCAACACTCTTGATAAATGCTGTTAATGAACTGCAGCTGCGGTGTGAATGATGGATCTGACGATGTTCCTTCACAAATGTGTTGTGTTCAGGTCTCAATACAGAGTGTTCTGTTTCCTGTGATGCTTGCAGATATAGATGAGTGTGCAGAGGGAAAACACTACTGCAGAGAAAACACAGTGTGTATGAACACACCCGGCTCCTTTATGTGTGTGTGTCACACCGGCTACATCCGTATTGACGATTATTCCTGCACAGGTGAGTACTGTGGCCCTTTGAGGGTCTTTTTTTCTGGTTTTAAAAGTGACAGTAAAAAGTAACAAAATATTTATAGGAAAAAGTGATTGGAATTCCTGGATCGACATCTTTATTGGTTCTGAAATATCATTCCTGATCAAATTTTAGGAATAGGGAAAGGTTGGGATTACGCCACATCCTAACCTGACACTGCATAATAATGCAACAAGCATTAAAAGTTATCTCTTACAGGTAAATCTATATTTTTGTCAGCGAGCCATGGCCGCAACAAATTACTAATGATAATACATGTGGCTGATCGTTTGGTTTTCAGCGATTTTGCATCAATAGCCCCGCCCACAGTGAATTTCCATTGGGCCAAAATCCCACTCCACATAACTGGATACTAAAGATTTTAACATTTAGATTAACGTTCTGATTAGCTATTATTGTGCCACACAGCATTTTCCTTTTCTATGTGGACAGGTAAATTGATTGTCAGTAAGAACATTGTTGCATTGTTAAATTGTGCTAAAACATTAAATATCACATCAGATATGGAATTACTAAACCTTCTGTGACCCATTTCAAAGTCAATTTAATTACAAGGAAGAGACCAGAAAGTTTCCTGTCTCAATAAACCTACAGAAAAACTCTGAGTCTATACATCTGAGAAAATCTGCACCTGGGCTGCAAAGTGCCGCTATCACTTTATCACCAACCACAATTCAGTTTTCTCAGAAAAGTTCTTGTCTTTAATAATATCTGCTGATCATCTCAGAAAGCCATTTTGTGCTCAAGGCTGCTCAGCTGTACTGTTATTATTTTTAGTAATCTGTATCACAGAGCTCTCACTGCTGGTTCTGGGTAGATGATGACCTCAGTTCAGTTTAGTGCTGTGTGTTGTTGTTTTGTAATGGAATGGGCTGGATTAATGTATAAAGGCACTATGGAATAAACTTACTGTAAAAGCCTTATTGTTTTCTCTTCATTGTTTTTTTTTTGAGAAAACCTCTAATGGCCTGGTGATACGGTTAGACTCACTCGTTGATGAAAAAACATCACATGAATTGATCAGCACTTTTTCTACTTCTTAATGCAAAAATTTCCCTGATCATATTATAGCTTCAAGTCCTACAGATTGTGTTAATCAATGTTAATTCCTCTTTCCCTTAAAATGTAAACGTGACTTTTACATTTACATTACAAAAAAAGTCTTTTTCTGATTCAGGTTTACTGAACACTTTCCTCTTGTCTCCATTGGTTGGATGAACAGATTCCACCCCAAACTTACATCATTGGTGGAAACAATGTCAATCTGGTCTGGATGCCTGAACAAAACAGCAATGTTTTGATAGTGCCGCTGAGCCACAGTCTTTCTATTCACTATTCAGGGAAATCAGTCTATGATATCTTTGCATATTAAGCTGGGATAGAAGAAGGGATTTTAACATAAAAATCATGAAAATATTTTACACTTCTGAGCCCTGCTGTTCCATTGCATTTCATTTTAATTTCATGTATAAAATCATTACTTGAAGTAGTTATTAAATTAACATTATGTAGTTATTCTCTGGTTTTCCCTTTGGTCCTTTCTCTTGTTGCTGATTGGCCTAAAGCTTTGTGACTGTTGTTAATTGTCCGGAAGCTGTATCTGTTTCTGTAATTACTGGGTGTGTCTGAGTACAGCTTGCAGATGACAGTATCAGCAAAACATTATTATTTTCAATTATTCATGCAGTCGCACGCATAGAAAATGCAGCGTATTTCTGCCCGCAGGATTATTGCGAGGTAATCTGCAGGCTGCAGTCGCATCTGTTGAAAATGGAATTCATTTGAATGTTTAACTGGAATAGACCCCACCTGATATACATGAGAACGCTTTTAATCAGTGAATCTTATTGTAATTTATAACATCAAAAGTTATTGGAATTACTATAATTATTGGAATTGCTTTCCATGGTTTCGGTGATATTTACTAATTACATCCTGAGCAATGAACAACGTTGTACACATAACAACATAATAACATATTTTGTCAGTTATGGTGAAAGGTACCAGTCATTAATTAACTTTTGTTGTTGTCAAGATGGAGTTAATATGCTGTAGACATATGCTGGAGTTTCTGTTTTTCCTCTCTCTCTCTCGTATAATATTTCATTAGTTCTTCTTGATCAGTCAGCAGCTGTTAAAACATCCTTTAAAAGGATGTTAGTCTCCATTCAGCTCTTTTATGTGCTGTTCTGGACACAATTGTCCATGTAAATGTTCCCTTAAAAGACTAGTTTGTCATCCACACAGTGATCTATATCACCTCCATTTCGTCAAATTTCATAGCTCATGCAAAATTCTGTTATTATTTATTCATTCCCATGTCATTCCAGACCCGTTGTGAACACAGAAGAAGTTTTAAAGTGTTCACATTTCACCTTTGTCATACAATGAAAGTGAATGGTGACCAAAAGCTGTAAAAGCATTGTAAAGCGGTCTGCACAAATCATGCAATATATTTCAGGTCTTTTAAAGCTATATGAGAAACAGAACTTTAGAGACAACAGAAGTTTTGTTTGTCAACCACGGTCACCATTCACTTTCATTGTATGGAAGTTACAACTTAAACACTCAGCTATAAATGTCTGATCTTATGTCATATAGTCTCACCCAAGACATGAAGGTGAGTCAGTGATGTCAACATTTTCTGCTATTTTTCTTCAGCACAAGCCACCAGTTTTGGAACCAATACTTCCACAAAGCTAGAAAAGAGCTTGAAATGTTAAGGTCTTAAAACTGAATTAAAAATGATTCTGTTTTCTCTGTTCTGTGAGAAAAGAAGTGGAGTGCTCAGACCGATTACCTGATATTTGTTATGTTTGACTGGCAATGCATCTCGAGGTGTTAAGAGTGTACCCCCAGTATAAAACGATCCAGCCAATCAGTGTCATTCATCAGTTAAAGAGCATTTTAATGAGATGATTTAATGAAATTTCCAATGAGATTTTAATGAGACTCAGAGCAATTGCAGATCTGTGTTGTAAGATTTATGACTAAAGTTGATTAGACAGTTCTGGTTCACTGGAGGACGAGCTTTGAGAAGATGGAAAGTGACATGCTGATGAATGAGACACCAGCCAGACCTGATGATATGAAGAGATAAAAACACGGAAAAATAATTTTCTTAATCAGTGTTTTTGTCTTGTCTTCTAAACGGCCATAACAACATAAATGCACTTAAAATAGCTTAACAAATAATGAAATAGCATAAGACATTAATTGTATTAGCCTACCTTGTATTTTTAATTAAACAAGAAAAAGGTTTTCTTGTTAAGTTTGTATGACTATAACACATTTTAGCAAGATTTTTGCTTAAAATCAGGAAGAAACATTTCTGCGCCTTTTCTTACCTTATTGGCATATATGTTTGTTTAAACATAAATGTTATGAAATATAATAATTGTTTTGTTCAAAAACAACAACAAAAAAGATTTACCAATTAAGTAAAGAAATATTTCAAAATATATTTAAAGCAGTCTTAATCTAAAATGTTATGCTTAAAAATTTGTTACTGGAAAGTAAGACAAAAACTGATTAAGAAAATAATTTTTTGTGGGGCAGAAGAAGTGACAGAGGCAGAATATGAATGAGTAACGGTGAGTTTGTGTGTGTGAGAGAGAGAGGAAGAGAGAGAGACAGACATTTCCTGGTGGTGGCTGATGGATCTTCCGTGGCCAGATCTGAGTCACACTGAATGAATATGTGTGAAAGAAAGAGAGGGAGGAGAGAACAGCTTTATGTTAATATGGATAATTAGGAGGATAATTGATGTCACTTTAGCTGTCACAGACAGATGAGCTAACACCCAGAGCACACGAGAAATCACATAACACACACACATTCACTGAAGAAATTCGGCTCAGTCAGACCTGTTTTCCTGGCATGACTATAATTTCACTGATTGGGGTAAACAGAGCCGGCAATGGGGGAAAGATGAAGATGGATATTAAACCAAATTGTTTATCGGCCTAAATTTCATACTTTTATTCCTGTGGGTCTTCATTTCTTTCTGAAACAGATACACAAAACACAAATGAAGTTTGATGTTTGTTTCTCTGTTATCCATTAGCTGTTTATTAAAGAGACAGATACATTAATAAAATATTTATGAGATCACTGATTTTTCACCTGTTTTTAGGTTTCTGCATAACTGCCATCTGTTGTGGGAGCATTTTCTCCCCAAAGAGAAATATTAATGACTGAGGCTGTGCATCTGTGAACTTTTATTGACATTTTAGTCAAGCTGAGTGAATCCATTTATTTAGGTTGGGGTTGTCCAGAGGTCCAGACATCACTTTTTTAGTATATGGTGATGTACAGAAAGCATTCAACACAGACAGTCACTGTCTGTGTTTTTTTGTTTGAGAGCCACACAGGTGGTGACAAAACACAACCATTGACAATAAAAACAGTATTTAAAGAAACATTTAAACCACATTATTTTTCTTAATACAATGAACAGATTATGACTACCCAATGCTAATTTGAAGTAATACTATCACAGTTTTATGCTTTACAGTATATCCAGTTTTACATTTGTCAACTCATTGTTGTCTAAAAAACATAAAAATACACAGCATAACAAACTTTGGGCCTTTCAGCTGTTTTAGCCTTTTCCTGCAGGTTAAAGACAGAATACAATACACTGTAAGTGTAGAACAGTCTGACAACATCTCAGATGTTTCAGTATGATAGTGTCAGTTTTTCCCTAAGCGCTGTGCTCATACTCATCTGACACTTTCAGTGTTTTGATTCTCATATTCAGTTTCTTCCTCTGTCATTCTGCCTGTTTTTGAGACAGAATTCTATTCCCACAGAAGAAACGTGAGCTAAAAGTAAGGAAAGGGTAAATCATGCGAAAAGTTTATGAAAAGTTGGCAAAACCCACAAGCTGACTCCCATTTCTCTTTTTTTGTTGTTTTTGAAGAACACGACGAGTGCGTGCACGAAACGAATACTTGTGACGAGAATGCCCTGTGCTTTAATACGGTTGGCGGACACAGCTGCTCCTGTAAGCCGGGATACGTGGGTAACGGCACACTCTGCAAAGGTGAGATCAAACATATACGTGCAAAAGTCTATACCCAGCTAACAATTTTAGGTTGTAAGAATGTTTCCGTAACATTTCCATTAAGTAACAAAAATGTTAAAAATGTTATTTTGAAAGTTTTAGGAACGTTCAAAACATCCAGTTGTTTAGACGTTTTATTAACATTATTGCTTGGTTATAAGAAGATTATTCAAACATTGTATTATTCTGTAATGTAAGACATTTCTAGCTACTTAAGAACAATGGTTTTGATATATATATATATATATAAGATTATAGATATTTAGATATATAGATTTATTTAGAGAACATTAGCCAACATTCTGAGTACGTTCATTGTTAGCCGGGTACTCACTGTTATGGATACTGCAAAAATACTCCTTTTCTTACATTTTCATATTTTATCAACGACTTTGTCAAAGTTCTGTTAATTTTGACATCCAAACACAGAAACTTCTAAAATACAGAATTTAATATTGTACCTAAAAAAAGCCTTTTGCTTGTGAAATAATAATGCAACATTCCCGAGTGTGACTTTCAGCTCTGCATGAGGTTTTTATTGTTGTGGTTTAACCCTGAATAAATGTGTGTGTGGTTACCTCTGTGTCTTGTGATTGGCCAGCGCTATGTGAGGACCAGTGTCTTAACGGGGGCTCCTGCATCGCTCCTGATACCTGTGTCTGCCAGCAGGGCTTCACTGGAAGAAGATGTGAGACAGGTAAGATGCAATTAGGTACAAGTGTACACCATATTCACATCCTGTTTTCATGTTATAAAGCTTGCACTAAGCTGACAGCAATATTTTGCTGTGGGAAAATGCTCTTATGGATTACATCCAAGGATAATCCAATTTATATGATTAGAATTATTTTTTATGATTGATCTAACAACAGTGATTTCATTCATTGTTGTTATACTAAAGCCATAAATGAAATTCCTAAAAACCATTAAAAAGTGTCACTCATCTCTGTTCTGACAAGACATTTTGTTGGTAGCCCCGCCCACAGTGAAATCTCATTGGTCCAAAATCTTTCTCATCATACTTATATATTAAATGTCAAATGAGTAGCTGTGATTTTGTGGATCGTTGTATGAGTCTATCTGTGTGTTAGAGAGAAAGAGACTTTAGGACATTTTTGCACAACATTAGCCAGAAGGGCATCTGCCCAACACCCACTCACTCCTGTGCGTGAGTGATGGAGGGGAATGGAGAACGGAAGGAGAGGAAGTGAGGAGGTATGGGGACTAAAGAGACAGCTGGTGGAGAGAGAGAGAGAGAGACGAGTGAGTGAGGTGTGGCTGGCCTGACTCACCGTTCTTGGAAAGAATGCAGGCACACAAATGTACAGTTATGTTTTGTGTGTGTGTGTGTGTGTGTGTGTGTGTGTGCTTAGAGGAATGTTTGTAATATAAGCTAATGCAGAAGAGTTTGTGTGTGTGTAGGCTGTTGTGTATTTGCATGTCCATCTAAAGGGTTTTGGGCTCATCGCGTTGTGAAATGTTTGTGTGTGTAGAGAAGTGTTGTGTAACATTTCGTTGTAATGGGCAAATAAAATTGGAATCACATCTAAACAAGCATAGGCCAATGATTCTAAAAACATAACAAACCGTGTGGATACGTGTGTGTTTAGTACGTTAGTGGCAAATACGCTGTCCTATTTTGTGCGATTTTTGCAGGTCCAGCTGATGTATTTTTTATAGTAATTTTGTGTGGGTGTCATGTATCAAATTAAACACGAACCTGCTGATTCATATGATATCAGTTCTGCCATTTAACATCCATTTACATGACTGCGAATCAAATTATAAACCCAATTTTACATCATTTCAAAATATTACCTCAAGATTGTTTTTGAAAAGATTCTTCTGTCTCCACAGGAGAGTTGTAGGCATGTAGAATATTGATTTCACCCTGTAGCTAATTTCAACTCAAGTGATGGTATTACAACTCATTTACCATATATGATAAAAAGAGAGATATATTCTGCGTGCCTTATGCTTGTTTTGCACACTCGGTGGTCTATAATCCTTCACAGTTTCTCCCCACTGCGTCTGTCTCTCTCTGAGGGGAAATGTAATGTTATGACAAAAGCACACTGAGGATAAATGTTGCCCAAACAAACAAACATGAGACAAAAAGGCCTCTCAGTTCCTTTGAAACCTTTTATGTCTCCACTATAGAAATTTTGTTATTAAACTCTTCATCTTCGTCAGTAAGTCTCCCTCCCTCTCAGCTTGATGTAGGCACATACGGCCAACTCTGCCAATGCTTCCTACCAGTTAATTATATACAGAGCAATCCATTAGCTCAGGATATTATACTCCTGGTAAAACAGAGATATGATTTGATAAAAGTATTGTGTTTTTATTGGTATTCTGTGGTTTAAAAAAAGTAATCACAAAGACAGAGAATTATCTTCTCTATTAAATATCCTGCTGTAAAAATACTTTCTAAATATAAATACTGTTCCATCTCTCTCCCTTTTTATCTTTCCTTGAAAAGAAGCTGTAGGGAGTCACATTTCTTTTTATATTTTAGTTCTCACTTCTCAAAAGATGGGCACCATGTATTTTCCAATGGATTGGCTTGGATCCTTCGCACTCTGTGTTCAGAAAGGAAAACCTAATTACAGCAGGTCCTCGGGGGTTAACCGCCCCAGGCTTAGGGGTCCTTCCTCTTAAACAAGACTTTTCTGCAGGCGACTTGTTAATTCTTTATGTGTTAGGTGAATATAAAGGGCATGTAGACACCTTTAACTTGCAGCCTTGTGGAAAAATATTGGGCGCAATCTCCCAGCTTGTTACAGAACACCTTAAAGGTACAGTACACTTAAAAATGAAAATTCTGTCATCATTTACGAACCCTCATGTCATTCCAGATCTGATCTGAATTATTTTCTTTCTTCTGGGAAACACTAAAGAAACTCTTTAAAAAGAATCTTTATTCATGCAATTAAAGTGAATGGGGACTGGAAGCGAGATGCAAAAGCATCAGAAAACTACAGTACAGTCTTCAGAATTTCTTTATTTCTGTTTCACAGAGGAAAGAGACTCAGTTGGAACCATAAGAGTGTGAATAAATGATGAAAGAATCTTCATTTCTATGTGAACTTTTCTTTAAGATGGAAGTCCTTAATACTACTTATTCATAATATGAAGCGAAAATGGAACCCTACCCATATCAAATTTTAATGAGAATATCTTCAGACGCTTTATAGAGAGACTGTCCCACAGGGAGGAGCATAAAATTGTATATAAAAAGAGATTCAAAACTGCTGGCGTTTTCCCTAGTGGAAAAAATGTCTCTGTTTTTATTATGCATATATCTGCTTTGTTGTCTGCTTTGTTGGGTTTCATATATTCCAAATCGTTTATCATCATGTTTAATGAGGTGGCGCTAATTAACATTTAGTTGTTGAATGTCTACCCTTACAGTGAAACAGAAGACATGTTTCATCCTGATTAAGACTTAAAGAGCTTTGTCCAAACCTCTTGTTCCATTTAAACTGCATTAGGTTAAAGATTAGTCTTTAGTTTTTCTCAGTTTTCACAGATTGTGCACAATTAAATCAATCATAAGTACATTTAAAAACATAAATTAAGTCTTAAGACATACATGAGAGTTTGGAATAATAAGTTTTATACAAACAAATTTTTACAAGAAAATCCTTGTTGAACCTTAATACAAATGACATTCCTGATTATTTTTAAATTGATGCTGTCATCAATAACAGTTGTCAATAAAACACATTTATAATTGTTCACCTCAGCACTTTCCTGCCTGTTGAAAGTGGTATATGCTTGGAAACAGAAGAATGATTTCCAAAATTATCCACCATGTTTTTGAAATCACATCAGGATAAACTATGACACATCATCAGCTAATGTTAAGATAACACGTCTGATTCCTCTTAGTCAATCACTGTAAGTCTAGCTTAGACTAAGAATGCTTTCTGGGTAAAAAATGGGAAGGGGGGGGTTGGTTGGCTTTGAACTTGGAATATGTCCCGTGCAGGACGAGGTTTTCAAGCACACAAAGACGCTCAGAGTCCTCTCTTTTGCATCTTAAATCCGTGCGGAGCTCCACGGCAAGACACAGGAGAAGGTGCGAATCTGTTCATTAGCGTTAGCATGAGGGGCAGGGAGGGGGAGGAAAAGCAAAAGCAGGACAGATGAAGGAGATACGAGGGGTGGGAATATCTAGAGGTTCAGGGAATGAGTGGATTGATGACTTGCTGTTTGAAGAAACATCCCTTGAGAAATAGACTGACGGATTCCACTGCGGACCCATAACTATTCTAGTCCACACAGACAGGATTGGATAATTTGTTATATTTGGCACTTTCCTGCTGTTTCCTGCAGTAGTGTGTTTTGCACCCTGTTTCCTCCTGGTTCCTTCAGATCTGAATTATATGTTGAGGGTAAACCTTTTTCCCATAGTTTTTGATGTATTAAGAGAGAGCTCACCCAAAAGTCCAAATTCTGTCATTATATTTTTCACCCTCATGTCATTCCAAAGCTGTATGTTGTTATTCTGTTGTTGGAAGACTGAAGTATTTGAAGAATCATGGAGATCTTGTCATACAAGGAAAGGTCATATCGACTGCAGTTGTTAAGTACAAAAAATATCACAATTCTTTCGAAGTTTCCACTGGGCCAGTGTGTAATAATGCTTCAAAAATTTCTACTTTTGTGTTTTGAAGTTAAAATGACAAGATACGAGTTTGGAACATGAGGGGGAATAACCAGTGACAGAACTTTTGGTGTGAAATATCCCTTTCAAAAAGTTGAATCTCAAAGACTTTGTCCTCAAACTGACTTTGAATTTTGCCAGAGCAAATCCCACTGCCGAAAGTTTCAGAATCCCAAATGTTAAGGAGGAAAGGGAATAAATGAGATGGAGACTGCATGTTGTTTTGTCTGCCCGTGACATTCCATGACAAATTAGTGGCAGAGCTGCAGGACTGAGAGCCCGGGGGGTTTGCCCCGGAATACACGGTCAATCAATACTCACAACTGCTTTCTGACAGCACAAATGGCAGATTTCCCTCTGAGGGAGAGGAATGGGGTGGGACATATGTGCTCAGAGAACAATATGAATAAATGTCATCAGTTCTGCCTACATCTGTGTACTGTTCAGCATTGTTTGTGTTGTTTTTGGTCTTTTTTCCCCTCTTATCTCAGTTTTTGAAGGACAGGTGGTTTGGTGTGTCATTGGAATTTTTTCAAAAGTGAAATCAGAGGAGTGAGATGTTCTTACATGAAAAAATTCTCACATGTCAGACATTTTCTCAGAGAGTACTCTTGAAGGGTTTACTCAAAAATCAAAACTGTGTCATCATTTACTCTCATGTTGACGCAACCTGCATGACTTTATTTTCTTTTTTCCGTAGACCACAGAAGAAGTGTTAGGCAGGGCATTTGGCATCTTTGTTGTCAGACTTGCCATTAAACATCTCACCTTGCATTTGAGTTTATAGAAATGTGCATGACAGTATCATTGAGTCACAGCTTTCTACAGATGTAACACATTGATGTCTGTTCCTCAAAGTTAGCACATTTGGCATAATGGACACAAGTACTAAGAGTATGAATACGAACTATGAATATGAATATGAACTCAAGAGTATGAATAAATAATAATATAAATTTTGACACCCATTGACTTCTATTGTATGGATACAAAGCCACTGAGGTATTTTTTGAAAATATCTTTTGTCTTCCAAAGAAGAAAAAATTATATAGGTTTGGAATGACATAAGGAAGTGTAAATGGTGGAAAATAGTTTTTGGTTAAAACTACCCTTTTATAGGTTTGTGGGACCTGGCAACCTAATTCAGATAGACTTTACTCATGTTTTAGATGGTCCTCAAGACAGTTTCTTATATTATGTGCTTGTTCACAAAGACTCTCAAGGCTACAGACACACACACAATTTTTCTTCCATCTCTGTCACACTCATCGGATTCTCTGACTTGTTTTGCCCTCTCCACACAACCATTGAGAACTGAGAAATTGACATTAAAATGCAATACAATACACAGTCTTCCCTTAAAGTCCCAAATCTTTTTCCAAATCATATTTGGGTGAACCTGCATCTGCCAAAGGTTAAAATCACTAGTCAATTCTCTCCCAGCATTCCATTGTGGATTGCCAGGTTGTCAAATCCTGCCTGACTTTTGAGTGACATCATACACAGCGTTTTATAAGAGTGTAATTCAAGGACATGGACTAATAGTTGAATAAATTCTGAAGAGCTTCTTTATCAACAGCTGTTGGGTGCGTTCCTCTGAGATGTCATTAGCAAAACGACCCTGCCAAAGCTCGGTTTATCTCGCTTCCTTTGTGTTTGGTGTGAGAATAGAAGTCAAATTTGGTTTGTAGGAATATTTGTATTCATTTAGGAACTTGGAAAGGTGAAAAGCATATGTGCAAGAATATGTGTAATTACACTGCAGCATTGCTGCATTTTTTGACTGCGGCATGCAGATAAAATGTAAAGTTATATTCTAAAATGCACTTTTAAACTTATTTGTTCAAACTCGTACCCCAGTAATGAGCATCAAAAGTGCAACCGGTTGAGCTACTGCTGAAAAACATTTACATAGATTATAAAAGACCTTGGTGTGATTAAGGCATGTTTTTTTACAATATCAATACTTCTTTTACAAGGTCCATACCTGTCTTACAGTTGAATTTATGGTAGATGACAAGAATGCAGTGTGTAGTGCTCACCAGCATTTTGAGAACTGTTGGACCAAGTAAATCTGGCAACAGGATTGTCTCAGGTTTTCTTATCCATGTCTCTAAATTGTTTCCTTAGACATCGACGAGTGCTTAGATGGATTTGTGGAATGTGACAGTCGTGCCATTTGTGTCAACCTGCCTGGCTGGTACCACTGCGAGTGCCGCGATGGCTACCATGACAACGGAATGTTCTCAGCCAATGGAGAGTCATGTGAAGGTAACTTCTGTATAATGACTTTTAATGAGAAGCTGCGAGTTCTGCAGTTTATGATATGTCTGTGTAATATGTGCATTTAGATTTAACCATTTATATGGTCTATTTCCTTCTAAATGTTGCCTATAATTGACAAAACAATAAATTGCTATTTTTATGTTGCTTGTAAAAACAAAAATTGTCAGAATAGAAGGCTATGTTTGGATGTCACTCAATGGAGAAAGTTTCTTTAATTGTCTCTTGTATATTGTAGTTACAGCATCTACCAGCAGGAGCTTGATTCTTGACCTGTCGGATTTACCCATTGTTAGTTGCTTACATTTTGCTTGTTTATTCTGTTTTCTTATTGGTAGACATTGATGAATGTGAGTCAGGGAGACACACCTGTGCTAACGACACTGTCTGCTTTAATGTGGATGGAGGTTTTGACTGCCGGTGTCCACACGGCAAAAACTGCACGGGCGACTGCGCTCACGACGGCAAAGTGAAACACAATGGGCAGATCTGGGTGTTGGATGACGACAGGTGCTCTGTCTGCTCCTGCCAGGTGAGCCGAGAAGCCCTAAGCCCTTAAATTCTGATTGGATGAGCTGTATTTGAAAGGAATATAAAATGCCAACTTGGTCTAAGAGGCTGATGGGAAATGTAGTCAAATATGAAACATTAGGAAATGAGTTTCTGTACTATCTTTATCTCTCCTCTTTTAGTCAGGATTGGTGATGTGCAGACGAATGGTGTGTGATTGTGAGAATCCCACAGTAGATGTGATGTGCTGTCCTGAATGTGACCCTCGCCTGAGTTCCCAGTGCTTGCATCAGAACGGGCTGCTGGCTTACAGCAATGGAGAAACCTGGGTGGAGAACTGCCAGCAGTGTCAGTGCATGGTGAGTGGCACCAATGCCTAATGCATCTCTGCAGTAATACATTACCATTACTAGTGCTAAGCAAAATCTGTGTGGTGTTGCCCAGTTATTGATAAATGCTACAGCATATTGCATAATAAATAATTATACTCTAGTCTAAATTCTTTTGATAAGCTAACAGTTTGTGCTTTTATCATTGTATAGGGAAGACCATTATATATTATATTTTATAGCAGGTCATTATTTATTATATGGACACTGTGGTATATTAAAAACTATTGCTAAAGAACATTCTGAAAAAAATATATTACACAATACAATTAATTAAAATCATAACAGACGTCATTTACATATATACTCATCTTAAAGGGCTAGTAGCAAAAAAAAAAGTTTTATTTTATTTATAAAGGGTGAATAGGATACATAAAATCGTTAGAACATGTCTCCTTTAACAAACAACATAGGTTTATATAAACAAAGGCTCGGTATAAATATCTCTGTCAGTCTGCTCTCTCTGCATTATATTCTGGTGCACTGTAGCTATCTGTGCAGAGAGACCTGTGGCCTCAGCAGTGTTCTCTCCAATTTCCAGTCAGAACATTTTGAGCCAAACCTTGAACACAGCAGTATTCGTCCCCTCTGGTGTTTTGTCTCCTTGTGTTTCAGTACAGAACTTTTCATCCATTTGCAGTTTTTATTCTCTTTTAGTCATTTTGCAATAACTGAATTATAAAATCCTGTTAACATTTTTTATAAAAACTCTGGTTTGCTCCAGGGTGCAAATTCCCCTCACCGGGTTAAACGGAGCTTCTAAGCCTCTCAAAGATTTCTAGTGTCCAGCTAAAAACCTTTTTCTCTGGGGTTTTGACGCTACAAAAGTATGAAGCTTCATTTCAGGGTTTAAAACTGTTAAATTTCTAGGCCTGTAATGAATTCTGCTAAAGATTTCTGTACAGCTGTGAATTGTGTGACGGAGTAAAAGCTTGTTTCGCAGCTTAAGCTAAGCTTTGGATTAATTGCTCAATAACTGACTTTCAATTCAAAGCCCTTTTTAATCCCAGACAAGGCGTAATCTGTGTCCATTAAACCAGCTTTAAGACTGGAACATAATCAAACAGAGCCAGTACCAAACAACAAGTCCATATGGAAAGTTTTGTATTCATTAGGTTTCAACACAACCCTTTTCTGTTGGTCTCTTTCATGATGTTTTTATACCTGATATTATCTCATACTCTTTTAGTCAGCACTTTCTTTTAGTCTTCTCACTTTGAAACTCGCTTCTCATCATTTTTTCGTACTCACTGTGAAGTAGAAGAAACGCAGAACTTGAAAGAGTGGAGGAGATGCGGAAAATAAAGAATGAGGCAAGAAGCGTGCTTTGTGTTTTAAGAAAGGACACAAAAGTGTCGGGAGATGGAGAACAAAGGAGGTTTCTGGAACCAGATTAAACATTCCAAGAGGAGACGGCTGTAATCAAGGACTGTGTAACCTGAGCTGTCTGATACAGGATACAATCTGAACTCCAAGAGAAAAGTGAAGCATTTTTTTTTTCAAATACAGCAGTTGAAAACATGTTATGGGTCCCTAAAAGTCCCTAAAAACAAAATATGTGGTTTTTAGTCCATGCTAATTAGCTTTGAGGCCATCTCCATGCTAGTGAACTACCATGTTACATTCAAAATGTAAAATCGCTCTGTTTAAAGAAGATGGATGCACTGATGACTCATCTTGCACTTCACAGATTGTTGTCCAATCATGTGCTCTCTAAAATAACCCTGTCCCTGCTCCAAATATCACCTGACACTGAATAGCAAATTACCAATCATGGCTGTAATATAAGCACAGCCTATTGGCTATATTAACTGTATGTCAAAATTAGATTTTAATATTGTAATTATCAATGATATCTGTCAATGGTATCAATTTAAGCTTTTATACCGCAAATAATGGTCCACTGTACGCACATTCCACAGTAAATAAACATGGCAATTTTAACTGAAAGGTGAGATGTCTTTTGCTGTCTGTCTTACTCAAACTACCAGGTACACTTTGTTTGTAGTGACCTTCACAAAACTTTGATGTTTGGGAGGTACTACATAATTTTATCCTTTCCATATGTGGAAACCATCCAAAAAGATTCAAAGGCTTGATATATTTTGACACATTACCTGCTGTCCATCTGATGTTCCTTAAGAACTCCTGAGGAGACAGAACAGAGAGAGGCGTGTGTGTGTAAATTAAACCAGCGCTGACCTTCTGTATTTCATGTTGATCCTTTATTACATGGTCATCTATGGTTCATTGAGCACAGTACACAAACTCAGCTCCTAGATAACTGCACAAACTCTCGTATGCATTTAAAGATGAATTAGACTGCACTCAGCTGCAGTTATTGACTGTAGAGGGTGGATCACATGAGCTTCACTCAAGGTCAGAACATTGTCTCACAAGGCCAATCTTTGGAGGCCACCCTCTAGTACCCCTTGTCCTGACACATTAGATGGCTAATAATAGTCATATAAGAGGGGCCCTGTGGCCCTTCAGCTTGCTCCAAGGGGCCACAGGTGTTAGGGCTTGAACTATTTTTCTTAAAACAATATTTTTCTTGTTAACTAGTCATCCAAAAAGTAGTAAAAAATAGTAATCAACTAGTCGGTCAATGTTTACCTTATGCATATGACTCACAAAATACCATGTAGCATCACTGAGTCTCCGCTAAAGGGCCTGGGGCCCCTAACAATCACCCGCATTAAGATCACCCTTTACGCTCCATTTTCCTTACATTATGTTTTGGCTAATTTGCATTGTCACTGGTCACTCAGTCAATCAAAAATGATTGACTGAAATTCAGTCGTCGCAAAGCCCCATTTAGCCACATTTAATTTTTTGTATTCATTGAAATGTCTTCAAGTCATAGTTAAATGGCCTAAACATGTATTAATAATCTTGAAATTTAAAATGTATAAAAATCTGGTTGTTCACATTTATTTGTACTGTGTGTTTGTTTCTCAGCATGGAGAGGTGGACTGCTGGCCGGTATCATGTTCTTCAGTGTCTGACTGTGAGTTTACAGTGGTTCCTGAGGGTGAGTGTTGTCCACGCTGCGTTGCGGACCCCTGTCTGGCCGACACCATCCGAAATGACATCACCAAGACCTGCGTGGACGAGTACGGAGTCACTCGTTTCAGTGGCTCCGCTTGGACCAAACACGGAACAGAATGTTCTCTGTGCCAGTGCAAGGTACCTAAACCTTATGTAACGACCTACAGACACACATTACAATTCACCAAGGCACAACACTTCTTATTGTGATCACAAACACAACCTAGCTCAATATAGCTGTACCTCTTCTGTGTTATACACACCTCATCCCATTCCGTTCATACAGAGTTTGGTTATTTACAGGAGTGACAACTTGAATTCTGCAAACCAGATTCACTCCTGAAACATTCAGACAGTAGCAACACTAGGTACATTAAATCTGTGCTGTTTGTACTAAACTAAACAACCTTTTATTGGATTGTTTTTTATTTTCCTTGTCAACAAGGTGTAACTGTACATAATTCTTGCTTACTGCTGCAAGACACCAAAATCTTTACATAGTTTTTATTGCCGTTCCTTGGCAGTTCAGAATTGACTCTTGTTTTCCGTACACACACGCTGATTCTCCACATTTAAATTTAAATGTAGTTGTTGCTCCTAAACATTTGCAGTGTGCAGCCATTAAATATTTAGACACTCCTATGGTTGTTTCTTGGTGTTAACTAAACCCCTTCAATACAAATGCTACAGATTTCGCCTCTGTGTTTCATGGACATCTGGCTAATTTAGATTTAAATATTTTAATACCAAAGCGGTCAAGGACAATGACTTTGGTTGTGTGCCCGGACACAGCTTTGAGTTTTATTGTTTCAGTGCACATAAATGCCGTTCATAAAACAAAACCTTGCAGTTTGATGTGCTTGCCCACATTTATATCTCAGAATGCTGGGATATTTAAACAAAGGCATTTATAGATGGCTTCAAAACATGGACAGCTTGCGGAGTGTCTAACAGCTTGCACAGAAAATGATGCAGTGAGGTTTGCAATTATAAAACCTTAATAAAAAAAGTTAAATGCAGGAAATAAGAAGGATATTCAGGGTCAGGAGAGAATTTGTAAGCTTGTTAAAACTCACCTTGTCTGGCTGGCCAAGGTCTCAAAACCATTTGAGTGTATTGATGCTTATTCAATGATAAACACACATACACACACATGGCAGATATGGCTTGAATATGAGTGTCAGATTGGCTGCTTTTCTGGCTAATTTCCTTTCTTTACCTCTCTTTCCTGTCTTTTAACTCTTTCTCTGCTCACAGAACGGTCACATCTGTTGCTCTGTGGATCCTCTGTGCCTCTAATCCTGCTCAAAGGCAAAATGTCTGACCTGTTATCTCCCTAAATCTCTCTCTCTCCCCTTTTGTCTTTTTATCTTTACACCTTCTATTTCATTCACTGTCTCGGCTCTGTACAGTTACAACACCCCTACAAAGAATGTTTTATACCAAATCTTCATGTGTATTATAACATTATCAGTATGCAGATTGCTCCAAGTAAAGCACTCCATTCAGTCTTTATAACAAAAATGTTATGAAGTCACATGTCCGCATCATATCAGCTTGGAACAACGTTTTAAATTAGCTTGAAGCATTTGATAATGTGCTGGTCATTTATCAATATTTTATCAACAGTTTCATTGGAAATCATGACACAGTATTCTGATAATGAGGTAAAATTTCGCAAGTTCCATTTTCATGTTTCAATGTTGAAACTGCATTGAAAAATAATGGTTAACTTATTGTTGATCACTGTGTTTTTTGCTTGATGGGTTCAGAAGACTGCAGACTTGATCAAATTCGTAACCGTGTCTTAACCAGATGTGATGTTATGAAGCATCAAACGTTATACGCTACCACTTCCGCATACATCTAACCAACTAACCAATTTCAACAAGCAATGACAGGCAGGACATATTTTGTCAAACTCGTGGTTTCTGTGCAGTTGTGATTGATAGCCCCGCCCACTGTGAGATGTCATTGGTTCAAAATCCTGCATGTGTCAAAATCTGATTGGCTCTTGTCACAATGCACAGCAATTCCACGTTCAGCATAAACAGACTAATTGTTTGTTGCCGGATATGTATCACATCACATCTGGTTAAGATACAGCATTAAACTTTATTTGTAAATGACCTGCAGGTGTTACCAGGTGCAGTGGTTACTACTTTCAGTATTAATAGTTGTTTCACTCCCTTCCAGGGCAAATACGATCTTGATGTTGTGAATAGTTTATTTAAAGTGTTTGTTTTGTCTTTTGAAGTCTGTCTTTGTTTTAACGTTTTGCGTTGCACCCTTTGCGTTGTCAGATTGATGTTTTATTTTCTTCAGTTGCTTGGTACACTATCGTGTTATAGTGAAATAAAGGTTTCCATTGAAAAAACAATCAGATGCATTATTGTCTTTATTATTCATTTAAAAAAACTTTTGGTGTAAACTTTGATGTGTTGCGTTATGTCCATATTGACTTTATCTGTGACCCCAAACATATAAGAGCAAAAAATACAGAGAAAAGTTTAGAATAATGATATTTGTTTTTCACACCATGATTTGTTTCTGTCCTTAATGATCATAATCCTACATCTTCTGCTTTCTTATCTGCGCTTTGATGGCACTGGACGGTTCTCCATGTGTCTGGTGATTGGACACTTCACATGCAGGCTTAGCTTGGGTTCATTTCATTGCTTGTAATCCTGTGTAATTATTCTTGGTTTAAATGGTTGGTTGATGTACTGTTTACTGGCCTCCGCAGTCACATGCCACGTCTCATTATCTTTCTCTCCTACACACACACGCACTTGCACTTTCCTCGACTCAGAAGATTACTGCAGTGTAGTGGGTCTCATTTCTGCTATTTTACTGATCTCACAGATTAGAGTCCATACTGCTGATATGTTGTCACTGGGCCAATCATGTGCCAACTTTTATCTGACCTATAGTGTGTGCTGGTGGGGCTGAATGAACCTGGATGAACCTGGATGAGATTATGTGTGGACACAGTGGAGACAAAAATACCACTTCCAAAATCTGGGATTCAAAAACTAATTTAATATTTGTAATAAACAGTATCATGATTTTAGAACTTTTTTCTGAACTGCATTGTTTCTACATTAAACAGTGTTTCGCTAATTATTTTATAACTACAGTATCAGGAATGTTTGTGATTTTAAACATTTTAAAACACTTTAAAATCAAATAATATAATATATAGAAATGAACCAGGCAAAGCAAAACAGTGTTTAATGGTGACTTATTATATACTGTACAATTCCCTTTTACACTTCAAAGCATACTCAATATTTTTTTTTTTTGTTTACATAGCTTTGGCTGATATCTTGCTTTTGAATTATACTAATAACTAACTTGAAAGTGTGGATGCATCATTCAATAATTTCCAGTTACCAATGCCATTGTAGAAAAACCCCACTTACAGTTAGCTACAATGAATTTATTCCATGAGCAAGTGTGCAATAACAGGGTTGCCAAGATAAAGCAGGTAGAATTTGATTGGTCATGTGACCTCGACATACCCACGGCCCATGAGGCACCACGCCCCATAAAACAGATTTCATTAAGCTACTAATATGACCAGATTCTTCATTTCACACAAGTGTACGGTACATCAATTTAAAACAGGACTATTTGTTTTTATAGTAGAAATACTTTTTTTAATTAGAAAAAATGTGGAGCCTGAAAACTAATCTTCATCTTGATTAAAAGCATCCAATGTTATGCATCAGCAACCCATTTATCTATGCTTGTTAAACTCATTCTCTCTCTTTTTCTCCCTCTCTCTCTCCCTCAAGAGCATGTTTTTTAATCTCTCGCCCTTTTCGGCACAGTGTGTAATCTTGCTGAAGTGGTGAATGAGGTTCCTGCCAAAACTCATTGGCAGTGATTCTTTCCCTGTGCTGCTGGATACTTCAGCTCTATATTTGTCTGCTTGTTCTGGCCGAGAGTCGAGTAGTGCTTCCTCATGCCTGTGAAGAAGAGAAAGTGTAGGGGAGATGAAATGTTGACTGGTTATCCAGCTGGCTCTGAAATACCCATAGCAGAGAACATCACCACGCTTCAGTGGAAAAATCAGCACCATGGAGAGCCTCTTTTGAGACATCCACTTACGTCAGCACTTTTGGGCGGATGTACTGCCAGGGAATTTGACTCTGGAAAGAGGAGAGAGCTTCTTATCATATGCGTAATGAGAGTTCAGCGCAGTTTTACTGGGTTAGTTCATTTACGCAAGTTAAAGAGAAAGCTCACCCGGATATGCTAATTCTGTCATCAACCCAACAACACATGCACTTAATTTGAAACCTTGATGAGCAGCTTGGCTAAATAACTTAAAATAAAAGCTAAAATTAATAAATAAGAATTATAAACGTTCAATAACTTTAAATATACTTAAATATTTAAATAAACATTTTTATTTTTGGGTGTGCTGTCCCTTTAAGATACAGACATTTTTTTTTACATTGATATTTTTACCTAAATTTGAAACTTAAGGGAAAAAAGCTGCTTTACCATTTAAATGGAGTAACGTTGTTTTAAAATGCAATGACTGTTTTGGACAGGAGGAAATGTTCCTTGGGGTTAGAAAAGGGTGAGATGTTATAACCAGCCGCATTCTGTTCAACAGCAGACAGCACTTTAGAGAGAAGCATTATAAACCTCTGATCCCGGAGAAGAAAAGGAATCACGGTACCTTTGATCTTCACTGAATGAAGGAAGTCACTGTGAAATCTCTCCATGACTTCAAAGCCAATGAAATAAAGAGCAGCAGGGGGTTTCATTCATTCTGCCTTATTACTAGTATCACCTTATAGAATGAGTGCTAAGGAAAGCTACTACACATACAGTAACATAAAGTTTCCTTTTGTTTTTACATCTCATTTACTTGAGCTTTATTGGTTCTGTTGTTACTATTAACACTGCACTAATAGTTCAGAATCATTTTTAATGAATCAGAACTGAATCACAGTACACTGGCTTTCATATTCAATGACTTTGTCATTAAACCACCTAAGCAGTTTACATGTGGAACGCGTCAGTACTGCAGAATGCACTGCAGAAGGGAGATTCATTGTGCTGTTTTGAAACTTCTGCGGCTATTGCCTTCCTTTGATGTCTGAGCGATCAAGCATGCTCACACGGTAATGAACTTCCTAAATTGTGCAAAATTTAGAGCTGGCGCTTTTTAATTTCATTATTTCTTTGCATTGCACTTAAGGGTTGTAATGGAGATTTTAAGTGTCGTTGTTGTCACTAAGAACTAAAATCCTTTTCATTCCTTCCACGAGTTGCTTTTTCGTATGTTGGGCAAAAAAGATTTATTTTCAATTTATGGCTTGAATAAATTAGGCCTAATTGACTTCATCATTCATTCATAGTTTTGTATTTGGCTGGTTTCCAATTATAGGACTATAATGAGAGATGGTGAGGTGGTGAGATTGTAACAAACGCCTAATAGATGTACACCTGACTCCCATTTGTGATTATTAATAAGACTTAATCATTACCACCTCTGCTAGAGGATTGCTAAACTGAATGCTAAACGATGGACACTGATATGCATCCCTTTCGTGAGCATACACATATAGACACAGACAATATGTAGAGTAGGCCGATCTATCGCTATAATGCTGTGAATGTTCTATATCATTCTGAGGATGAAAGGTTGAGAGCTGCTTTGTGCTCTGAGCATGTGGTGGATGACCAGAGAAGATTGCTTGTAGTTTGATGATTACAGAAAGATTGAACTGAGCTATTCATAGAAATATAATATCAGAAAGGACTGTGGTGTCTCTGAAATAAGACCTTGAAGATGAATGATGGCCATTGGTATTAATCATCACTTTCCATCATATGAAAATAAAGCATTTATTGTTGAGTGTTGCAAAATATTCTTCGGCTTTGCATTAATGTTTGACAAAAAATTACTGCAATGCCAGAAAATTTCAGGAATATTTTTACTTTCTTACTGAACATTATTCAGGTATTTTCTTTCTATATTCCAAATCATACCATCCTATCTTTGACTGCAGTCTACACTCCAGAAAAAAACTATATATATATATATATATAGTTCTATATATATTCTAAAAACATCTATATTCTATTCTGTCTGTGTTTGTATTTCACCCATTCATCCTTAAATAGGTAACAAAGCTTATTCCCTGAATTGCAATACATATTAGTGGCTCAGAATTCCAGTTCTTCCAAGGTCAGTTGAAACATCTCTACTTACTTGTTTTGGCTGCTTTAACTGCAAGATATGCAGGAAATAAGAAATAGTAAACCCTGAATATTGTAATGCTCTTCTGCTAATGTAGCCTCAGTCGTATAAATGTAATTGCTCTAAAACAGCAAGAGTAACATTTACTCTTTGAAAACACTGATTGCTTTGTTTAATTTAAAATGCTAGTCATTTCGGGAATCTTGGCACAAGAATAATGTTTCCTGAAACAGCACTCTGTTGGACGTGCATCAAATTATTGAACAAAAATATTAGAGATTCCCCTTCAAAGCCTTTGAATATTTAATCTAATATACAACTATAGAAACTGACATTAAAGAAAGATATCCAGGAGGATATTTTGCTGTTTTTTGGATCTAAATCTGTATTGGCATGATTGCACAGTGTCTGTCATGTTAACTTAGTATAAGCCTATATTATCAATGTGCATTCATTTAGTATTTGAAATTAAGTTTGCTTTAGATTGATTGCTGTTTTCCTATTGGTGGAAATAGTGTGCTGTGTTGCTAATATATGAGTGTGTCCCCTGTTGGATTTGTCTATTTCTTTGAGAAGGTAGAGGATGTTAACTTTAACTGACAGTTTGTAGACGGAGACTGTCAAACTATTGATATTAATGTCTGTCAGACTGTCTGCTCTGATATAAATGATCTGTCTATCTGCAGCTGTACAGTCCAGCACTCTTGAGACGGGAGTCTTATGAAGACAAGACAAATTCCTAGTTTTTAAGTGTTTTAAAGCCTTACGACTCTCACATGGGATTAAATCCTGGTTCAGTTTGAAGGTTGTAATATCAATGCAGAGTTTGTTGTCTTTCAACCAATAAATGATTCTGTGAAATACTGCAGGTTTATTTATTTCATCATTAACTATTCCTTACAGTTATGTTTATAGGCTAAATTCATGAAAGCAACGCAAATTCCAAGCCATACATCAGTCTACTAATGGGTGCTAGATTCAAACAAATGCTCTTGTTAAACTGTATTTATAAGTTTCCAGCTACATTTAATATAAATACAGCGTTCCTCAAAAAGGGGTTTGAACAGCCAGGAAATAGTCCGCTTCAGCACGGCATTAATGCCGCCCGGCGTATTTTATCTATTGAAATGCCAATAAACCCAAAGAACAAAGACTTTCCAACACCAAATGTTTATTTTTCCCCAAGGACAAAATATGTTTAAGTGTGTGTGTGTATATGGTGAGTGTGAGGCAAGAGAATTTTCTCACAAAAGGACTGCTTTTGAATAATTTGTGCTTAAAAAGCCTTCTTGTAATATCAGCAGGATTCAGCAGTCTCTCCTGCCCTTACATGCATTCTCCCTCTGCCCAGTGAATACTAATGCAGGTTTACACCGAGCTGTCAGGCACACTTTCTCCGGCCTGCTATCAGATAGCTGGGAGACTGCAGTGTAAGGTCTTGACAGATGGCTGCTCTCTCTCTCTTTCTGTTGAAGGAAGCAGAAAGGGTGTTTTAAAAGAACACTGTCAGAGCGCTTTGAAAACCAACTCGACTCGGCCTCATCATTATCCATCCAGCCCATCTCCTCGAACCCCCGCCCTTCTCCCCCTCAACTCCACTTTCCTTTTCTTTATCTCGCACCCATTTTTCTTGTCGCCCCTTCCACTTCCCTCCAACTTCTCCTTGACCTTAAAGCGTTTCATTCTTTTCTCCATTTTCAACTCTCTATCTGTTATCTCTGATTGGCCTGTTGCTTTCTATTGTGGAGCTGAACATTCACTGAGGAAGAATTGTGACCGCTGACAGCCTCGTTTTTTGACTCCCACTGCTTATGTGCTTTCAGTGCCCGTGTCACTAAAAAAATTGCACAAATCATGTATCACAACAACCCATAGGAAAGAAAAATCACAGATGATCACAGTCTTATTAATATCTCTAGACAGCAATGAGATTAAATTGTGAAATCTTTGCTTATCTCTCTGGGATTTCTTGTGAGAGACAGGTCTCCATTAGAGTTTCAGAAGAGATCTCAACAATGTCAGAGACAGAGCTCAGATTTGTCTGCAAACAAAAGTCAATGTTATTGAAAATTTCAATTTAATTTAAATATTTCTCATCCAGTTTTCCCAAATCCAGATTATTTTTGCAACAATCTGCATAAATTGTACATCTTATACTCCTAATGTATGTTAACAGTTGCCTCATTTGTTTTATTTTTCTTCTAAGCAATTTTAGCAGAAACATCTGGGACAAAGTTAATACACATCTGAAATTTCTGTCAAATCTCTTAAACAGAATGGAGCAACCCCTGAGAAATAAAATTTCTTTCTGGAAAATAAGATATTTAATCTAATTTATAGCTGAGAAAGAAGGTATTTTGAACTAAAAGAAAGTTTAGCTGGACTGAAAACATAGATTTAATCACCAGTATGTTATGTTTTTGATGCTGGTCTTCAAGGTGGGCTTCCATAGTGCTGGTGGTCCCAACAAGACTTCAGCGAACACAACCAACAAGGCTTTCACTAGACAGACTATACTGGTTCACCAGTCAAACCAGCATAAACCACCCAACCAAGCAGGTCTGTATATAATCAGCCAACCTTGTCTGTTAAGTGCATAATTTATGTTCTTTAACTGCCAAATGGCCACAAAACTTAATGAAACCAGACTTCTCTGTGTTGTCCAGTATGACCCTATTTAACCCTCATTGCTTCATGAACACGTGGGTCAGTCTTTTCTCTGCAGTCTTCACATGACTGACAGCAGAAACAGCTTCTTGAGCCCAAGAGAAAAAATGCACATTTGGAGAATTAAAGACAATGAGTGGGCGAAAGTGGTGTGGAGTGGACGTGCAAATGAGTGAGAGAGCGCCAATCAGTGCAGCTAAGTGGGATCGTGACTGCCCTCATTATGTGTGTGTGCATGTATGTGCGCGTTTAAAATGCAAAACCAGAGATCTGGTCCCACTCATGCAGTCTGATTGATCATCATCCATGTCTGTTATATGACTGTTTGTCCGAACCAAAAAGCGATGCGTCATCTTTGTAGCCATTTAATCAAATCAAAACTGTTTGTTTATTTATTTATTTAGCCATAAGTTACTTTTAGGTTACTTTTATGTTTTTTTGGATTAATGTTCAATGTCAATGGCGTGAGATGTTCAATGGCGTGAGATGTTATAGCATCAGAGCAAGAAGTAACTGGTTCAGTCTTGGTTTGGGAAATTTCATTTCTGTTATCCTCTAAGATATACTGTGACTATAAATGGTCACTAAATGTTACCCTGACCCTGAACATGTAGACAGCTGCATTTCACAATACTTCAGTATAATCCCGTCTATAAGCACCAAGAATTTCCTTTAATATTTTTTTTTCTGTCAGTTAATGTGTGTTAGGAGTGCCATACAATGAAACCTACTTCAATACCCGACTATTAACTGCCCTGATTCAGGAAAATTGTAATTAGTAACCTGAGTTAAAACACTTTCTTTTTTTTATTCAAGACTGATTGCAGCTGTTATAATTGTATGCCATTGATCAGCTCTGGTGGGATTGTGTTCACTATATAGGGCAGACTATTAGAATCTGCTTTCTACCTTAAAGGATAGCGACCAGTGAATCTGGGTCACTTTTTTCTTTGGGGTGGATCTCGAATAGAGCATCTTGTGATTAAATAGAACAAGAGCCAATGCTCTTCTAAGTGCAGTTTAGCTTAATTGAAAAAGGTTAAAGGTCAGAATATCCATCAGGCTTTGCACCTGCTGTCCTTTAAGAATGTATTTTAAAGCCAATTTTAGCACCACTAGTGTGACCGAAAGGAACTGCAAATTAATGATTGTTTTCGAACAGGTTTCTTAATCACTCCCCCATCGACCAATAGTTGGACAAATAGTCAGCTCCGCCATTGCTGCTGTGTCAGGCTGGTCAGGATGGCAATACAAACGTCATAGGTTTATGTAAAAAGTAATAGGTTACTTATAATTGTCTCTGCATTTTAAGGTGAAAAAGGAGGTTGCAAAAATAAATATTTAATTTAAAGTTTTTAAGTTTGTCATATTTTCTAATTGCTATAATACTCAGAAACTTAGATCTTCCTGTCATTCTGACGCCTACACATTACCACTTTACATTTCAAAACATATATTTACTGCATAAGTTGAGCCGGGCTTGTAGGTCATCAAGCTTATTAACAGCTTGTTAGGTGGACCTGTGTAGGTGTGGGTAATATACAAGCCAGCACTGAGCACTGCGTGACTTATTGCCACATTCCCCTCATATACGACATTAATGCTGTTCACCCAATATCAGCCAAAACACCAGCTAAATGATAGACTGGAGATACAAATTTCCTCTGCCTGTTTTTCGACGCCTTGTCATTTTATTCCCTATCAAAATGTCAAAATATCATGAACCGACTCCATCCCACACACATCACATGGCCCTCGGTGGACCAGCACTGCCTGTTCCTCACAGATTCTCTCTATATTCCTATATCTCCTCTCCCCACTCGCGATCGCAAATTGAGGCAGGAAATTGAGAAAGAGAGGAGAGAGAAAATGAAAAGCACCTCGCTGCTGGACCTCCTGCATATTTCCTTTTGTGAAATCGTTTTTTGGCTTTACTCTCTGCAGGAAATGCTCTCCTCTCTGCTTGCTTCCAGCGCAGCTCATTAGACCCAAAGATGCCCATCGTCTGTCAAAACCAACAGCAGCCCAAGAACTTCTCATATCCTGAACCTGTGCCTTATTCCTCCCTGGAGAGAAAGGGCCACTTCTGTGTTATCTTTTGAGTGCAGGTGTTTGTTATAATACAATTGCGATTTAATATTAGTATTTATTTCAGAACATCCATTTGTGGGTTCTATAAATCACTTTAATGCATGGTGCAAAACAGGTCACAATGCCTTTCTGTGACATAAAACATCTCCGTCGTGGAGAATGTGAGTCATTCTTCCATGACCTAAATGACCCTGAACAATCTGAGCAAACTTACAGGAAATTGAATTGAGTTAGAGGGACTCACAGGATGCACTTAGTCTCGTGTAGCCAGACTTTTGACCATCAGCATAATGTCCATTTTGTACGTTATTCTGGCCAAGAACCTCACATTTAGACAGGAACCATTAAAAGGCAGGTAAATCATTACCACATCTGTAGACTGCACAAAAGTAAACAATTTAAGTCGGTTTAGACTTAAACTGTTTAAAAAAAATAACACAAATATCTAAACCAAAACCATAACCGGAAAATAAAGATTCCAGGTAGGTTAGTAAAAACACTATTTTCCAGAAATTGTGCAACGCACACCAATCATATTGAGCTAGCCATTTTATGAGCAACATTTCCATTTTTATGAACAATATGTGAAATTGAGCTATAATATGTGAAGCTGTGAGAACCTGTCTGTCATTATCTCTTACTCTCACACGTTGAGTTTGGAAATGAAACATTATTTGGTCGATCAATAATTAATATGTTACTGTTTTGTAGTTTTTTCATTCAGGCAGAATGTAGGACACCTGTCAGTGCCCAGGGCCCATAAACCACTGTGGTCATCTGCTTCTAATATGGGCTAATATTTGACTTCCACTGAGTCTGTTTAGTGATGTTGGTTAAGTGGTGCTAATTATGAGTTTGTGAGGGCAACAGCATTTGTGGAGTACAAACTGAATCCCCCTGCTAGGCTCTTTTCATCTCTGACAGCATCAGAGCGACCCACATTCACAGAATCACACTGGCACACTCATGAATATACACAAAAAACCTCAGAAACACATTCTGACCACCTGTGGTGCGCGTCTGTTCTGTGGCTAACACCTGGAGAGATCCGCCCCTCTTCGGTACCCTGGTACAAAAGTCGTACGACACACATACACAACTGTACCTCAGCGGAGGTCTCTAATGCACAAACTGTTTCATTCTTAGAAAAAGATGAAAGATTTCAAATTCATTCAGTTCATTCTTTTCAGTTTTAGACAGTGTTGGAAAGTTTCTCAGACTGACACAGTTTGCTTTGAGAATATATATCTGATCTTACAAATACTGCCAGTGCTTAAGATTGTCGCATCTTAATAAAGTCCACACTTGTTCTGTTCCGACAAGTGTAGCTTCTGCCCAGCTAACAGGAAACATTGTCAGAACATTGTCTAACATTCTCCAAAATTTCTCGCAAAGTTGTCAAAAAACGTTCTTGCTGTAATGTTAGTAGGATTTTTTTTATGAATTTACATATCATATATATCAAAAATGTTATTCTCACAATGTTAGTGTAGCGTTTTAAAAAATTCCAGACTTAAACAAATGATTAAAAAACTTTCTTATAACCAATCAATACCTTTAATGCAACATCTAAATAACTGGATGTTTTGAATAACGTTTAAAATAATGTTTTCAAATGCTTTTGTTACCTAATGGAAACATTAGGGAAACGTCCCTACAACCTTAAATTGTTAGGTGACACTTAAGCTTTCGAATGGCCTGTTGGACTCAGGTGTTCTCGATCCACTTACTGCTACAACAGCTGTACATCTAAACCCCCGCAAGGCATCATTATCATACTAAAGCAATGAGAGACTAGCAGATTCAGCCATTTGGCCTTCACTGGGAAGCGATGAACAGTGCTGTGGACCTCATTCGTCATTAGATTACTGTCTGCTTCTAGATCCTCCAATCAGCAACCCCCTCGGGTCTCAAATGTGGCTTGTCTAAAAGGACAAATCACAAATAAGGTCATATTTCCTCTCGAGGGCCTTACATGTCATGTGGATGATATTGATTTTGTGGCCAAGACAATAATTAATCACAAATATGCAAATGTACCATAAAAATGTGTTTGTGAAACATAATAGGCATTCGTAAAAACAACTTCTCACACTAACGCACATAAAAGATAATCTTTTCTTTGTGTGTCATGTTTATCTTATTCATTTGTTATTGCATTTTTCCAGAAAATTCCAATTTACGTGAGATTTATGCTGAAAAAAAGAAACTTAATTCAAGAAATGGAAACTTTGTGGAAAGAAAAATAAACTTCAGGATATATTAAGTGAAAAGTCTTGAGGGGTTTTGTTCAAGATGTAAGTACTGGTACTAGTACCAGTACTTAAAGTACAAGTAAATGGTGTAAATATTTTAACTGTAAAATAAGACTAATTAAGAGATTCTGACGCTTTTCCGCCTCTAAAGAACAAGCCACTAAGGTCAAAATGCTGCTTCTGCTTTTATTTCCAAACCAAATCACCAAACATCTGCTCGGTATGTTCCACCAGCTCTTGTTGAGGAGCATCAACCAGTCACCAGCAGCAGTCATCTTCATACATTAAACAGATCCTCTACCCTTCATTCCTCGGAGGGGTGAAATATTAATATTCTCTGGACTAGCTTGTAGAAATGTCATTAGCAAGCTGTGGGGATCACGTTCTTAACCCTCTAATCGTTTTTCAGCAGCCTGCTCTGCTACCCTGCTGCAGCTGCATGAAAAGGTGTCCGATCAGATGCTTCCATACATCACTCTGTTATCTAGACCCCCTGGGCTGTTCATTAGACCCTAGCTTCTGGACAGATGAGTGTGTGAGGACCTGGGTGTGAATGCGCAATGGACCTTCCGAGTGGCTCAAAAATAGGTCAATAGGATTGGTTGATGTGTACGGTAGGATGCACGACATTGGCCAAGAATTGTGGGCATAAACTAAGAGATGCACAACAATCTGTTTGATGTGTTGTTTAGAAAACTACCTAAAATAGTGAAATGGAGACCACTTCTTCGTTCCAACAACTTCATTGTTGCTGGTTGTCTGACTTTCCACCAAGATTCGACCAATTTACATATCTAGAGACATGACCACCAAGCCACTGCCCTGAAACACTCACAGCACATAACAACCATTCTCAAAGAAACTTTGAAAAACTGTGTATAGCAACACCATTCCATCACTGAGGCAGTTTCCTTTAGATTATATAATATTCTGGTTCATCTTCTTGATGAGAGAAGTTGTTGCTTTATATAACAACGCTTAATTATTACACAATACCATTATAGGTTAAATTTAGCATCAGGTCTAAGACAAATGGATGATCTCCATTCATAATGACTTTGGAGAGAGACTGAATGGGGTATAGAGAGGAAAAGGCAATGGAAGGGTGAACCAAACTACCAACATGCTGTAATCCAGCTAAGCAGGCGTTTCTAATGGCTCTCTCACTGAAAAATATTTACCGCTTCAAAATC
The DNA here is from genome assembly GCA_036877525.1 of Chromobotia macracanthus. Lineage (NCBI taxonomy): Eukaryota > Metazoa > Chordata > Actinopteri > Cypriniformes > Botiidae > Chromobotia > Chromobotia macracanthus. The sequence continues at coordinate 5,514,724 of JAZGTH010000012.1, read as the reverse complement.
CCTCTTACAATAGATCATTCTAAACAAATCCCCCAGCGCTACTTCCCAATACACACACACACACTGTGCTGTACTAGTGCTTGATAAATGACAGTGTGTAAACTGAGGTGATGTTAATTGAATTTGCGAGAGTTATTCATGCTGAGAAAAGCATTTTCAGCTGTTTGACTGAAATTTTCACGGTCAAATACATTTCAGTAGAATTAAGCCAGCCAATTAATATTAGTAACACTGGCATCTGAGAAAACTCAGACACTGGCATCTGAGAAATAGATTCACATTGGGTAGTCAGCCCTAAAAGAAGAATATATACGAATGCAAATTCCTTCCAACTTCCTGTTGAGGTTTGGCAATTTCATGGTATGTTTTGGAATGTTTTATGAAGAGATCATTTTTAAATGCAAATGCTTAAAAGATTTCAACTAAAGCTTAGTGCTTTAGACAAGTAGCTTTCAAATATGTAACAGATATAAATAGCAAAACTAGTAATGGTAGTTGGATTTAGTAAATAAGTGGTTCACAGCTGCATTTGGTTCAGATTTTACCTTGAAAGTGGCAACCCAACACAGTACCAAAAATTAAACAACAATTTAAAATCATTAAAATTGATTAATATTGTGTTTTTTGAAAATGAGGGCATGATGGCATCTGGCCATATTGGCTTGTGGCAAATGAATTTGCGCCAAAATTCCCATGTGGACGCATTTGCCCTTTGAAGTCAATAACAAAAAAGAAGTTTTATAAATCCTATTTATTCCATCATAACAATGTACAATTGACATGATTAAACATGGTTAGTTGCCTTTTATCATTTAACAATGTTTTTGTCAGCTGTCCACGACCCAGTCAGAACAGATCTCCATTTGAGAACCACTGTGTTGGAGATCACGAGAGGCTTAGCACAGCATGCTTTCAGTTTATTCAGCCGAAATAAAGGAGGAAGTAACAGGTGAGATGTGTCCTAATGGAGAGAGCTTGTCACAGTACCATCTAATTCCCTGATCTCCACCACACCCAGTTGTTGAAGAAGCAAGTCAGGAACAAATGAATATCATGGTGTTTGAAAACCCAAGCAAAAATGTTTCTATCCTTTCCTTGCATATTATCCATTTGGTCTGGTGATTGCTTTGCTATTGCTAGTATTCATTCAAATTACACAATAATTGTTGAGTATTAATGAGTTTAATAAAATATGCAGTTCAGCATTGAAAAACAGTTTTGATATCATGAATCATATTTTGATTTATTGCATCAGTAATGCTGTAAATTGTCTAAAAACAATAGGCAATCGTGTTTCATGTAGAGCAAATATTAAACTCGTTTAGCCAGACCTTTGACTAAATGGCAAATGTCTGGTTCACACTGAAGCTTATCCATGCCAGGAACTGCCCAACTTGGACAGGACAGACTGTCTGACTGACAAGAAAAAAGACTTGGTTTTGGGTATCCTTAAGCGGAGGGGTAGTCTAAAAAAAGAAAACACCACAATTATAGATCAGCATGGAAACAAAGGAATTAACACTAACAAAAATGTGGAAAATATCTACAGACTTTGTAATCATTAGGTTAGCTTTTAGTAGTCTAAGAGAAAATGCCATGAATATTAATGTGAAACCAAACTGTGCCTCTTGGTTTTATTCTTGGTTATGAGTTTGTTCCTGATATTTTTTATGAATATTGGCTGCATTGCGAGAAAGATGAAGGAAGTTGGGGTCATTTTGTCATCTTCAAATGTAAATCACAAACTGGATCCAATCATACACAGGAGATTGTTTTACTTTGAGTTAGTGATAGGCTGCTTTGTCCAGCACAGATTGACTGCACAAGGTCATGGAGTCTGGTGCCTGCTGGACCATGTGTGCAATTTCCCATAATGCATTGTTCTGAGATGTGTGCAGGCGAGGCTTATAGCTCAATAATCTGATGACATTCAGCAAGAACTAAGTCAGAGCAGGCAAGTGTTGAATCTTATGGTTTTTGAGGAAAACTCACGAAACATCAGAAGTTGTGTCTTTAGGTCATAAGTAAAAATTTCTTTTTAAAAAACTTTAAACTTCTGGTTCTGTCTCTGATGGAGAATTGTTCCTCACACAAACACATTTTGGCAGATCATGTCACTGAGACATGAGTTTTTGTCTTTATTCTTTATACAAAATGCACCAAATCACATTGTAAACAGAACTACACATTGTATGCGATTATAAATTCAAGAGACTTGCCATGAACCCTTCATAAACGTAGCACTGGATGTCATACAGGCATCATAAGTCTCTGACTCTGCCGCTGAAGGTCATGAAATTTTAAGCGCCTAAAGTTGGTAACATCCATCTGGATATGAGATACAAACAAGCCGGTTGGTGTCAAAGCCTGGATGGATGTAAGTGTGCTTTCAACATTAATGAAATGGAAAAGCATTCATATGTTTTCTGATTCCACCTTGTCTACGCATTTTCCTGGAGGACTTTCAAACACAAGCATAACTCCTCATTTGAGGTTTAATTGTGTTTTCATTTGAGTAAGAGGATGAGAAATTCTGTGCAATCCAAGCCTAGTCATTTTCCTGTAGTGATGTTGTATTTCAAATTACTTTTGATGAAAGAGGGCTTAACAGCATGATCCATTATAGCCCATATTAAGTTAAGAGTGGGCATACAGTATGCATCATACAGTAGCTGTTTTTATAAGCATGCATAATTATGTACACTAATATCACAGTCAGGAACAGAAATATCTTTATCTGGCTCTCTGTCTCTTCTGTACCTTTCTCTATCGCATCCCACGCGCACAAACAAAAAAAACCTGAAGCCTACACAATTTCTTCTCCATAGCCACACACACATTCAAAACAAATGAGACAGTTTGATTTATAGCCTCTGTATGTTTCCTGATATGGCCTTTCATTTTTGAACAAACACCTGATGGTAGATTCAGATCTAGGTGTATTTATTTTCCCATTAGACGATGACCAGCCAATGTTGTGCTCCTTTTGTGTGCACAATTGCTCTTTATATTTGTGCTTGCATGACTGTCTCTCTGCCTGGCTGTACTGGAGTACGTGTCTCATGACAACTTCAGCAAATTTTCCTGTGCGTTTAAATCAAGCAAGCTTTTTTCAGGGGTGATTTTATAGTGAAATAATGATTCACTATCTCTGTCAAGCCTATAAAATTACACAGTAAATCCAGAAGATAAATCAGGCTGAGAAAGATAATGCGGCAGCACTCCTGAGACATTAGACTGCTTTCCAGGATTTTATATTTAGTCAAAACACTTGATTTTAAAAAAGGTCCTGATTTTAAAAAGGAGCCTGTAGACTCAATGGGACAAGAGCATCGCCTAGTGGTTAGGTGATGCTAGTACTGAAGACAATCCTATGTTATTTTAATATGAATATGAATATAATGAATATGAATCCTGAATATGAATGTAGTATTTTATTGCTTACTAGTCTACTGTATACATTGCAAATGCAGCTTCATGTTTTCTTGTGTTCAGTAATCCACAATACACATTTAAAAGAGTACAGTGACAGTGACGTCATATGTCATCATATGCTGCCCTGGTTAACATTATGATAATGGCAATAAAAACTGGTTATAAAAATATTCAACAGTGTTATATCTGAGCCCTCTTCAAATCCAAGCTGTGAGCTGTGACTTTGTGTGCTTTATATATCTAGGTAAACAAAAAATGACATAATCCACAACGACTGCTGTCTGAGCCCAAATAAATACATGGATTTACTTTTCCGACTGGTTTCTTCGGGTCAGACTAATGGCTGAAGTCATTTGAAGTTGATTTTCATCATTAAATCATTTGCAGGCATGCAACAAATTCATTTGTTTCATCAGTCATCAATGTCTGAGCTTTTAAGCTGAGCTGTATCAAGGTAAAGAATCAGTGGAAGTAATAGCTCTGTTTTAACCAGCATTATTATTTGCATAATAATAGAAATGTCTTCTCTACCGCTGACTCCTGATTAAGGTTTTCGTCACTAGGGCGTGTGACCCAGTAACCTCTCATTGAAAAGAAGGTTTACACTGTATTTATCAAGGCTTGCCCATGACTGCAGTGCCTCCCTTCCCTCCAGCAAAAGTGGTTCATTTAACACGCACTCACACACACATACATACAGCAACTCAACACACACATACAGAAACTTCACACACACACACACAACACACACACATACAGAAACTCAACACACACACACACACAGCAACTCAACACACACATACAGAAACTCAACACACACATACAGCAACTCAACACACACACACAGAAACTTAACACACACACACAGCAACTCAACACACACACACAGAAACTTACAAACACACACACACAGCAACTCAACACACACACACAGCAACTCAACACACACACAGAAACTAACACACACACACACACACAGCAACCCAACACACACACACAGCAACTCAACACACACACACAGAAACTCAACACACACAACACAAACTCAACACACACACACACACACACACAGAAACTCAACACAACACCACACACACAGCAACTCAACACACACAGCAACTCAACACACACAGCAACTCAACACACACACACATACAGCAACTCAACACACACACACACACACAACACACATACAGAAACTCAACACACACACACACACAGAAACTCAACACACACACACAACAACACAAACACACACACACAGAAACTCAACACACACACACAAACTCAACAAACACACACACACACACACAGAAACTCAACACACACACACAGAAACTCAACACACACACACAGCAACCCAACACACACACACAGCAACTCAACACACACACACATACAGAAACTCAACACACACACACAACAGAAACACAAACAAAAGAAACTCAACACACATACAGAAACCAAAACACACACACACACAGAAACCAACAAAACACACAACACAACACAACAATAAAAAAAAACACACACACACACACATACAGAAACTCAACACACACACACACACACAAACACAACACAACACACACACACAGAAACTCAACACACACACACAACAACTCAACACACACACACACATACAGAAACTCAACACACAGTGTTGGTCTGGCAGTGTATTTATATAGTACATCTGTGGGATGTTCGCCATGGTCCACCCCAGCATCACAAGTCTAATGGAAAAAGAGCTTATCGTATCGTATCGTTTGCATGCTAATGGATCGGACCGAAGGCAATGCCTGATAAAAATTTGACTACTAAATAAGATCAAATTATAACAGCTTGTCAATTACAGAAATGAATTTCTCTCCCTTTCCCACGCGCAGCTCACAGCATTTTGTTTTTAATATGTTAATATGTGTTTAAATATAAAAACGCGTTTGCATTTTTATGCTTTCTATAAATAAGGATGGCCAAAGGGCACGCGGTGGGCGGAGCCACGTGATGACGTACGTGATTGACGTCTGAAATGACTGTAGTTCGGTCCGCGACTTCCGTGTTGTTTCACTAGTACCGACAAGCAACCGGCCGACGAAAGAGAACCAGCCAGCATGTCTCATCAAACCGGCATCCAAGGTAAAGTCTTTCATGATCTTTTTTCGTATTGCATTGCTGTCCCGCACATTTATCGGATGATTGTTTATGAAACATGGAAGAACCTGTTGTGACCGTCGCGTAGGACTGAATTGCCTAATAGAGTTTAATTGGAAGCTCGCAGTAAACAACCCAGAGCCAGACACTGAATGTGTGTCAAGTGAACTTCGCCTTTGTTGCTCTAATATGGTCATGCAAACCGACTCATACTGGCATACAGTGTCGTGTCAGTGCAGATTGCAGCTTAGGATCATGCATAAGGAATGAAACAGGTCCTTTGGTAATATAACTCTGCCATCTTCACTTAAAGGTGTTGCTGGGCATTATGCACTAGACATCTGTTTGCATTAGGCTTTAGTGCAGTGGGATTGTGTTACCGGGACAACAAGTGTAGGAGATGCACAGAATCAGTGCAGTCGTGTTGAAGTTTTGATTAAAGGTCACTTGGCACGGTGGACGATAAATCTGTATTCGTATTTGTGACTGCAGCATGATTTTTCTAAAAGATCTCCAAAACCATCACCCTGACAATGCCTCTTTAGATTTCTCACTTTATATCATCAGCCAGATTTCACTTCAGAGGTCCAGAGATTCTCAGCTTTGTTTCGGACCAGAATAAATGGTCTTATTGTCTTCTGTTTATGCCCTCTGCTCTCTTTTCCAGCCACTGGGGAAGTGAAAGAAATCTTTGCAAAGGCTCGGAATGGAGAATATCGGCTGATCAAAGTAGTGATCGAAAATGGTGAGACCTCATCAGAGCACAAACATTTTTAGGAGCTAAACCAGCTGGTGTTTTAGTGTTTTGATCATTTTGGACCACACAAAACAAAAGATCACAAAGTACAGTTAAAAGCTGGCTGAACAAATGTTATTGTCCATGTGTGGTGACCATGGAATCGCATGTCACGATAATTCCTCTCTCTGTTGTGTTTTGTAGAAAAGCTGGTCCTTGGCGGAAGCAAACGGGCTGCTAAGAAATGGGACCAGGAGTGGGACAGCTATGTTCTCCCTCTTTTGGAGGATGACATGCCCTCGTACCTTCTCTACAGACTGGATACCACTAATAATCAGGGATATGAGTGGATCTTTCTGGCCTGGTCTCCAGACCACTCTCCAGTGAGTGCTTTCAGTGTAGTCTCAGTCTGAGCAATAAACGTTTGTTTGCTTGCATGCTGTTGTCTCTTTGTATCTCATATGAGGCCAATAGAAGTCATGATGACATCACTCAATGTGTTTTAATCCATCCAGCCCTTATATGGTATCCTTGGTCCTCTGCTTGCTAGTTAATCCTGTCCACATTAAATCTCTCCATAAGTATGCAGTAATATAACAGATATTGTTGTGACATGTAAATAGAGTCATTAAGGATATTGGAATAGTGTTATAATAAGGGAGTATATTTAAAGCAAATAGGAGATAACAATGAAGACTGCTGTGTAGGGCAACCTTCTTTGAGCAGAAAAGGTAATAGTATTGTTTATAAAAGGATGTTTGTACAACGAGGCAAAAACTTCAGGTGCTGATATCACTGTGCAATCGATTTTTATGAAAAGCACGGGTGACCTGTAATAGAAAACAGACAGTTGTGGTTCTGTGCTAGAAATTTGCAATTCTAATTTTCTCTTTCAGTGTTCAACAACCAGCAAGAGACAGAAATGGCCAAAGTCCCAATCGCACTCAGATCAGTCACTCTTTCATTCTAATATCCAGCCAGCTCAAATTGCTCAAACCCGAGTGTTCCCCATAACCAAACTGATCTGAGATCATTTAGAAAGAAGCGTGCTTTATGCACCGATCAGATCCACATTTAAAACAATGTAACTTTGTCTTTTTAGGTCAGACAGAAGATGCTATATGCCGCCACAAGGGCAACGCTAAAGAAGGAGTTTGGTGGTGGCCACATTAAAGAGGAGATTTTTGGCACAGTGAAGGTATAACATTCATCTTATGTCTGTCTTAAAAGCCAACACCCTAATAAGTGGATCGCAGCCATAGGCTTCCCAACTACTGTGTTTTTCTTTCTCTGCCCAGGATGATGTGTCTTTAAATGGCTATAAAAAACACCTCACCTCCCAGGCGGCGCCTTTGCCTCTGACTGCAGCAGAAGAGGAACTGAGACAAATTAAACTCAGCGAGGTAATGCTGACATCAACCTAAACACAGCATGGGTGTAAACTTTTAAAATGAGTCAACAGCGAAGTCCATATCAGGTCTTTTGAATTCAGTAACTTCATGACCTCAGGCCAAAAAAATACATGTGTCGTAAAACAAATGGTTTGTACTGTTAAATTACACTGTGTCCAAATCACGTTTTGTTACATGTGTGCAAATCCTACAGTGACCATTTATCACTCTCTGTCTTTAACATAGTGGTCCGTTATTTTAAGGAAAACTTCTTTTTTATGTGAAACTAAGGCTACTAAGCCTACTGGCTAGCTGGTTGGTCCCACACAGCTGTGAACTTCTCTGTTCTTCAGAAACAGCCGCATTACAAGGACTGAATCAAATAAAACACTCTGCACTCAGATGTGCCACACAAACCGTTAAAGTATGGCTAAAATTATCTTCATAAAAAAATACATCTCAGCCACTCTTTTACCCAACCTTGTGATCCATGGGACGGGGGGTTTCTCATGCCATCTTTAAGCTTTTAACCAAAGCAATTGATCCTTTTAAATCAGTAAGTGCCTTTTAAAAGAATGCTTAAGTTTACTTCATTGACTTGTTGCTGATATCTGGTCTATGTTGGTCTGTGGTCTCCCGACTCATCATGCAAAATTCACTTTGCCCCCTTTAAATCAAAGCTTCCTGTATTAACACTTTTGGTAGAAGGAAACCATCTCCTAAAACATAGGTCATATATAGCATTAAACATACACTGGCTAAAAATAGAGAAGCCCGGACATAGAAAACACACACAGTCTTTCATTTAAACCAACTCCTGGAACCAATTGTAGGAGACGCTGCTGGCAGTGTACACAAGCCTCAGTAAAAGGATACGCTCTGACTCTTCATTGGCTCATTGGCTGTTTCAAAATGACAGGCTGCTGAAGTCTGCCAACCGGAGCGCTGGCTGAAACCCCCCCAAAGTGGATGCGGTGGGAGGCAGATAATGCCACACTAATCTACATGTATGAGAGGAAAGCAGCTTTGTGATGTTTTATTTTTATTAATTTGCTGAAAGGGAGAGATTGCATTTATTGAGCGGGTGGGCGGATGAAACATCCCAATCCAGGATGAAAGGAGGAAATACAGAAAGGCAGGAGGTTTGTTCAATGTGGCGTGTCAGTGCAAGAAGGGCCTAAACCACTGAAGAAATGAATAGAATTAAAAAAATCTGTTGCGGCTTTGTAGGCCCAGTCAAACATAACACATCACCAAATCAGAATGCATATTTACACACAGTGGAGCAGTGCTGTTTACATTAAAACCTGAATGTTCAGAACTAAAACTCGCTCATAATTCCGATTTAACTGTGTGTATGTGTGTGTGCACGTGTGTTCGCAGGTGCAAACAGACATTCATGTTGACACAAAGCAGCAGACTCTTCAAGGTGTGGCGTTCCCGATGCAGAGGGAAGCTATTCAGGCCCTGGAACAGTTCAGAGAGAAAAGAATCAACTATGTTCAACTGGTACATCAGGATTCTCGTTTCCTCTCATTGTATCCAGTTTTTGTATTCTTCACATTAAAAACAGATAATGCACCTGAATTGCAAATTTGGTGGAATTTGCTGCATTGTGCTCACATGCAAGTGTCACCACCTTGTGGACCCTTTAATTCACAGGCAGAAAAATCTGGGTGCACGTAAACCTCATTGGACTGCGTATAAGATGAAAATTACTAATGGAATTATTGACAGAAATGATTGATGGAAATGTGTTGCTCTGATGAACTGTTCTAAGATAGTTATTGATTGCATCCATCCTGTTAATAGGAAATAGATTTTCCTAAAGAATCCATCAAGCTGTCCAGCACAACGCCTACAGAGTTGAGAGACCTGCCAAAAAGGATTCCTAAGGACGCAGCTAGATATCATTTCTTCCTCTACAAACACTCTCATGAAGGAGACTACCTTGAGTCCACAGGTACGATATGCCCATAATGATGTATGAAATGAAAATATGTATTTTTCTTTTATGACGGTGCTTATTGTGTTGTCTAAGATGTCTTAAATGTTATGAGACCCATTGTATGTGGAGATGCATGAAATTACAGGGTTTCTGTAGACTAACGTCTAAAAAACATTCTGTATATTTTACAACCTAATTGTATGTGTGGTTAAAATGTATAATTGAAAAGAACAACCTCACATATAAACTAATGCAGTTGATTCCACAGAGCACAAACATAGCAAACAAACATAGTTTTTATTACCAGAGAACACAATGGCATGATGGATCCAGATGTCAAATATAGTTAGTTAACTAGTTTCTAGACTGACCCAGTTTCTTGTCACAGTGTCAGGCTTGTTTATGCTTTGTTAAGAATGGAATACATTATACAATTCTGTTGTATAATATATATATAGTATGCATAATATATCAAATATATATTGGGGTGATTGAGTGAGGTCACCAAAGGTTGACCACTGGATTTATAAATGCTTTTGTGTTTCTCCAGTGTTTGTCTATTCTATGCCTGGTTATAAATGCAGCATCAAGGAGAGGATGCTGTATTCAAGCTGCAAGAACCCTCTCTTAGACACAGTGGAGAGAAACCTGGGCATTGAAATAGCAAAAAAGGTATCACCTTATTTTTTGTTGCCGAGTTTGTCTAAACCAGTTTTAAGTACATAACTATGCTTACAGTCCTGTTTAATTCCTGGAAAGCTGTGGACATGGAATATAAGGCCGATTTAAATGGCTGTGTTGAACCTACACCATAGACTCCCATAGACATCCTTATAATGGAGCTTTAATGGTTGTTGGATGATACGTAATGATGTTTCTCATTTAATTTTCTTCCCAGCTGGAGATTGAAAATGGTGATGAACTTACTAGTGACTACATGTATGAAGAGGTCCATCCCAAGCAGCACGCGCACAAGCAAGCTTTTGCCAAACCCAAGGGGCCAAATGGGAAGAGGGGGGGTCGCAGGATCACAAGGGCACCAGGCGAGGGCGTTGATGACGATTAAACGTCTTAAGTCACCTATTCCAGGATAGACAGTGGTACATTCCACCTAGTCTAAAGAACCCATCCTTAAATCGAATTCCCAGTTTACCTTAAGTCATATAGACCACAGCCCTGTAGACCGATCTATGCACAAAGTACAACACTAAACCTGTGAATTTACATTTTGTAGCTTGCAATATGATATGCTATGATGAAGAACACAGGTCGCGGTACACGAGAATGTATTTACAAAGCTAATGCCATTTGTGATGTTCCTGGTAATAGTTTTAACACTATTACAAAGTTATTTGCATATTGTAGACGGACTTGTTTCTTTAGACCAGATTATATAGTGCAATATTTTAAAATCGACACTCCATTTAGTGCTTGTTTTCTGGATACAGATATACAAAAGAATACAAAAGAATAACTTTGTAGGAATGGTTTCCTATAAACAGATTTCTAGTCTAGCCCAGGTATATATTGCACTTTTAAGACTAGTGTTAATATTTGTTGGGGAAATTGGCCTTAGAACAGGGTCATTTAGTCCAGGAATAGGCTTGATTTATGTTTTGGAAACAAACCTGGAAAGTTAAACAGTCTGTGGCTGGTCTAGTCCTGTAAAGTCATTTGACCCTGATCAGGGAGGTCAGCCTTGTTTTATAAGTCACTATAAGCATTAACTTTCTAAATGGTTGAGTTAAAAAACAGTCTGGTGTTCCAGTTGAAAATCAAAGAACCTATTTAAAGAGTGAATGAATCAGTCAATGAGTAATTTCATCAGTATTTTCTCACCCTTGTAGCTCCCATGATAGAATGATTTAAATGAAGGATTTGCCAAGAATAATGTGCTGAAATATTCCAATACCTTTTTTTAATGTTTTAAGTCCTAATAATTGGTGTGTTTTTAATATAGGATTATAAATTTATACAGAGTAAGTTGGTAAAGGAACCAGCCATGACAGAAATCTGAGGCAGTGATGCTTTCTGCATCTAAGCTATTTTTCACGTTCTTCTGGTGATAACTAAACCCACAGAAATGCTATTTTTATAAACCTGTACAGCTGTATGTTGTATGATGTTTCTTGTAACACCTTGAGCTGAATGGCCATGGTATCAAGGGTTTATAGCCATTGTGTCTGTAATGTCAGCCACTATTTCATGCTATTTACAGCCACGTTAATGTATAGAGTGCAAAGGAGTTCACTGTAGGAGAAAGGACTACAAATCCCAGAATTCCAGTAAATCAGCAGAGTCCATCTACTGATTCACAAAGGGGGAACCACTATTAACATTACTCTTATGTGAAGGTATTATGAAGTCGTGAAATGAATCAATTGTAGTTTGAAGTCTTAAGTGTTTGTTATCTATGCATTGTACGTGAAAGGGGGATATAAAAATAAAAACAATTTGAAAATGCATATTACAGCAAGTTGTCTGTCATTGTCTGTTTTAGCGTTTAGGTTTTGTTACCGCAATTGAATGACATTATCTTGGCTCAAATATTTGTTTATAGTCAAACTACAGTGATATTAAAAATAGACCAACAATTTCGTAAGTAAATCGGGTGAATTTTGACTAGAAAAATATCTTTTAATATAATCGTTTAAAAAACGCGCGGTGCCTTTAAGAGTCCGACCGGCTGTAGCACGTGCAGCGGAAGTCAAATAAAAAGTGAACGCGGGTGAGTGAGCGTAAAATAAAATTAAATAAAATTAACTTTATTGTAATACTGCAAAAACGGCGATATTAACTTTTACTGTACGTTTTCTGCACGTAAACATGTAACAATATCGCGCTTGTGAGGTAGCTGTACGTGTTGTGATTGTATTGATATGTATTGTGTTGGGCACCTGATACGTCATCAGTTTCTTATTCAGGCGTTTACATACAAATGTTCATAAAGTTCATAATTAAAAGACGATAACATTTAATCGCTGTTCGTTCAGGATATTAAAATGGAGAGGGAGGCTCTTCCCTGCTTTATATCAGACCATGAAGGTTTCCACGGGATTATTAAAACGTCACCCAAAGACTTTCTAGTCATTGAGCGAGACATACATGGACAACTTGTTAACAGTGTCAATATTCAAGAAAATCACACGAAGAAACCATCTGAACCATGTCCAGATACTGCTGAAGATGATGTTCACTCAAAACAATCCAATTCAGATGACACTGACATTAGAAATCAGGACTGCTTTGATTTGAATGTAATCCTAGGTCCATCTAAGAACAAAGAGTTAGAGCTTTTTACTAACAAAATAAGAATGAGAACTAGTCCAGATAAAGGCGGACGAGAAAACGTGGACTTTTCATTGGGCACTTTTGCTGATAAGCATCTGAGAGCCATTGTTCACAGAGCCATACGACACAACTTCCCCTTCCTCCAGACTGTGACCGACCAATCGGAGATTCAGGTAAGAGAGGACCAGGACTTCAAGGAGCTCTCCAAGTTATCCTCTGAAGGAGAGGCTGAGGAGTTCTTCAGGTTTATTGATGCCAAAGAACCCGGCTCAGAGTTCACCTTCCTGCCTGATGATAGCAAGGAGCACCGCACTTCAGTTCATCATTTTGTTAGCAGGCGTTTTGGAAAACTTGTGGAGACCAAGAGCTTCACCGACCAGAAGAAAACTGCCATTAGAGTGAGGCTAAGGGAGAGAAGCAAGCAACCTAAGAAGAGAACCATAGCAGACTGTCAAGGGGAGACAATATACACGGGTAAGCAGAGACGGGGCCTTTAAACAAGAAAATGGTCAACAATGCATGCAAAAAACGTGCCTAAGATTTAAATATGGTTGTGCTCTTTGCTTCAGGATTCACATTGAAGAAGGAGAACTTGGAGACTTTGGAGGCCATCAGCTACATGGCTGTGGTACTTGGAGTGCTACCATCTGATTTTACTTATGCGGGAATCAAGGACAAGCGAGCCATCACCTACCAAGCCATGGTGGTGAAAAAAATCTCCCCAGAACAGTAAATATATACACACACACAAGGTGTTAATATGATGTACGTTGTTGATAACGCCACACAAACATGAACTGTTTGAGATGACCATGTTGTTAAAACATATGGCAGGTTGTTGAAGCAGGTCTCAGACTTGGAAAAAGAGGAATGAAGATCACTCATGTCCACCCTGTGTCTGAACCCCTCAAACTTGGTAGACTTCATGGAAATCACTTTGATCTTGTTATAAGAGACCTGAAACCTCATGAGAAATGTGCTCTCACAGAATTAGAAGAGCTGGTACAAGAAGCACTGGAAAATGTGAAGGTAAATATTGGTGTATTGCCAGTACTTATTAAATAGACATAACTTTTATAATAACAATTTTTAAACACTTTATTTTTAAACAGAACAGAGGCTTTGTGAATTATTACGGCCCCCAGCGATTTGGCAGTGGATCCTGTGTCCAAGCAGACCAAATAGGACTTGCACTCCTAAAGGAGGAAATGGTACTTACTCATGCAAATTCATACAAATGGTGCTTTTTGTCATGACTATACACGCAACACTTTTGTTAGTGAGTCCTAAATCTGTGCATGCTTTTGAGCAGGAGACATCCGTTAAGCTGTTTTTTACCCCAGAGGATGGCGATGACCTCCAAAACAAGGCAAAGCGTCATTTTATTCTCACAGGTTTGTGCTTAGCCATTTCGGATAATCAAGTTTGTGCCTGAAGGTAAATCGTTGTTACCTGACTATAACCCTTCTACTTGACCAACCAACCATCTGTGTCATCAGATTAGTAAACATTTCCATTTTAATTTATTTGTGTCTCTTAGGTAATGCCAAGGAAAGCCTGGCATTGATGCCAGCTTACAAAGCCAGAGAGCGACTTGTGCTCCGCGCACTCCATCGATACGGGAGCGGACAGGAGGGCTGTATACGCGGCTGGCTGAGTTTGCCCCATAGCATGAGACTCTTCTACCTCCACTCTTACTGCAGCAGAGTGTGGAATGAAGCAGCTGCATACAGGTTACAAAACCTGGGCTTCAAGGCAGTCCAGGGAGATCTGGTGTGGTCTGGATCAGAAAAAGGACAAAAAGACCCCATAGAAGAACAACTAAATGCTTCACAGGTTAGATTCGAGCTACAGGTTCATTGCAGTTTGATTATAGTTTATGAGTTTCAGGCAAGACAACTCATGACATGAACAAACTTTATTTATGCCTAATACTTACCTAGCTAAAAACCCACTTCTACATGCAGCAGTAACAGATAAAAAATTAAAAAACAATCACTGGATATCACCTCAGAAAATAGTATTTAATAGGGAGAAAAGTGCCGTAAAACCATTTTCCCTACAATGTCTGGTAAAGGAACACAGTTGAGCTTGGCAAAAATAATCAACCCAACTTTAAGAAAAATAAGAAATGGAATACATTTACTTCTTTCCACCATACTGTAGACTTTTTAGATGAAAAAACATTGTATAAAGATGCTTACAGCATCTAACTGTGCTAGGCTATTGAAATGTTGGCGGTATATGGAGCATGCAAGCTCATTGGCTGATATATTATGTCAGCAGCCTATCAGATTGCACCATGCCAGATGATTAGCTGACGGATTGCAAGTAACGGATCTGTCATGTTTTCCATGAGTATGAGGTGATTGGCTGACAGATTCCATATTAGGAACCTATCATCTTTTTGCACCATATAGTTTATTATATATAGATTTTTATTTATCTGCACTGTAGGTCCATGTGGTGACTTCTGAAGAGGAAATGGATGGTGTTTTTTCATTAGACCAGGTATTTTGTTCAGATAATAATAACAGTTAACAGAGTTCCTGTAATACTCTCTGCCTTCAGCACGCCATTGTTATATTTGCTGACTCTTTTATAGGTGATTCTTCCGATGCCAGGAAATAGCGTGAAGTATCCAGAAAACCTGCTGGGCCAGTGGTATCAGGACAGATTGGCCCAAGACGGCTTGGGGTCATGTCGTTTCAGAGTCACGTCTCTTAAACTCAACATCCCGGGATGTTACCGCCCTTTGCTGGCAAAACCACAGAACATTACTTATGACTTGCAGAATACAGAGGAATCACAGACTATGAGTCAGTCAGATGAGACTTCTGCGTCCAGTCTGTCTATAGGCTTTGACCTGGATGCTTCCTGTTATGCTACTGTGTTTCTCCGGGAGATTATGAAATGTAATCTCTCATAGATACAGCAATTCATGTTGATTAACGATGTATACAATCTAAATATGGATTTTTTTTTGTACCATATCACACTGATGGGATGTTCAGAAAACATTTTGTGCCATGAAATGACCACAAGATGGGGGTGATGTGCTTTAAAACGTTGAACAATAAACACATTTTTGTCGGAAGCCTTCTTGAACCCTGGGCTACCTGTTTCCCTCACAGGAAAACCCAAGTAGGTCTTTGTACAAATGGCCATGTTTTGCATAGAAAAAAACAACACAAAGCCCTGTATGCTTTGCAATATTTATTATAATCCTGATTTCTCAGCAGCCCTTTTGGTCAGAGTGGGTGGCATAAATTAAATTCCCACAGTTCAATGTGAAACAAATGAAAGAGTAATAAACAAATTGTTAATGAACAATTGAACACAAAATGGAATTGCAATCAAATATAATGAATAGTTAAAATTTAATAAAAAAATGACAGTACTGCAAGTATTTTTTGCAATTGCATGGTACATTAAGACAGATATTTCACTCCATTATATATATGTATATATATATATATATTCCCCTGGATTTAAAGTATATAAGCCTATTCTGTCTTCCTCTGACCCTCTTATAAAAACAAGTAATAAACAGTGCAGCATGCCAGTGCAGTAACTACATTACATTAAACTGTTTAAATTGTCATTAAACTGTTCTGCAAAGATTCAGGGCCTGTCTGTGCCTTCAGTTCTGTGCTCAGTGTAGCTGTGACTAGAAGGAGGTTTATTGAAACACAGGCTCTCATTCATAAGAAATGTAAACACCCTCATGGCCTCTAACCCCCTTTAAACAAGCACAACTGTTGCTCTCACTTGCTCCCAAAAACTTTCACTTTAGCTCTGTCTGACACTCTTTATCTTCATTTTAACTATCTTTAAATTATAGTAACCAACTCCAAAAGACAGACATCTAGGGCTAATAATTATAAGGTTGTTACAACGTTCCTTTCCCAGTCATGTTATAGCATTCAGACATATTTTTATCAGTTTATCTACTAACTGCTTCTGTATTTCTGGCCTCAGAGAAAGCAGTGGTTTCTGTGTGCCCTGAGGGATCGGGTATGTTTTATGCAGTAAGCAACAGTTCTGGATGTTAAATTGTTTGGAGCTGGAAAACAACGGCCTCATTTTCACAAGAATTCTGTTGTCGACACTGAAACCCCAGCCTTCTTTTTTCCACTTTTCCTCTTCTTCAGCTTTATGAGATTGCAAAGCATGTCTGAAAGAGAGTACTAAACATTAAAGTTAATCAGTCATTTAAAAGTGTTTTTTACATTGTGACATTATGACAATTAGGCAAATGAATTGTCATTAAAATCAATCTATTTATTACCTACAATTGCATGTTACAATCTGAAAAATGTCACAATGCAAAAAAAGTGTTTTAAAGTCACTTAGGCATTATTGTTTAATGCAAAATGTAAATTCATAGTTTAATTCTTGAAATTTTTCACAACAACACAGTGTCCTAAAATCTCTCAGAGGCACACAAATGCGTTCAGTATCATGGTACAGGGAAAATAAATTGATTTGTGGAAACCACTAAATAAATCATCAACAATGGACAATGAACGTCAAAATGGGTCGAGAACAATTGTTGAAGGCAATGTTCCTTGTGATTTAACATTTTCAGGAAAAGGCAACTGAAATAAACACAGTCAATTCAGCACGTGTAGCGCCACGTTTTTTAAAACTACATTCCTACAGTCTCTTGGCACAGTTTTCATTTATCATCAGCAATCATACCATTTTTTAAACTCATGTTTGCTGCATGAAAGCGCCAAGGTGGTTTCCAATGGGAATTTTTACTGGATGGTTTGAAATTAAAGCCTCTTGTAAAAACTATTGTGTGCTCTGCTATGATGAGGAGTTATTTGGTTGTCATGGTGATGGAAAGCTTGTTACTTTTAATGGTCAGAGCCTTGAGCGATGGCTCTGACATACTGCCAAGCTCAGTAAACCACTCTGTGTGGGGCATTCAGACAGTTATGAGTGAATACACTGAGATGAGCACACATGGACGGACCTTCAACAGATTTCACCTCCAACTGACAGTCTGCCCTCCTGTGGTTGTAATCGGTAACCATGTCCTCATAGCATCTCTGGAGAGATTCATTCATCTCTGCAGCTTCAGATTCTGTTTTTAATTATAATTGACTGAGCGGGATGCTGCCATTTGGCCTGGTGTGAGATCAGGGAATCGGGGGTTAGAAAGTCCACGATTTGTGGAGAAAAGCAGCAGCTGGGATATGGAGGCTTTAACAGAATCAGGGAATAATAAATATCTCAGCCCCACTTTATGACCATCAGTTCTCAGTAAGAGACACTTCCATCCATCAGTGACAATGAAATTTACCCAGAATGCCCTGCAGTCTCACTATAAGATCACTCTCTTCCCAATTTTACTCTCTTTTCTCTCTTAATTAGTCTACCTTGATTTTTCCAAGAATTACGTCTTCCCGGATTAACATTCTTGTTACTGGAACAATATTCCTTTCAACCAATCACAATTTTGGAAAAAAGAGGGGAAAAACCCCTCTTCCATAGTTCTTAAAATGCATATAAAACTTTCATTTTTGTGTGTGTTTCACTCAAAATATAAAGTCATGGTCAGAGTGGTCATATAAAGTCATTACTCACAATGGTGAGTTTTTTTTGTGATTTCTTTACAACATCAGTTTCTTGCTTACTTTCTACATCCTATTTGTGTCCAGGCTCAAATTAAGAGCATTCTCACACAGCTAGTGAGTTAAGACACCCTAATGATGATATAGAGAAAATGAAGCTATGCTGATTCACATTCAGCCCCATCAGCACTATGCTGCATTAAACACAGACCTCAAACTCATGCATAAAATTGTTTTAACACTACAGGCCAAATTCTGTGCACATATGCTGCTTTACTCCCAAACAGTCTGTTCAGCTGCACTTGATAACATATTTTAACCCCACCAAAAAAGAACTGACCTGATGTTATGAGAAGAAAGTTATGGGTCACATCCGCCTGTTGTTGCTGAGATACATCCCTCATGCCTCAGGTAATTCAAAAGTGAACAGAAAAGACATCAATGCACAAAGCAGAAAAAACGTTTTTTAAGAATCACAGTTTGTCCAGGCTCTTTTTATAGTTAACGCTTCATTTTGAATGGAGGTAGCTGGTCATACACAAAGCGTTCATTTATCAGATGGTTGTAACAGTTGCGCTTCGCTGTGTACAAGTTTCCTGTGCTGCAGGGTGATATGCAAAATGTGGTGATATATAAATGCAAGATACACTTTCATGGCTTGTAGGAAATACTACAGCCTGTAAATTCTTTTAATTCGTTCACCATTGACAGGCCAAAAATTTGTTAATATTAGCCCAAGTTAACTTTAAGTTAGCTTTAAACATGACATCGTATACTGTACAAAAACATGATACTTTTACTCACCGAATCTTACCAGTTAATAAAATGTTATCTTGGTTGACTTGACATCCAAACAACGCAACATACAATATGATGTGCTGTTTATCTCTCACATTCTCCGGCACAGTGATTCTAGATTCAAGTAAAGAAAACAACACAAAGAGCGAGTGAATGAGCATCAGTTTCACTACAGATGTATCAGCAGATAATCTGATTTGTCCTCAGTGTGACTGGCCCCTTTACTGCTAAAGAGACACTCATCTACTGCTATTGTTGAGCTGCCATCAGCTTTACGCTGGAATTCTTCTCTGAGTGGCTGCAGTCAATGTACCTTCATCTTCCTTTTGTTGCGGCCTCTCTGATTCTCACAGTGCAGCTAAAGTATACAAATAACCTCTACTGGGTGTTCCAGAAAAGAAGACATGGCCCAAGCACAAGTAGAAAACCAATATCTCTAAGGCATCATGTAACATAATTTGTCCAAGTCAACAGCGTTTGCATATTTATTTTCGTATAGGGTGGACGCTTTTTTACCAAAGATACTTCCAGCTAACAATTTCAGGTTGTAAAAACTTTCCCAAACATTTCTATTACGTAATAAAAACATTAAAAATGTTGTTTTGGGTGCTCTAGGAATGTTAATAACACACAGCTTTTTACACACTGCTTGGTTAGAAGAGCATTATTCAAACTTTTTAGTTTGGAATGTTTTTAGAATGTTACATTAACAACTTAAGAATAACGTTTTTGATATATAATATATAATGTTAAAAAAGTGTTCTACTAATACTACTGCAAGAACATTTTTGATAACTTTGAGAGAACATTATCCAACAATCTGAGAACACTCCTTCTTATAGCTGGGTTACAGAACATTTGAGGTATGCTTCGAACAAACATGCATTATCAGGGATTGAAACCCATGAACTTTGCATTGTTCACATAATATCAGTTGGGTTATGGGAATTCTGTTATAATTCTGTTCTCTTTTAAAAGGGAATGGGCCATTGAGCTAATCAACACCAAAAAAAGCCACACATGGTGATTAAAAAGAGACAGAGAACAAGAATGTATCACACACACCTCTTCTTTTGATGTGTGGAGACAGAGATGACGATATTCATTTCATCCCCGGTGCAGGAAATTTTTGCATTGGATCAGGTGCTAACAGGTCGACACCAGAATAATTGAAAGCTCGTTTGGTCTAATTGAAGAGCAGTCATATAGACCAGATTTATAGACTGTTTTTTACAGGCAGATGATAACTTTCACGTATTGTGGGATCGTTTGGCTTGGCTCTTTGCCTCCGAATTAAAGGAGGTTTGGAAGCTAAAGAAGAAAAACACAAATCTAAACCGCTGACATCAAATCCTCATCTGTGAGGTCAGCGGGTCTAATGAGGTCAACATCAAAACTGATGTTCTGTTTCGAGATTGCTTATGCTAGAAGTCTCCACATGGGAGTGTATTGTAACGCTCTTACTGAAAACTAATGAGGATAAACATGGCGAAACTCTTGGCCAGCAGTGATCTCAGAAGACATGTGACCCAGCAATCAATTCCCCCTCTGGATGTGTGTGCTGTTAGAACCATCATATGATGTTGACAAGGCACTGGGTCTAGCAGTCGCTTTTTCTTCTCTAGTGAATAGCCTTCAGGGAAGGTCTATTTCTGAAAGTCAGTTTCTTAATAGGCACATACAATAATGCTATTGAAAAATATAACAGCAATGTCCAGGAAAAGATACAGTTAATTTAACACAAGTCTCATATACTGTCAACACAGTATATGAGACTGTTGTTGTCACAATAGAACATGCCATTAAACAGCCTGATATAGAGCAAAATGTATATTAGTGTATGTATACAGCAACCTGCACAAAAAATCAAACCATTGTTTTGGATTTCAAAAATTCCAAATAATAAATAGTATAAAATGACACCATATAAAACATGTGACAGCCTGACCTGACATTTATAAAAAAAACTACTTGTCCAGAGAACACAAGTTGAACTTTTCGGCTAGCTCATTTCTGGCTAAATGTATGCCCGTGTGGTTTTTATTGTGTACACTTGTTTGCCCAGAGCTATCAGAGGTTATTAATTTAAGAGAGTTTGGAACTGCTGGAGAAAACAATCATTTGTGTAATCTGACTTTTGACCGCAAACCTTATAGTTACTCAGATACAACGCTTGTGACAACTTCCTTGCATGACAACTAGCCCCTGCCTCCTGTTTTTTTGTAAAAATATACTACCAATACAAAATGTAAAAATATATACAAATACAGTGACAAATCATCTTTCCCACTTCATCAAATCACCTTGGTCCAGTAATAAAAATGTTCTCTTCTGCTTGACTTTTGATTATCTATATCTTATTTGGCCGCCATGGCAACTGTCGGAACAGAAGAATACATGAGTTACCCTCTATAAATATGTTTATCTAAAGAGATAATTGAATCTCAGGTTAGGGCCCTCACACAATGGCGTTTCTTCAGAGATTGTTATCTTCTGGGATGTGAATGGACCTCAAATGCTTACTGAGCTGTTTTACAGGGGAAAATTCTTCTGTCTGAATCTAACACTGACAGATATGGACGGAACTCTGTGGTCCATCCACAATCTTTACTGCAGACATATAAACACTGTGTGACCGCACGCTGCTTTAAAAGCACCAGTGACATAACTACATGTGACAAGATGAATGTCTGCTGTAGCCAGCATTATAGCTCTCTTTTACAGGCTCTAACATTAACCAAAAAGTACCATGGTATTACCATGTTTTTATACATGTACTATGGTATTGCCATAGTATTCTTTATAGTGAGTTAGAGTAGATGAATACCAAAGTAATCATTCAGTACAATAATATATATCAAAGTACCATGGTATCACCACCTGATCCCACCACTGTATCATCGTAAATATTTCCAAAGCTTTTTTTTATCATTTTTGTAATTTAACCTCAAAACAATTTGCCTATGTATGAGTCTAAACACTGGCAACACTTTTGGGCAAAGATTGTGACAGCTTCAAAATATATTTGCCATAGTTGCATGGCTCTCTGGATCATTCTAATTGGTCAGTCGTGACATTGTGCGGCCAATTAGTTTTTAGAATGACCACTAAACTGTGTAATTGACCTGACAACCAATTTCCTAAATAGCTGTTCTAGTTTCATGTCTCTTGTATCGCTCCACACAAATCAATTTATTCCGTAAGTAGCCATATAATGAGCGAGAGAATGTAGTCAGCTGGTCATTATCTCAAAATAAACCTCCTCAGGGTGATACTAGACCCCTCCAGGGTTTATTTTACAGTAATGACCGGCTGACTGTACAGTATCCCTTTACATATTTAGCAATGTGGCAGGCAGACAAAATATGTAAACTAAAAAGTCTGACATGCACAAGTTCTGCTTGTGTGGCTGAATGTATTTTAACCATCTGGTCTATATTCTGTAGCCTCTTCAACAACATAGAACGTTATATATCACGTGTCAAAAATGGTATTATTAAGTAGCCAGTGGAACATTTTAAAAACATTACAGAATTTAAAAATGTTAATACAATGTCTAAAAAACATTGTAAAAATGTTCCTAGAACCTTCAAAACAACAACCCTAAAACAATTCTTACAACCTAAAATTTTTATCTGAGGGGTAATAATTCAATTCAAAGCCTTATGCCCTATATACACCCCGGAATGGGTGCATTGATCCTTTATGCATTCACAAAAGCAGACAGACTGGATCAAACAGCCCACATTCTGCAGGGCAGCGCAGGGTTTTGACGCATGTGCATCTGCTCACACGCCCAGAAACACAATCAGCCTGCGATCTTGTGACCAGGGGACGTGTTTGAAGCGACAACAGCCGAGCTCAGACAACGAGGAGATCTCTGTGAGAAAAGGTTGGAACGAGTCCCTGAGGAGAACAGCTGAGGAAGGGGATTGCTTTGTACAAGATACAGCGAAACACGGATACAGTTGAAAAGTAAAATGGCACAGTGCTATCCACAGAGGGGATAAAGTTTAGTTGCTTATAAATATGAAGAGAGCATCACAGTGAGCATTTATAGGTGTCAGTGCTTTCTGTTATGAGCATGCATGTGTCTGCTTGAGTCCAATTAAATAGATTTGGTCTAAGTTGTCCAAAGCAAAATGATGGGCAATAACACACAGATTAACACACACCCTTATATTGTTCCATGTAAGATGGAACATTAGATGCATTTGGAACACAGAAGAAATCTGAAAAAAAAAACAATACAACATAAGCATATACAACAAAAGAACACAGTTACAAGGTTAGTTATAAAGTTAAGTACAGCAACTATCAGTATGAGTTGACAGCACCTGTAGATGGAGATTGAGGATTGGAACAAAATGAGAGTGAGTAAATGATGACAGAATTTTCATTTTCAAGTAAACTATCCCTTAAAGGTGACGTGGTAAATCAGTGTTAATTGCAGGTTATGAATTGACAGGGCTCATTGTGTAATGTGAAAGAATGATACCACATAATCTCAGTGCGTCATACGATTTCCTCTCACAGATGCAAAGAGACGGGCTTGAAAAAGTGCTTCAATGCTACGTTCTCATAAAACCTTCCCACAAGCTAATGAGCTTGGCCGTCCTGTTTACGATCTGTGGCTGGACTGAAGTTTGTATGCATTACACCAGAGATGCAAAACCCACAATTAAAGCCGTACCTTTAAAATGGGTTTACGAACCACAAAAAAACAGGTGATCAACAACAGATGCACTGGAAATAAAGTGATATCCAAAATGAAACTAAATTAACTGCATTTTCTATATCAGCAATGTTTCATTTGAGTGAGTTTTACTATCATTTTTAATTCCACAACGGGAGATTTGCTTAATTAGATCACAGTTTATCCAAAAAGCGAGGGCCGTGTTTAATTTAGCTTAAGAAGATTGGAACATTATGTGGACTGCAGCAGATTAAACATGTAGGTAAATGAATTTTGATGACTGCTATTAAGAAGCGAGCAGACATTGTAATTAAAAAATACTTACAAGAGTTATGTACGGTTACAAAGCATTTTAACAAACTTTTTCATGTAGCTTAACTGGTAAAGCATTGTGTTAATGGTGCAAAATTGGGAAGTCGATTCTCAGGGAACACACATACTGATCAAATATATAGCATGCACTGTAAGTTGTTTTGTATAAAAGCTATGGATAAGTGTAAACTAAAAATGGTACAAAAGCACTTTGAAACCTCTAGGCCAATCAGGGTGGGCTTTTGCATTAGTGTCATAGCCACTAACCCCTCAAGCTCAGCTGAAGAGCATTAAACCAGCCAAACAATGAGTGGGATTGTGCTGGCCGCTCGTGGATTTGGTAAAATGCTCCAAAATTAGCATGTGATAGTGATTTAATGTTTAACACTTTCCCTTAGCAGTGTGCGTGCATAGACTTGTGGACTTACACAAAAGCAGCTTCATGGATTTGTCATTAACACACAATTATTATTGCTTGTATGGGCGCTGTCAGCTGTCTGAAGCAAAAGGAGGAAAACCCTTTTTTGAGTCAGTTTCAAAGCAGACACTTATCTGTGCACAAATAAATGCCTCTTAGCTTTAGATTAACAGCTTAATCTGGGTTTCCTTTGTCCATATTGATGAAGGACCTTTAAGGTCTTATCCCTAACAGTTTAGGTACTGCAGCAATCGGAATGAAGAGATAAGATGCCAACAGAAAATATATTCTGCACTGAATAAATACAGATTCCATATTTCATGAATACATAATGGGGTCCAAATGTGAATGAATATAATGGGGTCCAAAAGTCTAAGACCATACTAAACACTTTTTAACCTCAAGCTTTTCGGAATCAGAGCTTAAACTCCACTCACATGCGATGTTTGGTTCCAGGCTTGGAGACAGATGTAGACTGAGGGTCAGTTATTTAAATGAAGTAAAGAGGCTCTGCTTTTAATTAAAAACACCCATGAAAGCTTTGCGGTGGTGTACCTGCTTATTGTTTCCCAGAATGCACTCCGGGAAGTTTCTCTGTACTTATTATTTCAGTTAACTAAGCAGGCCTCCAGTTTTAGTCTGTCTCTCTTAAGTTTTAATGGCTCACTAAGAGATCCAAGTATGGGCTAATTAAACAGACACTGTAGAGTTGTGGGTCACTTCACTGCATTAGTGAGGTGAGCGCTGATTTTAATACTCTATTCCCTGTGGCACTTATATCTTATATTTATATCTGTCTTGCCAACAACAGCAAGGAAGAACACAAAATTATTTTCTTTAAATTTAGAAAGAAATATAAACTGTCCTCTAAAACAAGGTGAATTTACTTGAATGAACCAAAAATTTGTAAGATTTCCATGTAAGATATATATATATATATATATATATATATATATATATATATATATATTTATATTTCATTTCATTAAGTTTCATTTAAAAAAAAGTATCCCACTGAATTTTGTTAGATTTATGCTTAAACCAAGAACAAAAATTGCAATATTAGTCTATTTAATATTCACTCAACATTCATGATTAATCCTTTGAAAATATGTTTTACAATTTTAGGCAAGTTTGCTTTAAAAGGAAATGGATCTTAATTTAAGAATACTTAAACTGATACTAATATTTTTACTGAAAATATAAAACAATGCGACTCTGCTATTCTATAATAACCAGTCTCTGTTTCATATGATGCAGCTCTGGAACTTTGGAACTTGCATAAAAGGCATGACAACCGGTTCTCATGTTTCAATTAATACAAGGTTCTCTGCAGTGTTACATGGACAGCTTGGTTTAGTTTATTGTAGATCTGAATGTTCTGCCCTCTTATGCAGAACAGCACAACCAGCATACTTCCCATAATGAACTACTGCCCATGTTGGTTGTTTTCCATACCAAATATGCTTTTATTCTGTCATTTTAATGCAGTGCAATACCAAACCAGTAACCAAATTATGTAAATAGTTTGGTTTCAGTAATACCAAACTATGACATTGCATGGAAAATATCAACCAATGCAACATTTTTTCTTTTGTGTTCCCTAGACTAAAAGAAAGTCATACGGGTTTGGATCAACATGAGAGTGACAGAGGGGTGATATATTGGGTTAACTCTCCCTTTAAAGAAATTAACTTAATTTGTGCCATTTCTCTGGTTCCTCAGGTTATAACGCATTCAGGTTGGAAACTGTTAGCTTTGCATTCCAGATATGATCAATGCTAATTAAAGCAGAAGTGATGCGTCTGTCCTAAAGTAACGGAATGGCATTAACTGGCTTCATTACATGTCTGTACAGTGTAAAACACTCACTTTAATGTATCCATTTGCATAATTTGCAGCAAATTCCTGTGTAGGTGCTTGTCTCATCTACTCCAACCTTGTTAAAGGCTGTCAGCTCTTTGAACATGCTTAAACCCAACAAGCATTTCTCCATCTGAAACAAAATTGTAAGTTTAATTTGACTGATTCAAACGTGTATCTACAGACTTTTGAAAACGCAGCTGCTCATAATACAACTATCCTTACTCACCAAGGTGGTTGCAGCAAGAGCTGTACAATATTTCCCATTACACATGGAGCAGACTTTTAATATGCAGCAGTAAGGGAGAAATACTGAAAATAGACACATAATAAATATCTATAACTGGAATACATTAAATTATGGTGTATGTGACACCTAAATAGAAACGTCAATGTGTCTGGATTTTAGAACAGTTCACCACATAAACTGTCAAGAACAAAGGAAGAATGATATATTACATAATATATTATTTTATCTAAATAAATACACGACAATATGTTACAAAATACTAAATGTTGAAGTAACAATCATATTTATACACAAACACAGATCATATGTCTGGATCAATTGGCCTTAAAATGGGCCAGACGCTCCTGAAGGACGTTCTCATGACCTCATTAAAATTCATTCATGTCACCACATAAGAATTCATAATTTAAAGAAATTTAAATTGAACCTTTTTACAGCTGTAAGACTTGATGAAAACAAAGCGACTGTACTCACCAGAAATGAAGAAGGAAACGCCAAACTCGAGTCCCAGCACAACATGCAGCATTTTAAATGTTGCATGACAACAGATTTTTTTTTAGAATAGATCAGATTAAGTACAAGGTTGTAAAAGCTGCAGCAATTCTTCATTGTTTTTATGCGCAGTTGACGTGAAGGGAAGGCCACAGTGCATAAACCAATGAGAATTACGTTTCAAACTACGTAATATTTATTTTATTTGAATGTATTTAATTGTAACATATTGTGTTTCATTTTTTACTTTTAATTTAAATTATATATTTCATTAATAATAAATAATTATGATTTTTTTTAAATATTCATGTTTTGTGTATTGTCATTCAGTTTATTAATGCTTACACATAATAAAGCAACAAAAACTTTAAAAATGCTGTTTTGAAAGTTTAGAACCAAGTCCCACTGCAAAAGGACCCCCATATAAGTTAAAATTAAGTGCCATTATTTTCCAAAACAAACCACTCATCAGAATGTTAAACCTAAGCAGGTGATGTACTCATAGTCACTCTGTAAGTCCTGCCCTTAAAAACACAGAGCAAGGGATTGTGGGTAGAGCACTTTTGTTGAGGATGCTCCCCTGCAGTTTTTCAAATGGCTGACAGAGAGAGATTGATTGATTGCAGTGGAAAGTTAATCTGTCCCAGGACCCTTTAAGCACAAAGCTCCCCAGCACGCCAGGGCGGCTCTGTGTCATAAGGCTAAGGAGGGCCATCTCCAGATTGCAGGGCCACATCAGTGTAATTGGAGGCTGACCTTTCTATGTGGCCTACTCAGTATTAATCAATACTGTCCCCTGCCTTCCTATAGGAAATATGAGATGATGAATTAATTATAAATTGACTTCCTTTTGTGGATTAGCGACAGGCAGATGAGGAAAAACATTCTGGAGAATGAATCTTAGGGGATCTGAAATGACATATGCAATTAGTGTTGTGGAAGTGGACATGGCTATTATCATTATTAAGTTGAATTACTTGCAAATGTCCTTGTTCGCTAAACATGCTTTCTTGAGCGCTGATGGATGATTAATTTTTAAGGTGTTCCAGTGCTGGGCAGGGGGATGAAGTGAAAAGGGCAGATTATGTCCAACAAATCCCACTGAACCCAATGAAATTAAAAAGAGGGTTTTGTGGCTTCTAGTCCATGTCTATTTGCGTTGAGGTCATTCTATAGGAAAACAGACCACAAAAATGTATGACTCATCATGCACTACACCATTTTTGTCCAATCAGATGCTTCTATAATGAGAATGGCCCCACCCCTAGTACCACCTGCGACTGGTTAGCAATACAACAGTCGTAATTTGGCTGTAACGTAACAGGTCTATTGACCATTAAAACAATGTTTCACTCAAAATCCTGCTTAAACAAAAAATATTTTAACACAGGAAATAAAACAAAAAATGTGTTTGTCAAGTGATTTCATAAGGTCTTTAACGTAATGGAAGAGACTGCTGCCTTTCTCTTTACATATGACAGTTCCTGGAATCTTTGGACTTAATGGTGATATGAGCCAGTGATTTCATGCCGTCTTTCCCTTTTCACTAAAACTATTCTCCATGGAGGGGTTGGAAAAATCTCCCTCTCTTGTAATCAGTCATGTTGTCTGTTCAGCTGCCAGACGTGAGGGCCATGAGTATTTAGATCTTTATCTCTATTAGGGGCTACACTCTCTCTGAAATATTCTCTCTCTCTCTCTCTCTCTCTCTCTCTGTCAAGGAACATGTGTTGTGGTCTTATGTACATTGCATCATTTACCCTCTTCAGACAAATCGCTCTAAACGAGGCGAAACACAAACTCGGCGGAGGTCCTCCTGAAACCCGACGTTGGGTAAGATGGATCAGACTTCTGTCCTATCTGTTGATCTCTTGGTGGATGTTCCCTGCTGTGCTGTGGGTTTCTGGAGGGGGCAGGTTTAAATATTCCCGACCCTTGCCTCGCCTGTCTGTCTCAGGGCTGTCAAAACACTTTGGCAGCTGCTTCCCACACTGGAGTCCAAAACCTCTGAGAACTCATAAATCACATGAGCCATGACATGAGTCCCAGGTCCACGAGACGCCGAAGGCCGTTTTTGATCTGGGTTCGAGAAGCGATAAGTTCAGTACTACAAGTTTCCTTTCCTTTGACATAAATCTTACCTCATTCTTCTGTGACAGTTCATCTCACAACTTTTCCCTCTCCACAAATGCAGCTTAGCCTCCCTCAGCTGTGTTTCCATAGGTCCAGAAACATTGAGCGTGATGCTTTTCGTTGTCATAAATTTCAAGGGGAAAAAAATCATGATTTATTCAAAAGGAAGTGCATGCGTTACAGATGCTCATAAATTTCTCATGATTCGACCGGAGAGTGGAAAGTTTTCATTAAAGTCAGGAAATTATTCACTTATACTTGCCTAGAGTTAACATTTTTCCAGTGTAATGCAGTTATTGAATGTAATCTATGCATTTTCAGGAGCAGAGGTTTATGTGTGTGGATTATACAGCAGGGGTTGCAGTATATGGAGTTTATGAATGTTACCAAGAAGCAAATTCACATAATCCCCCCAGTCATAATGATAATTGTAAACAGTCGCTTATCTCATTGTTGCTGACATTTATTCTGGCGCACCTCCATCCCAACTCTCATTTCTCTGCCCATTGCTGTTTCTAGAAATGTTTTATTTCCTCCCTGGCCTAATACTGTTAATGATTATAATCTGTGCTTTTATAAGGATAAAAAAATGTCTGTGGATTATGAAGTTGATCTTGCACTGTATTTAAAGTAATTGATTGAGGTTACAAATACAGACCAGTAATATAGAAAGACTCCCACCTACATGCACACACACACTCTCACACACACACACACACACACAGCCTGCATTCATGTGATAACTTGCATGTTAATGTGACAGCAAATATGTATGAATGAACTATGTGTCTGAGGGCAGGATGGTGTTTGCTGATTCATCTGGCGGTTGTGTTTGCCCCGATTCACCTTGTTCTGAGGGTAAAATCACTAGCAATACAACTGCTGTATGTGTACCCGACAGCGCAACATTCACCTTAATAGTCAATAAATGATACATAAACGCCATATTGTCTCCTAACATATTTCACAGGTTTAAAAATCAAACAGGTTTAAAATGACATCAGGATAAGTAAAGTAAATGATGACAATATTCATTTTTGAGTGTACCGTCCCTTTAAATTAGCTCTAGTCACATGTTCTGACCCCCATGTCAGGATAACCTCTTAAATTTACATTAAGCTAATGCACACACCTCATCTGACTCCTCTGGCTCCAGAGCTCTCGCTACACTGGTCTAAGCTTTTTATGTCTGTCTGTTTGGACAAGAGCTGGATGAGGGTGTCTGAAGTCTGCCCCCGTGTCCCAGTTCTTCTCTGGCTCTGCTGCCGTCATGGTTCAGCTCTCCAGGTCAACAAAATCTTCACATAGACGGCAGTCTATATGAAAAACGTCCCCAGAAATTAAGGCTGCATATATAATGGATGTGAAAACATACTGCCGGAATCAAAACGCACTTGGAAGTAAACGTTCCAAGTCTCTCTTCCTGTTTGATATTATCTGGGGTCTGTCTCTTTAAATTCATGGCTCCGCTAGAGTGGCTTTTCCAGCATTAGCTTGCTGTGTTGTAAAGCTCGGCCAAATGTATTTAGTCATGGTTCATAAAAGAGATTTAACAGGTGATATGGTAGCGGAAATATTTTGTTTAAGTAGAATGAAGCTTATATGAGCTTTTGATATGATCAAATGTTACACTGATTTCCTGTGCCATACCCCTTTAAAATGGTGGGCCGAGAGGGTAAGATCCCCCCAAAAAAACCCTAATTAGAGCTTGAAACCCTCTAAAGGAAGTCAAATCAAAAAGTTTGGAACTGGTTTTGTTTTTGAAACATATACTAAACTTTAAATAAAGTTAAAACAAATCATTTTCCACCACGCAGGTTAGACTACAAGTTATCATAGTGTATAACCATTATGCATAGAAGTCTCGGGAGGTAACCATAGCAGCAGAAGACTGACGTGTGTTATGATCAGTATGGAATGGTAGCAGAAGCATTGTCATTATTAGTCACATCATTATAGATTTACATATCACATAATAATCTTTTGCTAAATTGCTTGGAGAAATGTATACTTATTATTGGAATAGAAACTCATGTAAATCATGTACAATTCTGGAGCACTGGATTTAACTCCAGTTTGATCTAATTATACCAAATACCTCAAACACAAGTCATTTCTAGATTGTTGCCATTTACTGTATAATAAACCCGGGTCTGTAAATGTAGTTTCTCAGTATGTCTGAAAGGGTAATTGGATTTCCTGCTGTCTTGGTTGGAGCCAGGCAGTACAGAACCTGTTTTTCAGCCCAGTCATGCACAAGGTTTATATCCACGATCATCAACCACGAATACAACAGCCCCAGGATGTGGCTTTCCTTGACCTACACAAAGGTTAAAATCTGTTAAAACCAGAGAATCCGTTGTGGTGACAGACAACATTTGGACGCCGTCTCACCAGACCCAATGTTAATTCCAGGGTTAACAGGCTGTAAATTGTATCGCTAGGACAACTATGGCGTCGTCCACTCAGTTTTACATTCCATTCCAAGAATGCCAAACAGGCGAGCAGACTGGAGATGAGGATCACAAGATGACCTCAGGAGAAGGGCTAGGGTCTCTGGTCTAAGTTAGTGGATCTTACTGGAAGGCACTTACTGGAAGGTCCATTTACATACAGTACAACTGCCCAATAATACAGGCTATATATCTGTATAAGAGACTAAACTATGAAAAGCACACAGTTCTGTAAAAAACCTACATTAATTAACATTAATGCTACATTAATCAGTTTAACTTTGGAGAACTTAAATCGGAAGGGCTGCAAAGACACATATCAGAAAAAGAGTTTTGTTGTAATAAGTAGTGCTTTAAAAATGTTACAAAATATTAATACAATCCCACGGTGATTAGTAACTATTTTACATTTTAGTGATTTGATTGCTAATTCACAGGTTTTTGTACAAAACACATAATACAAATTCATTCAAATTCACAACCTTGTAAAACAGTTACATTTTCCCATGAAGCCAGGTTGAAAATATAGTACATAAAAAACTTAACTTACATATAGTAAAAAACTTTGTTGCCATAAATTTTTAAGTTTAATCAACTTGGTTATACAAGTAATTTCAAATTAATATTTTAAATCCTGACTGGTATAAACCTAGAAAAATAGGGTTAGCAATTTTGCAACTTTCTTATAAGTTACCTCAACTCCACACCAGATCAAGATTACAAAGAGTAAGCTAAAATGACTTATGAAACAAAACTGATTAAACTTTAAAATTTAAGGCAGCAAAGTTTTTTACAGTGTGGAATAACTTTCTGGTGCCTCTCTTAGACGTACTGAGAAACCGTTACAAAAATGGAATCATCACCAGAATTGTTAAACTCCTTACGAATCCCATTCCTATTTATTTGAGGTCAGAAAGCGTGATGTTTTCCATGCAGTTCCCCGATTACACGGCGAACATCACATCAAAGCATAGCAGCTCACTCTTATCACTGAACCACAGAGAATATCAAAGTCTATTTCCCCTTTCTGTCTGCGACAAACTCCACATCTTAAAACAATTACTGCTCCAGAAAAATGTGTCAGAGAGGAAAAGAAACAACCGCCACGATAGCCAGAACGCTGCAGCCCAGAGATATCTACAGCGTAACCAGTCTTGAAATAACCTTAAAACACAAATCTATAAAAATAAAGAACCAGAGTGTAACACAAACCAGAAACATCTCATACCTCTGTGAACAGCACACTTCATTTTGCTTGAGGAACTGCAGAGAGATTTATGCTTTCTCTCATATTTCATGATGACTAATGATGGTGCATAATTCTGTGACACTTCTAAAATGATCTTGTAAGCAAATAACCCACTGGGTAAAAAATGACCACGTTACTTTGAAGTTCTATGTCCTGCATGTGGGCAATGGTTACTAGTGACCTGTTGCATAGACTACCTAGATGTCTGCCTGTTGATAACAAAAAATATTTCTTGGCTCTTGAATGGAAATACACCACAGATGTTTTGATTATGATATTTGCCGAGCACCATTTGAATGAAACAGTTACATTATGGCCTCAAAATGCCTAATCGTTCTTGACTGTCACGTGTATAAATAAATTCATGGTGCCTACGGGTCTTTATCTCCGTTTGTGGGCATACCTGTGAAATCTTGCTGTCTTTGGCTTGCAGTGTTTTTATATAATTATTTTTTCTGTCCAAACATCTGCTGAATGCTCAAAGAACACAAAACAGACGAATTACAAAACACATGCACCACCAAAACCAAGCAGCACCAAACAGTATTGAAAAAATAATCATAGTCTACAGAAAGGTTTCCTTCATTTTCCATTGTTTAAATAGGTGGTCTCACCCCAAACTCATGCCATTGGTTGATCAGAAGTTGACATGGAGATCAGTGGTTTATAACCATGTGGAATCAACTTACAATAGTCTTGTACAACATAACAAGGGACAAAAACATGAGAAGAATGTACACATTACACTTTTAAATAGATAGATATTATGTTAATATGTGCATTTTCGCAACTTAACGACATGTTACAAAGTAAAAAGCGGCTCAAACAACCTTCTCTGAATTTTTTTATTTCAGCGGCATTGATGTATGACCTGTCTGAAAGTAAGTCTTAAAACAGCAATGTCAAGTTTGAAAAAGATTCGAGTCCCTCTCACTTCCTGATAGACTATTTGTATCATGGCCTCAGAAACATGGAACATGATGAATCAAAACAAATGTGCAAGTGTCTCTCTCAAAACTATGCTAAGCTGTACACCCCTCCCCACAGAGCACTGAGTTACCGCCCTGCAGACCTCTTAAAGAGCTTTTTTCCTAAATGTTGAAGAACAGCTCACAAAAGCTCGGATCTGCCAGCAATTTTCCTCCCTGACACTCATTTTATTGGAAACATCTGGAAGCTTCATTACAAGAGAAAGCAAACAAGTTTGTGAGACAGTAGAGCTACGTTCACACAGCGGAATACGGGTGCCAGTCCTGAGTGCTAAACACAATTGTGTTCACACACAGTTGAGTTAAAAACCAGACTGACAACCTTATTCTGTAAAAGAACTGATTCACTTCAGGAGTCACACCTGCATTCTGAAAATGAATTTAATAAACCTGTGTGAATGAAACCGTACTGGACTGCATACCAGAGCTGCTCTCACCAGGGCTGCTTCCTAACATTGACTGCACAAACATAGCCAATGAAAATTAAAAATAGCATGAGAAGAGGTGGGAAATTTGCTACAGAGAAACAAGAAACAAAGCAGAGCCCAGCACTTTCCTCAACCTCCATGACAGTGTGTATGATAAAGTCTGAAAGCAAAATGTCAGCTGTGGAAATAACAATAGCTCCATCCCAATGTTGATAACTCAGCTAACACTTTTTTGCAAAAACATTTCCGTAATGTTTCAATTAAGTAACAAAAGTGTTTAAAACGTCCAGTTTATTTTTGGTTTTTTTATTAATGATATTGCTTGGTTATAAGAAAGTTAATGCTTATATAAGAAACATAATGCAAGAACGTTTTGATAACTTTGAGAAAACATGTAGAGAATGTTAGCCAACGTTCTAAGAACATTCCCTGTTATCTGGGAAGGTCTTGTAAGGGCTGCGCTCTAGATTCCTGCTTGACTCCACATGTGGATTCAAAATGCATCCTTCATGCAGGTCCTCATAACTCAGACATTGCTGAGCAAACATGAAGATTCTCACATACTTACTCTAAACAATCGGAAATACTGTTTTAGAGCAAGAGTTGCATGAGGTGTCACGTGACTGGTCAGAAAAATAACAAAACTATGTTGTCATATCGTTCCTGCTAGGAAATGAGGGCTGATGTGTAACGTCACCCCTTTCGTGAGTTTTCATAAAGTCTAGTGTGACTGCACCTTTAGGGTGGACAAAGTGAAAAGAGGTTAGTGCGAGAAGAAAATACATTTCTCCACTTAACATTGTGTGGAATGCACACAGAGTTCTGATAAGCCCTGTATCCCTGTAGATAAGGTCTGGACATGCTGAAAATCAGCTGAGGCTTTAAACAAACCAGGCTTACTTACCTCACTCTCACTCTGCCAAAAAAAACTTGAGGGAGAGGGACTTTCACAGATTGTTAAAATTACATTCACACTAGCTTCTTCCTCACAGACTCCTGCATATGGTAACCTTGGCAACATTTGTAGTATAGCAGTGGAGCATTAACCATTTATATTAAACATTATGATGATAAACAGATATTCTGAGGTCAAAAAGTTTCTAGCACCATATTTATTACTCAGACAGACATCGACAGTCAGCGTTGGGAGGGTTGGTGAACAGCATTCTGTATTACAAGAATATGATGTAGGAAGAAACACATGGTTTCTGTTTAGAGAGAGGGAGACAGTGATAAACAGAGGCATTCCACAATCTGCAGATGGTTTATAATGGATAATCTAACTCAATCATTTATTGTATGTAAGCATATCTGTGCCAAGCTCAGCTTGTCCATATAACATTAATATAATCTGACAAAGTCCTTCACCGCCTTCCCATAGGCCTTTGCATGCACTGATTCATTGCATTAGAGGTAGGATCTCTGTCCAATAAGATAAGAGTATGTGGGCTACAGATACTGTGTTCGGCCAAATAACTAATATCTCACAATACTGTAAAGGTCATGCTGAGGTCACATCATCACATCATCTATCAGCAAGCGGTGACATGAGAATCACAGATGAATGTACAGTACATGGTTCATAAATGTTATTAAGAACTTTAAAAACACGAAGAAAATGTTAACGTTAGCTGTTTTAAACCTCAACACTAAATTTATGCTGTATCTCTGAGCATATTTAATAAAAAAAGATGCATAAATATTTATTACGGTACAAAGAGAAATTATGAATTAAGATGCTAATCTAACAGTTGTAGGATTATAAGTGACATGACCCAGAAGAGCTAAAAAAAAGACACTAACTGAAATACGTTCTGATTAAATCTGTAATCTTACTGTTTATAAGACACTGACATTATTTGCCTCTTCCTCTCTTCAGACATGCCTTGTTACTGCCCTGTCAAATATGGACTCTGTTATTTACACACAGCTGTCAAAATCTGTTAGCTTCTGTGATGTCACCGGAAACAAACCTAATTCATTTATTTATTTTCTCATATACATACTTTGTTGTCTGCTGAGGTATTTGTTCAATTCATTTTGGGGTTTTTTGCCATCTGTTTATTAACTGAATAATCGACTGATCTTAGACTTGTGCAAAATTGGTTAACCTGCTGTCAAAAATTGTGTGAATTGGTTACTCTGCTGAGTTTGTGCTTCCTGCATGTAAACAAATGTTGCCTCAACAAAATTGCAAATAAGGACATGACATGGATTTTACACAATTCTGATTTGCAAACGGAAAACAGATTCCCTTCAGAAATTATTATTATTAATAAGCCCATAAATAGACACATTCTGAAAAGTAAAATCTGTAACATTTTTTGCTGATCTTTATAGAGTGATGTATATTATTAAGCTACAGGGTTATAAATAGAAGAATCATTTGGAAAACAGCTTTTTGTAGTAAGCATAAGGACTTATGCTTACTACATTCACATCATACATAATGATGTGAATGTGATCAGATTTATTATATACAGAGATGATCTGATGTGCATTACATGATTACATGTGCAGTATAGCAACCTCTGATTACTGGTCACAATAAAAG
The DNA here is from genome assembly GCA_036877525.1 of Chromobotia macracanthus. Lineage (NCBI taxonomy): Eukaryota > Metazoa > Chordata > Actinopteri > Cypriniformes > Botiidae > Chromobotia > Chromobotia macracanthus. Next base: position 5,477,552 of record JAZGTH010000012.1, on the reverse strand, counting down.
TAATTTGCATACAGAAATTCAAACCACGTGTGTATAATCCACTGCAGTCAATTAATGTTGTTTATAGGTAGAGTTGCCAGTCTGGGTGGCCTGAGGCTCTTCATCTAATTCTTGACCTGTTTTCAGCCTCAGGCCTCAGTGTTTGTTATATGCTGGACCACCAGAGGTCATGATCTCTCATGTCACGCTGTAATTAGGATTGTCACATTGATGTGCTTGTAAATGATTTGTGAGCAAAAAATTTTTTGAGTTTGGGGGGTGGGGATGATTTAAGACGATTTGTCCTGTCATCAGTTTTGTTAACATAACACAAAAGGTAGATCGTTCAGAACACCGATTTTATGAGGATTATTAGGCACTGATGCAATCTACAGAACCGGCACAGAATGCAAAATGGAAGCATAACATAATATTCAATTTTTTAAATACACGAACATAGGAGAGACATGGTTGGTTGAATTGTAAAAATATATGCTGGGATTTGTGGTTGAAGATTTTGTGTGGCCCTGCCAACAGTATAAAAATGACCCTGTATGACATCAAGTGAAATTTAACAAATAAATTCGGCATTTTAAAACTTCTGTGGTTACATGTGATTTCCTTCAATTTTATAGCAGCAGGGCAGTAATTTAATCACACAAGGATACTAGGAAATTAAATATGATCATAACAAATAATTTAAATTTCTGTTATTTTTTTTTCAGAATTTGGCTGGTGTGAGCAGTGTTGTGTGGTCGTATTTCACTACAGATTTGTGGTTTTGTGCTTTCCGACCACACAAGTAACACACACACAGACTTCTGTGACCACAGATTCATTCTTCAGAATGTTCACTGTGATTTAGTCTCTGCCCCTCCATTTCATTCAAGGTCATCTGTGATCCCATTGGGAAAGTGTTTCCTATTGGACAATCCAGTCTCTGGTTTTATAGTCAGAGCACAGAGCTCATAAAACAAATCCCAGGAATGACTGGGAAGCGACTTTCTGCCACACTTACATCAAACGTTCTCCACTCTGCTCGAGAGCCTCAGTGCTCTAAGCAAACTCCAAATGAAGTACAAGCTGAGGCCTCTGTACGTAAATCAGGGATGGGGGAGGTCTTGCAGAGCCAAGAGTGGTCAGACCCACACATTTTCACACATAAAGGACAAAGATATTTAAATCATGCTCCTTGTTCAATTAAAAAAAGGATACATATATACTTCATGCTATTTCTGTTACTATTGCGCATATTTAGGGCCCGTTCGCACCAACAACAATAAATATAATGGTAACTATAACCATAAAGTTGCAGAGAATTGTGTAGTCCACACCACAGCTATAACATTGAAAGATTCGTGTATGCATGTATGTATGTACGGTTTGCTACATTTTGCTATATGTATGTACGGTTTTCTACATTTTGTTAGTGTGTAGAACTCCATATTATCACCCTTATCACTTTACCTTTATATTCTTTATATTATTTTTTCTTACTTCTGTCTTTACATGTTTGATCCTCACTCTATCATTTTGTTCTCTTATGAGCAGAAATTCACTTTGAGGTTTGGAGGATATGAATCTGTGTTTGTGTAGTCTTGGCAGACACTTCCACCATCCCAGATCATCCCTGTTCCAAGAATAAAACCAGCAAAAAGTGAACTGAACTCAATTCATTTTTCACATGTGTATGATTTAAAGAGCAGCTGTTCATGCATTTATCTGGGTTCTCTGGGGTTGGAGAAAGCCTGCTGCAAACAGTTACTGTTATGTTAGATCTGATTTCTCATTTATTTACAGGGGTTTCTGAGTATGTCAACTGCTAAAATAAAGTGTGTGCCTTTAATCCATGTATTCTTTTGCAAGCCAGAAACATGCAAGAGCGCCTTTGAATAAAGTATATCACGAATAGCCAAACACACGTCTCACAAACACATGCACACTTGGGTCTATTAATCAATGGTTAGTCTTAATCTCAAAGTTACTCAGGAAGATGAATGAAGAGATTTCTTAACCATTCCCAGCAAGGGTTCTGTCAGAGAACCAACTTCAGGGGTAGCAGTATTCATTAGTTCTGTCAACATGTCCATCTTGTCCTTTCATTTTCATTTCAAACCTTTTATCTCTGACTTCATTGCTTCAAGCACTAGCTCTCCCTTAAGCTTGAACAGAGTTCAAAATGGCTTTATTTGGGTGCATAACATATTTGAATTTAGTCTGCATCACAACAGGGAGTTAAGCACAGTTCTGTGTACTATATAAGAGCCCTTCAGCTCTGGTACAGACAAGCCCCTCCCATATTTAATCAAGCGAATGAGGTTAATCGCAACCATTGTTTAGTAATGCTGTACTGTTCTTACTGTATTGTTGTGGCTTGATAAAAATGTCACCTCACACTTGACAGGTCGATCAACAGAGAAGAAACAATCCAACCCGCATCCGAAATAAAAAAATCACACACAGAGTACCATTGACAAACAGGGGAGTGGACAGCCACAGTTTTGGTGAGAAAAGATGGACACCAATGCTCTTTATGAATCAATGGCTTGTTAGTAATCGCTGCAGGGCTTTAAATGAGCCTGAGGCCTGAATTATCTATGAACCACAGTGTAAACAAATATCTAGAGCTTTAGAGCGAGGGGGGATGCATGGCTCTTCCTTGGGGCTGTGCCTACATATGGAGACCAGCAGAACAATCCATGCATATATATACGATGGGAATACAGGTCCAAATTTAGGCTTGTTTAGACCAATGAAATCTTTAAAGGTATTAAATTCGGAGCACATTTATCATTTATAGATGGAATCATTCAGTGCTGTGGACTAAGTGTGCTTCTTAAACATTATCGTTATATATTAATGATCAAGTAAGAATGTTAATATAAAGACACTTTACAGATCAATTAAATAGACATATAACTTACTCTTTACTAAAGTTTACTTACACATCTCAACAAAACAACCAGGCTTCCTACATGTGAAATGTGATTAAAACCTTTAATGCAATTACGTTAAATAGTTAAACTAAAGGGTTAAAGATGTAGGCTTGTGATACTGTGGTCCCTGTGGTCACACATTTGGTTACTGTGGCCATAATTTGGCCACTGAGTGGCCAAAAATGAGACTAATAGATGATGTATGTTGGTGTGTCAGATGGAAAGGCGCCTTGTTGGTAATGTTCATCCATCATGATGCCCAGCCATCCATTTAGCTTGTGACACTACACGAACCAAACAGCCTAATCCAATTACCTGACACTAGAGAAACAGGTTTAGGGTGACTGTTTTTAAGGTGGAATTGTGTATTTATACAGTTTAGCGTAGCAGAGTTTAGAATTATGGGTAACAAAATGCTGTTTATACCACAATACATCACTGAACCTTATCTCATATTTTAACTGTGTATGCGCATTGTGTATATATACACAAATCATTAGGTTTTGGCCTGTAACTCACTCTACATTGTTTGTTGTACAGTCATAAATGATATCTCAAATAGTGTGGGGTGATGATTATGTATGTGTGCTTTTAGGTGTGTGATCAAACAAATGCAAACCAACTTTTGCATGGCATATGAAAAATTCCATGGGCTTGCATTAAAACAGGGACCTGAGCCATATTTAAGTACCAGAATCTCATAGAGACTTGAGTATTTTGACTTGGATCTGAAAGCAGCCACCTAGTAACAATGCACTAGGAACAACCCAAAAAACCTTAGCAACCACACAGCACTTCCCTAGCAACTACTCACAACATAGCATTTTTGTCAGTAAATGTAATGCTATACTTCATGTTTAACGAATAACAAAAAGGAAATAATCTTTAAAATAGGATGCGCATCTTTCAGTCAAACTTGAATTTATGTCACCCTAATCGTTATGTGGGCGTGTATAATGTTGTGCTTATACAATCACCTCCTTAATGATGAAGTCAGACCCCATTAGTCTACAGAACGCCCCTGTCTGGGGTGTCGCCAGCGTATTCCTCCAGGACCGTCAACCTCTGACTTTAGCAGCATAAGGGTCGTCTCCGTTGGGAACCCTGTGGCTTTTGGGGGCATGTTCCTGCTGAGAGAAGACAGACCCATGTAAACACACAGTTGGAGATGCTCAAAAACGTTCCAAAGAGACAGTGAGAGTGTTTGGTCCAGTCCCACTCAATTCACTTCCACCTCTGTAATCTCTGAGAGGAAACCACATGGTTTTAACATACACTTTGGTTTTCCACTATTTCTTTGTTGTCTGATGATTAGCTTATCATGTTATCATGTTCAAGAGTCCCTGAAGTATTGAAGTACAACGCACGCCATCCTGTCTTTTATCAGTAAAACAATAACAATTGTTAAAGAATCTTTTAAGTGACTTATTATTTTAACGCTGAAATATAAATTTGACAAAGGAGCAAAATTCTGTGAGAGAAAGTTTGTTTTTAAGGCTGGGGGTTTATACGCTGTTGCTATGGAAATCTAAGACAAGACGACTAATGAAAACAATAGCTTTTTTAGTCTCTTTGTCACGAATTTGAGAACAACTATTGATTTCATATTGACCTTCTCTCTTACTTCTAACACAAGCATTTTTAGAGCTACCCTGAAGTCTGAGAGTCTGAAAACCTTATTATTACAGTAATGAGTAACAAGTGATTTATGGTGTGTTCCTTAGCTGTCGGGTTAAGGGCAGAGAAACACATACATTGGTGTGATGCGGCAGCCATGATGGAGAGTGGAGAATCTCAGAATAGTGGGAGACAATCTGAAGGCCCAGAGATCTGTTTATCCTTTGTTTAAAACCCTCTCTTACATTTGTTCAGCTGGGTTGCTTATTTTGGCACTAAACCATGAGGGCCTGCCACGGTAAAATCCAACCCCCTCTCACTGTCTTGGTCCTCTCTTGGCTGCATTGACGATCTGCCCTTTGCCAAGAAGAGATGATATATAAATATATAAAATATATAAAATATATTTTAGTAATGTGAAAAACATTTCAGTTCATGCTTTGGCACTAAGTAGTTCTCTCAGTACATTTTTGTTCTGCTCAAGCTCTTAAAACGACCTCTGCATTCAACTAAGATGCTGTCGTAGCCCCCACAATCCATTACAACATCATGGGAGTCCAAGAGCCCACAGCAAAGTTTTGTGGTTACCTACAGGTTTATTATTCCCTGTGGAATGTGTATCTCTTTGTTTCAAGGGCATCTAGTTGGTGATTCAGGAATGGAGAGGCGTGTTGGTCGAGGCTGTAGTCATTAAGTCTGAGTAAACAATGACTTTGTAAGTACGTTGAAAATAAGGGCTCTTCTGTTCCTATGATAAGAGGATGTTTATGTAATATTCATCAGGCGAGATCATGCAGAATGTTGACGGCAGATAAACATCTTTGTGGGTTTTGGCTTTTCTCTTTCATTCTCTATTTTTTTCGTTTTTTGCCTTTTCTGCCATATCTAAATGCATTATTCATCAAACATATTTTTGACCATGTCTCAAAAACATGACTGGAGATTGGAAACATATCCACACATTTTACACACTCGTGTAACGTGCCTCTAATGAAACCTCGTGGGTTTTTCAGTTCCTTTGGGCCATTTTTTTTTGCAGCTGAGACTTTTAGAAGATTAGATTTGAACTGATCCAGACCACTGAAGTTCCTCTGTTGACTTACTATATTGTGTCTGTTTTAAACTAGATCACAACTCATTGCGTTCATAGCTCTTGAGCGCTCTTCTTTTCGAGAAGTCTTCGGTTTGCATGTTTACCCAAATGTTATTTCCTGGTGCGCAACAGCTAAGGATTATTTCTATATCTCACGGACCACATCTGTAGGTATCTACAGCACCATGACTATTCAAGATGAGGGCCGGCATGGAGCGAATCCGAGAGGCGCCAAAGATCTCACCTATTCTTCTGGCTGCTAGTCCATTTGGCGTGACTCAGACTGTTGGGCTTTATTTCATAGGGGCATCGTGACAGATGAGTTGTGAGGACACGTGTACTCAGAGACGGTGGAACAAGAGAAGGTGGTATTTTGGATAGTAGAGGGTATGTGTCAAAATGTTTAGCTGTAGTACGGAGAGTATGACTTTTCCACATACCAGTCCATCTTCACAGCTCACAAAGAGCTTATTATTAACTCTACATGTTATTGTGAAAGAACTGCTGCAAAGCCTTTAATAAATCATTTAGTTCAGAGGAATTTTTGGAAGATGTTGGGAGATTTCTGTAAACTGTGTATTTCATATGATACATTTATAAAACACTTTAAAATAAGGTTCCACTGGTTAACTACATTAGTTAGCGACAATAATTAACAGGAACTAACCAAAAAACAATACTTCTACATCATTTATTAATCTTAGTTCATTTCATTAGTACATATAAATTGTAATATATACATTGTATCTTTTATTATGCACAATAAACTAACATTCTGCATTTTTTGGTTTTGTTGTATTAACTGACATTAACAAAAATCAATAAACACTGTAAACATATGTTGTTTATTGTCAGTTTATGTTAGCTTATGTTAAATGAAATCTTATTGTAAATTGTTACCTTTTTTAGCATAATCAACTATAGCACCTATTTATACTGTACACAATATCGTAAACTACATGGATGTGTGATTTGTGAAGAAATACAATGAAGACATGGGCCAATAATAATGAAATTGACTAAATTGAAAATATGTTGGTATTGTTAGGAACTTAATCTGACATTTGTGATATTTAGAAGCATACAGATCATTTATATTATGTGTGTAGCGTGGGGTGGGTGCACCATATAAAGGTTAGGAAACCCTGATCAAGATCCTGGAACTTTCTAGATGAGAGCTTTAAATCAAGCTAACACGGAGTGCCATTTGCATTCTGTCTTCTGTTGAGTCAGAAGAGCCTGCAGTCAGATGCAGCATTTTAAGCTTGATCTGTAGCACCACAGCAGGTCAAAGAAAGTTCAGTATGTAAAACAGAACAGCAGTGCATTTTGAGTCATCGCATGTAATTTGGCAACACTAAGCCATTGGCTCGCTGTTAGCTCAAACACAACACTGTCAAATCCACCCTCGGACGATACTAACCATCTACATTGAACTCCAACTCTGATCAGCCTCTTAGGTAGGCCGAAATAATTTTACACAGTTGTGTTTTGTTATTTGTTCAGTAATTATTTGCGTATGAATCCTTCTCTTGTTCAAACATCAGGAAAGAAAGGCATGTGGGCTTTGGCCCAGCTGCATCTGGTATTTTTTCACATTTGGCATCAAGACTGAGGTCATTAATGGATCAATATCTATGAATCATAAAAGGAAAGACTCAAAGACAAGATTAAGATAAGTTCTGGACCATATTACACAGGTTTTATTATACCCACTGTACTGTAAATTCTTACAAGGCAAATTTTTACTCGACTTTACTGCATACAAACATAAATCAAGGTAAACATTTCCAAAACCACTATTGTGCCAAAAGTTTTTAGATATACGAAAGTGTGATCATTAATTATTCCCAGCAAGGACTGCTGTAAAGCAGGGTGAGGTAATGTTACAATTTGTATATATCTGTTAACAGTTAAACAACTAAAAAAAAAGGAAATAAACTACCAGGAGTAACGCTGAGACATTGAGTTATTATTACGTTTTATGAAAATCTCCCATTTGAAAGTTTTACATTCTTCACTGTTTCTAGATTAATTCCAGATTTGTCAAAACTAATAGTTCTATGTTTCTTTGTAGCTGGTAAACTGCTAAAGCATTGTGCTAAAATGCCAATGTCCTGGGTTCGATTGGCAGGAAGTTCATATACTAATAAAATATTTCAAATTCAGACACAAGTTTTTTTGCATTTGGCAACAGCTTGTCATAATCTACAGAATGTGTCTGGGGAATTTCCCATAATGCCCCTGTCACTGAAGTTATCGCTGAAACAATAGATTCTGGCAGTGATTTCAACAATTTACATTTCAAAAATGTGTCTACAATGGTTTTACAGTGCCCACCTATCTTCCACGATGTGCCGTGAAGGAGCATAGATTATATTCCACACACGTTCAGCTGTACCCGCTGGCACAGGTCTGTGTTTACATAGTTGTGGGAGTGGTGAGAGATGCCATGCCGCATTGTGGAACTCCACTGTGCTTGTGGAAACAAAAAGCCATCTACCTCAACCCAGAGGTGAGAAGCCACTTCCAAACTGACTAACAAAGTTTAAAGCCAAACCTCTCAAGCTAAACAGATGTGCTTCTGACTCGGTCTCTGTTTTACATAACCGCCAAACAGGATTATCACTTAATCTATGAGATCATACCATTTAAGATGGTGGTTTTAATGAGCAAGTGTCTTGCCTTATGGTGAATATAAGTGATATAGGCAGGAAGGATGTCATAGTGCTGCGTTAAGTTGACAGTCTTTCTGTGTGTTTGTAAGTGTGGACTAGAAAGCCATCTGTCAGGCCAAAAATGGCAATACTAGATAGAGAGAGAGATAGACTAGACAGAGAGAGAGAGAGAGAGAGAGAGAGAGAGAGAGAGTGGGGAGGAGAAGGTCCTCTGTGATTAATTAGAGATTCTGATGGCAAGGACAGGTGCAGTCTGGAGAGAGAGAGAGAGAAAAGTCCTTTGGGAACAAAACAAACTCTCTCTCTCACACACACTCTGAGCTCTTAAAAAGGCATGTCACTTTAAGTGCTGACACTTTTACATACACAGACACTTGTTTATTATAATGGCACATGGCGTTTTGTTCTGGTATTCCCTGCTTAAAAAAGACAGTCACAAAATACAGGAAAAATATATATGCTGGTGCTTGGGAAAGTGTTTTTGGTGATTGCCTATATTACTGCTCAGCTTTAGGGGATGTTTTGAATCGCATTCACAAGCAGTGCGTAACTAAACCTGCAGTTTAAATAGATCAACAGGCACTTTGTGCTTTTACTTTACTGTGTTTCTGCTGTGTAACAGGCCTGGACATTTCTGGGGTTTCTCTGTCACTAAACTGAGTCTTTAACAGCATGAAAACATACTTACAAATAGTAACAAATTATAAAAATCAACCAATGATATAATGATCATTGCGAGTTAGCCAAGGATAGTCAGGAAATTTTTTTATCTTTTTGAAAACTTTAGGGAAAGCACATTTACATCCAAATGACAATGGAAGCCAAACTCTGTGTTGCAGACATATATTGCTTAAACCGTCTGGTTTCTGTCAGAATTACTGAACAGAAAGTGCCGTCCGACTGAACCAAACTGTTGAATGATTATGTGTGTGTGTGTGTGTGTGTGTGTGTGTGTGTGTGTTGATCTATCTAAAAACACTATAAAATATAGTAAATAATTTTTTTATTGTAAAAATGCAGAAAGTTTTCAGAAGGGTATGGGTTAGGTCATAGTATTTATAATTAGCAGTGTAGAAGAACAATAGAAGTTTATTCTGTGTCCCCATTTAGACAGTGTGTGTGTTTGTGTGTGTGTCACATGAACGGGTATGTTGATATGTGTGCGAGTCCTCAAACTCATGTGTGGGAAAAGCACAGGTGTTCTGCTCCAGGATCATGTTTAGAACTGTGAATCTTTACACTGTCACAATACTTACAAACGCCTCTGGAGTGGCCTCGCTTCAGCCAACAGTTACAGTGCTGAGTACGCACTTACATTTCTACACGTTTGTCAAATGTCAGTCTGCGTGTTTGGGGGATGAAGTCAAAGAGAGAGAGAGAGATGACACAGAAAGACAGATAAGGTTAAGAGCACGTCTCAACAGATTGATTCCTGCAGATAAAGATCAACTTCTGTTAGACCCTCCAGAGAATTGTACAAACTAGTTTGGAAAATGAAGGATGGAAACTGAAAGCAAAAATGCTGGGGAGAGGGTCAAAGAGAGAAACAGAAGACATAGAGAGAAAGAAAGAGGTTGTAGAAATGATTTTCAACTAAGGCCCAAAAGCGTCACTGCAAGATTTGTATTTATGATAAATGCCTTGTGTACATGTGACAGATATGATCAGATAATGCTGTTATAAATGAACAGAAGAAAACAAATCGTGACTTATTTATATGAATAAATAAATAAATATATTGTCAATGTTTAAATGCAGAGGGGCCCAAAAACCTGTGACAACATTGAAAATCCTTTTTAAACATACCAAATAGATTAAAAGGGGGGGGAAAGCAAAAGGGGGACACATCAAAAACTTCTAAAAATGTATATACATTGTTTAATTAAACTTTTACTTTTCACTCACATTACTGTGATATTGTTATTGACAATGAAAAATATTATATTAAATTAACAACAGCAGCCTTTTTACTACTGGTATCTATTAGACTACATGAACATAAAGAATGTGACATACTCAAAAAAACCTTTTCTAACCATTCTTTTGTTATTGCGTAGGTTTAATGCTAATGTGATAATTATACTGTATGTAAACCGAAGAGACTATGTAATGTGATTTATATGCCCGAATAGCCACAATAAAAGAGAAAAAGAGTTTGGTCTGATGTCAGACCTGTGGCTTAGCGGTTAGAGCTTAAACCTTGACACATTTAGCTGCGGCGCTCTATCCACCACACTCAAAAAAAAAAGTTTCGGTTTGAGCAAAGACGTAAGAAAATAAGACCACAGTGAAGCTAAATAAATGCAAAGAGAGAAAAAGCAATAAAAATATGAGATTGAGAAGAGTGAGATTGAATATGTGTAAGAAGAGAGTTTAAAGATAAAGTCCCAGAATTCCTCAGATAGCAGACACACAGTCAGTAAGACAGATTAAGGAATGGTTATCACACAGTCATAATGAGGGACAGACAAAAACACAGAGAGAGACCAATGCAGCTGGATCTGCTTCAGGGATGTGAGGAAAGGGCCAGTCTCAGCAAAGTCTCATGTGGAGTGTTTGCCCTCTGTAGCCATTGCGCAAAGCCTCTCCGGGAGGTGAAGACAGAGTCTGTCTCACACAAGCTGAACACATGTCTCTCCAGGAAGTGACTTTTAACAACACAGGGACAAGCTCTTTGCACTGCCATGCCTGCCATACTCTTCACTCTAAAAGTGAAGAGTAGTTACCAATGAAAACCAACTGATGGATGAGATGCTTAATTTCAGATATTAAAGAAAAACAGATGCATGCATCACATACCTTAAGCTTAACCAAACAAATTTGATCCAGGTAAAGACAGAATTGCTTTAGGCTTTCAACACCTGTTTTCTTGTACTTGTCATTAGAAAAACTAGATGTACGACCTTAATAATCTTGGACTTCAGACGTGTATTCATTGCTCATTGCTTTAAATCATTGGGTTTACAGACAGAGATGGTCTTACTGTAAGATCCATGATTAAGTAATTCATTCAGTATGACCCACTGAAATATTAAACACACGTTCAGACATGAGCTCATTTCCATGGGAATGAAGGAAAGAACCAGCTCATTCCCGACTGCAACATCAGGAATGACACACAAAGTGTAGACAGAAACAAAATAAAGGTTTATTGAAATTACATTTGCAATGGGAGAAAATAAAGAAAACTTACATCCTATAAATCCCAAACAGACTAACTAAACAAAAATGATCCCTTTAACCAATCACAATCATCCTACACTGCCACTATGGTACTGGAAAAGAAAAGCATAATGTACTAAAAGACAGAACAGATTAACAAACAAGACAACAGACAAACAAACGAAAGAACAGATGAACAGATGAAGAAAGAAAGATCACTGAACTTCATTGGTTGCGGGTGGTCACAGGTACAGCAGAAAGACTGCGCTTCAGGCTTCCCAATTTCATGGCTGCCAGCTTTCACACTGAGAGCAAAGCACTCCTCTAAGAGTGTCTTGTGACCGGCGGGTCAGGGCCGGATCAGGGGAGCAGGGTGATGGAGGGGCAGAAACTCAAACCCAGAGAGACTGAATGGGGAGGATTTAGACTTCCTCCTGATCTTCACCTCAGCCTATTAGAGTCGGTCACAGTCTCACAGGCCTACTTATCTCAGAAACATGAGAGAAGCTGTTTGTCATGGGAGGGGGTGTGATCCCCCAAAATCTGTTTTGGATTTTGGTTACAGCCCTTAGTTCATTTTAACTCTGAGTATTTGCAGAGGTTTCTTATAGTTGTTGCGTTGCTTTGCTTTGCTTAGTCTCATAATAATCACATTTTTCTATTTTGTCAATAGTGATAGTGATTTGTTACGATAATAACAGTTACATATTAAATAATTAAATATGTGAAATATTAATTTTAAACTACTGAAACTATTTTATAATCTTATCTGAATATCTGAAAGCTTCTGCTAACAAAGAACACAATCAGAGTGCGTGACAACGTGTAAAACTGAAAACCTGAAGTGGATTTAAAGTTATTGCACAACACTTCGAGCACAGAGACACTGCAGTCACTCCATTTCACTCACATATCTTCCAGTCCGTGCATTGTTTGCAGCACAACAACACTCAGCTTATACCACCTATATAGATTTTGTACCACTAAAGTTCAGCTGTTTGAAAACACAACAATAAGGATCCCTGATTGCGCAATGCAGATTTGGCTGTTCTAAGCAGGACAGTGATGTATGCTTTATCTCCTCAGTCAAATAGCGTAAAATGATCTTTGGCTGAGTTCCCCTAATACATTGTTGTCTTAAAAACATCTGCAGTTCATTTATAAAATGCACTGGCGTGTTTCTAAAAGTGACATTGTAATTTATTAGAGAACACCACTATGGTGTACAATGCACAGATATGTTGCTTGAATAAAAACTTTCTCGTTTGAAAGAACAATACCATTTCTTTATGTAACACCGTGCTGCTTCTATTCCTGAAGATGTCTCAAAAAGCAGCGAAACAAACTAACACATTCCCCAAAATAAAAGTGTGATTCTGACCATCCAAACAAATGAAGTCCCTCTGCCTTTTCTAATTCTCATAGAATCCCAGTTTGGAGCTCAGCATCTCAGTTTCTTTGTTACATTTCTCTCTTTGCATTTCTCATTCCCTCCGTTCTACCCGTCTCGCTGGCCTCAGCTTTGCCCCTGGCTCTTATATGACTGTGACATTCCACAGGACAACCTGGAGCTCTGTGACGCCCCTCACTTCCTCCTGCTGAGATGGGAAAACAGCTTTCACTCCCTGAAGACTTCAGACTCATTTTCCAAAACGAGAAACTCTATAACAACCTACACATGCTCCAGATTAGCAGCTATCTCTAAAAATGACAAATTCAGTGCCAAAACCAAGGTCTAAAACTCTGCCGGTTATGTACAGATTTAAATAAAAGCAACCTTCTGAAAAATATAATCAAAACTGATTTTAACATGTGCTGTCAGGTCTTTTGAAGCAAGTGCATCCAAATTCAGTTTGTTTCATTTGGGGCGCAAATGAAACAACACTGAGAATTCTGCTCGAATAATCACATTGGTAAGATTTAAATTCACCTAGATTTGCAACAGTATAACAACTTATTTGTGCTTTACCGACATGCAGTAACAAAGGGATGCAGTAAGTCGCACAAACAACCACAAAATTAGAGTACAGACGGTGGTCACAGGTGACTCATGTTAATACCAGGTGCGAACGGCAATCTGTCTCAACTGACCATATGTGGTCAGATCACCCTAGACAGACGTTAATACAGGTGCAAAACTGGCCTATTAAACATAAGCGCCATATTGCAATACATGCAGTTTTCTCCAACACAACAATTCAAACCCAGTCAGTACATTTTTCATCAATGTAAGATACCAAGTGGCATAAGCAATATCTTTTTAATTTCTGTTTTGCCAGCATTTGTTTCTCAGATTTTAACAGTAAACAGTACATTTTTACAGTACAGTAAAGATGGTCCTTGCCATGCCCCCAAAATCTATTCCACCACCCAAGACCAAGCAGGAAACAATTTGGATATTTGCTCGGTCCTGCCCACAACCACCCACAATTTGTTTTACATTCCAATCAATGATCTTGTACAGTTCCGGTCAGACTTCCAATTATCAGGGATGGTCTCACCCTAGTTTTGTTTGTTTAGCTGGTTTCAGGAATACTAAACTGAAATCCAGTGAGTTCATATGGGTTTAAAGAATGTCAAGAGAGATAATCATGTTAATGATAGATCCAGCATTAACCTCTAGAGCTGAGGCTATGGTTTAATAAACATAATGATGAAGCTTTTTTATGAACACCAATCAAGTGTTAAAGCACTCATCAATGTGCCAAATCTTTCCTTACTAATACAATAGTGGAAACGAAGTATGACCATCACCTTAAGGTCACACGATTGCAAAACAAACATTTCCAGCAGCATTTAGCTTCAAAGTTCACTGGAAATGAAAACTCAATTTGTATTCATTATATGAAAAACTCCACAGCAGTTCAGCTGAATTCAGCTGGAACCAGAAAAACAGAGAAAGCAAAACTGTCCAGCCTGGTCTTGTACACTATATAGAGTCACGCACTTATTAAAGTGCTGGTTAAACAAGCAGATATGGCGTAAATACGGTGTGACTCCAAAGAAATACAGTGAGGTTGTAAAGTGTGAAAGCCTGAGATTCAAAATGTCAAAAAATTAAAATCGTAACAACTATTTGGAACATTATAAAAAGAAACCTTATGATCTGAAGCAAATAAGGACCATTTACGGTCACTAAGCAAATGTAACCAAATGTGGTGCTTTGCTAACTCCTTACAAAAGGTCAGATTTTCTGTTCTCCATTCAGGCATACGAGATGTTATGGGAAACATACATCACATAGATCATGCTGGGATAATGTGAATCACCAGATTTTCAAACAATCATTAAAGCAAAAGGGGAGCATATCAATTAGAAATGATTTCATGGTCATTTTTTCACTGTAGCAATTTACTCAAATTAGTATGCTGATAATATATGGTCTTAGATTTTTGGACCCTGCCACATCAAAATCCTCTTATCCATCTACAACAAAGATAATCTGAGGTAACTGAAGGAAGTTCGGTTCATAGTGCCTGATGTGAAGTCCCCTGAAATCATGTATTTCCAGACCTCAAAAGAGCAGCAGACTAGTAAGCACAAAAAACTTCCGTTCTGTCAATTACGTCCAAAGAACAGCACTAATTAAAGCCACGCTAATAGGGCATGGCAAAGAGCAAAGAAGGCCTGAATTGATTCTGTGTGATGGGCAGATCAGGCGGTATTTAAGTGTGCTTGACCTGTTTTGAGAGTAAGTCTAGATCCTGCACCAGGAAGCTAATTAAGGCTAGATTGGAAGTGGACTCAGTAGGGATAAACCAAAGAAACAAAACTAATAAAAAGGATTACAGGGAAAACAGAAACACACAGATTTTCCTTTGTGCTACCCCTTTGAAAAAATAACAAATGTATGTGTTTTTCAAAGCCCTAAACCTTAAGAATTAGACTTGGCTAACAGGGAACGTCCTCAGAACGTTCTCTAAAAATTCTATCACAGTTTTCTCAAAGTTATCAAAAAGGTTCTTGCAGGAACATTATTACAACTTTTTAATGTTATATATATCAAAAACGACATTCTTAAGTTAGTGGAAAATACAGAAAAACATTACAGAATTAAAAAAAGAATCTCTAGAATCTTCAAAACAGCATTTTTAACATTTTTGTTAATTAATGGAAACGCTAAGAAAAAACAACCTAACATTGTTAGCTGGGTTCTGCCCTATTTGTTCTACAGAAATGAATGTTGCTTCAAATGGATGGTTGAAGAGAGGTATATGAGTGAGCAAACATGATGATTTTTTTGATAATAAAGCTGGCAAAAAATTCTGTACTGTATTTAGCAATGCCCTAGCAACCACTTAGCAACACCCTAGGCATCCTGGCAACAGCATAAGCAATTTGCTAATGACCACTCAAAATCCTTCTGCCAATGTAAAGCATTGTAAAGCGTTCCAATGATCTTGCCTGTGTAAGCACCACTCACATTGTACAAATGCAGTTGATTAAATAATTTTGCATAATTCAAGTTTAAACCTGGGTTACAGAAAGCAGAGAAAAACACATTTAATAAAGTGTTGGAAATGGAAAGTGGGATATTTCAGCTGAGTCAGAGCTTATGTATAGGGAAATTTTTGTGCCCAGCCTGCAGTAACAAGAGACCTTCTTCTCTGCACATCAACAGGCTCTTTGTTTTGGCCAAAGGGCAGAGTTTAAGAGTGTGGGGTACACAGAAAGCAGGGCGTATAACTGCTGCTGGTCCCACTGAAGAATTAACACCCCCCCCCCAGGCCCCTAATGAAATATTAAAGACTTCTTGCCATGCGTTCTTGCCAGGATGGAATAGGCAGGAGAAACTTCAGCGATGAAAAATGAGAAGAATTAGTTTTGCGTAAAACATGAATCATCTTAAAAGTCTATATACTGACCCTACATGCTATAAAATTAATTACAGGGTCACAACCCAAGCCTCAAATTATTGATTTAGCAGCGTGGAGGAGTGCTTTACTTCTGTACTGTCACACAAACATGTAACTCATGTGTTACGTGATACGCCATGGCAATTTGAGTTGATCCTTGTCTAAACTCCTCACACTCTGAAGGTAATTACATCACATCCTGCTTTGGCTCATTCTTCTCAGATTTTTGGGAGACAAACCAAACCTAAGTATTAAAGCTTTAAAGAGAGGTTGTGATTTTCACATACAATTTTCACTTGCTGGACATTATTACAAGCAAAAAATCCTATAGACTTAAACTTAGTCAGGGGTATTGGGGGTGGGCTTTTTAATCAACCTAGAATACCCTAGCAACCCCCTAGCAATGCCCTAGCAACCTCCCAGATCACCATGGCAACCACTATCATTATGGCAGCGAGATTTGAACAAGCAAGTAGAACTATTTTTCTTCAAATGAAAAGCTTTTATCTTTAAAGCCACAAATATAAAGAATCCAATAGATAGACAGTTTAGAAACCGGAAATTAGTTTGTTTTTAAATAAAGATTGCCTGAGATCGGGAGTTACCCTATAATTGTTGTGATTATAGAGAGAGGGGAAAAGAGAAAACAATTTAGAAGCTGACTTCACATTTCCAATTTTGGGTGCTGTGCGTATGTTTGTATGTATATGTGTGTGCAGACTTGAACTGAATAGGGCAGATAAGCCCCTGAGATTAAAATGTATAGCACAAAGGCCTTTCTTCTGTCTTTGTGAATGTGGGTTGGGGCAGCCTGTAGCAGAGCCACTAAACTAAGTCAGGGGCCCAGTGTGTCTGCAGCAGAGGGCCGCAGAGCCGGTTCTGTCAAGGTGTCAGGAAAAGTGATGTTTTAGTTCTCTGAAGTCACAAGGTGAACGTCTCCGTCTCCGTACAAATATTCAGAGAGGCACGCAGATGACAGGCAGGACAGGGGTGAAAGAGTAGTCCGTTTGTGTAACTCTTCTGGGGATTAAGTGAAGTGTTGAGGTCGGGTAGGCAGTTTCAGAGGGTCTAGCAAAAGCATAAGATCCCGCTCTCCAAAGCCACGCCTCCCCCAACACATGAGCATGTGTAGTTTGACAGGCATGTGGAACAACCTATCATTGCATTCGGACTGAAAGCAACGATTGGATGAACATTTTATAGTCATGTTGCTTCCTCAAGGATTTGATTTTTTTTAAAAATGATTCTTCAATCTTGAAAATACACAAAATAAAAAAAAGGCCTTGCGAAAGCAACTCCAGGGTGCCTCATGCTTACAGGTCATGTACCCACGCCCTCTCTCACTCCGACAAACTCCCACAATGCCAAAGCAACCGGAGCTCCATTTGCCTTAAAAACACATCCAATAAAAACTGTGATCAATGTGATTTCTGGCAACTTCACCCATCCGCCGATGCTCAGTTTACCCTGGAGCCCGAGGAAAGTGAGAGAGGAGGAGGAAGAAAGCCAGGCTTTGGAGAGGATGGTGGGGGCTGCTCGTTTAAGCCAATAGGCACAGAGCAACACTAATGTCATTTCAGGGTCTTTAACTGGCCGGGTTACAGACTGCATGTTTACTCAGCGCAGCTGGGAGTCACACTCGCTTCTGCGTCTCCGCTATGTTGGCACATCGGTTCGCGTTATTTGGATACTGAACTCCGCCGCGTCCTCCACCAACAGCGCTGGTTTAATTTCTCTCATCTGGGCTCGGGCAAATGACACCGGCTGAGAATATTTTCTAACAACTGGAGGAATAAACCAACTCACCGCTTTTCGTCCACTTTTTCGACGCGTAAGTATGCGTGCGCATTCTGCGTTATTCGTTAGTAAACCTGGGTGGATGTCGACTTCTGCATGCATATGAATAGCAGAAACGGATTAAAGTTACAAATATCGTGTTGTGTTATCGGCATTTGCGGATTTGAATGAAAGAAAGCAAAGTATGAAGCACAGAAAGGGCGCTGACTGATACGAACTTTCCAAGCGCTTTTAAAACGCGCCGGGAATGTTTAACTAAAATGGGACAAAATAATGTTATATTAAAATGCTGGCTGTCTTTAACTAAGCAGACACATCTGTTGGTTAAGATGCAATTGCAGTTATGTGTGAGTAACGCAAGTGTGATACAACTCGCCATACAGCGCGTAAAGACGCACGGTGAGATACTGCATATGGACCGTGTGGTGTGAGGCCTCTGCGGGTATCCAGATGTGTGCGCACACATTCAGCTGTTCCTTGTCACTCAGGTCACGGCTGGTATTAAAGTTACCCTCTTTCCTGTCATTCACGGTGCCGTTTGTCCCCCGACGCGCCGGGCACAATGCGTGACCCACCTTTCCCACAATAACACTATCCTAACCAGTCGTGTTCCCCACTTTCCCCCTCAAGACAAGCTGTTACTTGTTAAACACTCGCCGTTAGGGATCATTTCCATGTAGGGAACATTTTCTGCGTAATTGATGTCGGCACCTGAATGACGCACCTATTGTCTTATTGTGGCTTTTGCAGGCGTAGCATTTTAATTGTAATACTGTTTGAGTTCTCCAATAACGTCACAGTTGTGCATTACAAAGTTTTTTAAAAGTCCTGGTTTTAGCAATCGTGTTTGGAAAGGGAAGAGCGCGTTTGTTGTACATTAGGTGTTGGTGTCACCTAGTGGTTGCTCTGCCGGTGTAGAATTTGGCCTCGCCAGCTGTTCAAGGACTGCTGAAAACCAGCACAGCAACTTTGTCTTGATCTGCTGACCAACTTTACACACAACCCCTCAATCTCACAATTAAGACTAACTAACAAGCTTAGTACACCGCAGATACATTTTATCATAAACTTTATTTTAGCAATGCTTGGTATTTAGTATGAAACTCGGTGTGGGACTCAATGACAAACCAGTTAACTAGACCCCTAGGGGGTCTCAGGTGACTTGGGGTGGAAATAAGTGGCAGGTTTCCAAATACGGCACCCAAACAGAGATCTGAGATTGTTATGTAAAGACTCAGTTAATAGATGAGCCATTAGGACCACATGTGAAGTCCTGTTTCAGCTGACTGGAATGCAGAGAATGATGTGATGTTTCCTCCTGGGTTGATCTGAAGATCTCCAAGGTGTGTTTGAAGTTGGTCAACATTTGTTGACTGACTTTTATGGCAGTATCTAGCATGGATTCCAGTTTGAAACTGAAAGTTTGGGTTAAGGGTTTCACGGAATTTAGCAGAACGAAACAAGCTTTTCTCAGTTCAGACTTTTAAAACTGGAACCATGTTTGAAATTTATATGATAAATAAATTTGCCGGCGGTGTGAATAGGGATATCTGTGTTAGAACAAGTCTGTGTGTGTATGTAGCAACAAGAAGGACAGAAAGAGCGATTCTAACCCCAAAATCCGGCCCACAGGATATGCTCCCAGGAGTGCTTGTATATAAATCTGTGTTGATTTACTAGCGGTAAGCAGAGTAGGTTCACAGTGCCCTATTTATGCTGAGGGGCCCTGACATGCGCCCCCAATGCAAATCACCCCACACCTCAAACGCACTTGGCAGCTTTTTATCTTCTCGGCCCCTGAATGCTGCCAAGCACGGAGACAAGTTGCACTTTAGTTGTGCTGAAGATGGAGTCAAACACTGATACCGGCCAGCTGGCATTTAGCCCAGCAACCACTCCAAACCGCTAGTTTAAACAATAGATATGTCCACAGATAACAGCAGAATCACAGTCAAACCAAATAGTTTAAAGCCAGGATTTCCAATCAGGGAACTATGAAGGTACTCAGGTATAAGGGATCCACAGGGAAGATATATTAACACATTTTCTTGAAAAAAATTATAGGTCTAGTTATTTGAATATACATCAACTTATGTCAGGAAGCTGGCAGTGCTAAATACTGCTTGTATATAGTCCAATAGAATATTTTTCGAAAGCACTATGCCATTTTAGATATTTTTTGGAATTTGTCTCGGAAGTGAGCCAGATTCGAACATGAATAGCCCACAAGAGCACCATGACTCAACATGCCGGAGCATGTACACAAACTGCAAAGCCACAGCTCTGACACTGTTTTCCAATTAGTAAAAAATACAGCCTCTGTAACTGGCTACACTGCAACATCACGAGAACCGAGGAAGGTTGATCACATGAACAGAAAAAATAGAATTAACCCATCATGACTGACAGCTTGTGGGTCAACACACTCGTCTGGCCGAGTGTGGGAGATGCATGAGTTGTTTCTAATTACTCAGTGACTGGTTCCTTGGCGCTTGAAAAATGAAACACAAATGTCTGGCCTTGGCTAACATGTGAACCACATCCTGGTGAAGCTGTGGAACAGTGGGGTGATATTAAAACACGTTACACTCCCACAATCTAAGCAGAAAGAACCCTCAGAGAGACAACAGAAGGTTAGTTCAACAGCATGAGGTAAGAACAAATCAAAAATCTTTTGCAAAACCAAAAGATCATAGCTGTTTATTTTGATGAGGATTTTTTCTACTTTTTGTAAAAGCAAGTTAATTCGGCACCAACGTAATTACCCATGACAGCCAGCGTCAGACATGGAGATTAAAGGCAGGTAATGATTTCATTCGATCTGGCAGACGGCTGCCAGCAACTGCCTTATAATCAGAGACGAGTAAACACGTTCGGCAGACGTTTAGCAGAGCGTGGAGATAAGAGCTCCTCAACAACCACTGAGATGATCACAGTCATCCTGACAGCTGCCTGAAATACTGCCCTGTAGATTGAGAGACAACACAGATCAGTGCTTCAGCCGACTGGATAACAGTTACCAATGATCTTTGAGATTATATATGCAGCATTTATAACTGTAACTCTTAAGACGTGAGAAGATTAAACAAGAACTCAGAGGGCATATGTGTTATATTTTATTTTATGTGATTTTTGGCCTACGCTGATGCAAATCGGACACCCGTGCAAATTCTGTCACATTTCCGGTAAAAAAAGCCAAATGCTGATTAGATCACTGAGCCAATTCAAGTCTCAAATTCAATCAGGATATCCCTTTTCACTTCTGAGTACACAACTCATAATTAAGAATCAGCTACAGGACTGTACAGAACGTTCTCTCTGATTCAGACATTGATCTCAGAATATTACCAAGTATGCAATGAATAAAAATAAGCCAAATATTTCAAACCATAGCCTAGCTCATTAGGGCATGCACTTAAATGCATTAAGCCATGGTGCAAATGTGGGTAATACAGGTTTAAATCCAGCCTGCAACATTTCCCAGTCCTGTTCTTCCCATCAATTTCTGTTTCTAAGTGGCAAAACAAATCAATTAAGATGTAGACACATGCAGTTTGCTAAAATCTGTTGTATGTTGCTTTGAACAATCTTTGCATATTACGCTTGAATAAGAACAAGTACATTTGAACAAAAACACTAAACATCACACCCTTAAAATGAATTTATCCGCATGTGTGGTGGTAGACAGACATCCTTATAAACTTACTGTGGTTCATTAATGAATGCTCGGGGCTTTCCAGCAAGCCTGCAACCAAACAGCGATTGTATTGTGTGCTTGTTTGGCCAGAAAAGGTTGGGGGGTTTAATCGCTTATATTGGTAACAAGTTGTAAAGAGTCATGCTGTGTGTTAACATGAATGAACCCCGGAACCAGACGGTTTGCTTTTCTAGGAAAAGAAAAGAAAAACATCAAGACACGATTCATTATGTAAACACATTCAGCTGTAAAATGCAACATGCAAAGGCTTGTTTTGATGTCTTGTCCTTTTTGCTTCTATTGATTTAATCCATGAAATTGTTGTATGTCACACAGTATGTGCTATACGTCCTCCAAAATATAGTGAGGTATGCTTAAAGTTGTGACTTTAGGCAGTTCTCAGTAGTACTGACAAGTCCACTAAAGCAGGTTTTGCATGCAAGGTTAGGTCTAGCATTATTAGCCTGATAAAAACAGTGATGGTCTATGTGATATCCTCAATTTTACTGTGAAAGAAACTTGTATGCAGTTTATTGTGCTAAGAAACTTTGAAGAAACCCCCAAGTGTCCATGACATCTGTTTGGGACTTAGAGCTCTACTTTTCAATAACACACTTGTTGCTCCTCTGAGAGCTTTGACTTTATTATACATAACACTCTTGTGACCCACTTCAGCTTCTCTGCCTAATGAACCGAAATTTCAGTCTCTGTGTCTCATTTCCTCTCTCACGTGTATCTGCAGAGGAAGAACAAATTTGTCTCCATAGATCTTGCAACCTCAAACTGACACGCCAACAAAGTGTTTATTCTGGGACAAATACATTGCAACAGGGTTTTCAGATTAAGGTGAAACACTAATTGCAAAAACATACATTTCAAGTGTGCATATTTTCACCTGGCAGTAAACAGACCCTTGTGAAGAGGAACTGCAGTCATCTGAGGTGGTAACTATAGCAACAGTAGGCCACTTGAGCACTGTCATTATCAAACGGAAAATAAATAAATAACTGTATTACAGATTTACTTAACTTAAAAACTTTAAGTTGACATTAAGTTGAGCCCAAAGAAATTTAAGGTGGACAAGACAACCTGTACAGTGTCCTCAACATTTCCTAAAGGAATTCCTTAAAAAACCCCTTTAAAAGTCATAGCATCATTCACACACTGCAGCAAAGATGGATAAAATGAGAATCTCATTTTCTTGCTGTTTAAGGAACAGAATAACATTACTTTCTCAGATGGGACCTGACACACAGGGCCATTATGTGAGGATTACTATATCAATTTAAAATGTTGAATTACACCTCATCATAGTCACCAAAAAAGCGGGTTCAGAACAGCCTCAAAGAGGAAGTACAGTCAAGTTTGTCAAAATAAGGTTGGTGATTACCAGTGAGTTTATGTTAGTGGCAATGAATTATGGGAATGAACTGAATGGATTGTGTAACAGGGCGGTGTGTGTGAACGTGTGCTTAAGCCCTAATAATCAACCTGCCCTAGGGGTCTATTGTCATTACTGTTGCATACTACCCCCCTGTCTCACCCCAACCCCAAGAGTACATTTCCCTGCTGGGAGGGAAGTAATTACCTTCAAAATGGGAATGATGCAAGATAACATTCAGAGTTGCACAATTTATCAACAGAATGATTGTGGTCTAAATTTAGCACTCCTAAAATGGTGCGTAGGTGGCCCACGGTTCGACCCCAGATCGCTTACTAACACTGACTGAATGTGCCAAAAAAGTAAAGATGCTTACTTGCAGCCTGCATACCTTTAAGTACCTTTGCTAGCTTTGTTAGCTAATGTCCGTGTTCAAATCAGAAACTAAATTTCATCAACCACATAAACAGTCTATGATATTTTCATCATCACCCGATTAAACTGTGTGCCAGAATCCAGAGCCAGGAAAAACCAACTAATGAACTAGCAAAACATATAAGTCTCATTGCTTCAACATGTTGTAGTGTATCCTCGCTAATAAAAACAAATCGCACGGACTCGTACCTCTCTCTGTTGTTCCTGTCTGTTGTGCTTCCTCTGTGTGTCGGCCAGTCAGTAAAATCTCTGTAATAATCACAGTCAACTGCATTAGGAGCAGATGTTCTGTGTTCGCTCAGTTTGAGGCAAATGATTGTAATTAGGATATGCAGAAGTAAAGGGTCGTTGGACTCAGTAAAAGCCCAGTGGAGTTTAAGGAGGGCTGTTGCTGGGCTGGGTGGTCTTCAACACTACATGAGGCCCTTAAGACACATTTAGAGACCAGCTCTAATTGTACATGAGTTTGTGGTTGCAGAAAGTTTAATGACTAATGTCTTGTTTCTCATTAAGATTAATGGATGCGCATATGTGCCCCATATACGTTTATGCACATAAAAAAATTTGTTGGCCGTCGGAAACATTCAGATGTCGCATGTGCTTCAACATCTTGCCTGGTGTGACTTCAGCTCATTTCCTGCTACAAAATTACTATGTAAATAATTACATTTTGCATAGGGGAAAAACAAAGCCTGTTAAGATTTTTGCATTGTAACATTGTATTAATGACATTCCCCCAAATATTATTAATGTAATTATGCATTTTATATTATTTAAAATTAATAATAATATAAAACAATTGATGCATTATTTAAAATGTAAGATAATACATCATGGTGGTATTTGTTAAACTGCCTTTAATTTGTGCTAAAAAAAACTGTAATCATCTTTGCGAATAATGGACATTTTTTAAGAAAACTGACAGTAAATATCCAGACATGTTATGGTAATGAGAATTTCAGCGTGCTTGTCAATAAAATAATGTCATAATGAAAATCAAATTAAAAAGGTCCTTAAAAAGGCTACACATATGCAAATTGCAACTGATTTTTGGAAAACAAAATATTTCTTACAGAAAAGGCAGATGAATTTCACACATGCACAAACATGTGATCATGGATGACGGACATGTCATCACATATTTCACGTCTGATTCCTTGGGTTTCCCAAGGGTATTTACATGGGATTTACACAAAAACACATTTTACGCCTGATCACGTGTTTTTGCACGTGTAGTTCACATGTTTTTTCTGTAAGGGATATGTTGGGGTTAAAAATGAGACCCCTTTCTGTTAGTGTATATCTTCTGCAGGCAAGAACACATCTGTAGAGGTTAGCGTGACCCATCTCCTCTTTTAACAATATTAAATTAGGCAGGCAAAAGAGGGCGGAGAGGGCCTCTAATAAAACAGGGGCCATTATGAATTAAATGCATGCACACACGCAGCTGGCCCCTGCGCATGAGAGGCCAAGCTCGACCCCGACACTTCAAGCATCTGTCACACTCTGCATATATCATCATTACTATAATCTTCTCCACATTATACTGTATAACTTTACAACGGCCACACCTACATTTAAATTACAGTCCATTACTGTCTTAATTACAGTATATTATGCTCAACACAGGTTCGGTTTCGAATGGAGATATTATCTGAAACTTTTCAGCAGTTTATTGTTAAAAATACAAACTGCAGAAAACATTCCTCAATGTTTACTGTGCTACAGTATAAGGACTATCTATAGTGACATATGTATCACAATAAGATATAAACGCCCATAAAGACCATTTTTAAATTCTCAGAGTAAAAAAACATGATTGGCTTATAGTGCCAAACTGTGGGTAAGGTTTGGATCTATCCTATGTGCAAAGTTTAAAAGAGCTTATTGTCACACAACATGTCTCTGCACATAACAGTTCTGTGGTAATTCCAGATAATCTGACCTTTCTTCTGCTCGCAAACTATTCAGGGCCATGATTAGAGCGGAACGTAAGGTCTTTTATTACTCTTTACAACCCTGCTCTGTTGTGAAGGTGTCTTCAAAACACCCGTTGGCGGGCTTTTAAGTCCTGGCACATAAGAGTTCCGTTTTCTTTTATGACCCGATATCTCACACAAGCTTGTGTCTTTTATTTTAACTGTGCCGTGACTCTGAATATTAACACAGCAGTGAGAAAAAGGCTTAATAAAGCATTTATCCCTTGGGATTGCTGATGGATATGGTACTTTCAGTGTGTGAGACTTTAATCTCTGTTTGCAAGTCAGTTTCCAGGTGTGAATAGACAATTCAATTCAAATTCAGACTTCAGTTGTGACTTCAGTAGTGTTGTGGACTGAATGTGAATGGATTGATAATAGGTGTGAATTAGGATTTCGTGAATCGCCAGAGGGACGAATACTTGCTGATGTACACTGTATGGAAAACAGAAGAGATGTTTATTTGAGGTTTTAACTGGTGACGATGTAGATTAAGTTGTGACAAAGGGTTTTGCTTGTGATTATCTACGATCATTTCTGCTGTTCCTTGTGTAAATTGTAGGGAAATGGCTTGAATTGGTCCTAGATTCATGTTAAAGGACATTCTTTTGGTTGCATTGTGAAAGTCACTCTAGTCATTTTTCCCCATAAAACCTTTATAATTAGGCTTAAAATACTGTAAAAGCAGATATGAAAAAATGCACTTTTTTAAATCAAAGTCAGTCTTCAATTTGCCCACAGCTAACTAACTGCATCTGCTTGTTCTTAAAGTGTTGTACAGCGAAATGGGTAATGAAAACTTACATTACCATTTGCCCCCAAAGTCCCCATTATAGTGGCTTATTCCCTGCATAGACTTTCAAGGCAAGAGAAATATGGGATAAAAATGCTCAGCCAGTGAAAAAAAATAAAAAGTCAGAGCAAGTTTGTGTCAGTTTACTTTATGCCCTGAATTTGTTAACACCACTGAAGCACTGCTTCCTCTGTAATCCTCAGAGCTGCTCACAGACAAATCACAGACCCAAAGAAACATCAAAATCCCAGTGACTGACAGCAATTATCAGGCGTTAACTGTCCTACATCACAGAGACTCTGATGTGTTGTGCTGATAGCGTGAATCAGAACACATCCGGCGTGAGATTCTCTGATTCTGTCATTACCAAATCAATACAGCAATCAGAGTCCTGCAGATTCAGTGACAGGAAAATGGGGATGTGAAT
Organism: Chromobotia macracanthus; assembly: GCA_036877525.1. Taxonomy (NCBI): domain Eukaryota; kingdom Metazoa; phylum Chordata; class Actinopteri; order Cypriniformes; family Botiidae; genus Chromobotia; species Chromobotia macracanthus. The sequence continues at coordinate 5,450,722 of JAZGTH010000012.1, read as the reverse complement.
CATCAAAGCCTTAAGGCCCCTCTCAGCTAAAATGTTAGGTTGTAAGAACATTTCCTCAATGTTTCAATCAGAGTAATCAGAGCCCTGCAGATACAGTGACAGGAAATCGCTGAAGTTAAGGACCTTCCCAGCTAACTAGCCAACGTTCCCTGTTAGCAGGGTTAGCTTTGTATGTTGAAATGCTAGCAATGTTCTGCGCTTCTTTTTTTAAAAATGCAATTTTTGCTGTAACTGGTGCAGCTGGATGCGACCGATTGTGTCGCGATCCATTAATCTGACGCCTTGTCGTTAACACAGAAGAGAACAGAATCTAAAGATTAAGAGAGATGAGCAGAGGGGACAGGGTGTGTGCAGGGGTCAAAGGTAACTGAGAAGAAGCATCATTAGTCAGGCAACATTGACATGTGAATGCAGCAGGACAGCGTCCATTCTTAAACACTTGTCAATTGGTGTAGCAAGGAGGTGAAATATGCGTTGTCGCATATAATGGCTTGCTAAGGGAAGGCCGCCCTGCTTTACAATGGAAAGAGGAGGATGCAAACCTTAGGTGTTTTGCACGTAGCTTCCTTTAGCTTTAAGTGTAGAGGTATCCGTACAGGACAAGTGGTAATAGATTATTTGAGGTTTTTAAAGGAAGCAGGATGGGTTGTGCAGCTCCATCCTTTATACACACACATTTAGAAACCTGCTCCTGAAAATGATGGGGAGAGTGTCTGCTACTGGTTTATCTCAATATATGAGCAAACATTTGGAACCAATAGGCTTTGAAAAAGCAACAGGGTTTGATTCCAGAGAATTCCCAGGAATTCTCTGTTCCTCATCCAGCACTGTGCCAGATTTCACCTGCTGAGGTTCATGTGGTTCACATTTCTCATTTCTTAAGTATCTCCATGACATTTTCTCCCATTTAAAAGGTGTTCCTGATTAACATCTTGGAGAGAAAGGAGTTTCTAACAAAGGTTATTCTGATGGCTAACTGAGATGGTTAAATGGCCCTTCAAGGTTGCTGCCAAAACCTGAAGAGGAATGAGTTTTGTTTGGCATTCTCTTTTTGCTATCTTATCTCGCCATCTAAAACAAGAGCTCTCTGATCTAGAACAGTGGTTCCCAACCCTGTTTTTCTTTGAGGACATATTTTGGATGTCCTTCTTATCTGAGTTGAATCAGGTGTGTTTGGTTAAGCAGATATCCAAAATGTGTACTGCTGGGGGTCCTCCAAAAACAAGAATGGGAACCACTGATCTAGAAGACACTTGAAGCTTGTGAATAGTACAGCAGCTTTATGGCAGTTTTAAGACGTTTAACTTGGGTGATTTAGCGATTGTTCAGTCTAGCAATTTCACGCAGGCTTTATTCAGACTAATCTGACATTTATACTGGAATGTGATTAAGCAGTCTGCATTTGGGCTCTGCAGCTATGACTAAGCAGAGATTCATGTGGGAAGGGTCTAACCTTTGTGAAGAGCAAAAAGATAAAACACATTTCACATTTGGAGCTACATATAGCCATATCAGTGCCTTGAATCTAAAATCCTTAAACATACCGAACATTATTTCTATCAAATTAAATGTCAAATCCAAAACATTTTACAGATTATGATTATTGGTAATTCTGGTACAGAAGAAAGTAAGGGCCCATGTGTTACTGGTTTCTCCTTTATCCAGAATTGGAAAGGAATCGACACAATAAGGTCATTGTATCTGGCTGAAGTTTGGAAGTGAGAGATGGCCATTGGGGCCATCATCACTGTCAACACATTGAGCCCTGTGTAAAGGTATAGGGGGTGGGGGGTAGTATTGCTTTAGATGTTGAAGAAACTGGCTAAATATACACAGCTCCATTTCAGCCATAAATACAAAGGTATAAAGTAAAAAAAAAATACCTCAAGCTTACTGGTTTGTGTTTGTGAACATTCTAAGAATGCTGCATTAGTGTAGACAAACTAAAGCTGTCACAGGAATGTAAAGCAATGCAGGTAAATGAGAAACTGAGTAAAAGATCACTAATACCATAATCTACAATACTATAATACCAAATTTTACAAAATTCATAATATTATATCATATCATATTGTGATTGAAATGTCAATACAGCATCATATCAGTCTCTCTCTGCTTATTCCCACACCTACCGCTCGGAATGTTGTTGGTTTACGATAATGAGTCTATTTGTATGCAATATGCAATGCTTCACAGTATGGTTACGTAATCGTTTTTCTTTCTGTGATGTTAACATATATTTCCTTAGCACTCTTTGTTCTTCCTTGACATGACAAATGTAGTTGAAATAACAGGAACTCTTGCTCATTGGAAGAAAACAACAAACCCATACAACTTATGAAACTAAAATCCCGACACACACATTCAATGCCAAACAAACTCCTGCAGCATGTACTTGACTTTGAATGTTTAGGGACGAAACAAATGGCCTTGTCGATTGAAGAGGGTTGGCTGAGGGATGCGGACAGCTCTCTTAGAAAGAATGCGGACGAGGGTCGTTTTGGGGTGGGGGTGTATTACAGGACGCTTGATTGTATGTCTGAAGTGTGGGGGGAGGGGCTTAAGTGCTAAGGGGGCGGGCCCGAAGGTCTGACTATAGGGAGTCATGCCACTTGGCACACACATTGATGCATTCATTTGGGTTCACAAACACAGGAAACAATTGCATTCTTTCTCCCTAAGTTAGAAGTGTTCATGGTTGATTTTTTAAAGTGTTCAAAGAGAGTTGTTACTCCATACTTCTGACAAAGCAAACCTCCAGTTGAATTTAGATAGAATTCAGTCCTTTCCAGGCCTTATATCACCGTGGACATGTTTGCTGGACTCTTCCTCAGTCACTAACACAACTTCAGGATTTTACTGAATGCTGCAAGATGCATTACAAAGAGGTAAGATGATTCTTGAAATGAAATCAAGTCTAGTCTTGCACTGTAAATGTGAAACTGGAGAGTTGGTGTTTGACTTCTCACATTAGCAACGCATAGAGTCAGACAGGTTGTGTGTGATAAGTATCTGATGACAGACAGAAAGCAGCAGTGAAATTACAGGATATGAATGTGTGGTGAGCGGTTTTAATATCAGGGAGGTGTGAGAGAGGGACAGTGTGTACCCGGAATATTAAAACTTCTTTTGCAACACATGTACTTTTACAATTATATATATTTACCATTGGCGTTCCTCCAATAGTTTCTCTTTTCAATGCTGCAGAGCCATTAACCTTTTCTGTTGATTCATTTTGGTTCCTGCAGCATGGTGCCAGCAACGCCAAAGTCATAGGTTCGATTCTTAGGGGAAACAAAGCATAAATGCAATGGGTTTGATGTCAAATCCATTTGACATGCATGGAACTAACTGGGACTGACTTAAGTAAATATTTAATGTTGAGTGGGGACCAAATTAAAAAGGTTAAAGTCTGTCATTGAAAAACCATTACGTCGAAGAGACCGTCTAGGGTCATAAAAAATGATTTACGTAAAAATCTTTGATCTCTGCACTTAATGTATCAATGCTTGGCAAAGTCATTGATGCTTATTGTAACATGTCAGATTTACTTTGCTCACGTGACACATTACATTAGAACATCGTTCCTTTAAGAAGACATTTTACCTCATGCTTGGCTATAGTGACACAGTAAAGCCCATTCTCTCCTGAATGCTCCTTTCCAGCGCGTGCCTCTTTGAAAACAGGGTAACGTACAGCCGTTCTGTTTGTGTTTTCCCCACAAAGCCACACACTGTGTCAGTGCCAGAAAGTGACAAGGTGTAACGTGAGTGCTTGTGTTTGTTGGCTCTGGAATCCAGAGCTGCCGTTTCCTACTCTCCAAGAGACATTTTTGGAAAGACAAGCTGGCAGAGAAAGTACCGCAGGTTAAGGGCTTTATATGCTCACCCAGATTATTAAGAGAAAGTGTCTGCTTTTAAATTATAAACAACATAATAAAGAAAACGTGTGGTGTTTAGTGTAACATTTTTATTAATAAATATTGCAATGACTCAGAAATTACTACAGAAATTCCATAATAAAGATGATTTCATTTTTGTCATTGAAGGCACTATACTTCACCAAAATGTTGCTAATATTAATTAATTAATTAACCAGCATATTGTGCAATTAATTTGATTGACAGCACTAATTTTAATTTCTCACCTGTACAGAATTATAACCTTAACACTCATACTGTCATAACTTGAGAGTCAGAACATCAACTATATAACCACAGCAACAAAAATGACTAGACCAAATTATGACATTGTGATTCTGGGAAAACTGTATCATGCTTGAGTTGTACGAGTTCAAAAGATTTCATATATGGTGCTACTGTGTATGGCCATATCCAGCAGTTTATATTTACTCAGCTGCAGTAATTGTGTTTTAAGAGCGGTTACACAGGGCACTGATGTGGGAAATGAATTTACATTTCCATGTGACTGGGGTGGGGGGGGGTCATAGAAGGCACGTTGGATTGCGATCAAGGCAAGGACCTAATTACATTTTCCATTAAGAGAACAGGGAAAATGTTATCAGCCCAAAATGTCCATAACTATCAATGCCTCTTTATTTGTGTTGCAAATGTATTATCTTTCATTCTCATACTAAATGCTTGTAATACTTGTAAATTGAATCCTGGAACAAACTGTTTCAATTTAAACTGGCAAACTAAATCAATGATAAAACTGTCCATCACCTACACGCGGGGGAGGTCAAGACTTTACTGGGGGCAAGCTGAGAGGGAACCCACAAAGATCGAACCCAAACAAGGCTGTTCACACACTGTCAGGCTCATTTGCAAGTCAAAACACTTGAATGTAGCAGGAGAGTTCAACACCTTGGGAACCAAAGCATTTTATCTGACGAAAAGTGCTCTGAAGTACCCACAGATCAAGATAAAGAAGGCCTGGAGAAAAAGATAGAAGTGTTTAATCCTGTACATACTGACATCTTATCTACTGCTAAAGGCTCGGCCTTCAAGGCAGGATTCTGCTGACATTTCAAAGCACAGTTTCCCCTTTAGCTTAAGTTCTCTGTCTTACAGCCCATACAGACAAAGGAATCCTTCTTGAGGAGGTACCTTAAACCCCCTACTCTATATCAGCACTGGATGTTACCCTCCAACGTCTTTGTAAGTTAGTTTGAGTAGAAAATTCTTCCGAAAAAAAAATCTAAAAAAAAATACTATTCAAACATCTGATCCAGAATGCTTCTATTTTGCATTTTTCCAACAGACAACTTTCAAAATAAATTGTGATCAACATAAAAATTTGAGCAACAAGTTAAACTGTAAATATGATGATGTTCCTTGTTGCTTTAATTACATCATATGGTTCCACAAATTCATACAAAGCCTAACAATCATGAGCATGATTGAAAATGTTTCAAACAGCATCTGGTGTAATTGAATGGAAACTTGGATCTTTTGTACAAAAGACTTAACATATATGGTCGTTAACAAGCAAACCTTTTTTGGATCCTAGATTTTCAATGTGGGCTCAGATAGTAAACAATGTTGAATTTAGTAAAAACTCTGGATATAACCCATTAAACTTTAAAAACATATTAAAATGATATTAACAAAGTTATCATGTGAAATAATCAAACGATAAAATATATTACAAAAAACTGGAGAAAGGGAGGACTAATGAAGTACAGCTAATATCAACAGGGCTCTCATTCCAAACAGCTGTCAGCTAAAACATTTTGACAACAATGTATTTAAACAATCTCTCTTATCTTGAACAGCGCCCCCATCTGATGAGTCTTGAGGCTACATCAGGTATCCGGCCCATTTCTCGGGCACCAGAGATGGATTCAAGAGGAACCAAAGTGGCACATGGGTTTCAGAGGAGTTCAACCTCTGATGATGACTCTGGATGTGCTCTGGAAGAGTACACTTGGGTTCCACCTGGATTACGACCTGATCAGGTAAGAATTAAGCTTTATAACTTTTCCATTTTATCATCACCAAAATTTAATATCTGGGCAGGCAACTGTAGCAACAAATATAAATGGCCATGTCCTCAATACTCTTAGTTATTTGTAGAAAGCCAATTGTTCAGTTTTAAACACTGAAATTGTTTCCCCTTTTTGATTCCACAATTTAGAAAGCTGGGACATTAAAATTTAGGCATATTTCACGACAGTTAGAAGCAGAACCACTGACATTAAACAAGTAATACACAGGGATGCAAATCACTCCCTGATGATTACAAAACTCAAGTTTTTTCAGATTTTTAAAATTGGCTTCTACCACTTCCAGCCAATTTCTGATGTAAAAGCAGACAGTCAAGCTGTTGAAATTTGATGGCTGCCACTGCACACGGGTATCAGATTTTCAAAAGTGGTTCAAGCATCTAACCGTGAGTTCATTTGAGGTTTAGAGAATGTGTGCATGCATCCCTGGCATCTCAGCTTTATCTGCCTGAAATACAGACAACCTCACACACAACCTCGTTCAGTGACAATCGCCTCTTCATGAATCTGCACACTGACATCTGGCATGCTTTCTGATTGTGCTAAGAGTGGATCTGTCAACCTCAACATTGAGGACATGTGTCTGCAATCTATATATGACTGACAGGGTGATGATGGGCACCATGAAGCCAGGCTGAAGGTTTACAGAAAAGGAAGGCATGCATATCACCTTGGCAAAGAGGAGTTTGTGAGTTTCCCTCATGGGTATAAAGATACATCAACTAATTCTATGGAAGCTAAGAATATTTAAAGGGCAACCCAACCAGTAAATATCTCCAGAGAGCACTAATATGAGCACAGAGGAAGTCAGGGAGAAAAAATATTTTAGACCATGAAAAGTTGCCATATTTTCATGAACCAGAAACATGGCGAGGAATGAGAATTAGCAGTAATTGCTTTGAATTCTCCCTGCAGTGTACAAACCATTGCGTTTTGTTTCCCCACAGAGACTAGCTCCAGCAAGTGGAGTCATTAATGGAAAAATGCTTAAATAACCTACTGCCAACCTACTGCCTAAAGTTAAAAGTAGCTTTTTAAAAAACATACATCACAATTTTTACACTTCTAATTTGAACGCTAAACCATCAAGAATGCCTGTAGGAATTTTCTACTGTTAAATAGTTTTTAACCCTTATTCCTTCGTTAGTTACTAGCTAATTAGGTTTGAAAACAAAATAGGCCTATCACCACTGTTCTACCTTCGTGTGTTGGTTTAAACTGCCAGAATCGTTCTTGTGTGGCTCAAGCACCAGACCCAACAAAATGGTCATTTAGAAAACCTGCTTTCCTTCCCTGCTGTGTTCAGTAAGCAAACAAAACTGAGCCTGTCTTGGGGCCAGTTGGCACTTTGCTGAAACAAGGCAATACACAAACACACATGCAGGACCAGCAGTGGTGTGGGTGGGGGTCTGTTTTTTTTACCCCACCTTCCCCTCATTTCTCCAAATTTGGAGTGGGAGGCTTAATGTCCTCATGAAAGTTTTACCTTTCAGTTCTGTGAAATGCACTGCAATCATCTTTGAATCTGGAAAAAACTTTGTAACTTGAAGGCAAAAATTGATTCCTTTGAGCACTAGTAGAAGTTTAGGGGGAATTTTGGGCAATTTGTATGACAGCTCTCTGTATCAAATCCCACCCATGCATATACACCCAACCCCACTGCTACAGAAATAACAAATCTACATTTATCTACATAGTAACACTTACAAACACAAGGGACATTCCACCAGGCAACTATCTCTGTGTCTGGTGTACTGCCTCATAAATATCCTTCAGGGTCATGAGTGGCAGACGCTGCTGTTGAAATGCTTTGTCCCAGTCAATGATACACCCACTTGCCCCTTGTTGGGGAGACAATTGGGAGAGGCTTGTATGACAGGTTGAAAGATGTAGAACCAATTGAGGCTAGTGTCTCATTTCAACTTTCAGCTGCTGAAAGCGAACCCTAATCCCTTCACTCTCTGTTTGACTGCTATCTCCATCAGGTCCAGATCTACTTTTCCTGCCTGCCAGAGGAGAAGGTGCCATATGTCAACAGCCCAGGAGAGAAGTACAGGATCAGACAACTTCTCTATCAGCTGCCACCTCATGACAATGAGGTATAAGCCACGTTAAAGATAGATAGATGTACATTGAAAGTGCTGGAGATGATATCTCCTATGCTGCTAAAATACACAATGGTTTTACTAGAAGACTTTATGGTACCAGTGGAATTTTAAGTGAGGGTGATCTTGTGCATACAAATTACTCCAACTTCACATACAAAGATGTCCTCCTCACAAGGGTATCTTTTTCTTTCCGCTAGAAGCAATAAAATTGCCCGCTGTGATTTTTATGACAATTACTGTCAAAGATAGAACTGTGTGACTTAGCGAATTCCTGGCATAACTGTGGGTTAGAGATCTGAAAGACTCTTCAAGTGTGGCATGTTTGTTTACCCCCCTACAGTGCCAAACAGAGCAAATTGTTTGCCTCTTGTTATTTTGTATGACTTCCCCAAGTTTCTGTAAACTCTGAGGTCAGTTTGTGTACTTTTCAACTTGGCCTCAGAAATGTGGGAAAAGAAATGCACGACATTGACATTAACTATTTTTCTGTCCCCGCCTCTTAGAGGATAAAGCTTTTGATGAAAGTGATTCCTGCTTTCATCTGTTTTTCATTTAAGCAAATAAACATTTTTTTTTACCTTTGTCTCTTTCACACAGATCCGATACTGCCAGTCTCTCAGTGAGGAGGAGAGGCGGGAACTCCATATGTTCAGCGTTCAGAGGAAGAAAGAGGCACTCGGCAGGGGCACCCCAAAACTGCTTCCCAGAGCCCTGCATCACAGTTGCGAGCATGTATGTACAAGCATGTGTGCATTTTCATAGAAAAAATCGTCACACATAACTTATTCAAAAGGCCCTAAATGCTCAACTTTTGAGAGAACAGAGTACCTTGCATCTTGGCGCCGTCCTCCATCAGCTGTTATAACTGAATGAAGCAGCTAGAAAGAGCCCATAGTTATTTCTGGTAACATTAGTTTTGGTCCTATCAGATCTACTTAATGTCATGAAAATTAAGTTTCTGCTATATGATATACTGGAAGCAACATTAATTTGATTTTTTAAGGCAAATTAAATGACCTGGAATCAGACAAAGTGGATCAGTTATAGCCTAAAGAAAACCAAAGCACATTAGACAAGTCATGGAAAGATTATAAGTATTAGTGCTTACAACACACAATCTTTGGCTGAAAACCATCTCCTTCGGGGCTAGAGTCGCCACATGTGAGCCAGTGCAGAATGTTGGTTCCTGTTGTGAAGATCTATAAACACATACAAAAAACTTGAGACTAGAACCATAATACTTTCAAAAAACATGTGCATCCCTTTACCATACAAGACACAGCAGAGCAGCGCTGATCTTGGGTCTCTGGTTTCCGTTGCTGAAAAAAAAATTGTGGGACACTCAACACCCCTGTTTCCAAGGCCAACGGCCATGTAGTAATAATGGGAAGCAGCTGTGAAATGAATACTTTGGCAACAGTATTTATAAAAAGACTCACGATCATGCATTTCGTCATGCTCAGTTGGTCTTTAGAAGGCTATTTCAACAGAGGTGGAGGTCCATTTTGATTAAAACTTAATGTCTGTGTTCCAAACAAGAATGCAGGATAAAACCCAATACAATGTAATTCTGACTTTGTTTTACCAATGCAGCCCACATGAGAGAGTTGCCTGCCATTGATTCTTTCTTTGAATTTCAGTGTAAAGAGAACATTAGGGGTGGACAGATGGCAGTGTTTGCTTCAAGAGCGGGCCCGGGGTCATGCTGGCATCCAGCTTGCTTTACTTGTTCTACCTGTCATGAGCTTCTGGTAGACCTCATCTATTTCTACCACAATGGCAACATCTACTGTGGTAGACACCATGCAGAGCTTCTGAAACCAAGGTGTTCTGCATGTGATGAGGTGAGCCTAATTTTTATTTTTTATATCAAATAATTTATTTTGCATAGTCAATAAACAAATAGTCTAACAGGAATTGTTAAATTTGTCTGTCCCCTTTAAGATAATCTTTGCTGACGAATGTACTGAGGCTGAGGGTCGTCACTGGCACATGAAGCATTTTTCTTGCTTTGAGTGCGAAACAATATTAGGGGGGCAGAGGTACATCATGAAGGATGGCAGACCCTTCTGCTGTGGATGTTTTGAGTCACTTCACGCAGAGTTTTGCGAGGCCTGTGGGGAAAATATTGGTGAGTAACCGTTTGAACCTTTTGAAGAAATAGTATAGATATCTGGTATTTTGCAAAAGTACAGTGTTTTACCATTGTTGTTAACCTTTGCTTTGCTTTTATTCAGGAGTAGACCACGCTCAGATGACATATGAGGGTATACACTGGCATGCCACTGACAAATGCTTCTGTTGTGCCCAATGCAAAACTTCTCTGCTTGGCTGCCCCTTTCTTCCAAAAGAAGGTCGGATTTACTGCTCTAAGGCTTGTAGTCTAGGAGAGGACATCCATGCCTCTGACTCTTCAGACTCAGCCTTCCAGTCTGCCAGGTCACGGGAATCTCGGCGGAGCATACGAATGGGCAAAAGCAGTCGTCCTACAGAGCCATGCAGGCAGACTCAGCTGTATTCAGCAACAAACTTTGGGATATCTAATGTCTGTGATGAAAACACAGACAACATGTGCCATCAACTAGAGAGACTCAAATTTACAAAGGACAACTACTGGAGAGACAGGGAAGAGCAGGAAGCCCCAGAAGATTGTGTGGAAGATTGGGCTGAACATGATGACTACATGACCCAACTCCTCCTGAAATTTGGAGATCGTGGAGTTATCCAGAAAGAGGACACCCGGCAGGCAGAGCAATGGATGACAAAAGACTTTGAGTCCAACAGGACCAAACCAGAGATGAAGATCAGTGGCCACAATTTAGCAAGTAAAAAGCTCCACACAGATATGTATTGGGCCCAGTCTCAGGATGGACTTGGAGATTCTGCCTATGGAAGTCATCCTGGGCCAGCTAGTGCTAGAAAGATTCAAGAGCTGGAGCTTGATCAGGGAGCAGGCCCTGGATTCTGGTCTGAGTCTAGGCAATGGTATGAAGACTCTTTAGAGTGCATTACAGGTGCACTTCAAAAAAGAGATCACAGCATTGGAGATTCTATGGATTCTCTAGCTCTCTCAAATATTACAGGTAGGAATGTTGTCCCCAACTTGCTAGTTTATTTTCAAACTATTTGTATCAGTCTCCATATTCATAAATCTTGTTTACACATTCCATCTTTTTATTTTTCAGGAGCTTCAATTGATGGAGACAGCAAAGACAGACAGACCATATACTCCCTCCAAAACATACAAGAGCAGGAAAGAGAGGTGGAAGAGTGTGATAACTTTAGTAACATGGGCACACTAAACTCATCAATGCTTCACAGGAGTACCAATTCCCTGAAAAGTCTAAACTCTGAGCTGTGCCATGTGGAGACACTTGGGGAACAAGAGGGAGAAGATGAGGAGGAAGATGAAAGTCCATCTTATTTTGTAGAGGATCCAACCTCCCCTCTGCATCTTCCTGTGAGAAGAAGGACCAAGTCTCAATCACAGCCCCAGTCCAGACCTCAACAAGTTACATTTTCTGATGATGTTATGGACAAGGAATATTATAGTGGTCTGGGCTTGAGGCAACCACCAATGAGTGAGAAGACTCATAGACGGACCTATCACATGGAGGAGCAACAAAGACGTCCTACTAAAAGACATCATCACAAACACAGACAAGACAGGAAAACACGCTCAGATAATGCCTTGCACTTACCCAAGGAGCGAGCAAAACTGCATGTTGTGCCTCAGATAATTAGCTCGAGCAGACCAGAGCCCAGGAATGGTATACTTCTTAATCAGTCTACTCACAATCAGAACCCTTATCACCAAACCACATCAGATTATGCCCAGCGGGGCATGGTCCGAGTGGATCACTTCCAAAACTTTTATGACGATGAAGATGACTGGTGCTCTACATGTTCCTCTTCATCCTCGGAGTCTGAAGAAGAAGGGTTCTTCCTTGGTCGGCCAATCCCCAAGCCTCGATCCCAAAGCTTTCATTATTACACAGAGGACTATCCGACCCGCGTCACAGCTTTAACACCCCCTTTTGGCTCACGGACCAAACCAAAAAAGAAAGGTCACAAGGGCAAGAACTGCATAATTTCTTAGACATTAGACTAAACATCTCCAGCTTGCCTCTTTTGTGACCAGATGCCTGACCTTCGTGAAAGCTGGAAAACCTTTCTATTTGACATTTAAGTTTTCTCTTTAACAGTACAGCATGCCAGTACAGTTGGTGTTGTATGAACGTTGGAAAGTAATTTGCAATATTTCCTTGTACATTGTATAGCAAAAGCATTATTGCCAAAAGCAAAATTACTGAGTAGCATGTAGACTAACTAAATAATTATTTAATAGTGCAAGCAATGTATATTTGTTAAATTAAGATTGGGATACTGTTATTTTTTATATCCAAATATGTTAAGTGATTAATTACTACAATTACTTGCCTCATGGATGGAGTTAGGATTTTTAATAAACAAAATTGAGTTTTCGCCATTTTATTGGCAAGGATTTTGCAAATGCAAAATATATATGCACTATTCACGTTTAATGGCCTCTTTAAGTTTGTGGGGGTAATAACTGTACCCTTAAACATTTTGCCCTCTGCCCATGATTTGTTTATGGGCTTAAAGAGTGCTGGTGGGAGACCTTCCCTCTTATCTTGTACATTTAACTACAGGTAACCATACATTAAGACATCAATAAAACAATTTATGAGATTAAACATTTGCTTGAAGCTTGATTTTTCTTGTTTGTTTACTGGCTAGTCTGGTTAAGACAGGTAATGGAAAATATATATTTGAGCTCTATACAGCGACTTCATTTACAAGACATAATACTATAAAGGAAAAGCTACACAAATACTTGTTTTGTTTTTATTAAACAACAGATGAAAAATTGATTTAAAAAAGATGAAAATATATGAAAAAGACAAAAATATGTCAGATGCACAGCGCAATTGTTCTATAGATAGCAGCATATAGCTGAACGCATACACATTATTCACTATACATGTTAAAACATTTGTCACTGGTCAGAAAGAATGCATGTGAGACTAAGTGACTTAACTGGCAACAGCACAGATAGCTTTAATTTAAACATAAACATCAGGACAAACAAAATCTGGAAATCCTTGGTGGGACAGTAAACGTCTTTAGCCTCCAGAATAAAAGAGCAGACCCTCTTCAGGCATTGCTTCTCTTGTCGTAATTTCAGTTTTTATTAATCATGTGGAAAGGTTACAAATTCTGGATGTACAATCTAGCATCAGCTAGTATCAATAAACGAATGGGACTGCATCAATGACAAATATACAGATATAGTTCTTGTCGCATAGAAGACGCCATATGCAAGGCCTTCACGTAATCCATCAAAAACAAAGAAGTTCTTTTGTGTAGGCTCAGGGATGACAAAACCAAAAACTACTAGTCGAATGAACCAGTATCACCTTAGCTGGCAGGTTCAGGCTGTTGTACAATCTCATCGAGATCGGCTATGAAGTGTCGCAGGTCCTCAAGACATCGCTCGCGGATCTCAATCAGGTTCTCTTTTAGTGGGTTCTGCAGGTGCTTCTCTAAGCTGGGTTCTTTGGCCACCAGCATCTTCACCACCATGCCAAACGTCTCGCAGTCCTGGCGGTACACCTGCCAAAACAGCCCAATGTTTTGACATTACAACACAGTCAAACTGTCTAACAGAACCCTTAAGGAATATATATGCATCTCAAGTAAATTATTATAGCATTATAGCATAATGTACTTTGTTCATGTTATTTCACTGTACAACTAACAAAATGAGGACATATAAAAACGCTGCAGGTCTTCTCATCATTTGTGACAGTTAAATAAGAGAAGCTTAGAATGTCTGTTGAATTATTTCTATTCGCTTCCCTTTAAATACAAACACACATGCACAGACAAGCACAAACAACAATTTCCTGATTGTAAAGATTTTCATCCTGGGGCTCAAAGATAAGAATTTTTTCCTCCTGGCCTGTTTGGGCCAGTAGTTCCAATTTGTACCTGCCATGGTGACATTTTCACTGGCCTGAAGCAAAAAAGAAAAAAAATATTTCCAAAGGTTTATCATTTGCAATAATAGCTGTAAACAGACTGCAAAATTAACTCTAGCTTAGTGCAGACTGTAAAAAAAAAGGGAGCAAAAAAGTTTCTCTCCAGCTAGCCGGTAAGTATTGGTATCAGAAACTGCAAGAAAATACATGGTTTACATAAAAGCGTAAGAATTATACTTTGACCCTCACAGATGTGAGTTCAAAAGACATACAGTTTATTACAGAAAACATCTGTAGCACATCACCTAACAGCTTGAGCTGTTTTTTGCTCTTTAACTTGCACAAATTTCTCTCACACCCAGATCATCCTTACCGTCAAGTCCTGCATCCATGCCAAGTATTTAAATCAATGTTGAATCGCCTACTCGGTACATATGGTCCACCCACGGTTTCAGTGATCTCACTGAACAGATCCATGAAGCCATCTAGTGAGGTCAAACTTTTTTTCCACATGAGGTCATGGAAGACGATAGACAGAGCAGTTTTGTTGTGTATTTGGGAGAATGCTCAGTCTTCTGATCTGCCATCCAGCCCCAAAGTCTAAGAGCTCAGTTATGTTTGTTGTGGTTGGATAATCAAACACTCCTGGCCATCAAAGCAATGCTTCAGACGCAGGGGAGTCTACATAACCTCTGCAATTACCTTCACTCAGCCCTTACGGCAAGTCACTTATAGCAAGAGATCATATCTGAAATTTACTCCACAATTTACATCAGGAGACTGTAATAAAGTTAGAAAGTTCTGCACTGTCATGCAGCACAACACAGCTTAAAAACAGAGAGTTAAAGATTCCATCATACAATGACTGTAAAAAGTATACACTTAAAACTGTATGCTTTCTGTATTATATATATATATATATATATATATATATATATATATATATATATATATATATATATATATATATATATTTTTTTTTTTTTTTTTTATATATAAAAAAAAAATCAAACCAGAGATATTTGGACACTTCTGGTTGTATAATATGATGTTAATACAATGAACTACGACCTCACAGATCCACTTAAATTGACCTTGAGACCTGTTGGTTAACAGTAATTAAATAAAAAAGAGCCAAGAAATTAAAATCACTGAGATTTTTGCAGGTTCGATCTGTATCCAATCCAATAAGACAAATATTGGGTGGAACAATATATACATACACATATACTGTATGTTCATTATATAGCTGCCACTCGAAGCTCAGGGTCTGTAAAGCAATACGCCCACCCAATAGTGCTGACTAATAATTTAGCAGCAAACTCCTCATTAGTCTCTCACGTGAGGGCTCTTTCCCATGTCTGAGTCAGGTTCTAGTAAATGAGATCACCTAGTTCCAGGAACACCAGGGCCCACACACAAAGCCCTAGAGTTCTTGTATTGGAACTCTCATCTAAGTCATTAAGTCCAAGTAAGAGGTTTCATGAGATCAGTCTAATAGTGAGTCAATTAGAGCATTCCGGCATAGAATGGATAAGCAATTCAGATGGAGAGAGGAAGTTGACGGGAGCCTGAGGCTATGAGTTAAGACAGACTGCAGTTAGAGAGAATCAGTGTGACTGTTTAGTTTCATTAACGCTCCACCAATAAACATGGTTGCTGGGGCCTTTTAGCCTGTGTGCTATTTTTAAAAACACAGGAACCAATTGCTGATGACATTTACATTTATGTGTTTGGCCGATGCTTCTGTTCTAAGCGACTTACTGTTAAAATGTTTAGCTTCAATGCACTGTGTCTGTGTGTGTGTGTCCGTCCCCTGGGAATATAAGTAATAACACAACAAGCTAAATAATTTAAGGCATCGATCACGCCTGTAGCACAAATAGTGTCAGATGGGTTAAGAGCTGACGTTAAACACTTACTGCTTTGCCGTTTTGTTTTTCAGATTTCTATCCTTAAGCATGAATCACAGTTATGCCAAAGCCTTAATTTGCCAGCACCTCTAAATATGGATTGTATGAGAAACGTACAAACACATTCACAGTAATGTGAATTAATGATTTGTGCATTTTAAGATCGTCCATGTGGGGTTAAGACTGAGAAACCACCACTAAACTAAGCAGAGATGATTTGTAATGTCAAGTTAACAGGAAGTTCTGCCAGACTGCTATTTTTAAAATGAATGCTACTTCTTATTTCTTTAAGGTTGTTTTATAAATAAACATTATACTGGCAACAGTTCATGAACAGATTCATAAATATAATGAAAACATCTGTGCACCCATTGCTTTGTCCCATTAAAAGATGTTTAATAACCTCCTACATACACACAAAACCAGCACGGGACTAAGATTAAACAAATCATAACAATGCAGGGAATGCTGGGAAGAGATTTCCTAGAGCATGCTCTAATTCCAGACACTTCCTGTGAACCCCACCTCTGTTACTCAATCAAACAGGAAGGCAGAGCTGCGTGTTTGAGTTCGCTCTTTCATGTGTCATTTTTGTACTGTGGGAGGCTGATTCCTGATTCCGACTAAAGATAGCAGAGAATTATTCAGGAAGGGTGGGAAAAAAAAGCCAGGGTAAAGGGAGAAAGTTTCTGTTCTCTTAAAACAATCAGAATGGTTCACTGCAAGTTCAGTGCTATTTTAGAATACAAGACCAAATGTATCATTATCTTATTAAAGCCTCGAATATACCCAGCAATACGTACTAAAAATCTACATTATGAACTTAATGCTACAGAAGTTAAAGAAAATTTACTCTGTCGTTCCAAAACTGTATGCTGTGGAATGTTCTAATAATGACTTACATTTTTGTCTGTTCATCCTACTGTGTGATTTTGTAAGACATGCCTAGTCTTAGAGTAAAATGTATGTTTAAGCTGTCTTAAATGAAAGCAACTTGCACTGACATAAGACATGTTTTATTTGTAACAAGCTAGTTAAATGTCTTAATTTAACTAAGGCTTGCTCCTGGCTTAATCTCGTCTGTGAAACCAGGCCATAGACTTTTACAGTGATAATTATGTTGAAAATACAATTAA
The DNA here is from genome assembly GCA_036877525.1 of Chromobotia macracanthus. NCBI lineage: Eukaryota > Metazoa > Chordata > Actinopteri > Cypriniformes > Botiidae > Chromobotia > Chromobotia macracanthus. The sequence continues at coordinate 5,433,593 of JAZGTH010000012.1, read as the reverse complement.
AAATTATTTATTGTGTTCTACAGAACACTACCATCATATAGGTTTGGAGAAATGGGAAGAACAGACAACAGAAGTTGTATTTAGGTGACCGTTCTATTAATAAAACAAAACGAAGACAAAAAGAAACACCGTCTAATGCCTGCGATCCGTGAAAGGGGAAAATTGGCTATAGAACAGCGCAAGAACACAGTCAAGTGTAATGGCCTTTGGGGGAACTGTGTTCCAGTTATCAGCCTACTGTTTGTTCTACATGCTTGTCTTGACGTCTCCAGATCAAAAACATCAAACATGATTAGAGACTGAAGAAGTACATGGCTGATTTGCCTGTCTGCCCAACTGCACGGCTGCTGCTTCAGTCCCAGATTAAACCTCACCGTGGACTCCTGAACTATCATAACAAAGATGCCCTACTTACAGTGCTGTAGCAGTAAGGAATTTAGTCTTGTTACAATCACAGCAGCTCTTAAATCATAAACTAAAACTGGCTTAACGGCTATCCATCTCAAATATAGCATGCGGCGTGCAGAAAACGCGCAACACTATGAGATACAAACTTTAACATCATAATAAATGTTAGATTTTCAAACTGACAATCTGAATCTAATGTAAACCTGAAACTGAGTCAGAATCCAGTTTAAACCTGGAAGAAAAGTTTTAGGACTATGTCAGACAATCAGAGTAGGTTCATCCAGTCTGTAAAATGGAATTCAGCAATGAGGGCTGTTTATACATACCTCACTCAAGCATACAAAAAAATCCCTGAATACCAGCTAAATGGTTGTCAAGATAAAGAAATAAGGTAAAGTGAAGAGTGCAGAGATGGCTAGACCAGATTGAGAGAAAAGCTAAACATCTGGTGGACACTAAACACTAAAAACAACACACACACACACACACACTTTGTGAAATAACAGGCTTCAGCCTGACAGGCATCCACACAGTGTCACTTAAGTATGTGCGTTTAGAGGGCAAATCAAAACACACTTCAATTTAATCACAAGAGCAGAAGGAAATATGCAATCCTGAACAAATTCCAGAAATGTTTTTGTAGACAACTGAACATGTGAGCAACTGAACAAGCTCATGTCATTGGTTTAAATGCAACATTAGAAGGTCTAGTGTGGTGCCCAGTGTGTGGGCTGAGGCTCCGCCCCCTGGGCGATCCTATTACTTGTTTAACAGAACCAGTAAAAAGCAGGAGAGTGAAGGAACTTTACAGGCGGGTGTTTCGTCTTTGAAACACACCCTCATCCATCCCCAAAAGCATAATTACCTATGATTGTAGATGGTATGTGTCAGTCCTGGTACATGATACTACTTGTTCTGGGTTCAAATCCCACTCACTTAATTTCTAATAAACCATGCAAATAATTTTTTTTACAGTTGTTTCTAACTGTTAAGCTGGAATGGAAGTATATCAGCACTGAAAAAATTAAAATTTTTTAAAAATGTTGGCAGCCGAACTAATCACATATAGCATTATAATGTGGCACTAAAATGAGTGTATGGCCATTTAAAACCAATGACAACAGACTCTTCTAATTTCGATACTCAGAAAACTAATGAAGAAGTTCAAAAGAAACTGGGGCACGTCTCAAACCTTCTCAATTTCTCGAGCCTTGGCTGCGATAGCTTGAGCTCGCCGCTCCTGAAAGTCATCGATGACGGATGCTTCATCCACTGCGGTCAGAACTTCTTCTAAGGGGCCTTCCGCTGACGTCATATCCTCCTGTAGCACAAAAACCAAGAGCTTACTTCAGACTGAGTGCCTCAAATGCAGGAGGTCCACTGAGAGCTACACCATTCTAGAAAGTAGACAAGATACTTTTTTCAAGTGGAAAAAAAGCAAAGCAGCTACGTAACTGTGACAGAATGGAAACAAGGCAGAAACGGTCAAACAAAACCACCTCTGTCCATTTAAATCTGTGACTCAGACCTGAAGACACTATTCGTCAACCCATGCCACATTGCTTTACCTATGGTCCTGGACTGGAAATAAAAAATGACTGGACTGGACAGGACTGGCTCAAAATAAACCAACTAAACTGAATTATTTTTTGCCCCGTTAAGCCCCTAGGCATGTCAGTGTGGCATTCAGTGAGCAGGCCAGCTGTTTAAATACCATAAGTACAGCTATAAAATTCTTATACCAAGAGAACAGTCAAACCCACCACAGATGAGGAAGGTTAACTTGTTAGATCCTCTAAAAGTTATACTTCTTCTGAACTGGCAAGGTAATAGTAGGTTAAAGCTAATAGTTTATCCAACAATTAAATTTTTTTTAACCAATGTCATTTCAAATCTTTCTTAGGACACAAAATGAGAGGTTTAGCAGAACACTCATTCTGCCCTTTTCATACAATTAAAGTGAATTAGAAGTTGGTAGATAAGGTGAAATTTTAGGTGGCTAACAACTTTCTGTTTTTGATGTAAATGTTTGGGTAAACTATTCCTGAAACAGCCCATTAGGTGTATGTGACCATTAGTAGAGTGCAAATTATAAACACTAACATTGCACAATAATTAACCAACTAACACCAATGGCAATCAGTAACAAAGTCCAATTTGGGATGAATATTTGTCCAAGATCACCACAGGGAAATGCAATCCTCTATTCTTTGTTCTTAAAACAATGAATCCCAAAAACATTAGTGTTTGTTAAACTTGAGACCGCCTATCAGGCCTAGTTTACACTGGCAAAGTCTTTTCATATAAGGCACAAGGTTATGGCCAATGCCCTGTAAACAGAACCATGGAAGCAGATCAAACACACATGGACTGAGATAGTCACTAACTAAAAAGAACTTTCGTCTGGGCATATTCATTTTTGAGTAAACTTTTCTTTTAAATCAAATGTCACATTTAGACTGAAAGCCAAGAGGGATATTGTTAATGACTGCTGAGAGACTATGCAAAGAAACAAGTGAAACAACAAATGTATTTTAAGCTCAAAGTACTCCCTAGAGTGTCCAGAGTGCTCAGAGTCGACGATAAGATCTCACGATAAAGCCTTCTTGTCGAGCTAATGCTTTTTCACTCTCCTTTTTCAGCCTTGCTACGGTCTGGGTGGCCCACATTATGATACCCACAACCTCTCTGTCCGCGACCCGCTGCGTTTTGCGTCAGAACCATGCTTACAGTTAGAATAAACACGACATGCACCACCGGCCTTTTATGCATCAAACAAGACCATTCAAACTCATTTAGTTCCATCATACGGCAGAGAGCAATAAGTCAGTGGTCTTCGGTTTTTTAGGACCCCCTTGGTGCACAGACATATGGGTAAGGCACTCCTGGTTACATATAGTATATTGCCTTTAAGTACAACCACTGACCCTCTATATATAAGCAAACAGATCTTGAAAAATGTGGCTGGAGCAAATTCAAACAAGATTAGTGGATTCTTGCCATCAACTGGCATGTCACACTTATTATTATGTTAGTGGATTAAAGGGGGTAGTTCTGGTAAGCACATCTGTTTAGGAGCTGCCCACGCCTTGTGTGTGCGGTGCAGCACGTGCAACTCACCTTAGAGGCCGATACAGAGCTATGTGGTGAGCCGTCTCGCGATGCATTCACGGAGGGGCCGGGGGGCCTTTCCCTGTCTGGAGAAGATGAAAGCACAAAAAAGCATCTGCTGAAGGACATAAGCCAACAATGCAACTATAGTTTGGACACAGATCAACATCCCCCAGAAAGCCATGGAATACGGCCTCGCCTGACTCATTTTGGTGCTGTAAACGTTTTCACATGCTGGAACGGATCCTTTTTTGCTTTCTGAACATCCAGCTGGTATGCAGAACCAGGTGGTTTCCTTAGTGCTGATCAGGGCGCTACCCTCCAGGCAAACCAAAGCCAGGTGCCTCCAGTGTCAGCTCATGACCTTCTCTGGGTGTTGAGCTGTGGGCTCAACACCTACAGATTTGTTCCTATTCATTCTTTCCAATGGATGAGTGCCAGGGATTCTAATTTACAGTGAATGGAACACAACAGCTAGAAGTTACATGCAGAGTCGAACTACGTTAAAACTAGATTTTAAAAGTCTGAACTACTGCATGTAAAAAAAATCTTTGTAAAGCATCCATGTGCTTGTGCTTTCAAACATCTGGCAATACTAAGTAAAACAAGGGGGGTGAATAAAAGTTAGCTGGTGAAGAGAGTAGGTAAGGTTTAGCAATCAAACACTCCAACTTATGCCTGTGGCCTTTTTACAATCTCTGGCCAAAGGAAGTGAGAAGAAAGCAGACAAACCAAACGAGGCTCTACTAAGGTGCGATTAGCAACGCTTTCTCTCAAGTTACCATGACTGTGGGTTGACCTTTTACTTCCAGAAACAAAATCTTTTTGTGTGTAAGCAGTAATTTCATTTTATCAGGATTCCAGAGGACTATGACTTTTCAGGGAAATTAAAAAGACACACTCAATTCCAAAACAATCACATTTAAACATAAAAAGTCCTCAGTAAAAAGCATGCCCTTGATATACATAAGCAAACATTAACATGGTCTGTACTACAGTAAGCTATGTAGTTATAGTTTTAATTCTGTGTGGGGTATTTCAATGGATATGACCCAAAAAACCCTGATGTGTTAGTATTGTGCTTGTGCTTAAATGTTTTGATGCTTAATATTTAAAAACACATCTTTTCTATCATCAAGTTTATTTCTCCTAAAGACAGAGTTTTACTTACCTGGTGCCCTGCCTGGACCGTATGGCTCCTCGAATCCTGAAAGACAGGAAACCATCATTTTGTGTGTGTGTGTGTGTGTATATATATATATATATATATCATGTTATATATATATATATCATATATATCTATATCTATATATATATCATATATATCATGTTATATATCATATATATATTATATATGATATATAACATGAAAGGGAGACAAAGCACAAATTGCACCACTGTAGTGAATCAATCAAGTGTTTTTGATGTATTTAGCTCATTTCTATTCGAGGTTATGACCTTATGCTGCTTCCATATTTTCAGAGTAGTACAACCTATAGTCACTCGCTTGATGTATGTTATTCAAACATGTGCATCCAATATACTGGCTGCTCTGTACATCACCCTGGCCTTTATTACAGACGATCTCATTATGTTAACAGAAAACAGGGAAACAAAACTCAGATGGGACTCTTTATTAGGACAGGCTTCGAGTGACATCATCCATAATCTCAAATCGCATGGAAGAGCAGCCTGTGGGGGACGTTTGGGCATGGTCGACGCTTGCTGTCTACTTTCAAACACGATGATTTAAATCAAACTTGTCTGTTCAGCATGTTGGATGTTTATCTCATTTATATAAAGAATTAAGCAAGAAACCAGGAAAAGCTTTGAAGTTTTTCTGCTCCACAGCTGGTCATATTAAAATGCACTTGCATGCAAATTAGTCAAGAAAGCCTTTCAATCGATACCAGACAGTCAATTAATCAACAGGCTTTCAAAAACATTAAACAGTCCATGTCAGGTCAAAGACTACACTGACCCTTTGTACTGTCTACAGTCTGTTTGTGAGGAAGATCCCACCAATGAGATTTCCCCAGAGGGGAAGCAAGCATGCTATACCTGTAAACATCATTGAAATAGAATTTCTCAGGGCATATAATTCTTGTTAAGAGGTGGAAAATTTTTTGTACAGAGTACAAAGAGATACTTTGTGATTTAGGAAACAGGTGGGCTGAGTCGACTGTTACAAATCCATTCTTGAAATCAGGAGCCTCAAAAAATATAAGGTGACTTAGGCCACGCCTATAAATGTATGTTTTGCCCTAATTTTAATCAAATACATACACTGTATATTCATTTAAAATCTAACAATGATATTATTGTGAAATATTTTGCTTGTAAACTGTGTATGGTAAATATATTAAATAAAATCCAACAAATTTGATATTTTATCATCAACATAATGCAGAGACATTGGTACGTTAATTGTGGCTTAAAGTTCCAAATGCTTTGTGAGGTCACTCTTTCCAGTCAACGTTGAGCTACAAATTGACGTAAAATTCCAACACACATTCATACACTGAACAAGCATTTGACTGAAGCTGCTGAGAGATACGGAGACACATCATACTTTTGCCCTGCTGGGGTGGGAAGGGGTGTGCTTTGCCCCGCTCTGGAGAGTAGCTGCGGCTGCTTATGCTGGACCCCGACCGACTGTGTGGGGAAGGGGGGACATCACGCCGGGCTGGAGATCGTTCACGCACTGGGGGGAAAGAAGCCTTTCGTCTCAGGTTGTCCCTCTCCTCCCTGTAAAAGACACACAGTTCTAGTATGTGGTGGAACATGATAAATCATGGAGATTTAAGATCATTCATTTAAACACAAACCCCCGATCCAGGTTCATGATGGCCTGCATTAGGGTGTCATCTCCAGCTTCAGGGCCCAAGGTAGACAGAGTCCTTGCCGGGGGGTAAGAACCTTGGACTCTAGCATTTGGAGGAAGACCTGTTCGATTGCTTGGCCTGAAATAGTTAGTTAGGATGGGGTATAATGAAGGACAGTCAACATTTGAGATGGGTACAAGCCATGCAACACAGCCCTGTAGGTTCAGACACTTCAAAGTGCTCATCTGACCTCAGGACTGGTAAGGTCATTTTAAATGCCTGATCTCTGGATAAAAAGGCAACATGATACCCACAGTTTCTCTCCTCTAGTTCACACCTTCAACTAAATCCATCTCTTTTGCTCTTTTCACACCTTTTTCATCCCTCATTCTAAGCAGAGCAGCAAATCAAACACACACACAAACCTCATGTTGTCATTACAGCGCAGCTTCAAAACAGTGAATTGATGTAAATGTAAGTGTGCAGTGCCACCGCAGTTATGTCAGAAAAAACATCTCGGAGGTGGAGAAAATTAGGGCCATCATCAAAACTTACAGGGCTCAGAACAAATTTCTAATGGATTGGACCTTGGCTTGAAAAACAATCACAGGGCCCAGGAAAATGTCTGCTGTCATCACTTCTCAATAACAGCCCTGAGAAAGATATTGTATTTTGATGAAATACTATAAAAAACAACCTTTGTAATTTAGGATAATATGAACTAATAGATGGTGCACAATAAGATGTCGTAAATTTACTAAGACAGTGAATACAGTCTATGATTTTATGTTGTTTTTAATGATTTGAAAATATTCCTGCATCGCTTGCATCTGTTGGTTATGCAGAACAACTCCAGTCCCAATGACACAGAGGAGATCTCAGAGGAGACCCTCTTAAACTGCTCTCCATACTGAGCGTTGCATCATTTAAGGCTCATGCCAGAGGCTTCACATCCTGCTTGTAAAGTGCAACTCAATATAAACTGCACAAAGAGCCTTGTAAAAAGTTGCAACGCTGCTTAGCAGAGCAGCACTGCAGCTTTGCAGAGTCCGCCCACAAACCAAGACATTCATTAACACACATCTGTTCTAGAAGCAGTAAAACCCCCTTCAGTTTACTCTGCCCCCCCCCCCAACTGTGCCTGCTGAGGCACTCCGGTCTCAGGCTGATTACGTGCCACTTATACGGCCCGCTGCGCAGGCGACTAAGAGGACGTAAAAGAATCAGAGGCACCTGGTCCGAGTGACCCTGGCCTGAACCCCATCCAGGTTCCTCTCTCACAAACACATGAGACAATGTGTCCACACACAGTGACCTCGCAAAACTTTAATGACTCTCACATCTGTTTGAAGTGCAGGTGACCCTGTCTGCCCTGGACCAACAGAGCAAATTACCACATGTCTGTCTTTACTGCCAATATGAGGCCAGCATATTACCCCAAGCCAAAAACAAGGTTAACCTCTCAGTCGCAATCACAACAGATTAAAGCACTGAGGGTCAAAAAGAAACAAGGTACATTTGAAAAGTATGCTCGACACACTCAATCATTCTAGTTAGCAGAAAAATGTCACAGAATCCATAATTAAACATAGGGTATCGTTGATAATAATACAAAGAGTAGCCTAATAAAGTATGCGCTTCTGACTGATTACAACAGCGCCACCAAATGGTCAGACCAAGCTGTGCACTTTGAAATTTAAAAGTTTGATCAGTAAGATCAGCAGTAAGACCATGTCATCAAATGATTTGGTAATGTAAAAACAGAGAGTATATCAACATGAGGTTCATTTTGCTGTTGACTATCCTTATTGAGAAACAATGGCAAAACCCTGAAAACCACTGCCAATGTCCCACTGCTCATGTTGGAAGTGGAACTCTCTCTGGGTATTCCCATGAAAGCTGAACCACCAAAAACAGACAGAGAATGTAGGACAACTCAGACTTTGATTTATGCTCCTCATTAAGAAACTTCACTAGTTTTTTGGTCTCCTTCCTTCTCTTGTTTAAACTACAAAACACAACACAGCTGAATGAATGCAGCTGGCTTTTAAAAGGAACATTACTGCCATCTGCTGGAAAACTGACCTTCAACTCTAGACCCCAGTTTCACCTGGTATTAATGTTCATTTTGAGTGTTTACAAACAGACACATTTAACATATTCATGCAAAAGGATAATTGGTACAAAATGAACATTTACAGTATTTTCAGAAGAGAAAAAGTAAAAATTGTGCATGCCTTCGTTTATTCAGAAAAAGTAAATTCTCTTTTCACCACAGGGCTATGGATTTATTAACAGAATGTGGACTTCTGTTAAAGGAAATTTAAATGTAATGTAGAAATGTATTTACTAGAACTGGCCAGAATGGGACCTTTGCAGCACACAGTACTAACTGATTTGGTTGTTTAACTTCTGCAATTTACATACATAATATGTTCTTTTGCTTCTCTCCATCCACAATCATGAAAAAACATCTTTTCCCTTGAGGCAAGTTAAATAAAATACATCAAATACCTGAATTCCAATTGGCGGCCGGCATGTGGATCCTCTCTCAGTCCTCTGTAGTACGGGAAATCTTCCTGCTAATATACAAGAATGTGTCAAAATGTAAGTCATACAATTGCGGTTGTGAGTTAGTAGTAAGTGTATTCCATGTCCAGCCTTTGATGCTCACCCTTCGAGCGGGTGGCCCACCCCTGTGATCGTTGGGAAATGAGTGATGGCTGTCTCCATGAAAACCTCTTTGGTCTTCTCCATGGAAGTTACGAGGAGCACCGTTTGGATAAAATCGAGGGCTGTCATACTCAAAACCACGGCCATAGTCATCGTCCGGTCGTCCGAAAGGAGGTCTCCGTTCTCCTGGGGGCACTCTTGGATATGGACCCTGGAACAGACAGATATAATCAATGTTTATTACATGCAAACACAATGACATCAAAGGAACCTAAGCAGGTAGGTACAGCTGTGTATATGAGGTTCATTCATCAGATTCAGATTGCGGCTTAACCATCTACAACACAACCATAAAATATTTACCCCTCTGTCTGAATGAAACCGTTCCTCATAAATATCTCTGATGTTCCTCTCTCTCCTAAACGCCACTAAGAAAGAAACAAACAAGGCATATTAGCACCACAAAAAGATTAGTTCAATAGCTCAATTTTGAAGCTATTACCAATTGTGGCACCATATGGCACTTTTGTTAGACAATAATAACCATATAATAAAACAACAGAACAGAAATTGACAAGTGACATTTAAATATAAGTGGGAAAACTTTACCACCTTATGGTGAAACAACTTACTTTTAATATTTGAATTGAAAAGGGTCGTCTTCAGCCGTATGGTGTTTTTACCTACAGGGTGAGACATAAAGGAAAATGAGACAGATTCCAAAATATAATGATAATACTGATAATGATTTATGTTTACGCTGATAACAGTTACCATGACCAATATTACAAATCAATACTGTTCTCACCTATTGAAAAACAAACACGATTCACACCTACTGGCATCAAATACAATCAGACAATACGATCCAAAACAAGTTAATGTAGATAAAAGATGTAGAGAAAAACATGATGAACGGACTGTCTGAATTGGAAAACATTAGATATGACTTCATCTACCTCCAGCATTGTTTTAGTCAATCAGATTATGAACAGACATGCTAATTCCGACCGAAATCGATATGATTATCGATATGTTGTGCATCCTTTGACAGAAAGCACTTGCACCTCTACAGTTTAAGTGTATTAAACTATTTGGTTGCCCTGCAAAACACAATCAGAGTCCTTAGGAGACACGGCCAGGTCTCTGTGTGTGTCTCCGGCCAATAAGATGTTATTTATAATAAATTCTTTGAATTATTTCAGTTCATGTGGGAGTACCGTTGTTCTCCAGTACATACCGACAGAACATGCATAACCCCAAAAAAGCGTTTACACACCGTTTACGTCCACCGTACGACATATCTCCTGCAAAAACAAATAAATATGCAATTTCGCGCCAGTTAACTTAAATGAAATATTAATTTTGAGTCAGAAACGCGGGCACACGCTCAGCTCGTTTCCTAAACAAAACCGCACAACCAGAAAACAAAACACTTCCGGATTCCACGCGATTACCTTTTCAAAATAAAACGCGATCGACACGTAACAAATAAGAAAATGGCTGCAAAATTTAAATATAACATATTAATCATCAAACTTTTCTCTTTAAAGACACTTTATGAGTCGTTTGATATTATGATACGTTTTTATTTATAAATATATTCATTAGGCTTTTGTTTGTTTAACATTGGAGGCGGTCTTGTTTTGACAACTGCAGCTCTTTTGTTTCCGGGTCGCGCTGCTTTGACGTTTTGCGTGGGGTTTAAACGCTAGTTAAACATCTACCATTTTATTCATTTTATACATAACAAATGTAGTATTTGTCCTTATGGTAAACACGCATTAAATTAGCAGGAGTCTGACAATTTGGTAAGTTTCAAATGTGTTTTGGTGGTATGTGCGTGGACTGCATTATCCTGCTTTACTTTGCTACGATGAATGTGATGAATGTGTTCGGTGTTTTCCAGATATACGAGATAACAATGAGTGGTGGATTAGCACCCAGCAGAAGCACTGTTTACGTGTCTAATATCCCCTTCTCCTTAACAAACAACGATTTGCACAAGGTGCCGTGTTGCATGTGATGTTAAGTTGTTGCGAAGTCATACATTATGTCAATTCAAAGCACTGAGTACAAGACTTTATTTGCATAAAATATTCATTTTAATATATCTTTCCAATTTCCCAAAGTTGTGCTCTAAATATGGCAAAGTGGTCAAGTAAGTGTCTTTCAATACTGCTCACTCAACATACTTTATAGAGTACGTTATATTAAATAGTGACGTCAGAGCATACGTCATATCACGTCGTTACGTCAGAGTATTGCTTGATCATTGTTGTTATATTTTATGAAGGGTGACTGTTGTCAAAGACAAGCAGACTCGTATGAGCAAAGGAGTAGCGTTTGTGCTGTTTTTGGACAGAGAGTCCGCTCATAATTGTTCCCGTTCATTGAACAACAAACAGGTATGTTGTTTTAACACAGTAAGACTGATTCACTCTTTATCCAAAAGCACACATTGAGTTTGAGTGTTTCTCTTGGTACATCATCAGCTGTTTGGAAGAACTCTGAAAGCCAGCATTGCCATAGACAATGGAAGAGCTGCAGAATTTATCAGGAAGAGAAACTACGCAGACAAATCCAGATGCTATGAATGTGGAGTAAGTTTTCTAAATGATCAAATCCGAACACGGAAATTAAACTATATGGAAATAAAAAAAACTCTAATATAGCGACATTTATGGCTATGCCGTAATTGTGTGAGAACAACAGCTGTCACGCAAGCAGACAGCTTGTGCCACTTACAGCAGCTGTTTGTGAGTTTTCTTGAGGTTGTTATACATTGTTCTGTCAAATTATTTAACTTCCTTAGGAAGAAGGGCACTTAAGTTACGCTTGCCCCAAAAATTTACTTGGAGAGCGAGAACCTCCACCTAAAAAAGAAAAGAAAAAGAAGAGAAAGGTCCAGCAACCTGAGGAAGTGTAAGTACCAAGTAATAACACCATAATTATTTTTTAGTACCTACGCCCTTAATATGAGTTAATCCATTATCTGCTTTCAGAGAGTGTGTATTATATATGTTTTCCCTGTAGAGAGCCAGAGGACAGTGAGGATGAAGGAGAGGATCCTGCCCTAGACAGTTTAAGCCAGGCAATTGCTTTCCAGGTCAGTGATTGTATTAAGCATTAATGATCTGTGTCCATTCTGGTGCCATCAATAAAATTATTCCTTCCATCATGCATAATGGCATGTAAATAGGAATGCATGGATATTAAAATTTGTCAATACAGAGACTTATTTTCATGTTTTGTTTTGTTTTATGGTTTAAGACATTGTGAAAATTAGAATTTAGCCTACTACAATAAAATTGTTAAAAATAAACAAGCATAATTCTCATCTAAAATAATGTTTTATGGATTTCAAAACAACATTAGTAAAGTTTGTGTAAATTGTTGATAATGTAAGTATATACAACCTTTACTAATGCTAAACAACTCACTGTTATGCACAAACAGACACAGCTTTGCTGTCATTAGACTCACAGCAACACATATTGACTTTGACACAGTTCTAACAGTCAAATGTCTTGGCTATATAATCAGATTGTTTCGAAAATATTATACTCTACAGTCATCATACAGTAATGTTTCCAGTGAAATGGTTTCAAAGGGAAATTTTCTTCTGCTGTTATTAGCAAGCTCGCATTGAGGAGGAGGAGAAGAGACGGAAACAGAGAACAGAAGAGGCGTCTGAAGCATCTACATCAGAGGACACCCACAAACTCAGGATCAAAAAGAGCGCCTACTTCAGTGACGAAGAGGAGCTCAGCGACTGACTCATGCCTTCATGTTTTCTCTTCTCAACCCTTCTTACCTATTAGGGAGCTCCCACATTAATCTAAATACATAATTTTATCATTGTAAGTTTGTATTGAAATAAGTATTGCCATCCAGATCAAGAGAAAGCTCTAGTTATGTTGATCTAAGATGGTGATTGTGATAAATGCTACTCATTCAAGTAAACACACTTTCAAATATTGGGTACATATTGATTTAGAGATCCTGTAGTGTACCACTGTAAAATTATATTTGATCTTGTAAATAAAGCTTATAGTTTTGGTTTGTATTTTAGTGTTACATTCTTCTTTAAGTACATAGAAAATGTAAAATAAAATGTAAACATCTTAAAATTCTGTCTTCGGCTCTGGCAGTTCATGAAGCCAGTCGTTTTACTCACTGATCTTTGACTAAGATATGAGATATAAGAGATATAATGACATAAGAGACGATAACCATAAAAACAAAAAGTTATGATGCCAAACAAAGGTTTTTATAATTCTTTAAAAATTATGAGAAAACTCAGTAAGATGCTGTGTGAAACCGTACACCGTGTTTTCAATGTGCACCTTACATGGGTCATATAAAACGGGATAATGTGTTTTAAATTGCTACAAAATACATTTCAAGGTATTTGTACATTATCGCCCATTAAAGGGACTCATGCAGAATGATTTCCTAGAAAGGTCTCTGCTAAGTGAGCTGAGAGGAATTGTAGTTTTCACGCTTAATTTAAAATATGGAAATAAGCAAGGCTGAAGGCACGCGTTTCTACTTGTCTGGCAGGGACGAAATGTCTTTCAGTAATTTAGGAGGCATGAAATCACCCAAAAGTGAGTGAGCGGACCTTCAGTGTAAGCAGCAAGCGCGACTCATATAAAGAGTTACATGTATGCTGATCTCATACCAGTTTTAATTGCATCCTTTATTTTCTTTCACTGCTTACGAAAATCTTACGCAATGTGTTAAAATGCAAGTGATCATTGCCTTGTTTATTAATTACAACGCGACCGGCGTTAAACAAAAAAACGCAGAACGGGATTGGCAGGTTCCGGTCACGTGACCGGCGCCGCTGCGCCGTCGCTTCTAAGACAGCCGGGAGCCGCGCGAGCGAGAACAGAGCGCGCGTCGCTGCTGAGCGCGAGAGGCGGTGCTGCCGTCGACGCTTCGGTAAAGTTCACCGCAGCATGGGAGACAAGAGAAGTCCAACGAGGTAACAAAATCAATCCGAGAAAAGCTTCCGCAGCTCTGCCTTCCGCAATCTTAGTGCTTAAAAGCGACCGTAAGTCTGCTTGTGTGTGAATGAGAAAGACGCAACAGAGTGGCCACCATGGCGGACTGTGTGTTTCACCAACCTAAAGTATCGTATCGTTAACAAACGCCTCCTCTGGGCAGAGATCGGGTTGACTTGGGACGCGGATGAGACGGGATGAGTGTGTCGGAGTACCCCACGGTTCGAAATGTGATGTTCTGTGTGTTTGTTTTGCTCTTTGAAGGCCGAAAAGGCAAGCGAAGCCCCCCTCCGACGACGGCTTCTGGGACTGCAGCGTGTGTACGTTCAAGAACAGCGCCGAAGCGTTCAAATGCCTGATGTGCGATGTCAGGAAGGGCACGTCAACCCGGTGAGTGCCGTGTTACACATATGCAGGACTCAAACGTGGTGAGTTGCCTACCTAGAAAGCATTGTGCACAATCGTGAACGCGGCTGTGGTGGCCACAATGTTATCTAGGTGCATGTAGTTATTATATCCAGGAGTCATCTAGTTATTTTTTCATGCCTTGTGCGTAAATAATTCATGGCGAGTCATCCGGTTTCGTCATGTTAATTTAGATGATTTTAATGCTTTTTGAATGTATTGTGGCATGCTTTTAATAGTGCATGAATAGTTTGCAGGGCATTGATTGGTCGCATAAGCAGTAATTACACTGTATCGTCACAGTGAGAATCACGCATATAAATCGCTGTGGTGCGAAATGATCTCCGTAAATGAATTTCACGGTTTGCAGCGGGATTAGAAAGCAGCTCTGATTAGATTTTCGGAAGTCAAATGGATGTTCAAATCAGCCACGCAGATTCATTATTGTTCGGCTAAGTGGACAGTGTTACTTACAAGTAATCTCCAAGTTGTCCGGCCAATGTATTATAATCTTGACTGCAATCAGACAGCAATTGTGGCTTTGGAATTAGCATCAGATAATATCTTTCCCATTTCCTAAATGCATCTGTTCTGCGGCAGTGACCCAGGAGAGCACTAATGACCTCATCAGAACAAGAGCATTTAATGACCTCATATTTTCTCACCTTCAATTCATCTGTCATAAAAATCCGCTCTGGCTGTTCCAGAGTCAGGGACTATTTATTTCCCCTATGCCATTAAGATGAGATCCGAAAAAAACAGATGATCATGGTTATGAAGATGATGGTAGATCTCTGCTCTCAACAGCAACAGATAACAGTCGTTTTTCATAGCAGAGTGTTTATAAAGCCTTTATTATTATTGAGCTCTCAGATCCCGTTGCAGCTGTTAAATTATGGTGTCATTACAAAGCCGATAAATGTTAATTTTCATTGCAAAACCTTGTGTGGGAAGCCGGAGGATGGTGAGGTTTTATGTGGGGGTGGGGAGCTGTCACTCGTCCAGGTCACCGCAGCAGCTGGCGTCCAGACAGCCTGAACTCATTTGCATTCAACGCCTTAATCAAGAAGGCTGTCATCAAAGGAAGCATCATCACTTTGGGATGCGCACCGCACACGCGGACACTCGTATCCCTAAATAAAACCCTGACTGCACATCTGCCCTGTCATAACGCATCTGAGACGGTCGCAAATGATGAGTTTTAATAATGTTGTCTCCTGGACTGTGTGATAGTTACAGGTCGTTAATTTACAAGTAACTGCATTGGCAGACGGGCTTTCTGACACACACATGCACCACCATCATAAAAGCTTAAAGCACTGTGTTTTGTTCTCCTTTGTATACTAGATGAGTATACGTCTTCTTTATACTAGTTTATGCTGTCGATTGTCACTATCATTTGTTATTCTTCTAAGCAGCAAACAAATACAAACGAGGATGGTTTTCGTTCAGAATTCAGTTGTGTTCGCCAGATACCAGATGAATGTTTTATAAGGCCCTGACTGATGCTTGTGGGTGAGCAATACAAGGGTTAATTTAGGGCACGTTTGTTGGCCGTCCCATCAAATATGTCATTTCGGTTAAAAGACACCAGTAGGGCGTGTAGCTGTCAGCATATTTTCCGGCATTGCTCTATGAAAAGCACAAATACTGTATTTTTCCAATCAAACCCTGCCTGAAATAACCGCAGTACAAGCTCCCCAGGGAATAGACTCTTTAGTGTTGGTGGCCATTGGCTATATTTGCTTGTGTGCGAGGAGTGATTTGTTTACCTGGTTATTACCTCATGCTGACAGACTGACAGTTAATTGATGAAGCCAAGGTTTTTCATGTACCCCATTTCATGCCATTTCCTCACTGACCCCAAACCAGCCTGCAGACGTCAGATTATTTCACAGTACTGACACAGCGTGCCCCACTGCAAAAACAGTTGATCTGCAGGGTAAAGAGAATTATACAATTCAACTACCACAAACATAGGAAATGTCCTCCTTAAACCATGTCTTTAAGATGACAGATTGAGCAAAGGACAGCTACATTGTTTTGCTTTAGACAAGCATGGGAGTTCTGTTTGACTTGACACTAATGTATGTTTGTGTTGTCATTACAAATTTAAGGCAGTCGGTTATCTGTTATTTGTTGACTTAACCTGCACTCAATAGGGGTGTCGCTGAGTGATTCGGACCTATCATCCTTCATGGTTGTCAGTGTCGGTGAGGTGATGACATTTTTTAGCTGCGAATGATTAGTGAGCAAAAAATAAATGTAGCCAGGACTTAGCAGTGTAATTTTTATTTATGGTCAGATGCGATTATATGCGCAAAATGACGTATATCTATTCTGAATTTGGGGACGGACTCTGATCGCTTCATTTACATAAGAAATAATCTTGCTATGAAAAATAGCATAACAAAACGGAATTAAACAGAATACAGGGGTCTCAAGACCCGCTTTTAAAAAACTGATTGTTTTTAACTTGGCATCTTAAAAATGCAACACTTGTACTTGGATGCTTAATTAAACAACTCATGCAAAGGGCAAAGACGTCCATTTGAATATTTGTAGTTTTTGTAGTGACGGCTTTAAATAGAAACTAATTTAAAGATGTTTTAGCATGCAAACTGTCAAAACCGCAGCATGCTGCCAGCGCACCAATTAAAGCACCACCACTAAAAAATATCAAACATACAAAAATATCAAAATAAACTAGTCGACCATCATGACCCGTTCTGCAGCTGCGCTGTTTGAAGGCAAAAAGCAGCGTGTGAAATTCTCCCTAATTGCATGTGTGCAAAACCCTGAGCACATCACTGCAAGCTCTCGTCTCTTTGCCCAAAAAGGCGAAACTAATGCAGTCTGAGAAAACCTTCCCAGCATGCCTGTGCCAAATAAAACCCAAAGCCACATAAAACAGCCATGTTACGGAGTAATTACGAGAGCCTGGCATTATTTATTAGACACATTTCTGCTTGCAGTTTGCAAAGCATGCGACTGCGCATGTCCTGCGCAAACCATCTGAAACAGGTTGACCTCGTTTCGATTCAGACAGTTCTGGGCACTTAAATAAGGCAGAAGGAAGCTGGAAACCAAAACGAGAGAAAGGCAAAGCAGAACTGCAGTGTTGCATTTTAAGAGAAGCTACAGGAAAAGCAAACGCTTGGACGGCAGGAGGCAAAGGACCATCTGTCAAACAGGGGGCTTGGCAGTGGAGCGATAGAAGCAGCAGTATGGCGACTGCATGTTCACACAGTGTAACACATTAATCATGGTCTCCCCTCCCATCATTTAAGCCCATGAGTACACAAGCCTTCCCAGTGCAGTCATTACACCATTATACAAACATGTAGATATGGACACATCTGAGAGACTCTTGGCTCGGGTGAGAGAGCGCAGCCCTTGTGTCCTTCTTTTAATAGGAGTAATGTGGGAAAGATTATTCTGTTTTTGCATTAGGGATTCTTACTCAGGAACTTCTGTTGGAGAAAAGGCCTCTGTTGGAGAAAAGGCCTTTGTTGAAACGTCTTTGGATGACCGCGATTGATTATAACTGACACAACGCTGACATAACCTCAAGTATTTTATTGCTAATACTTTTTTGCTAAGGTGAATGTTTCATAAAAAAAAGTTAAGATATAATCCTAAACAAAGCTCTTTTATAAGTTGTCAGTCGTGGCAATTAAATCTTGGTGGTTAAATATTTATTTAAAATAACCTAAAGGCTAGAATTGGCCGTTCTCCCAAGTAATTTCCTGTATATGTGTTAGCTGTCTTATCGCCATCTGCTCTCTTTTTCTTGTCACATAAAATAATTTAATATCAGTGTTTCACGACCATTTATTTATTAATGTGGTAAGTAGCCATGTAGTAAGCAGAGTAATGTACAGTAACATCCGTTAATGTTAACAAAAATAAACAAAAATATTGATCTGTGTCTATATATCAATTCTTGCATATTAGTGAAAATTTGCGAGCAATAGCCAGTATTATACAGGGCTAAGCTGCAATGTGTGTGAGAAAAAGTGAGTAATGTCACGAGCTCTTGCTCTCCCTATGAAAGAGGATTGAGAAATAAGCAGGATCAGCGTTAATGTTATTCATTCTGCCAGACAGGAAATGTATCACGTGAAGTCACTGATTGATTTCCTCTGAATGGTGAGTCTAACAGAAGCGAGTGAAGGGAGTTAAGCATCGACAGCCGGCTGCCAGGTCCTGACATGCAGACGACCAGCATCTAATAATGACTGTTTTCACTCGCCTTGGGCTCAGGATCAATGCTAATGACCGGTTCTTGGCTGCTCTGTTTTAAGGCTCTTAATGTCCTAATTTCACAATGTGTGACTTCATTAGCTATTCCCAAAGCTCCAGGGGCTTTATTACAAAAACGCACAAACACTGTACCAGTGCTAGATACCAATCGACTGTTTTTAAACTCGACGTGTGAGTTTGTTGGCACACCAGGCATGGCTGCAATGTTAAAAATAGTTTTGTTTTGGAAGCCTTGGTTGGACGCTCTGTTGCTGGACTGAATAGTTGCTTTCGGTTGATCTTGACTTTGAAAGCAATGATCACATTCATCGTTGTTTTTCTGAGTGCTGTGCTACCGGTGGGGAGTTGCCCTTGTGCACTGATCTGAGATCAGTATGGTTACAGCTCAGCTCAGAGGAAGATACAATCGAATCGCTGCAGCTGTCAGGTTGGTAATTAGGGGAGCAACAACTGATGCATTCAAATGAAAACGGCAATACTGCAGCCAAACAGGCATTGGTTGGTAGGACAGATGGCATGTTTAAAATTGTTGCTGATTGGTTCATTACATCCATAGCTTTTTAAACAATCTTTCACAGCTCCTGTGATAATACGATGACCTAACATCATGATTGTCATTGAACAAACTCTGAACAATACAGTGACGTTCCCCTCAGCAGACAACACGGATAATCAGTCTGCATTTGGAAACACAAAGCTAACAGTTCTGTGTCATTTCTCTTTGAATTCCCATATTTGAGTGTTCCTGCTGTTGATGAGAAAACCGAGGAGTGAATCTGCTGCTGTTTCTCAAGTGTTGAGAAAACACATTCTTCTCAGATTACTCGACGCAGGCAAGATTTCTCAACCGGCTTCCACACTCGCCTGTTTTAACTTGCTTATTCCCACACAGTTCTTTTCATCAGGCCCTTTTAAGCTCGGATCTTGATTTGAAATCGCACTTTCTCACCTCTCGTTCTTGCCTGTTTTTTCTATCTTTTTTCTTTCCGCAGGAAACCTCGTCCTGTTTCCCAGCAAGTCACACAGCAGTTTGCATCACCCACACAACCCAAGAAAGAGAAAAAAGAGAGGACGGACAGAGACAAAAATGAGAGAGAACCAGCGCTGAAAAAGAATAGCCACAAGAAAATGAGGTGATGCACCTAAACACCATCCCTGTGTTCATGTATCTGCTGTAGTGTTCCTGGGTAGGGTTTTGCATGCTGCATTACAGATATCTTACTCTGTGGAAACTGTATCATCAATGTTTACTCAGAAATAGAGAAGAAACGGAACAAAAACAGAAATATAGCCAGAAATATTCTATTCTAAAATGAAACATCAACAAGTTCGCATTTAGATGCTAAACTGTGATTATACTTAAAAAAAGAATTACTGTAACTAAAATTGGAACAAAAATGGCAGAAATGTTTAATAAAAACAAAGATGTTGTTATAACAATGACATTTTTTCTGCAGCCCAACTACCGATAATTCCAGTTTTTCTTGCTGGTGACAAACAGATCTGTATGAGCAAATTTTCCTAATGTTAGTCCCAAAGACCATTCATTTCAATTTGAATTTCAAATGTTCCAGATTGCTCAGTGTAACTATTGCACTAGCAGGTCTGAGCTCTTCATTGCTCTCTACCCCACAGGCCCAGGTTAAAAAATGTGGACCGGAGCAGCGCACAGCATCTGGAAGTGACAGTGGGAGATCTGACGGTTATCATAACAGACTTTAAGGAGAAAACTAAGCCCTCCTCTAGCTCTTCCTCCAGCGCAACATCTGGAGACCACCACAGCCAGAGCGGATCCAACTCAGATAACACGGAAAAGGGGATCTCCAGATCATCATCCCCGCGAGGGGAGGGTTCCTCAATCAACGGGGAGTCACTAGGAAACCTCGGATTATGAACGCTACTTCCAGTGTCCTGCACTCAATATACTCAATGTATTACCAGAACAGACACAGGAGAGAGTTAATGTATGACGAGACTTACCAAGACAGACTTAATGCAGCAATATAAGCCATTTCTCACCACTACCACAATTATAGGACTCCAACATAAGATTTCCCAGGATACAGTTAACCTGGTTTGTTACAATGCCCAGTAGGTCAACCAAATTATAGAGTCTTTAAGAGACTTTAATGTTAACAGAACAAACAGAAAAATGAGGAAATTTTGACAATTCTTAACTTCATATCTGTATAGCACCAACGTAATGTGTTTGTATTATGAATCAGATTAGTGATTAGACATTGAAACACAGCCGCCTTAGTACTTTTGTGGTATAAATTTGTTTTAATTTTAAAACCCAATCTGTAGTTGCAACAGCACCAGTTAAATCCCAGGAATTAGCCCTGAAGCTACAAAAGCTTTGCAGTTAAAATGTGTTGAATCAACTGGAACGTTTTCGTGAACACATTTGCTTCTGCATTGCTGGCATTTCTATCGCAGAAGTTGCATATTGTTACTTTAATATACGTTAAATGCATTATAGGGTGAGCGTTATGCCATCTGTTGATAACTGTGACAGAAACAGGACTTTCTTTATCAATTGTTTCTTGCACCTGCTGGTACTTGGTATGGTTTTAAAGAGGACCTTGAAAAGCAGAAATTCATTGTTTTCATTCATTTCATTTTTTTTGACACTTTGTGGTAGATCATGGTATATCACTTTTGCAGCTAGTTGTTCTACCAGCTTTGTTTTGTGTTAGAATGTCTTGATATAATTCTGTTAATTCCACAAAAAACGTTTATGACTAAAATTGAAAAAAAATGTATTTGTAAGATGTTGATTTCATCGCAGTATATAAATATATTGCAGTATAGGAAATATCTCTTAATAAAATTTACGATTTAGACTCCCGTTGTCAACAGAAGTTATTTCAGGAGAAGAGAAGGTCTGACACGAGCGATTATCAGATTGAATTTGTGAATCCTGATAGTATTAGTTCTCTGTAACATGCATGTGAGTGTTATTCACTGTGGGTCTTCAAACTGGTTTTTTACCAACCTTTTGGGACTGTTTCAATATCTGGTATTTGAGCACAGTCAAACACAATGGAATGCATTTTCTTTACAACTAACAGCAGTTGTACATGATCGGTCTTTAACAAAACTTTGTCTTATACACCAGGAAATATTTAGATCCTAATTCATATCTGCTTGGAAAAAAAATACAGGTCTGTTTTGCGGGTAGGGAAGAACACAAAGGACAATTCATCTGAAGGTATTTAAATACATGCACATATTTGAATATCTTCTACAGCGTTTACTTATTAAAATGTAGACACTAGCTCAAAGCATATACTTAGTCTAATATCTGATCCACAAAATAAAACTACAAAAACGTGCAGTTTGTTACTAATAATGAAACAAAGGAACCTACTGAAAAAGTAACTTGTAGATAACAAACCAACAAGGGCCAAACTAAATGCTGATTATGTCTTGGCAGCTGAATGTGACTTCCTGTGGCGAGATCTTGTTTGTTTTCTCATCCACATGACAATTTTAATGTATGGCTGTTTATATTCTTCAAAATGTACTATTGTAAACATACCAGTACTTATTATTTACTGTACTGTACTGTACTGGCCCTGTTTAATGCTTACTAGTATGTACAGTACTAACACTTACTTTACTGCATGTGTAATGAACAGTATAAATATCAGCTTGTAAAAAAAGATTAAAAGGTTTTCAATGCCTGTTGTGAAGGTATTATTGAAAAAAATATAAACTACAAAAGTGCAAAATTAATAAAAATCAAAACTGTTTAAGCTTAAAGAGGATTCATAAAAAGCAAACAAAAAATAAAGAGCTGGTAGTTTTTAACCAGTTGTAAATTTGGAGAAATGGATCTCAAAGGCGCTTGTCATCCCGGGGGTCTTTCTCACGCCTCCGGGGGAAGAACTTTGTGGGGGATGGTGGTGGTCGTCAGTGGGCAAGTACAGCCACAATAACCCCGTACATACCCCGAGTGAAAACACCGAAATGCGGGTGTATGTTCGTACGTTTGTCCTGTGCGTTGTGATGGCCCTCGTCTCTCTGCTCTTCGTGTTCAGTAAACACGAAGCAGAAAGTTACTCGGCCGGGTTCAAGGAAGTTAAGGCGCCCGTCTCGACGACTTTAAATGGGGCGACAGCAACACAACGAGCCACCCCGGCGAGGTCACGCAGATTCGGGTAATCTTGTGTTTTCTCACTCATTTGTCGTCAAACCAATTTATCTGGATGAATTTGCGACTTCGATTCCGGTTTCCGCGAAAGTTTGAAACTGTTACCGTGACGACATCGTCAGAATGAATTACGTAATGCCGTAAACGTAAACACTCGATCTGTGTTTGTAATGCAGCAAGAGGACATTTAGGTCTCGATCTTGATTCTCGTTCGCATTTATGGGGACGCAGAAACGGGAAATGTCCAGCACTCGTGTAAGGCACATGAAGGGAAACACGTCGTGTGATTGCTCGGAGGAAGGCTCTCACACGTACCTGTTATATACATACATACATACATACATGCCCATTGTGATTCAATAGATGTGGAGAAATGTTCATTCTCTCTCCCTCTCACCTGTTTCAGGTGATGGTTAACAAGGATCACTGTAAAGAAGATAGAAATTTTAAGAAAAATGATGTTGGTTCAGATTTGTTAAACAGCATTCAACAGGCTCCAAATGTAATCAAAATGATACACTAACTTAGTGACCTTGTTGGTTTACTCATCCACACAAAAATATGCACCCCAAAAAACGTGGACGTGGATGCATTTACCTTTTCATTAGTCAGGCTGTAAGGTAAAGCTTAATCTGTGATCTGTTTCCAGAAATGCTGAACCCAAAGTGAGTTCTGCTGGACAGCGTGAGATGTTGATGCACCTCGCAGTGGTGGCCTGCGGACAGAGACACGGGGAAGCTGTCAACATGCTTAAGAGCGCACTTATGCTAAGCAGCCGAGCCATGAGGTTTCATATCTTTGCAGAGGGGCGGTTGCATGCTACTATAAAAGCAGCAGTCAGTATGAGCGTATTACCTACAATTGTTTTTGTGCACGTATGTATGTGCATGTCCTGCAATTTTTATACAATGAAGTTCTCACTATATTTAAGTGCAGTTCATTCTAAATCCATCTGTTTATCATTCATAAGTGAATTCATGCATCACATATAGTTTTATTCTACAATATTATAAGACTGAAGTTCTTGACCAGTGTCAGCGTCACTGATTCGCTGACATACTATGTCTAACGCATTTTCTCTTCTACAGCTGGATTCCTGGCCAGCTTTCATTTCATTGAAATTCAGCTATGTTGTTTACCCCATTTCATTCCCCCATGAGAACCATGAAGAGTGGAGTCAGCTTTTCAAGCCGTGTGCATCACAGAGACTCTTCTTACCAGTTAGTATTACTGCAATAAAACATTTCCATGCGGATTCGCAGAGTGGTTAATGCTGATTTGGTCCTGGTTTACTCATCAGCGTGCTTTATCTGATAAAGCTAATGACCAAGGATGTCTAGATAGTTAAGAAGGCTGATGGGGACACCAGCACACCAACATTCCTTGTTGTGGACCAGCATCCAAAACACAACATATACTAATGACTGCCAGTGCTGGACTTTTTATTTTAGCAAAAGTGGCATTTAAAATGGTTAATACAGTGAATACATCTGAAAATGCTGGACTGCTTTTCTTCTCAGTTATGTCAAAAAAAACATGAAAATTTCATGCTTAAGTGGCAGCCTTGTTTACGTAACTGAGTGGCAAAAAAACAGGCCATGTAACATTTTCTCAATATTATTGACATGTTTTTTACATTTACTTAATATTGCTGTCTGACACAGTCTATTTGGAAAACCAATGCCTGTTCTCCTGCACAGATGATCCTGAGGAATGTTGGCTCTCTACTGTATGTGGACACTGATGTCCTCTTCCTGCAGCCGGTAGAGCTAATCTGGGACATGTTGGCACGTTTTAACTCCACTCAGCTTGTAGCCATGGCACCTGAACACGAGGAGCCACGGATTGCCTGGTACAGTCGCTTTTCCCGCCATCCGTATTATGGAAAAACCGGCATCAACTCTGGAGTGATGCTAATGAATTTGACCCGGATGCGAATGGCACATTTCAAGGTTAGTTTAAAGGGCCAGGCCCTGAAACGGTATTACAACTGTATTACATCTTTGTGCACAGTGAAAAATACTGTTTAAGTCTGTTGTACACTGTTCAGAGGCCTCTAACAGAGTCATGCTTTTTGTTTACGTGATGCAGTTACAACATCTACCAGCAGGGGCCACTAGCCAAGTACTGAACAATGCGTTTCAGACGCAAGTTGTAATTCCATTTTAGTCCAGAAGAGGGTGACAAAGCTCTATTACATTTTTGACTTGGCTTGCAGGTAGAGACTGTTACATGTTTTTGATATACTTTAACCCTATATGTTTGTATTTTCTTCTGTCTTTATCAACAGAATGACATGACCTCCGTTGGTCTACATTGGAATGAGCTACTGATGCCTTTACTACAAAAATATAAACTTAATATAACCTGGGGAGATCAAGACCTCATTAACATCATCTTTCATCACAATCCAGGTTGGCCTTTCTGTATTTCTTACATTAATCCTTCTGTGTAGCATAAAGGCTTTTCATATCAAGTGATTTTTGATATAAAAAGATATGTGTGTGTGTCCAACCAGAGATGGTCTTTATTTTGCCCTGTCATTGGAACTATCGTCCTGATCACTGCATCTATGGCAGCAACTGCAGCCCCGCCGAGGAGGAGGGTGTAGTCACCCTACACGGCAACAGAGGAGTGTTTCACAGCAACAAACAGCCCGCCTTCAAAGCTGTTTATTCAGCTTTCAAACAGGTGCGTTACGTGCCAGCTTTTGTTTTTGGCTGTAGTTATGTGCATCAAAGAGAATTCATTATGTCATTTACATATTTTCAGTCACTGAAGCAGCCAAACTTCCAAACACAATTTCCATACACGTTTCAAACTAACAGATTCACGCTTTGTTTCTGGCAGTACGTGTTTGGAGAGGATCTTCTGCAGTCGTTCTTGTTACCCCTGGAGGTGCAGCTAAACACAACCACAAACACATACTGTGGAAAAGTTAGTTATTTTTTTACTAGAGGACTTGGAAAGTCTGCAAGAAGGATCCAAAGAACAACGCCGCCTGGTGGCTGAGATGTGATACTGTGACCACAACATAGCTGAATAAGAGCAGAAATTCATTCTCAAACGCTGGATAAATGTGCAGCTGCAGTTCCAGTTGTATCTGTGCAATCGGAGTGATAAATATTCAGGGTTCAAACTCTCCAGATATAAAACAAACTAAA
Source organism: Chromobotia macracanthus (assembly GCA_036877525.1). Classification (NCBI taxonomy): domain Eukaryota; kingdom Metazoa; phylum Chordata; class Actinopteri; order Cypriniformes; family Botiidae; genus Chromobotia; species Chromobotia macracanthus. Next base: position 5,407,570 of record JAZGTH010000012.1, on the reverse strand, counting down.
ACTGGATGGTGACCCTATTTGAAGTTTTTAAAGCAACAATGCACTGTGTATTTTTACTGAGTTGCATTTGTATCCTGTTAGGACAGCTACTGAATGTTTTCAAAGACATCAATGGAAAATACTTGAAAAATGTAAATATTTATTTTTAGTGCAAAATGATTAGTTTGGCCAAAAATGAAACTTTGTCATCATTTACTCACTGTTATTTCATTTAAAAAATGGCCTGGATCCAATTTCTGGTCCCCATCCACATCAACAGTATGGAACAGAGCAGCTCAGACATTCTCTGATATTCTGTGGAAGAAAGAAACAAGTGAGGTGACTAAGTGATGGCAGTCTTCATTGTGAGTGAGCTGTTTCTTTAAATAAAAGTCTATCATGAATCGGATTTAATTTCATGACTTGAATACTGACTTAATTTTCTTGTGAATCATTTAGAGTAATATCACATTTTCTATGCACATTAACCGATTCCATTTAATTTTATATATATTATGTGCTTCACTTTCACTCCAGTTTTTAGACTTACTAACCATTATTGTTTTGCATATCCTTGCAAACGCTGGCTTATGTCTCACAGGGCATTTTTCTTATAGTGAGCCTTGTGTCGAGACAAATTTTGTGCGATTTTATAATTAACATTTATCCAAGGGAAGAAAAAAATGTGCATACATTATGTAACATGACATGAATACTAAACAAATTATTTATCCATATTTAACACTGCCATGAAAAGGCTGGTTATTTCAGATATAGAAGGGGATGTTTATAGATATAGAAATATAAAGGGACACTGTCAACAGAGACATTAACTTCAAAATAAACACTCAAAAATAAGTCCAAACAGAACAGAATCTAAATTGAACAATAGAACATTTACAAAAAAGAAACAAAGAAGTTACATTTTGCATCCACTAGAGTGCAGCATTGTTCCAGCTATTGCCAGTTTTTATTGAGCAGTAACAGTGGCTTTGTTCTGTGATACAAAACACTAACTGTTCTTAAACATTTTGCATCCCAACAACATTTTCTTTACATTCTAGCAGGTTAATATGGAATCATGCATTTTCTTCACTGCTTTTTGGCAGAAGCTCTGCATAATGGATTTAAACTTTGAAAATTTGAGCTCGGAGTACTGCATACTTATTAGCACCTGAAAATATAAGCCAAAATATGTAATAAACAACCATGCAAGAGGAAGGGGATGCACAGAATTGTGAATAAATGGCATTATGTGCCATCATTCAAAAGCCAACATAAACATCTTATAGAGATGACATTCATTTATGTATGCATGTCTGTACATTTTAAGCTTTTGCAACCTTTGCTTAAAAACTCATTTGCTTGAGCAATGACAGACTTCAATGATGAGGCTGATGTCACTTTTCATAGTTCTTTTCACAGATCAACATAGCAGCCTCCGTTGGTTTTGCTGTCTATGAAAAATATGCTTTCGATTTGTAAGCTTCACCTGTCATATTGTGTAATTATATTCATTGCATCTACGTCCACTATCGATAGCTTCAGTTAGGCAGGAAATGACTCTGCTAAAACAAAACATCCTTGGGCCTATTGTACATTTCCCCATCTGTATGCCCTCCATTAAACACTGGCTCTCTGAATCATCCCCTTGTTCACAATGGATACCCTATCTCTGCTTTCCTTGCCATCGTTTCTCCCTTGGACAATATTTACCTCAAGTGGCAACAAATAGAGGTTTTTTCTGGTCAACAGAAAAGCAGCCCGCGGTTTGGAGAAAGAGACCTTATCTCTCCCTTCTATTTCCCCCCAGCGAGCTTTTCAATTAGGTAATTACAGCCATGTGAATGGAGACTCGACAGAGAGCCCCAGTGCATTGTGGGAGCACCTGTCCCCCACAGACGGCAATTACCTGGCACATGAACCATCCCATTGTGTGGCCGCTCGGAGGGGTCCGAGTCTGCAGGAAGTGTAAACCCAGCCAACGTGGCATCTAATCAATAGCCAAACAGAGTCTGTGAAACAGGTACAGATAAATAAATGAGGGGGGTTCTTGTCTTCGCAGTTGCTTATTTTTGCATTTGTATTCAGTTTGGCAGACTGGCAGTGTGTAGTGACTGCTTCAAACTGTGAACCTTAGAAATGCATTTCCATACTGGTATCAACATAACACGTATCAAACTTTTCTGTCACCTTTGTTATGTGCTATAAACAATTATCTATAAGGTGTAAAGTGCAAAGGTCAAATAAAACAGATTTTATGCACTTTTATTTATTAGAAACAAAACATTGTGTAACGTTATCTTTAAAAAGTGTCATGTGTAACAAACATTAAAAATGTGTTCATTTATCAATTTGATTTTATCAATCAATTTTTAATAAACACACATACATACCCACAAACAAACAAACAAACAAACATAGCCTTACCTCAACAGCACTGCTGTTAAAAAACAAACATTAGCTCCCAAAAGATCAAGAGCTAAAAAAATGACAGATAGGTACAACAGATAAATTACTCATACAGCAAATTAGACTCAATGAGAAACAGGTGGAGATCATTAAAATGGGGAACTGGAAACACAACAATGAATATAACAATGCAACTGAAAGACCTTATAGCTTAAAATACCCATAAACCGTAAGGGACACATTAAAGATTAAGCCACTTCCTGCAATAAACCTTTACAAATATGTCTTCACCAGCTTTCCCTTAGATGAATGTATGTGCGTATGGTGACCTGAATAGATATATCTCATCTCCTAGTGGATCTAGAGCAGCAAAAGTTTTCTGGCTCCCAAGTGTGTCAATTTACACTCGAGTCCATTTCACTGTGCTGTATTGATTCAGTTTGAATTCTCTTTCCTGTTAGTGAAGCCAGTGAACCTCATGCAGATGTCTGTGGAGAGAGCCGATGATGAAATCCATGCAGAGAGCAGCGAGTGAAATCAACCTGTGAGCTTCAAAGTGTCAAAACATGTCCATCCGCTGTCCTCACCCAGCACGACTGAAATTATCATTTAAAACATGTCATTTAAAAGTATTTAGTTAACACTGTTAAATATATACAAATGAAAGTATACGGTTAATCTAACAGGTTCCTCTGAGGTTTTAGATTTCACGTGGAAATCATTTTGACTTTATAGAAAGTCTATTTTTTTATGTTTTTTTATTAGTTTATGAACATGACAATAAAAACAATACAATAAGGAGTTTATTTGACCCTTCAATTCGTCTTCAGCTTCTAATCTGAATGTGAATTTGTTGCATATTAACATGCATCAGAATATGTTTGATGTGTAATACATTAATATGTAATAATGTGGTGAGTAATTTTTAGACCAATCAGATTTTACTGTGGGCAGGGTTATAGAAATCAAGGGATGTCATGCCACTCATTGCGGCAGGTTAGGATAAAAACTCATCAAACTGACTGTGTTTAATTGCCGGAGCTCGCCTTCATAGAAAATTAATAACTTCTGGTTGTTTTTTCACTGCAGATAAATGTCAGTTTTTAAAGTCCCTTAGAGAGCAATGACAAACCTAACTTTTGACAGACATTTTTGAGTTTTCAAGGATACTAAGAGTCAACATGAGGGGGCTGCGACTGGTAGCTGAGCAGAGGAAAATACCCAGAGCATCAACTTTAGGGAGACAGACACACTTTGATCTGAGTTCAAGCCAAGCAACAGTGGATCTGACAGCTTATATAACGTTCTCTTTCTGACTAAGTTCCTGACTGACTGTGCTTATATTAACAGTAGAAGAGAGGAAGAGGAAATAAAAAAGAAAGTTTGTAAACGGTCAGGTTTTAAGGCCATAAAACCCTGAATGCTCTTTGGTAAAAGCAACATCATTTCAATTCAGTAAGTGAACAGTGTTTTGAACATAAAGGCATCTAATGATGTCTGATTTTAGCTGTGGATTCATGTGAGTGACGAGGATGTTCAAAAATTGCTGCGCTCGCCAAAACGGAGAGCGTTTCTGTGATTCATACGATCATTAAACGAGAAAACATTCTCCGTAAATGTATATCTGCTCACACAGTGACCTAGTCCATCTTCATAGAGCGCAAAGGTAATTAAAGTGTCACTTTTGCGATTCAAAAATTGCAGTCGTCACCGCATCTTCTAATGCAGGGGAATATTTGTCACTTATATTTGTTTGACTTTTGAATGGCTCCAATTGCTTGTCTGCACTTTTGATTTGTGCGAAGGCCCGTGTCAATAAAACATCCCCCCCTGCTTTTCCACACGCAGCCGTTGTCTCCAAATGAACATCTCCAATTAGAGTGGAGCAATCATTCATTTGTTGGTTTAACGTTTACGTTCGTTTGTTGCAATCTGTGTACATGCGTCTGAGACAATTCTTTGTACCTTGAGGGAAATCTAACGCGTAATCACTATATGAGAATAATTACCCCTCTTTTGCATGTCTGCTGATAAACTCATCATAATTTGGCACCGGGCCCTTAGGAACCGTAGCTTCATCAAATTTTAGACAAGAGAGATTAAAAGCAGATAAGAACACGATGTGAAATGTAAAGAATGCTGACAGCATGCGTGAAAAAGAACGAATTCGCTGTTATTCAAAACGGGTAGGCACACCGCTAGCTTAGCGTAGCGTTTAGATCTTTTGTTTCTCAATCCGATTGACTCACACAAACAAAAACAATTACATGGGACTTGAGAGATTTTCTGTATTCGTTTGTGCTCTGATACAAACCCTAAAAGACTAACACAGGCTTTTGTTTTGCATTGTTTTGCAGTACCATGCACTGGCGTCTTTGTACATCCCCCTTAACTGGAGCTACACAACCCCGTCTTCTTCCCATTAAATTATAAATGAATAGAAAACAATTGAGCCATAATTGATAGGCCTCCTCTTTTCTTTTCCTCACACGCTCTCTTTTTCACACACAGTGACAAAAATCACAATGGTTGTCTTCTACGCCACCTTTTCAGTCCATTCAAGCTTGGACCGGTACCATTGTTCCAGACCTGGCCTGATAAAGCGCAGATAATGTAAACCAGTTATCACATTTGCAGAAAAGAGGGCAAAATAAAAGACCCAAGACAGCCACCGAATTAGCGACTTTGATGAATCGTCATTTTGAACAGGATAGATTAGCATGCTGATTGGACTGATTATTTGTAATTGCAGTTGGATGTGAAAGGAGGCCTGGATCGTGCGGGTTTGCGCTCCAGTTAGCTGAAATCATGAGCTGCCTCTATAGATGGTGAATTAATTTTATCTGTTTGTCTCGCGATTAATAATGGTCCAAATGAGAGGTTTTGCAAAATCGCAAAACACCCAGATGGCAGCAGGCGTTTTTTAGAGTATGCACTTCAGGGCTTCCGTGGGGTGGTATGCCAGATACGAGATATGCGATGAGAGAAATTTACGTGAATTTATTTGGCATTTGCTCATATTTGAACATTCTCAGAACATATCACGTAGTATATATCAGAAATGTAATTCTTAAGTAGTTAGTGGAACGGTAAAATTAAATGTTTTAATAATGTTCTTATAACCAAACACTAATGTTAATACTAATACAGTCTAAAAAACTGGATGTTTTGAATGTTCCCTAGAACTTTCAAAATATCATTTTAAACTTTTTTTTTTACTTAAGGGAAATGTTACAGAAACAGTCTTACAACCTAAACTTGTTAGCTGGGAAGTACTTTCACCTGAGGCAGAGCACGCGTCCTTCAAAACCATCTGCCAACATTTGCACCAGATAATTAATTTGTCCTTCACAGAATGTGCCGGTAAGGCAAGGGAGTACGGTTCCTGACAGATGCACGAGATACGAGTTCTGACGCTCGGGGGGACGTCGTGTAGCATCTAGAGGATATCACCACACCTACCAAGATTAATCGATCTTGATGGTGTAGCACTAAGTTATTTTGAAGAAAGGGACAATTGAGCTGTTTTAAAGGAATAGTTCACTCAAAAAAGAAAATTCTTGATTGAAATTCTTTATTTACTCACCCTCATGTTATTCCAAACCCGACTCTTTTGCTTCGGAGGAACACAAAAGAAGACATTTTAAAACACGTTGGCAACCAAACAACAAATATCTTCTTTTGTGTTCCACAGAGGAAAAAGTCATACAGGTTTGGAATGACATGAGGGTGATCTTTTTAAAACTGAAAACTTATATAAGGCATTTTGGTTCACACACTCTTTGCCTTTGGGATTGGATACATTTACATAACATTGCATTCCTTGCACAGCCCACAACAATAATAATAATATAATTTTTTATTGTAAATCTTGAAGGAATGTTGTTTGGTGGAGGTTTGAACTGAAATCAAAGCCGACCCATCATTGAAGCTGATGAGACTGTGAAATAACATTATCTATATATATCTAATAACATTATCTATATATATCTAATAATATATATATATATATATATATATATATATATATATATATATATATATATTCTGTATAATATATATATATATATTCTATATATATATTCTGCAGAATATATATATATATTCTGCAGTTCAAAGGATATGTAGCAGATGACACGAGAGACCATGAAAAGGGAAACCAGCTCTGCTGTTTTTTATCTTGCAACTGTGAGTTGTTGCAAAAGTTCCACTTCCTGTGGGATGTAGAGGAAAGACTTGATTCTTACATCATACACAGAAACTAGACAGACAGATAGAAATGGATTGAACCATTAGGAAATTGCTAAACTTTTAACTTCATTAAAATCTAGCTTGTTGACAGTATTTAGATGGTGGGTATTAATGTTACATGCACAGTGCAGACAGACTCTTGTTATGGTGCGATATATCACTGTCACGCACTTACAGAGCATTAAATATTGACAAAGAATCAGACTGATGTGCAAATCAGTTCATGCAATTCTTCCCAACAGAACCATGCAACCACCCAGCTTAAAACAATTTTAAGCTGTAACAATGTTTCCTTAACGTTTCCATTAAGTAACAAAAACATTAAAAATGTTCTACTAATGTTACTGAATGTTTTTGATAACTTTTCTTTTAGAGAATGTTTGCAAACATTCTGAGAACACACCTTGTTAGCTGGGCACACACACACTAGTTTTTACTCCTCTGTATCTAGGTCTTGCTATATTTGCCAGTTTTGCTACTGCAGCACATTTTTCCTGAATAATTGCTCCCATTCTGGTTATGCGAGTACTCTCGGCAAGCTGACTGGATCTTAGAAGCACACACTCAGCGTATTGAGGTCAAAGAAAGCCCAGACTTTATCTTGATGCAAAAAGTGTTTTATCTTCAACAGCTTGCCTTGAGAGACATTTGCTCTAATGAATAGCACTGCCATTGCAGGTAGGTATATAAAAAGGGAAAAATCTCTTTCCTTCTCATTTACTACAACAAATTGAGCATAAACGGCAATAAAATCACACCTCAACTTTCAGCTCAACCGTGAAGTTTAATTAAAGACATCTCATTTCTGCCTACCTAAGTTTAAAACTTCATAATGATGTTAAACATTTGATCTCCGCTTGCATGCTTTAAATATATTACCTACTAATAAAATAAGCATTCAACTCACCTCAGAGCAATAATGAAGCAACACATGGTTGCAACAAACTGTGGATTCAATTATGTGATGGATTTTCCAGCCTGAGAGAAACAGGTTCAATAATGAACAGATTGTTTTTAGACACTGCTGTCCTGAAATGGGGTTTAGATTGTTTTCTCTCCTGAGCTGTAATGACTTGAAACACAAACACCCTAAAGCTCAACAGGTGAAGTTTTTAAAAAGCAGGTAATCGCTGTGGAAACAAAGCTTACAGTTTATGAGAAACTACACCAGTTTGCCCTAAATCCACTACATGCTCAGTTCATCATATGTTATTATTATTGTAAATATGTTTTATTTGTCTTATTATTTGTTCTTAATAAGCTTTCTTGTGTCTTGTATCCTATTATAACAGTAACATAATAAGTTGGGTCAGTTAAGCTATTGTTTAGAGTGCTCTGTAGCATAGATGTATGTGAATTGAATTGATCAGCCATAATGCCATGATGTGTACATGTCCAATTTATCAAACACGTAAATACAGTCCTCAGTGTAGCTAAAGTCTTAAGTGACTTTAATTTTTAAAGCACACAACACTGTTTGAGTCTGGAGCCAAAATAACCTGGATGCATTTGGCGCCGAAGTATGTTCAATACTTGATGCACAAATGCGAAAGTCTCATTTGTAGACCTGCTGTACGAACAGACTTTCGGTTATGATTCCAATCACAAACACTTTTCTTGAGCTTAATTAACTGAATCAATATCTCCATGTAGGACTGTTTATCTTGCTGTCTGTTGATCTGATTAGCCTGCACAAAGAATGGACATGCGTTCACTTATGTGCTCGCGTTCCTTCTTCTTTTATTGATTGGAGAAGTGCATGTCTAACCCCTGCATTATATATATTGCAGTATTGCATTTGTAGAGTGCTTCAACACTTTTGTTATTGTGGAAAAAGCACCACATTTCAATTAAAATCCTTTCCTGTGTCTAAAAGAAAAAATATGTGGTTTTATAGCTAGTATTTTTGTCTCTAAATCTATTAAGCATATGTCTCATTTGCCGATATGTTGATTTCATCAACACAATATTGGCCAATATGAAGCCATACCAAAGAATCGGTTTAATATAAATCAATAGCCAGCCTCAATGTGAAATATCGGGTATCTGCAACAAAACTCCAGGGACCAAAATTCTGTTTCTCGTAAAGTCTGAATGAGCTAGTTCAATCTTCTTGAGTGTCTCAATTTATTTTCATTTTTCTGTGGCTTCAAAGGGATTTCTAAAGGATTTCAGTAAGAGCAGCACCATCTGTGTTCCTCGAAGAAACAAGAGTCGGTCGTCAGACCTCACACCTCCGGAGGGAAGTTTTCTCACGGAAAGAAAAAGTGGAAGACCGACCACATTCATGTTAATAAAATTAGTCTCACTTACTAAACCAAAAAACACTTACAAAGGAGTGTTGGATTTAGAGGAAGAAAGGAAACTCCATACGGTGGATTGGCACGTGCCACTTCATTTTTATTACATCCTGCACTTGGAATAATGGTGAGACAAACTAAACAATGTGTGCCACTCTAAAGAAAGCAATTATTTTTAAAATGGAAAATAATTTAGTGGAATTTTGAAAACAGAACCACTTTTTTTATTTAGTTATCATTATCATTTCAACAGTACTGAAAATATTCCATGTATAGTCTCTCTAACATGAGGTCATCACTTAATGCATAATCATTAGCCAAGAATGATTAAAATGCCGTTTAAATAGTTGAAGTTTGCCATGTTGTACCACAGTATTTAGGCTAATGCCATACACACAAATGCATTCACGTTATCTAAAGTAACAATGTGCAGATCTGAGGTCTGTGCTGCTGTAGAACTGCTATCACATAAGGGTAGTACAGTACTCATGGGCCCATTCGCTAAACATTTCCTGTTTTCTAAAGGGTTTGAGGAAAGGACAGGTGAACTACAAAGGAGTTAGATAACAATGAGAGCAGGATCTATGAGGTGTAACAAGAAAACCTCTCACCTGCGCTGGATCATTACAACAGCTGAACCGGGCAGCTACAGAAGAAACAATGGCGTTAGTTAAATGTCTGCTGCAGAGAGAAATGACTGAAATTCCCATTGATTTTAAGGTGTTTACCATTTTGTAACATTTCATCTCAAAAAATGCAAATGTCATTTGATATTTCAGTCAGAAATACATTTCTTGAAATTTTGTTTATACTGAAAACAGAAAGAGAATCACAAGAAAAACTAAACTGATTATTTTGAATGCACAGAAAAGGAATAAAAACACGGAATAAGATGGAGAAAACTGTGTGTGTGACTGACATGTTATCAGCTCAGCTAATTATTACCAGGCTCTCACATATTTCGACTGCCAAAACTTGCCTAAAACCTGCACCTTAACAAGCCAATGAGTGTTGCGGGGGATGACTGGAAATGTGTTACATACCTGCTGAGATTCAACTGTCTAACCAAAATGGACAAAAAATTCAAAGCTTGGGAAGAGGAAAATTAACATGTTCCCTTTTACACACAATGAACAGCGTGTCGCTCATTATCGCAAAATAAACCCTGACAGGGCGATTGGGTCTTGAAGGACTTTATTTTGCGAGAATGACCAGCTGTAAATGATCCAGATTGTTATGTGTTTACCAAATAAGCACCTGCATGGACATGAAATATTGATTTGAGTTGAAATTATTATTATACTAGAACAGTGCAGGAGATAAGTTAAAACACACACCCCAAAAATATAAAAAAAAATATATATATATATATATATATATATTATAGATATGCAGAGATATATATATATATATATATATATATATATATATATATATATATGGATGCTGCAATTGACCAATCAGAATAGATTATTCCAGAGAATTGGGTAATAAACATATATACAAATTATAAGATATCTGATAAACACCAACACTCTCTGCAACAGTCACCAAACCTGCCAAAAGTTACAGCTGTCTTAGTCATCCTCTCTAGTTTAATTCTATACAATTATCTTTCTTTCCTACAGAACACTACTCATTCTCAAGAGTCTCAAGTTTTTATGAGTCTAAATCATGAAACTGTAATGCTGTCTGCAGGATTAGATTTGCTGTATCAGGCTGAACTTGCTCTGACTCAATCTCCATATAAAAACAGATGCTCAGTGTGGGATTAACTCCCATTGTTCAATGAATCTCAACATGGCGCTGATGTCTGAGTATAAGCTTCTAATTATGCCACATGTTGTTTCCTGTCTGTTCCAAATTTTGACTTTGGAGTTTCTGGGAGGCTGGCAGGGGGATTTTGCAGGTAAAGTGGAATAATGGATGCCACTGCCAAAAATGTGAAAGAAAATAAGGAGATAAATGGTGCAAGCAGGACTCGAATCCGCTCATATTTGCACCAGAGCTCAGTGTTTTGTAGCATGTTTGCTAACGATCAGGACACATCAGTTGCCAGCTGAAAACCAGCCATTTGCTTGAATAAAAACAGCTTTCCTCAGGTATTATAGATCATTCTGGATCCACAATTGTACAGGGAGAAAATAAGAGAAAACACCTCAATTTAACACTGACCTTTTCACCTTGGTGTTATTAGATTCGTACAAACTTCAGACTCTCTGTGTTGTGTTTTTGACAGCTTGTTAAGAAAATTCCGGAGAGCAGCAAAATGTTCTGAGTGCAGTGTGTCCATCATTAAAGTCAAAAGACCGAGCAGACGCGTTATTCTCCTCCCACCCTGACAATCCTCTGTTCTTTTCTCTTGCAAGTTCAGCTGCCCTTGTTTTTGAACTCACTCCCATCATTTCTGCTTCTGTCTTCTCTCTCATGTCTCCGCTTTCCCCAACAGGCTAATAGAACTCAGAGAACCAGAGCTTAAAAAAGCGTGACAGAGGAATGTCGTGTTACTTTTCTTTAAGCAAACGCTGTCGGGTTCAGCTCAAGTACAGCAGCAACTTAACAGGAGTGTGGCACTGTAGCCTCCAGGAGTGAAGAGTCATTATACAGTATCTGGAGAGATGTTGTGTGGGAAGCAGGTGACAAATCTTCAGTCTTGTGAGACTCACCCATTGTGTTTCATATGTGCAACCCATTCTATAGGAACAGATTGGAAACTATAGATTTCAATTTGAACCACTGGAATACGAGTCAGTGGGCAGTGTAGTTGTCAATGCTATCCATAAAATAGTTAATCCTCTGTTAATTAACATCAGCTAAGAACAGAGATATTTCTTGAATTATGAACAGCAATGCAAAAAATACATTTCAAATGATTCAAGCATTTTATCCTTTTTTTAATAAAAAATATTTAAACATTAAGATGAATTTATTTAATAAAAACACAACTGTGGAGACTGGGGTTATCATGTTAATAGCAAAAACTCTTAAAATGCATGTAGCTCTTCTGCCAGGTGAAGTGTGAACTTCAGAGACTGACAGTGGTGGTCTTCATTATAATTTGTAGAAGAGAAACTGAGAAGAGAGATACTCTGTTTGATATCCCTTCTCCTGTTTCACACATCTCTGCTCTGTCATTCATAACGAGCATTTATGAATAAATGAATGTAAAAGAGCGCTAATGAGGTAAATGACTGGTACGCATACATAACAGAATCTCTTCACCACATTCAGAGAGAATTTCCCTTGATATGAGGGCCATTACACAAGACAGAAGCCACTTTTAAAGAGTTAAAAATTAGAAAAATTTACAAGTGAAAAGTATAGATAGAAAATATCAAATTATTTGGAAACTAAACATTACTAAATGAGAATTTATGAAGCACAAATTGATCTGCACAGATCGCAGGGCATGATTGGTGAGCATTACTTAAACAGATTTTACAAAAACTGTGTCATACCATTAATTATGGATACAAAAAATGACACACTTTGTATCATTGGAACATACCAGATAACAAACAAATGGAAACCTCAGTTAAAGGAGAGAACAATGAAAAATAAAATAAAATCACCTGGGCAGCAGATAATGTACAGGTAAATAATATACTGACACTTCTGCAGATGGGGAGGGCAATGACAGTAGAATGAGGGTGTTTAAAAGGGGTGGTGGGTCTAAAGTGACCAACTCAGTTAACCAGTGCATGAGATCCACAGCAGTGTTATCCCTTTAAAACAGAAGCAGACAGGTCTTTACATTCAGCACACATTCACAGCAAAGATGAAACAAATTCCACTTCAAAAAGCCTCCAACCTCTCTCTCTCTCTCTCTCTCTCTCTCTCTCACACACACACACACACACACACACACACACACACACACACACACACACACACACACGGCTTTCATCCATTCAGGTCAATGTCTACAGAAATAATCAGCACATACCCTCCTAATATAAAATGCTTTTTTATTCTTATTTATTGAAACAGGAGGTGTGATGCGTGATTATCAGCATTTAGTATTTTGTTTTGTTTTTAAAGTCTTATTTTAAAACAACACAGGTTTTAGACTTATTTCAGAAAATTTTTATAATGCCCGTGGCAAAAATTGTTTTGTTTGTTTGTTGTAATATATAAACCTCTGTATTGTGCCACTGCGCTAAGAACAATAAAACTAAATTTCGGATATATTTTCTCTTTTTATTTTGCTACAGGGATGTTGTAGGTGGTTTTCCAGTAAAACAAGACAAAAACACGGATTACGATTTCAGTATCTGAAAAATGATCTGAAAATGGCAGGACAATGATCCTTTAGGTATTTTAAAATCATGTTTTTAAGCATTATTAACAAGAGAGGTGTTTATCATTAAAATAATCCTTTTACAACTGCATTTATAATCCAACAGATCTGATCTTAACGCTGCTATCTGACAGGATCTGAGTTTAATTGTGACAGCTGTGGTCTTTAAAATCTGACGAATGCCAATGCTGTCTGACGCTAAAGATGTAATCTCGGTTTATCTGTGCAATGCGGTTCCTGATCTTGGGCTTAATTAGTTCCAGTAGTCAATCAAGAACGTTAATCAATCAAACCCCTCAGCTACAAATATCTTTACATGCTTTAAGAAGGAAGAATTACAGAACTGAGTTATATAACAATAATTTATTATCCATTTTGTCTTCATGTAGCACACGACACGTAGACTTGGCTACAAAGTTGTCTTATACATTGAAAAGAGACTAAAAACATGACAAAATAACTCAGGGTGTCTCGTCACAACCTGTGGTAGAAAATGAGCCTCTACAAGGCACATGAGAGTGGCAGAAATTAGATATGAACTCCATGTTTATCAGTTGACTGAGATACAGACTGGGTCATTTGGCATTATAAGGATGGAACAAAGGCTACATAACTTCAGACTCAAAAATATAAATAACATTCATTCATTTTAAAACGGTACAAAAATCGTATGTATTGTATACAATACCATTAAAATGGTAGCAGTGTGTGTTATGCCAAATTTATAAACCTGTTGAAATGAAGACCTTTAAAGAATATTTACATTTCTAGATTTAAAAGATGAAATGGCAGCAAAAGCCGGTATCGTACATTCAAGTACTGTTTTTTATCCAATGAAAACTTTATAAAATACAAATGCATGGACAGAAACACTACATTAAACCACAATGTAGTGTGTAAAATCCTATTAAAATTGTCTTTTATACATTCTATTACGAAATCACAGCGAGGTCTGTAACGGTACACTCAAAGTATGAAAAGAGTTTGAACATTCACATTTCTTGAAACGACACCCAGTAGATTGGAAATGAGTCTTCAAAGTTACTCAGCTTCACAAAGCAAGAAAAATATTTGCATCTTCACCTTTATAAAATGGCCGCTTGGAATGAGGCAAGTACATAAAAACGAGGCCACACATAGGTAGCGCTCTTCAGTTTGAGGCTTCACTCTAAACGGTGGTCACTGAAAGAAAGGCGTTGTGGACTTTGGTGCCCTCAGGTGCTCGTGCTCCATGGCTCATTAGCTCTTGAATTGTCATCCAATTGTCTAGAATCTTCTTGTTTCGTTTCTTCAGCATCTTCTTGTGGCTAAGCTCCAGGATGCTCACCTCCCCACTTGCAGTTCCCACAGTCTCCTTAAGACACTCTAGCCTGCTCCTCTGCATAAACTCCCTCCTACGTCGCTGTTCTCTCGCACGTGCTAGCTGCTGCTTCCGTTCTTCTTTGCTCCAATACCGACCCATCTTTAATTCACTGACAGCATCGTCATCTGTAGTCATCCCCCCACTACGTTCCTCACGGATCCGCAGGGCTCGCTCGCGTAGGATACGGTCTCGCACAGGCCGACGTGCCACATACCTGGTTCCGTCCGCCCGCACTTTGACCTTCCATTCCAGCCGACCAGATTGTGAGGGACCGGGCCGTCCACGGAGACTGAGGAGACTTAGCTGGCTCTGGGAGTATTCCAGAGAAGAAGAGGAATGCTGTTGTAAGAGCTGCAGGTAGCTCTGGTAGTGGCGTGTGTTGGTGGGCTGAGTTGCTGTGGCATTACAGTGGTAGGGTGAAGGGTGGTGCCAAGCAGCCGCAACTCGGCTCCGGTTCTTTTCTCTTTCATAGCGTTCATCATCTGCCGGAAGAGCTGGATCAGATTCTGAGGGGTTGCTGGGGCTTTGCTCCAGGCTACTAGAGAAAGCTTGGCTGGGGCCTTGTGAACCAGGACTAGTGATGGGGGTCTGTAGTGGGGGTGTGGAGCTGGTGTAGGTATGAGCACGACTGCATGTAGAGCTACTTTGGCTGGGCATTGATAAGATGGGGCTACTGTATGGACTCTGTACATGCTGGGTACTCCGCAAGTTCCTCTGATTAGTCAAGTGGATGCGACGCTGAAGCGAGTGGTCAGGCGATCCTGCAGTTCCCAGTGGAGTCGAGCGGGAGCTTTCTGCTGTGTTATAGGCACTAGAGCTGTCTTTATCTTGGATCTTCTCACCTTGAAGTCTTTCAGGATGCTCGTTAATATCTGCAAGCTTGCCACGGTGTAAACGACTTTCCTTATTCGATCTGGGTGAGTCATGTTTGCTCCTGCGAAGCTGGTGTGCCTGCATGATGCTCTGACACTCACGTTCAATGCTGCGCAACTCCTCATTGAGCATGTGCAGCTCCCGTGCAACGCCACTTCCACCTTGCTCTGTCAGGCTGCATTCGATGGTGCTGCTTCGCCTGTACACCAATCCACATTCTCCGCCATTGCGTATCTGGCACTTGAGCTCCAGGAGCTGCTGGAAATGGTCACATTCTACTCCGTTCTCACTCACCCTTCCATCCTGATTCGACTCTTGCCTTCCGAAGCTCATGGTGTCCATAGGAACCAAACGTGAGCCTGCTTCCCACCTGTCCAGGAGTTGCTTTTGAGTCCTTGTTTGTGCATGAGAGTGTGGTTCATATTCAGAGCTCTCCTCAAAACTGCATTTTACACCGCTGTCCTTCTCAAGAATGCTAGAGGAGCAAGTTGCTGTATCTGTAGATACTTCTTCCAATCTTTTGGACTGCAAGAAACAGAGAGACAGAAGAATTTAATGGCTGTCAAATAACCCATAAGGAAGTGCTAAGGAAGGATCAGACTTAATATGGTCACACTCACCCGCTTGAAAGGGCTTGCTGTGTTAAGAATTCCCTCTTTTTTCTGTTCTTCCAAAATCTCCATCTTCAGTTCCTCTAGGAAATCATGATGGTCCTCATCAAGCCAGTTTCCATCCATCTGAAAAAGAAAATATAGATTCACCAATTCTGGACAACCAGGGTATGGCAAAAATAGCATTTCACTGAGCTTCTTACAGCGCATTCTGGAATGGCTCCTTCTTGAAAAATACATGCAATGACACCTTCAAATGTATTTCTCAAATACTCAAATATTTAAAATGGCCAGCATACACATTCCTAACAGGTATTGGCTTTTAGCTCACCTGTCCTTCAGGTCTTGTGACAAGCAACACTATGGACCTGGAATTTTCATTTGAGAGAAGAGCAACTGCCTCTTCCTTGTCCTGCACGTCATGACCGTTTATCTGGAAGAAACAGGGATTCAAAGAGACAATGACTCGCACGCAAAGATAATGATAGACTGTCAAGATCTTCATACCGGAAAAACACTTAATCAATGACAGAAGTGGAGCAAAATTGCATTTCCTTGCACACTCACCAACACCATGCCCCCACTGTGAGATAACAACCTCCAGTCAATTATGCATTTACTAGGGGACAGACTTTGCATCGATTACTAAGATTGCCAACTGGGCTGCAGTAGCCACAGCATTTATAAAAGCATTCTGGCGGCACACACGCCCAGACATACAATTAACCAGCATCTGACAGGTGTCGTTCATCTTTTCTCCTACAGAGTAATGGTACTGTCATGGGAAGATAATAGGGGTGGAGTGAACGAGACAGACGCGAGCTGAGCCACTGCATTCATCTCCCTTACTGCTACATCCACAGATGCTTCATGTCCTTTGTACTGTATCTCTCTCTCTCTTTATCTTCTTTTGCTCATAAATTCTCCGAACCTTTAACCCTACAGTCACTGCTGAATGTCACACCAGCTCTGTCTACACACTGTAATAGCAGAGACATTTAAACTGATATTTAACTGGAGTTTATCGTGATGATCTTTGTCCACTAGTGACTGGCTTTGTTAGATCAAGATTAGCACAATATATGTATGTATCTCTCTCTCTCTCTCTCTCTCTCTCTCTCTCTCTCTCTCTAGATATGTATATACTGTATATGTATATACTTAATACACACATTTATTTTCATATATTGATATATATATATATATGAATATGAGTGTATGTGTTGTTATGTGCCTCACCTGTAAAATTCTGTCACCCTCTCGGATGCGTCCATCTCGTGCAGCTATGCTGTTGGGCTCAACCTATTAACAGCATCAAACATGACATTAATATGTACATTTCCATATTTCGTTTTAACACACGCATACTTTTATTCCATTTCTTATCACCAAGAACATAAAAACGTCATGCTATTAGTAGGAGAATGTGAAATAACAATTATAACCAGAAGAGGAGATGGTACTATTTCCCCCATGACTAAAATCAGTAAATCTTGTTCTTTATGAATTACTTTTTCTTACTGATGTGTATATAACTTTTGAAGTCTAAAATTAAGGTCTCACATATTAGACACACACACTGCTGGAGAACAACACTATAGTACAGTGACACAAAATCATATGCATAAATACATTTTTAATGACTTACACTATCATATACCCCCAACCCCCACCCACAAACAGATGATTTCTGTAAGCTGTTGATGATAAACCTTCTGGTGATGATACGAATGAGAAAAGAATCTGTTTCAGGAGCGGTTCTCATGTCTGATGTCAGGCAGTCTGCATTTAAATATCTCTGAGTGAGAAATGGTGTAAGAACTGGCAACATCTGCGCAATAATTCTCTCTTGTGTGTGGTGAAACACACTTCCTGTTTTGTGTCTTTGTTTGCGTTTATGTGCAAAGGAGGTGAGTGGAGAACAAGTGGCACTCACAGGAGACGAGAGGTGCCGTTCCCTGCTAACTAAAATCAGCAATTAAAACGCTGAAAAAGAACCGCTTGTATGTGGAATAATTTTCTGAACCTGACTTGTTCTTGTCATGCTTGGTTCAGTTCTGGCATTTGAACTTTGGAATTGTCCACACATTTCCCATATTACACGCTTTTGATTTTACTCTGGGAATACAGTGATGTGGAAGATTGAGATTGGATCGAGCTTTTATCTTTTAATGACTTTTTTGAAAATTTAAATTGATGTTAAAAAGGGTTCGGTCAGATTTATTTGATAAATCTGGCCTGCGTTAAATTATACGCTCAATGCTGCAACTTGTGCTTGCCACCTGTGTTTGATAATGAATGAAACTGTTTTCTGGCCTTCGTTTACATTAAAAAAAATCATTTTAACAGATTTTAGACTGCCAAGTAGAATTGTGTTAAAAAACACAAAAAAAACAAGCTTTTCCTCTCATAATATAAGTGTATTGGAAAAAAAAATTAGTCTTTCCTGATAATGACTTTCTGAAAAAGAAATAGAAGCACCTACCTGGCCAACAAAAATGCCCGCATCTTCCTCATCCTCATCAGTGCGGTAACAGAGAGTCAGACCCAGTTTTTCCTGACTGTTCATTCGACAGAGCTCAACTTCCTGTAACACAAACACACTCACATATGAGTGACCCATCACCAGCAGCTGAAATGAAAAGGCAGCTATGGTTTTAATTCCTGTGGCATGCAACACCATCGAAGAAGAAGATGTGGTCAATGTGAATTGTAATATAATAAGGTAGACTTTTAGGCTATAATAGAGCTTGACGTTACAAACAGTGCTGCATTTCAGTGACTATAGTTTGGCAAAAAAAAGCAGTTAGCCAGTTAACTAGGCAAACCACTAACCGTGGGCTCGGTTCAGTCAAGCAGAACGACTCATTTACTGGTCGTCGGTTCTGACTGAGCACTAGCTGCTTATATCAACCGGCCCTCCCCTCACATTAACTAGATTTACTACAGCGGCTGTATAAGGTTCCACCTTCTCATTCAGGAACACATTCACCAAACTGTCACATATCCTTATTTGGCAAATAATTTCTAAAAATGAGATACCAACACCCTCACATCGATGTCTGTGGTGCGATATAAACGGGCGACCACTTTCTCGTATATCAGCCGGTCCTGAGTTACTGTCAGACCACACAATGGATGCAATTTATCACCCCTGGCTTTAATACAGCTTCACATTGATCGTTTAGAAGCTCTGCGATACCTCATATTTTCCTCAGGCCCATTGTTTTAGGCCGCACGTTCATGGAACAGGATCAACCGATCTGCAGAGCAGAATGATCTTCTAATCTGCCCCAAAGAAGATCGTCTACCAAAGGAACTGCCAAATCAAAGTGAAAATTCTCCAGATCCGAGAGTTAATCCAGGATTTGTGCCACATTTCGATGGTTTGAGTGGTACCCTCAGACTGTCATTAGATTTCTCTTGGACAGATATGAAAGATCTGCTCTTGACAGACAGGCTGAAGTTATCTCGCATGGAAGGAGCTCGTCCATGCATGAAGAGATGTAGACTAATGTAGGACCCGAGAGAGAAGTTGTCTGTCGTTATTTACTCACCCTCATGTCATTCCAAACCTGTATGTTGTTATTTTTTTCTGTGGAACACAAAAGGAGAATTCTGAAGATTCTTCACACATACAGGCTTGACAGATGTCGTCACAATGAGCTGTCGCTGTATGGAAAACAGCTGGAAAATTGTATGGCCCTTTTGTGTTCCATGGAAAAATACAACAGCATGAGCAGAGTGACGAAACAACACATGAGTGCAAGTAAATAAAGAACTGTTCCTTTAAAAAGCATGCATATATTACAAAAATATTTACACTAATTCATTCAAATAATTTGTTTAATACCACAGATAACACAAGCGAGATGACCCAAAATCCGTTGCAACTTGTATTCATTACCTTCATGAGACATCTGTTGAGAAGCTGTTTATGTGGCTTCAAACCATCTTAATAATGACAGTTCATTAACAGATATGCATGTGTTTTCCTTACAAAAACTATCAATAAGAGATCTAGCAGGGAAGAACATTAATGACACTAAAGTGAAACTAATTAAATCCTAATCTAATCCCCTGTTTATCAGTCAGAGCTATAACGGCATCATTTGTGAGCACTCCAGCTGAAACATTCTACTTAAAGAAACATTTCACCAAAAATGAAAATTCGTCATAATTTACGCACCCTCATGTTTCACATCCATATGTTGTCATTTTGTGCCATGGAACACCAAAGGAAAAGTTTGAAGAAAAGATTCACATTTTTCCATAAATGACAGTTGATAGTGACTGAAGGATGTCAAGCTACCAAAATGACAAAAAACACTGTATAGTATTGTATACTATATAACTATATATTATAATATAACTATATATTATTATATACAGAATTATACAGAATTGCTGTATAGACTAATTGTCATGTAGACTAGACTGTTCTTTTTGGAGTTTGACAGGTATGGCCACAATGAATTTTAGTCGCATAAAAGTTCAAAATTCTCCTTTTTTTGTCTTACAGAAAAATCCTTTAGGAATTAAGAGTACGATGACAGAATTTTCATTTTGGTATGAAGTATTCTTTTAATACAGGAGCAACATCCCTTTGGAACTCCTTTGCTTTATGAGTCCTACACTTTGTTGGAACCCATAAAACAATATGAATTTCATTATGGTAAATGTATCTGCATTGTCACTGATTAGAAACCCGTGGCCGTCTACTCACCTCACATTCAAATTCATCGGCTCGCTCCACTTCTGCCTGAGTGCTGGATACATACTCTGGACAATCAAAATATTCATGATCCACTGTCTGAATGGAGTGACAGCTGAGAAAAGAGAGAACAGAAGAAACAAACATTATAAACTGGGCTAGATTTGTGCTTGCTGCTCTGCAGAACTACAGTTGAATCAGTGGGCTCAACATTACACAGACCCCAATGCCATGTGTTACACTCATTAGATGATAACAGAATTTGTTTGTAGCCATAGGACGTATGCAATTACAAACAATGCTCATTAATCTGTTACCACATTATGTTTGGGGACAATTTCTAAATGAACTGTTCCAAGATCCAAAGCAATCTGTGCAAGCCCAGTTTACACACACACCCACACACACATGCGCCACACACAGAGATACTTGCATATGTGGTTTACAAGGACTCTCCATAGACGTAATGATTTTTATACTGAGCTAATCAAACGTTCTATCCACTTCCCCATCCCTAAACCTAACCCTCACAGAAAAAACATTTTTTATTAAAATAAAAACACCATTTAGAGTGTTTTTAAGCCATTTGGTTTATGAGGACACAGGAAGCGTCCTTGTAAACCATGTTTAAATGTTATACACGTCATTATACACATTTGTGTCCACATATTCCAGTACACACATACACACACACACACTACAAATGAGTTGAATGCTTAATTCTGATTAGCTCTAGCCAGACATGCATACATAAATATAAAAACCAGACACACACAAGCACATAAGGAGGTAACTAATCAGATCATCCACAGAAACACAGCACTGAAGGCCTGAATGATTTGTGTCTCATTGGACATTCTGAAGTGGTTGAAGGGCTGTAAAAGGGTATAAAATACCAAGAGAAAGCTATGTGCCAGCCAGTTTGATATTTTAGCACTCCATTAGGCTTTAATCACCCCACATACTACTCATTACAGGAAATGGATTAGGGAAGCTACTACAATAATTACACATAGGCCGCGGTGTGATTTTACGACAGTGGTGGGGGATAGTTCGAGGGGGAGGAGGGGTTACGGCTGTTGCCTGGTGATGAAGAAATTCTTGGCAATAACACGCACCAGTGGGACATCATTGATATTCCTGCTCGAGTGGTTAAGAGAGACTTAGATGTACCGTCTGAGGCAGAGGTCCACGGTTTTAAGAAACACATTGTTTGCATTTGTCAGTTAAAAAGCTTTTATGTAATATTTTTAGGTACCTGTCAGACAGCAGGAAGGGGCAGATGTCTGGCACAGGTGGGGTACTAGGTCTCATCTTAGCCAGAGCCATAATGTGCTCAAAAGTGATGTCCGTCTGAGTGCATACGTCCACCACACACACTTCCTCTACGCTGCTCTGGTTCCGGGACGAGTGGCCTCGCCTTAACACCTGCACCACAATGGGGTCCTTTCTCATGGCCTCCACTGCCCCTTCATGTCCGGACTTTGAAAAGTCACGTCCATTCACCTGCAGAGAATACAAGCCAAAACCATAAATTGCAATAGAATTATTCAATATCTCAAACAAACCAATAAAAAAATGACATTTTCTTGTAAAGATTTGACAATTGTGCAAACAAATAAAAAATTATTTACAAACATTTCAAGAAAGATCATCGAATGAAAACATGTTTGAATTTGTTTATGTATGTACATCTGATATATACATTTCGCATGGAATCCAACCGTCTGTGTAATCAATGTGACATCTGACATGTTGCACCTGACACCTGTCAAAGTCGCCCAATCAGAATTCATTCAACCGCTTCAGCAGGTTCAATGCCTGACCAATTAAATGAGCTTGTTATAAGCTCAGAGTACTCAGCTTTTCAACCATTTATTTAAGACACCCGAGACAATTTATTTAAACAGGCAAGGACATCAAACCTTGTTTGGTCCCCAAATAATCTTAAAAGTATTATTTAAAAAATGTCATCAGTGCATCTCTATGCATTTTCAATTAAATATGATTTGTGCTCCAAAGCTATTTTAGGATGTTGTCCTTGAAGCACAAAATTCAGCTGAACTTTGTTCCATTAATGTTGCCTTGTACATTCCATATTTTGAGCCAAAATATTTTCCCCTTCAATACACCCTTGATCACCCTTAATCAAAGAATAAAATAAAACTATCAGACAGAGGTGACATCTGGCTTCTGTCTTCTTCAGTTTTGACATTCTTCTTGTTTGCCATCAGTAAGAAGCAGCTTGAAGACCTTTTCCTTCATTAATTTACTGTTGTTTCAGGAGACTGTTTGGCACCTTGGGCTGTCAGGCCCAACTGATGTTGGAATTCGTGTGAACAACCTCCACATCTGACACCACGCGACAGTGACCTTTGCTCTCAGACATTCATCAACACACAAGTATTCCACCCTTGACTTACCCCAACCCCCCTTCTCCAAAAACCATCAACATCAAAATCTAAATAGACCATCCTCCTCTGAGCTCAACAATATCTAAAGCATCATTATTCTTGATCCATGTAGTGTTCCTTCCAAGAAGACAGGAGAGCATGAGATCTTCAAGCTAGTGGTGTCTCACCAGATGGGTTCATTAATCCAGCTGTAACTAGAAAACGCTCTAGAAATCCACACTGAGATAGAAAGACACTTTACCTCCTGAGTCTCATCTTCTAAGTAGGCTTGGGTCATCTGTGCATGGAAGGTCACCAGATGTGTGGAGCTAATCCATGTGTTACAGTCAAGTACAAATGAGCTATTTAGGCACAACACAACCAGATGTAAAAATAAGAACCTTACACTCACAATTAATATGAGAAGATCATGTCCAATCACTTAAGAACTGATGTGTATTAAATGCATGACTGAAAGACAAATTAAAAATAGCAAATTGCAATCAGATTGCACAACTGCAACACAACATCCAGGAGTCTGGGTGCTTTTATATCCTTGTACTATTTTCTGTACTAAAATGCACATTGGGAAAGGCGCATAAACCTAAATAAACCTACAGAGAAGACTTTTCCCAAGTCAGAAGGTTAGCGGAGCAAGAATACATGATGTATTCATGAATATACACCAAATAAAAAACAATGAAGAATATTGTAAGAAAGCAACAGCTGTTACTTGAATCCACTACCATAATATGACTGGTATTGAGAAACAGCTACAGAAGCTTATTATCATAAAGTCCTATAGATCTTTCTTGTCTATAAACCAGCAGGCAAAGAAACTCTCAATGTTCAATTTTGATCCAGAGCGATATGAATTTAAAGGTCATTGACGTTGATGAAACATGGTTGCCACATACTGTCCAAGTTTCACCTGCCCACCTCCATGTTCCACCTCAATATACGACTCACAAAAGGTCAGGTGCCACATGATTGGATAACAAGGTCTGAAGCTGGAATGTACCACAGTCACCTCAGAACTGCCATATTGATTTCAGACTTTCATAATATCAGCTGTGCCTCAAGAGCACCATGCAGTATCTGAACGGTGAAGTGGAGAGAGGAGAAGGTAAGAACCTCTATCTGTGGTCCAACATCAGTGATGAAGAGTACAATGTGTGTGCGCGTGTTAAATGTCACAGCTGTCATATCTGGGTCAGTTCTCGTCAGGTGACGCCTGCCTTGTTTATTTACTCCAAGCTGAATGATTTGCACCCGTGAGATAAGCACAAAGAAGTGATAAGACTGAGAGTGTGTGTGTGTGTGTGTTGTTAAACACATGTGGCATGTGAGATAAGAATTGGATGAGGACTTTTTGGCCATGTGACCGAACAGCAGTAAACGCAACAGCTTACAGGCGCACACACACACCACACACACACACACACACACACACATACAAAGAGCATTACGTCAACCCAAAAAGTGGTAGTTTGGAAGAAGACTTGCCTGTCTATTGACTGCAGTGACAAAGAACCAAAGCACAATGAAAACTCACTGCCGTATTCACACCAGTCTCTTATGTTGCACTGTTGTGAAGAAACACACAAGCTCAGCTGGGAAGTGTCAAATAACCAGAAACGATATTGTACAAGCCTAAGACTGACACACTGACACACTGTTTCATTCTTAACCCTAATAGCATCTTATTTTCATATTCATATTATATCTACTGCATGGGCCCATCTACAATGGCAATAAGAAGTGGTGCTTAGTATGTATGAAAGTGATTTACAGATTCTCTTGAAGAACTCTGGATCAATCTTGAACATTTTCACATTCAGAATTAGTTTTTTATATTCTGTTTAGTGAAACAGCAGACGCAGGTAAAAGCTCTATTATATTTAAAGGGAGAAAATGTATTTCCTCAGATCACCAGATTTACTCAGAGACTGATAACTAACTCTGTTTAACTACCCGCTGTGTCTTTAAAAATTCAGAAAGAGACTATTAACTATTTGCATATGCTGTTTTCCATGTCGTCTCTAAAACGATTAATCAACGTGGCAAGAAATTAATGAGAGGCAATTAGTCCTCTAACAAAAATCATGACTGCGCGAGAGAGAGGGATAGAGAGAAAAATGAAATTTGGTGTAATTTATTATTTATATATAGCACTAAAATGGGTTTTGTCTCATTACACATAGCTAATCCAAGGATACTGAACAAATTACAAACAAACCAGCCAAATGAGCAACTCACTAATGATAATAACTTAGCATAATTATTTAAAATCAGACTATGAGTTTCACACATATTATCTAAAATCATGAATGTGGTTTCATTAATCTATCATTAATAATGATATATGTAATTATTTCAATGTGAAACTATTTTTACTACCCCAATTTAATGTGGAAGACAGGGGGAGTGTTCAGGAAAACAAGATTTTTGTAATTCCGTTTGGTTACAGTAGCATAGAAATCACACACTTCACGTTTAAATATAATTTATTCTAGAGGTGCAAAATTTAACATCTAAGCAAGTGCAAGCACCATTAAACACAGCCAAACCCCCACACATATCACCTTGGGACACTGAAATAGCCATCACCATTGTCATTATCTTATAAACTCATATACGTTATAATATGCATTAAATTAAAATTCTTCTTTAGGGACAGAGCAATAACTCTCAATCAAGGTTTTAAAGAATCTAAACCAATATGGCACAAGGTTACTCTGTGGATGCCCAACTAGCTAAAATTTGACTAAACAACACAACGCTGCAGGCAAACGTCTCTAAAAAAAAAGTCTCATAACCTAATTAAATTCTCCATTAGCACCAGCATGGGTTTAAACTCGGAGTGAAAGAAACACCTCTCTTTCTTTTGGGGTAAAAATAAATAACGCATTTAAAATAACAGGCGCATATATCACAGAGAGTCGTGTTTGTGTCTGTGTTTGTCTAACTAATGAGTCTTTCAGCGACGATGACGCGGGTTATGACAAACAGCATCAACAAAACATTTATTAAGCCTCATTCTCAGTGCCTACAACAATAACCTGATTCAAGCACTCTTCATATATGCGTTTACACTGCACGCTGTCGTTGAATAGATTGCATGCATTGAATCTTTTGGGGGTGTCTAGGTGTGGGGGATTTTTTCGCTACTGCTAGCCTGCAGGTGTGCTAGTAAATGAAATCTACTTAGAATAACTTCAAGACGTGTGATGCACTTTTAAGGAAGGGAGCAGCTGTGACATTTCTGGGTCTCTTAATATCGTATGCGAGATAAGATGCTAACAATGAAACAAACACACTTAATAACTACACTGTCTTTGGCTGTATGGGTCCATAAAGAACCTTTCTGTTTTCCAAACCTCCTTGTGGAGAAAGGTTATTTAGACTAGAAAAAGATAAGAAAGAAAAGGTTCTTTTAAGAACCTTTGATCGAATGGTTCTTTGGGGAGCCAAATGGTTAAATGTACGATTTGTTAGCCCTGTGCTGCTCCTTTGTGTTTGGCATGCAAGGGTTACCAGGTTCAGATCAAGTCCAAATGTAAAATTAGTTTTAATAAACAAGTCAAAACTGCAAATGAATTTGGAATTGAACAGACATTTATTACTAGGCATTGTTGTAGGAATAAAGCACAGCATTGATATTTTGATTGAAACTCCTTTTGTGCTCTATAAAGGGAAAAGTCATACAAGCAACATGAGGGTGGGGAGACGATGACAGAATTTTCAGATTAAAGCAAACAGTGTGAAATGTGTGCCTCCATTCGACTGACCAAATGTGGACACTGGGAATAGAATATATGACAAATATTATTTCTGCCACAGCCTGGTAACTTCTTATTTTAGAAGCTGCATTCAAAATACACTTGACTCAAAATCAGAGGGCACACATGCCCCCAAGAACTGGCATGAAACTAGTTTGATGATTGTTTTGATTTGAACAAAGATTTCTTCTCCATAGTTTGTTTTGTTTTGCTATATGTTGCCCATGCTAGTTTCATGTCAGCCTAAACCCTACATGTCACACTGGGTCTTGTTCCTTCCATTGGTTACTACTGGATTTAATCAGGAGCTTTTTGAAGCTTTAAATCTACAGGCCTTCAAAGCCACTGATCCTTACCGAACAAAAATACTGGACCAAAACCAATTTCGCTATTGGTTGGACTTTGCGGCTGAACCCGACCTCAAAGTTCACCAATAAATGTCAAAGCAGAAATGCTGCGGTCCATGCCAACATTAATCATAGTGAACGCACAATAAAGCAAGGCTATACAACAATACAAATAGGCGACCTAAGGATCAGGGCTAAATGTGCTACCTTTTTTTGTCCACCCTGACGTTCGCTAGACCCGACACTGAAACTACTGATTGTGCCTGAAGGGCGACGCACCTGTGCCTCGACCTTAAAATGCCTGAGAAATCAGTCAAGCAAGACGAGAAGAATTATGGGTACTGCAGTGAGGCTGAGGAGAGGGCAGGAGAGACAGATCTGGGCATGATTAATGGTTTCAGTGTGTATGCTTCATTATTCCATCTGATTTCTCCAGTAGCAGCAGCCCCACCAAGCTTCCCTAATGATTTTAATGAAGTCTTTCCTGAAGAGACTATTCCTAATCAGGAGTATGTGAACAAAAGCAGGTTCAGAGGCTGTATGAAAAAATCTTGATTTTGCAAACAAATATCAAACTAAATGAAGAATCTGAGTCTTACTGGCGGGCCTGTGAGGATACATGGGACAAGAAGAAGGTCAGAAAACAGAGACTGGACTCGGTGTGATATTATGTGTGTGTGGTTGTGTCTGTGTGTGTGTTAAAGAGAGAGAGAGAGATCAAGCAAGCAAATGTGTTTATTGCAAAATCTTGAGGTGTTGACAGATTGTAAATTAAAATAAAAATGGACAAAACCTCTGTTCTAGTAAAGACAAAAATATAGGAAATGTTCTAATGTTCTTCCTCTGCGATATTTAGTGTTTTCCTCTCAGTCTGTCTGTAATATAAGCAGTGTGTCCAGTGTTAAGGTATATTGTCTGTTTCTTTCTGCTACAAGCATTAGACACATTTTAACCTTGTATACTGTTGTGTCTGGTTAGAGATACAAAAGCCAACAAACTTTCTAGGATTGAAACACAACAGAAGTTGATATTCATGACAATTATTATATTTCATGTTCCTGTAGCTCAGCTGTAGCATGGTGTTTGCAACATCAAAGACATTGGTTCTAATCCCAGGGAAAGTCATTTTGACAAAAGCAAAAATGTAAATAAACATTTATATCCTTTACATACTGTATATACAAATGCTTTCAGCATGTTAATGACAATTCTTTTACATCTAAAGCACACAAGTTCTGTCACAAACCACCATGCCAATCCAAACACACCCAAAACAATCCACACAATAACACCTAATTAAAATCTTTCAATGCTAATTATTTGCTGTGATTCTTTTGTCCTACATCCCACGTTTGTGAATCCAAAAACTGATGAATGCATCTGGCAGTCGAGCATGGGCTGGCATGCGCCGGTCATGCTCCGTGTGCAGCTAATGCACCACTACAGGTGTGGCACATGCGGCCGCTACCACGCAGCCAAAAACGACATCTGCTCCCAATCAAAGCCGAAGCTTCATTTTCTGATTAACCTAATATTCAGTTACACATTGCTTTAAGTGAAAATCTCTGAAAACTTCCAAAAAACCAGGTAAGAAGTTCTCAAGTGTGAACGATAGATTTAAATTAAATTATGAATCTCCATTATGAGCTACCACCCGTGAAATATTTTTTTCACTTTCCGAAGGTGTGTAATTCCTGGCTCTTCCTGTTACACGCCAATTAGCTTTGTTCCCCATGCGTGGGGTTGGATTCCACTCCTATAGAAGCTAGACAGTAAAAATAACACAGTCCTTCACACCTGAGCACTCTTCAAGAGAAGATCAGAAGGAAAAACATACACGCCCGCTTTAAGATCGTCTCTGACTCGCGGGGCTGCGTAATGCACACCATGCTGGTGTGTTCTGGAGTGCAATTTAGCTCCATTCAGCCTTCTGACAGTCAGTCAACATCCGCGTTCACAGTTGCTCTATGGATGACTTCAAATATGAATCAGGAATAATTGGCTAATCAGCAGACATGAAGACAGGATTTCAATGAGCAGATAAAAGAAATACCAATATTATTAGATAGTAAAGAGAAGAAACACAGGGGCTAGTTGTCACACTTTACTCCACTTATATATTTCTCAAGAGGGGTTTATTTCTAAAAGGCAAATTGTGTATAACTTAACTGGTACAGCATGGTGCCAGCAATAGTTTTAGATTGAATTATACATACCTTGAATGTATACAAGATATGTATACACTGTTTAGATAAAAGTGACCGATAAATGCATAACAGCAAATGTATAAGTGATACTACATAAAGCTGCAAAAATTGTTATTGCTCAAAAGCATGTCACACTATGGGGGGTAAGTTGTCACAATGGAACCTATCATTTAAAAAACCTATTATATGTTTTCAAATAGATTTAAATGTTTAGACAATGTTTAAACAACAAAAATGTAAAAGGTCATGCACAAAAATATCAAACCATTCCCTTTTGCAACAAATAATGCAATGTTACTTATAGGATTTAAAACATACGTTACACCTTGCCACGTCCTATCATTTATGAAATATACCTTTAACCTCAGTACACAATTTAGATTTTGGGGTATAATCTTGCTTCATTTCTTCATTGCATACAGACTCTGAATGTGTGCCTGAATATAAGCTCACATTGTTTAATTATGCTCATAATTGTTTACCCAATGGCCATAGCAAAAATATGATAATGTCATTGTAGTTGAACATTATGAATATT